>CM023103.1:74524048-75724048 GCA_013103745.1 Gardenia jasminoides
GTGGCTAAAAAACCTCTTTTCATGCTACCTTCAAAAATGACATGACGTGTAAATTACTCTATATAGTCTCAACTCTTGAAATCCTCTTGGTCTATTTTTCGAAGGCGTGGTGTGAACTTCAACTTTTTGGAAGAAAAAGCAAGTGGGAAAGGAATTATACCGAGGGAAAAAAGGGTAGAGATAAAATAAAGGTCAGCTCTTTTTGCTGTGCTAAAGGAAAAGTGTTCAGTCTGTTGAAGATTCATTCCACACTGTGTGAGGCAACAACTGCGGTAATATTTGTTATGCTTTAAAATGTAAATTGTAAGTAGAAAAAAAAAATAAAAACAAGAACAAGAAGAAAATGGGAGGGAGGCCTTTGGCATTGCCACGGAGGCAATGAGATGTTATGCTTCCGACTCATATATATTTTCTTCTAGAGAATGTTCGCACAAGAATTGTGCGAGCATTTTTTTTTTCAGTCTTATATTCTTATGAACACTCGAAAGAAAGTGATTCACCAATTAATTGTTGAAAAGAACTTTCAGTTAGTGTAGACTGCATTAATTTGTTGTGGTTTGCTATGCAGCTCTTCGATGATTCTTGACAGCCTATTATAAGGCTAGCAAAGCAGATATACATTGAACTTAGCAACTAAAATCAAATGATTATCACAAAAGAATACAAATACCAGAAAGCTAAACAAAACATCAACCAAAAGATTAGAAGCAAAACTGCTCAAGAATTGTTCTTTTTTTTTTCCCTGGAAAAATAAATTAGATCAGCTCTTTCCTGTGTTCCAAAAGGATTACGAAAATCTACATATGTAGGTGTAATTAAATCATTCACGAACCTGTGAAACATCATAGCAGTGGTTTTCTGTGAAACTCATTTTACCTTGAATTGTACAAGTTCTAGATGTGTCCCCAAAAAAGATAAAGCCCTATAAATTTAGTCTCTAATCTCAAGTGGTTGAAGGTCACATAATAAGTTAAAACCTCACCCAAGACCAAAGACAACGAGTTGCCTACTCTTAGGTTGGTAATTGTTAACCTGTAGTTCAGTTTCTATAAGGGAACAAAGATTAGTCTCAATTGCCTAGAAATTGCCCAACTTCAACTTGATGGAAAACGCCATAATCATCAAAAGATTAGAGTCCCGCATGCCCATCAACTGGACCCAGAAAGTATATATGTCCAAAAGCTACATATAGCAGTGCCAAGTTGTTTACCACTTGGCTTTGTGAAACACGTTTCAATCAAACGGCAATAATCTTTTCAGAAACTCAGACATTTTTTTCTATTATAATTTTTGCAAACTCTGGGTTTTTCACAACTCTCTTTCTCATAGGACGCCCTACAACTTCTTCTGTAATGATTCACCCAGTTTTTATTTCTAGATGATTATTAATCCAAAATAACCTTTTTCTTTCATACATCAGGTCTAGCTAATTGAATAGAATTTTGGGCGTTGCATATTGTACTAGTGCCTCCTATGAAATACTAATGTGGAACAACATTTGTTTCAAGGAATCTCAACTTTGTCGAAGTAATTATGGGAGAGGGACATAGCCTACCTGTATCAGTTGACTATAAAATGGTGCCCAAGTCTACGTACCCTCTTCCACTTGCTCATGAAGACTTAGAATATTGAGGCTGTAGGTTTGAAACGAAAGGAGAACATCTGAACATTGAGGGTTTGATAATATAGAGATTAATATCTAGTGGTATATTTATATTCACACACCATATATCATAGTTTTCGCATCTCTGCATCATGTATTTTGCCTACTATATATGCTTGTCGTGTGATTTTAAAAACAAATTCAAAAAAAGTGCAAGAAGTTTTTAAGAAAATGGGAATATCATTTCCCTTTTCACTAGAGTACTATATCAAACTGTGGATTTGAAGGTGATGACAATTTAGATATGCTAACCTCAACTATCACGCATAACATTTTTTATGCAGAAAAGAAACATTTTATATGTAATAAAGGCATAAAAAATTATATTATTACATGAAAGAACTAGATTTGAAAATATTTCACAATAAATTTTTGTATACTAATGTCATATATCTAAACCTTCAGCTTTAGAAAAATGTCCCACGCTAATTTTTTTTTCGATTTCTTCTTGTTTTAATTGCTGGAGGTATATTAGCTGCTCTTACTTTGCACGGTCAAATTTTAGCTTATTGATCAGCAAAAGGAAAAGACGAATATTTTCAAAAGCCCTTTCATAAATTATTTTTTACAAGAAGGAAGTAAAATAACCTCCGGCAAAAGAGTTTGTTGTCATAGGAATAATCAGCATCCAATTATTTTAAGTTAAAATGCTGTAAAATCAGGTCTTAGATACCATCATATTGCATGAATCTCTTCTAAATGCCAATAATGCCAACCAAAAAAATTTTTTAAAAAAAATTGGCTTCTAAAACGCTCATGTTTTACAATAATTATAATAGAATCTATACTCAAAAGAAAGCCAATTCAGCTTCTGATTTAGCTCAAATCTTAACATCACTCATAGAGAGTTTTGAGATTGGCAAGTGCAAGTGGGGTGGAAAACTTCTCGATTATTTAACAAATTGACAAAAAAGGTCCCATAATATTCTTACAAATTATTAAAGATCACATAATATAATTTATATTTTCGTCCCAAACCAACGACGGCTTTGCCTACTTTCACTACTTTTAATCCTTAAAGTTCAAGTGGCTTTGAAAATGATATGCCAACCAAGTTGAATGACCCTTCAATATAAAGAAAAGAAAAATAAAACTTGAATGACACTTGTCTCTGGCCTACAAAGCACGTACAAACAGTACATTTCTATACATATTCTGTTTGGGTTTTGAAGGATCTTGGAACTGAAAATGGACCTCGTACTTTTAAGTTCTTCATTTTTTTTTTTCCGTTTGGTACGAAAAAGTTTAGGTAGATTTGATTCCGATCACCACTACGGGTCAAGACAGGTCTCAAAAGGACTATAGGTTGCTTACAGAAATACTTACAGATCACCCACTAACACAACTCTCACATCAACAGTAGGATTCGAGCACATGACCATTTATGAGAAAATGACCCCTCCTTATCAGATGAGCCAACTTGTGTTGGCTAAATTCTTCATTTGGCGAATTGTTTGATATAGAGAATTAGCACCTATTTTGCAGTATTTACGGCATCCAGACATTAAGAAGTCAAACTTAGCCAAACTTCTTTAGACTGGGATATTTCTTAGCCAAACTTCCTTAGACTGGGATTTTTCTTGGATCTTTCAAAAGAGAAAACAACTATGAGTTTGTTCCGATTGAAGATTATTTGGAACGATTTCTCAAGCTCTAGAATCGCACTAGGATTAAGATGGAAGTCATAAATTTGAATCCTAAAATCATAGGATCATAACAGCGGGATCTGGAATTTAACAACTGGTTGTGCCAAAAAGCACAGCGGCTTCGTTTTAAGCAATAACTTATGTCAATATCCATCTAATGCGTAGTTTATTATTAAGAAGAAAAGGGTGAATAATAACTCGATTTTACTCCATAAGTAAAGCGTATCAATTCTGGATATGTTTCTAGCTATCGTACCTATATGTGTAGAGGTTGTAAGACAATATAGAGCAAATTTGCAATTTTGAGCTTTCCCTTTTTCCCATCTCCCACAAAAACTGTCGGACGGAATTACACATTATATTTATTAGTGGGCTGGTAGAGTGATGCAAAGAAGCGCTAGAGCAAATCGAAATGAGAACCCCCACAATTAGTCAGTTTACTTTGGGCCTTTGGCCCTCTAAAGGATCTCAAAACACACACACACACACACAAGTATGAGAGTGTTCTTGTTGAGGGATGGATCATAACAATTCATTCTCTGAGCTTTACTCTAATTTGGACTAATTTTTTTTCTCCCATTCACACACTTTTATTTGCAGTAATTTTTCCTCACCTTTACATCGATATTGTGGTTTCCACATTTCCACGGCATCTACCCATATTAATTGTTTTACCAATAATATGAAGAACGAAAAAAGCTACAGTTCAATTTTTTTTTCCCTCTTAATTTGTTAAGAATAGAAGTTTAGGAAGAAGCTGCTAGGTTGCCCACGCTCCTTAAAGCCAAACAGCCTACAATTAGTTTTTACAAATCTCCCACCAACGAGGAATGGCGCAAATGTCCAAGAAATGCAACTGGAGCCAACCCTTGTCGGCAACAATTTCAAATCAACTGGTGTCCAAACCTACCAGGTAGGCGGTGGATCAACCAACTCAACCAAATATCACCACTTTTTCAAGCGTGGAGAGGTAAATAGCTTGGCCATTTGAGCATGTTCCAAATTCCAACTGCTCATGAAGAGTACTCTAGAAATCATCATAATTTATAGCAACGCTTGTCAACCTTAGATTCATCTCTGCCACATAAATGCTGGATTAATTACCAAAAAATAAACGTAAATAGGCCAATAACTTACGTAACTTAGATGTTATATGTAGCCATCGGAACCTTCGAAAATGACACGACTTGTATATTATTCTAGCCTCAACCCTTGAAATTCTTTGATCCATTTTTCTAAAGCTTTATTTTATCTTCAACTTTTTTGGGAAGAAAAAATGCAAGAGAAATAAGGAACAATGTTAAGCAAACAGAAATAAAAGTTTTCTCTTACAAGTTTATTGAAAAATGCTCTAAGCCCCTAAGTATCCATGAAAGATATAGAAATGCAAACACCAACAGATTTTGTCCAATGTTTTCTTTTTTCGTACAATTAGATTTTGATACATTAATATGGCCAGCCAATTTTAGATGAATAGATCCTACAGATTGTTCTGTCCATGTTCTAGTTTAATTCGATTAATAGTATTTCAAGGTATTATTACATGGTGTGGGTAGTAGTACTTTTATTCTATTGAATAATAATTTGTCTACCTTTCAATTGTTTGAGATGCTTTGCCTAATCCCACATCGCCTATCCAAGAATTACAAACTTAGTTTATAGCCTAACTAGAAGCAGGCTTGGTTACAACCACCAGGTCAAGTAGCGTGGGCCTGTAACCAAGCGGGGTGTTAAAGTTGTTGAATGGTGCCGGCTTAGCGAGGACCCAAGCTCCCTCGGGTCCTGGGCTGTAGTCCCTAGGAACAGAGACGTCTCCTCCAGTCCAATATCTAGACAGGCCCTACATCCGAGGAGGGCCGAGGGGCACTAGATATTGATGGGGGACTCCATAAACAACAATTTTTGGAAATTTTTTTATTTAAACTATTCCACAATAAAAGGACAATTGAACTTTTGCCCCCAGGAAACCATCCAAAAGTCTCGCTAGACTGCGTCTACATAATCAAGAATCTAGGAGGAGACCCCATTAATCCATACATGATGATCGACAATAAAGGACATTCATGTAGCACGATGATAACGATAAAACAGCCTATTGAACCTCTTGTTCGTGTCGGCTCTGAAAATTGAATACTGAAGTGCAGATATCGAAAAGTATTTCCAAATTCCAACTGCTCATGAAGAGTCTAATGATTAATTCGGTCGGTTGCCTGACATAATTCATGACAACTCTGTGGATCGATCAAGAAAAAAATGTCATTTTGGTGGGGGAGTTCGAAAAGTAACCTCAAAAATTATCTGTCAGTGTTATGGGCTTCTCAGCTGATGAACAGGCAACAATTCATGCCTGAACTGCGGGAGCTAATTTTGTAAAAGGGAAAAATGGGGATTTAAAAAAAAAATTGTGGGATGGAAGGAAGGGAGAAGAAAAAAATAAATAATAATGTACCGGTTGAGTGACCTCCACCATATCCAATATAGTTAAGAATTCAGAATATTTTTAGAGTAGAGTGCAGCAGGAAAGATACAGATATTGACAACATGAAAAATGATACAAGCATTAGCTATCATGAAATATAACTATAGGCTGTGTTCTCTCAGGTTTCAATTAATAAAGTTTACGTGTCCAAAATAAATAGATAAGTTACTTACATCGAACATTATTGGAACTAGCAAGTCACATCAATTCTTTAAACAATTTATTAATTCCATCCATTCTGAACACAATATACACTTTGGAATGTTAAAATTGAACAATTGATTAATGCTTAGATGGCAGACGTTCGGTTCTGTTGTTGCAGGTCATCACAAGTGTCTAAATTAACTCCAATTTTATAACTTATGCGAAGAAGCAATAGCAGAAATATATTAAACGGATGTAGGAATGTGTATAGCATCAATAGGATTTAAAAACCATGAAAGCTCTCTAATCTTCTGTCATTTTATGCCAATTAATTTACATTTTGTTGGTGAACTATCACCCCAACACAGATTGAAAGCTCCACCTACACATATATAAAATTGTTGCAGTTGCATGTCTTTTTCTTCTTGTCAGTCAAAAGCATGAAGGAGAAACATCAAAGGCTGCTTAGTATCCTAATATTTTAATATGACCAGAGGTAGATAAAATCATTATCAAACTAACTTGCTTAAATTTACTCCCCTTGGCTTTAAATGCTTGATTGTATCTCCTTGGCTTTGAGTAAGTAATTTGAGGTTTTTCTAGAACAAATAAAATGTAAAACCTAAGCGTTTGCTTTGTTTCCTGATCTGGACGTTTGGGACCTCAAGAACTACGCTTCAACTCTCCTAATTGAGTTGTGGGTTTTTTTTTTTTCCTTTTCTGTTGCAGATATACTAGCTGCTCTTACTATTTTTATTTCAAATTTTAGATTTTGAAAGAAAAATTTCTACCATTGGAGGGTGGGATTCAAGAAACGAGAAGGAGGCAGAGGGAGTTTTGGGACCAAATTTTAGCTTATTTATTAGCAAAAGAAAAAAAAAGAATATTTTCAAAAGCTCTTGGATAATATATTTCTTACAAGAACAATCTTGGATAATATATTTCTTACAAGAACAAAGTACAATCCAGATTAGTGTTTGTAGTCATAGACTCATAGGTCGAATAATATAATTACGCACCTCCTTCCAAAACCAACGGCCGCGTTGCCTAAATTCACTGCATTTTCTCATTGAAGTTCAAGTGGTTTTGAAAATGATATCAACCAAGTTGAATGACCGTTCAAAAAAATAAGGATGATCGAATGACTCTTGCCTCTGCCCGACAAAATACATAAAAATGGTCCAATTCTCTACATATTTTGTATGGGTTTTGATTAATTTGAAGGATCTTAAAAACTGAAAATGGACTTGTGAGTTTTAAGCTCTTCATTTGGTGTGTCATTGGGTATAGAGAATTAGCAGATATTTGCAGCATTTTACAGTATCCAGACCTTAACAAACTGAACTTACTTAGTTTAAGATTTTTCTTGAATCTTGCAGAAAGGGGAAAGAAAAAAACTGTGAGTTTATTCAGTTTGAAGATTACTTGTTACGATTTTCTAGGATAGTCCTATAACGTTTTTGCAACATAATTTATGCAACAATTTGAGAGGAAAAAGTAGTTAGGAAAATAAAAATGTAATTCAAAAATATCCTTATAATATAACTTAAAAATTTTGAACTGGCCTTTTTTCCCATCTCCTACAAAAACTATTGGAGGGAATTAAGTTTTTATTTTTATTTATTTATTATTATTATTATTATTATTTTTGGACTGGTGGTGGGCGGATAGAGAATGAAAAAGAAGCACTGAACCAAATGGACACGACCCTTATATGGCATTGAGCAATTCAGTAAAGGCAGAAAGTAAGTTCAGATGGACTGGCCCAGCTGAGCCTAGACTTGAAGCCTAGAATATAAGTATTCAGGGAACTGCCTGGCCTCATCAGGAATTGTCTAGTACTCTATTTGGAGTTGTATCCCCATGAATAGTCAGTTGTAATGGGCCTTCGGCCCACCGAAGGATGAAAGCTGATAATGAAAAATGTGAATAGAAGAGGAAGAAGGACCAGCACACACACGTAGACACACAAAAGGCAGGAAATTAATAGGAGAAAGCAAAAAATAAAAAAAAATATAAAAGAAGAACAAATTGGCAATAACCTAATTGAACTTTGAAATTATTGCACGTAATAAGTAATCAAGTTTAACTCTATACAGTGAAAAATGTCTCTTTGAGCATAATGAAAAAGGTTCGAGATAGTTTGCAGTTTATTGTGGTTTTTTTTTTTTCTTCACCTTATTCTAGTTTGCAGTTTTTTTTTCCTCACATTTTCACTAAATCCCTATCACGTGTTCGATATCTGAAATTACATTGAAGAAAACAATTGGACTCTCTCTCTCTCTCTCTCTCTGAGGAGAAGCTTAGGAACAAGTTGCCAATTAGTAAAAGCCAAAGCGGAGGAGACTAGTATAATTGGACATACTATACAATTGGTACAGTTATTATACAATTGTACTTTTTTCAGATGGTATTGTGCATTTACGATCGTGTTTGTAGTAATTTATTAAGTTGGTGTATGAGAATAAAAATTATGTGTACAACAAAAAGAAATGCAAGTACACAATAAATTATGCGCAATATACATCACTAGCACACCTACATGAAAACCAATAGTTGTCTGTCCCTTACATTTGCCAAAGCGAGAACCAGAAGCGTATAGCAGTTTTCACAAATCTCCCATCAACAAAGAACGACGAAAGTTTCCGAAACATGCAACTGAACCCAACCCTTTATCGGCAACAATTAGAGAACAACTCATGTTCCAACCCACTGGGTTGGGATCAACCAACTTAGCCATTTCAGTACGTAGGACAATATTCCAGATTCCAGCTGCTCATGAAGACTGATGGTTACGCGCTTCAGTTGGTTGTGTCACATAATTCATGAGAACTCTATAGGGATTGGTCAAAGAGAAAATGTCATACTTTGGTGGGAGTTTAATAAGTCAACTCAAAATGATCGGTTGATGTTCCGGGCTTCTCAGCTAATAAATATGTATAAAAACATACACACATGCACACATATACATATACATACACGTATATACATACATATACACACACACATGCATATATATACACACATATGTGCATCTATATATACATATGTATATGTGTGTATATGTATATATATGTGTATGTATGTATGTATATTTGTGCACGATTATTTCATCTGTACCCATGGCTATATAGAGAGTTTCCTTGATTTATAAGTTTGTGAGAATTTAATATCAATTCTTTTGTGTGATTTTTTATTCCAACACATATGTGTGTGTATATATATACACAAATATATACATTAATATATGTATTTGCATATGTGTGTGTTGTGCAACACAATTCCTTTAACAATGATAGCAATAAGACATGAATGGACCTACAACTTGTACGTTGTTAGAATTTGATCTTAAATATTCTTGCCGTCATGATTTGAGGAGGCGTTTAAAAATCATAGTTCATTCAAGTAGTTGAAATACTATGACTATAGAAATTTTATCAAAATGCTAATAACAAGTTAAATAGGGGCAACCAAATTAATTATTCCTTCGTCCAAACCTATACATAATGAATCATTCATTAGTATAACCACTGCCCTTAACTTTTAAATTAATATTGACTATGAGATCTTATTTTCTAAAGCTTTATTTTATCTTCAACTTTTTTGGGAAGAAAAAATGCAAGAGAAATAAGGAACAATGTCAAGCAAACAGAAATAAAAGTTTTCTCTTACAAGTTTATTGAAAAATGCTCTAAGCCCCTAAGTATCCATGACAGATATAGAAATGCATACACCAACAGATTCTGCCCAATGTTTTCTTTTTTCGTACAATTAGATTTTGATACATTAATATGGCCAGCCAATTTTAGATGAATAGATCCCTGATTGTTACATCCATGTTCTAGTTTAATTCGATTAATAGTATTTCAAGGTATTATTACATGGTGTGGGTAGTAGTACTTTTATTCTATTGAATAATAATTTGTCTACCTTTCAATTGTTTGAGATGTTTTGCCTAATCCCACATCGCCTATCCAAGAATTACAAACTTAGTTTATAGCCTAACTAGAAGCAGGCTTGGTTACAACCACCAGGTCAAGTAGCGTGGGCTGTAACCAAGCGGTGTTAAAGTTGTTGAATGGTGCTTAGCGGGACCCAAGCTCCCTCGGGTCCACGGGCTGTAGTCCCTAGGAGCAGAGCGTCTCTCAGTCCAATATCTAGACAGGCCCTACATCCGAGGAGGGCCGAGGGGCACTAGATATTGATGGGGGACTCCATAAACAACAATTTTTGGAAATTTTTTTATTTAAACTATTCCACAATAAAAGGACAATTGAACTTTTGCCCCCAGGAAACCATCCAAAAGTCTCGCTAGACTGCGTCTACATAATCAAGAATCTAGGAGGAGACCCCATTAATCCATACATGATGATCGACAATAAAGGACATTCATGTAGCACGATGATAACGATAAAACAGCCTATTGAACCTCTTGTTCGTGTCGGCTCTGAAAATTGAATACTGAAGTGCAGATATCGAAAAGTATTTCCAAATTCCAACTGCTCATGAAGAGTCTAATGATTAATTCGGTCGGTTGCCTGACATAATTCATGACAACTCTGTGGATCGATCAAGAAAAAAATGTCATTTTGGTGGGGAGTTGAAAAGTAACCTCAAAATTATCATGGTGTTATGGGCTTCTCGGTGATGAGCAGGCAACAATTCATGCACCTGCGGGAGCTAATTTTGTAAAAGGGAAAAATGGGGATTTAAAAAAAAATTGTGGGATGGAAGGAAGGGAGAAAAAAATAAATAATAATGTAGGTTGAGTGACCTCCACCATATCCAATATAGTTAAGAATTCAGAATATTTTTAGAGTAGAGTGCAGCAGGAAAGATACAGATATTGACAACATGAAAAATGATACAAGCATTAGCTATCATGAAATATAACTATAGGCTGTGTTCTCTCAGGTTTCAATTAATAAAGTTTACGTGTCCAAAATAAATAGATAAGTTACTTACATCGAACATTATTGGAACTAGCAAGTCACATCAATTCTTTAAACAATTTATTAATTCCATCCATTCTGAACACAATATACACTTTGGAATGTTAAAATTGAACAATTGATTAATGCTTAGATGGCAGACGTTCGGTTCTGTTGTTGCAGGTCATCACAAGTGTCTAAATTAACTCCAATTTTATAACTTATGCGAAGAAGCAATAGCAGAAATATATTAAACGGATGTAGGAATGTGTATAGCATCAATAGGATTTAAAAACCATGAAAGCTCTCTAATCTTCTGTCATTTATGCCAATTAATTTACATTTTGTTGGTGAACTATCACCCCAACACAGATTGAAAGCTCCACCTACACATATATAAAATTGTTGCAGTTGCATGTCTTTTTCTTCTTGTCAGTCAAAAGCATGAAGGAGAAACATCAAAGGCTGCTTAGTATCCTAATATTTTAATATGACTAGAGGTAGATAAAATCATTATCAAACTAACTTGCTTAAATTTACTCCCCTTGGCTTTAAATGCTTGATTGTATCTCCTTGGCTTTGAGTAAGTAATTTGAGGTTTTTCTAGAACAAATAAAATGTAAAACCTAAGCGTTTGCTTTGTTTCCTGATCTGGACGTTTGGGACCTCAAGAACTACGCTTCAACTCTCCTAATTGAGTTGTGGGTTTTTTTTTTTTTTTTCCTTTTCTGTTGCAGATATACTAGCTGCTCTTGCTATTTTCATTTCAAATTTTAGATTTTGAAAGAAAAATTTCTACCATGGGAGGGTGGGATTCAAGAAACGAGAAGGAGGCAGACGGAGTTTTGGGACCAAATTTTAGCTTATTTATTAGCAAAAGAAAAAAAAAGAATATTTTCAAAAGCTCTTGGATAATATATTTCTTACAAGAACAATCTTGGATAATATATTTCTTACAAGAACAAAGTACAATCCAGATTAGTGTTTGTAGTCATAGACTCATAGGTCGAATAATATAATTACGCACCTCCTTCCAAAACCAATGGCCGCGTTGCCTAAATTCACTGCTTTTTCTCATTGAAGTTCAAGTGGCTTTGAAAATGATATCAACCAAGTTGAATGACCGTTCAAAAAAATAAGGATGATCGAATGACTCTTGCCTCTGCCCGACAAAATACATAAAAATGGTCCAATTCTCTACATATTTTGTATGGGTTTTGATTAATTTGAAGGATCTTAAAAACTGAAAATGGACTTGTGAGTTTTAAGCTCTTCATTTGGTGTGTCATTGGGTATAGAGAATTAGCAGATATTTGCAGCATTTTACAGTATCCAGACCTTAACAAACCGAACTTACTTAGTTTAAGATTTTTCTTGAATCTTGCAGAAAGGGGACAGAAAAAAACTATGAGTTTATTCAGTTTGAAGATTACTTGTTACGATTTTCTAGGACAGTCCTATAACGTTTTTGTAACATAATTTATGCAACAATTTGAGAGGAAAAAGTAGTTAGGAAAATAAAAATGTAATTTAAAAATATCCTTATAATATAACTTAAAAATTTTGAACTGGCCTTTTTTCCCATCTCATACAAAAACTATTGGAGGGAATTAAGTTTTTATTTTTATTTATTTATTATTATTATTATTATTATTATTTTTGGACTGGTGGTGGGCGGATAGAGAATGAAAAAGAAGCACTGAACCAAATGGACACGACCCTTATATGGCATTGAGCAATTCAGTAAAGGCAGAAAGTAAGTTCAGATGGACTGGCCCAGCTGAGCCTAGACTTGAAGCCTAGAATATAAGTATTCAGGGAACTGCCTGGCCTCATCAGGAATTGTCTAGTACTCTATTTGGAGTTGTATCCCCATGAATAGTCAGTTGTAATGGGCCTTCGGCCCACCGAAGGATGAAAGCTGATAATGAAAAATGTGAATAGAAGAGGAAGAAGGACCAGCACACACACGTAGACACACAAAAGGCAGGAAATTAATAGGAGAAAGCAAAAAATAAAAAAAAAATATAAAAGAAGAACAAATTGGCAATAACCTAATTGAACTTTGAAATTATTGCACGTAATAAGTAATCAAGTTTAACTCTATACAGTGAAAAAGGTCTCTTTGAGCATAATGAAAAAGGTTCGAGATAGTTTGCAGTTTATTGTGGTTTTTTTTTTTCTTCACCTTATTCCAGTTTGCAGTTTTTTTTTCCTCACATTTTCACTAAATCCCTATCACCTGTGTTACTGATAATACGAAATTACATTGAAGAAAACAATTGGACTCTCTCTCTCTCTCTCTCTCTGAGGAGAAGCTTAGGAACCAAGTTGCCAATTAGTAAAGCCAAACTGGAGACGGAGCTAGTATAATTGGACATACTATACAATTGGTACAGTTATTATACAATTGTACTTTTTTCAGATGGTATTGTGCATTTACGATCGTGTTTGTATTAATTTATTAAGTTGGTGTATGAGAATAAAAATTATGTGTACAACAAAAAGAAATGCAAGTACACAATAAATTATGCGCAATATACATCACTACCACACCTACATGAAAACCAATAGTTGTCTTGTCCCTTACATTGCCAAAGCGAGAACCAGAAGCGTATAGCAGTTTTCACAAATCTCCCATCAACAAAGAACGACGAAAGTTTCCGAAACATGCAACTGAACCCAACCCTTTATCGGCAAGAATTAGAGAACAACTCGTGTTCCAACCCACTGGGTTGGGATCAACCAACTTAGCCATTTCAGTACGTAGGACAGTCTTCCAGATTCCAGCTGCTCATGAAGACTGATGGTTACGCGCTTCAGTTGGTTGCGTCACATAACTCATGAGAACTCTATAGGGATTGGTCAAAGAGAAAATGTCATACTTAGGTGGAAGTTTAATAAGTCAACTCAAAATGATCGGTTGATGTTCCGGGCTTCTCAGCTAATAAATATGTATAAAAACATACACACATGCACACATATACATATACATACACGTATATACATACATATACACACACACACATGCATATATATACACACATATGTGCATCTATATATATATATGTATATGTGTGTATATGTATATATATGTGTATGTATGTATGTATATTTGTGCACGATTATTTCATCTATACCCATGGCTGTATAGAGAGTTTCCTTGATTTATTAGTTTGTGAGATTTTAATATCAATTCTTTTGCATGATTACACACACACACACATATATGTATGTATGTATATTTGTGCACGATTATTTTATCTGTACCCATGGCTATATAGAGAGTTTCCTTGATTTATAAGTTTGTGAGAATTTAATATCAATTCTTTTGTGTGATTTTTTATTCCAACACATATGTGTGTGTATATATATACACAAATATATTCATTCAAGTAGTTGAAATACTATGACTATAGAAATTTTATCAAATTGCTAATAACAAGTTAAATAGGGGCAACCAAATTAATTATTCCTTCGTCCAAACCTATACATAATGAATCATTCATTAGTATAACCACTGCCCTTAACTTTTAAATTAATATTGACTATAAGATCTTATTTTCTAAAGCTTTATTTTATCTTCAACTTTTTGGGGAAGAAAAAATGCAAGAGAAATAAGGAACAATGTCAAGCAAACAGAAATAAAAGTTTTCTCTTACAAGTTTATTGAAAAATGCTCTAAGCCCCTAAGTATCCATGAAAGATATAGAAATGCATACACCAACAGATTCTGCCCAATGTTTTCTTTTTTCGTACAATTAGATTTTGATACATTAATATGGCCAGCCAATTTTAGATGAATAGATCCTACAGATTGTTCTGTCCATGTTCTAGTTTAATTCGATTAATAGTATTTCAAGGTATTATTACATGGTGTGGGTAGTAGTACTTTTATTCTATTGAATAATAATTTGTCTACTGTTTGAGATGCTTTGCCTAATCCCACATCGCCTATTCAAGAATTACGAACTTAGTTTATAGCCTAACTAGAAGCAGGCTTGGTTACAACCACCGGGTCAAGTAGCGTGGGCCTGTAACCAAGCGGGGTTTTAAAGTTGTTGAATGGTGCCGGCTTAGCGAGGACCCAAGCTCCCTCGGGTCCTGGGCTGTAGTCCCTAGGAACAGAGACGTCTGCTCCAGTCCAATATCTAGACAGTCCCTACATCCGAGGAGGGCCGAGGGGCACTAGATAAATTTTTTATTTAAACTATTCCACAATAAAAGGACAATTGAACTTTTGCCCCCAGGAAACCATCCAAAAGTCTCGCTGGACTGCGTCTACATAATCAAGAATCTAGGAGGAGACCCCATTAATCCATACATGATGATCGACAATAAAGGACATTCATGTAGCACGATGATAGCGATAAAACAGCCTATTGAATCTCTTGTTCGTGTCGGCTCTGAAAATTGAATACTGAAGTGCAGATATCGAAAAGTATTTCCAAATTCCAACTGCTCATGAAGAGTCTAATGATTAATTCGGTCGGTTGCCTGACATAATTCATGACAACTCTGTGGATCGATCAAGAAAAAAATGTCATTTTGGTGGGGGATTTCGAAAAGTAACCTCAAAAATTATCTGTCAGTGTTATGGGCTTCTCAGCTGATGAACAGGCAACAATTCATGCCTGAACTGCAGGAGCTAATTTTGTAAAAGGGAAAAATGGGGATTTAAAAAAAAAATTATGGGATGGAAGGAAGGGAGAAGAAAAAAATAAATAATAATGTACCGGTTGAGTGACCTCCACCATATCCAATATAGTTAAGAATTCAGAATATTTTTAGAGTAGAGTGCAGCAGGAAAGATACAGATATTGACAACATGAAAAATGATACAAGCATTAGCTATCATGAAATATAACTATAGGCTTGTCAGGTTTCAATTAATAAAGTTTACGTGTCCAAAATAAATAGATAAGTTACTTACATCGAACATTATTGGAACTAGCAAGTCACATCAATTCTTTAAACAATTTATTAATTCCATCCCTTCTGAACACAATATACACTTTGGAATGTTAAAATTGAACAATTGATTAATGCTTAGATGGCAGACGTTCGGTTCTGTTGTTGCAGGTCATCACAAGTGTCTAAATTATCTCCAATTTTACAACTTATGCGAAGAAGCAATAGCAGAAATATATTAAACGGATGTAGGAATGTGTATAGCATCAATAGGATTTAAAAACCATGAAACCTCTCTAATCTTCTGTCATTTTATGCCAATTAATTTACATTTTGTTGGTGAACTATCACCCCAACACTGATTGAAAGCTCCACCTACATATACATAAAATTGTTGCACTTGCATGTCTTTTCCTTCTTGTCAGTCAAAAGCATGAAGGAGAAACATCAAGGCTGATTAGTATCCTAAAATATTTTAATATGACCAGAGGTAGATAAAATCATTATCAAACTAACGTGCTTAAATTTACTCCCCTTGGCTTTAAATGCTTGATTGTATCTCCTTGGCTTTGAGTAAGTAATCTAAGGTTTTTGTAGAACAAATAAAATGTAAAACCTAAGCTTTTGCTTTGTTTCCTGATCTGGACGTTTGGGAACTCAAGAACTACGCTTCAACTCTCCTAATTGAGTTGTGGGTTTTTTTTTTTCTTTTCTATTGCAGATATGCTAGCTGCTCTTACTATTTTTATTTCAGATTTTAGATTTGGAAAGAAAAATTTCTACCATGGGAGGGTGGGATTTAAGAAACTAGAAGGAGGCAGAGTGAGTTTTGGGCCCAAATTTTAGCTTATTTATTAGCAAAAGAAAAAAAAAGAATATTTTCAAAAGCTATTGGATAATATATTTCTTACAAGAACAATCTTGGATAATATATTTCTTACAAGAACAAAGTACAATCCAGATTAGTGTTTGTAGTCATAGACTCATAGGTCGAATAATATAATTACGCACCTCCTTCCAAAACCAACGGCCGCATTGCCTACATTCACTGCATTTTCTAATTGAAGTTCAAGTGGCTTTGAAAATGATATCAACCAAGTTGAATGACCATTCAAAAAAAAATGATAATCGAATGACTCTTGCCTCTGCCCGACAAAATACATAAAAATGGTCCAATTCTCTACATATTTTGTATGGGTTTTGATTAATTTGAAGGATCTTAAAAACTGAAAATGGACATGTGAGTTTTAAGCTCTTCATTTGGTGTATCATTGGGTGTAGTGAATTAGCAACTATTTGCAGTATTTTATGGCATCCAGATCTTAACGAGCCAAACTTATTTAGTTTAGGATTTTTCTTGAATCTTGCAAAATGGGGAAAGAAAAAAAAAACTATGAGTTTATTCTGATTGAAGGTTACTTGTTACGATTTTCTAGGATAGTACTATAACATTTGTGTAACATAATTTATGTAACAATTTGAGAGGTAAAGGTAGCTAGAAAAATAAAAATACAATTTAAAAATATCCTTATAATATAACTTAAAAATTTTGAACTGGCCTTTTTTCCCATCTCCTACAAAAACTATTGAAGGGAATTAAGTTTTTATTTTTATTTATTTATTTATTATTATTATTATATATATGTGTGTATGTGTGTGTGTGTGTATATATATATATATTTTTTGAGTGGTGGTGGGTGGATAGAGAATAACAAAGAAGCACTGAACCAAATGGACACGACCCTTATATGGCATTGGCGGTTAATTTAAGGCAAAGAGTAACTTCAGATGGACTGGCCCAGTTGAGCCTAGAATCGAAGCCTGGACTCTTAATTATTCAAGGAACTTCTCGGCCTCATTGTCTAATGATGCATTTAGACTTGTATCCCCATGAGTAGTCAGTTTGTAATGGGGATGAATGCTGATATAAAAAATGCGAATAGAAGAGGAAGAAGGACCAACACACACACACTGACAAAAGGCAGGAAATTAATAGGAGAAAGCAAAAAATAAAAAATAAAAAATTGAAAAAATATAAAAGAAGAACAAATTGGCAATAACCTAATTGAACTTTGAAATTATTGTGCGTCATAAGTAATCAAGTTTAACTCTATATAGTGAAAAAGGTCTATCTGAGCATAATGAAAAAGGTTCAAGGTAGTTTGCAGTTTATTCTGGTTTTTTTCTCACCTTATTCTAGTTTCCAGTTTTTTCTTTCTCTCACACTTTCACTAAATCCCTATCACTTGTTTTACTGATAATACGAAATTACATTGAGGAAAACAATTGGATTTTTTCTTCTCTCTCTTTTTTTTCTTTTTTTTTAAAAGAAGAGAAGCATAAGAACCAAGTTGCCAGTTAGTAAAGCCAAACCGGAGACGGAGCCAGTATAATTGGACCTACTATGCAATTGGTACAGTTATTATACAATTGTACTTTTTTCAGATGGTATTGTGTATTTACGATCGTGTTTGTATTAATTTATTAAGTTGGTGTATGAGAATAAAAATTATTTGTACAACAAAAAGAAATGCAAGTACACAATAAATTATGCGCAATATACATCACTAGCACACCTACATGAAAACCAATAGTTGTACTGTCCCCTTCTGTTGCCAAACGAGAACCGTAGCGTATAGCAGTTTTCACAAATCTCCCATCAACAAAGAACGACGAAAGTTTCCGAAACATGCAACTGAACCCAACCCTTTATTGGCAACAATTAGAGAACAACTCGTGTTCCAACCCACTGGGTTGGGATCAACCAACTTAGCCATTTCAGTACGTAGGACAATCTTCCAGATTCCAGCTGCTCATGAAGACTGATGGTTACGCGCTTCAGTTGGTTGCGTCACATAACTCATGAGAACTCTATAGGGATTGGTCAAAGAGAAAATGTCATACTTAGGTGGGAGTTTAATAAGTCAACTCAAAATGATCGGTTGATGTTCCGGGCTTCTCAGCTAATAAATATGTATAAAAACATACACACATGCACACATATACATATACATACACGTATATACATACATATACACACACACACATGCATATATATACACACATATGTGCATCTATATATATATGTATATGTGTGTATATGTATATATATGTGTATGTATGTATGTATATTTGTGCACGATTATTTCATCTATACCCATGGCTATATAGAGAGTTTCCTTGATTTATTAGTTTGTGAGATTTTAATATCAATTCTTTTGCATGATTACACACACACACACATATATGTATGTATGTATATTTGTGCACGATTATTTTATCTGTACCCATGGCTATATAGAGAGTTTCCTTGATTTATAAGTTTGTGAGAATTTAATATCAATTCTTTTGTGTGATTTTTTATTCCAACACATATGTGTGTGTATATATATACACAAATATATACATTAATACATGTATTTGCATATGTGTGTGTGTTGCAACACAATTCCTTTAACAATGATAGCAATAAGACATGAATGGACCTACAACTTGTATGTTGTTAGAATTTGAACTCAAATATTCTTGTCGTCGTTGTGCTTTGAGGAGGCGTTTAAAAATCATAGTTCGTTCAAGTAGTTCAAACACTACGACTATAGAAACTTTATCAAATTGCTAATAACAAGTTAAATAGGGGCAACCAAATTAATTGTTCCTTCGTCCAAACCTATACATAACGAATCATTCATTAGTATAACCACTACGCTTAACTTTTAAGTTAATATTGACTGTAAGGTCTTATTTTCTTCTTGATTGCTTGAATGATTTTGTTTTAAATCTCATGATCTTTGCTGCATTGAATTTCAAACACAATATAGGGATAAGTACTGTAATCCAACTGTGGTAGATCTATTAATCCTATTGTCATATTTTGAAGATCACGGACCACTCTTTGCTCGTACAAATGCATTATAAACTTCATTAGCTCATGGGCAGGACAAACATTGTTTTGAGATAACAAAAAGAATGGACGTAGAAAGCAGAAACTCTCATCTTTGAGCTCTAGTTTGAGCTGCATAGCTTTTTTCTCAATTTATCAGCTAAATCTTTCATTTCCTTTTTGAGGCTAGGATTCATTTTAAACAACACTTAACTAGTAAGACTTTATAACTAGTGATGGATATAGCAACCAGTTGACATACAAAACTGAGAGATTGGAACCTGCATGCAATTAACAGAGAAGCAAAATACACAAATACAAACTCAAACACGGATGATTGTTTTTATTTATTTAATTAATGGTGCACTTTTGTTGGTATAAGTGCACCTTTAACGTCCTAGTACAAGGATACAAACTCAAACACAAACAGCTGTTTTTATTTATTTAATGGTGCATTTTTGTTGGTACAAATGCACCCTAGTACAACAGCGGGTAGATGTACGCATGATAGCACTTAGCAGTACATCATCCATGCATAAACCGAAAACCACACCATATACATAGACACTAGATAATTTTAGTACTTAAAACCATTGATCCTCAGTTGATCAAGAGTAGTGCTTGATTAATTCTTGTACCAGACGAGTTTCAGGGTTACATTTGGCCCTAGGATCTCGAAAACATGTGCTTTTTGGAGATACGTGGCGCCATTATTATCCTGAGTTTGAATGATAAGTGCATAGTTGTTGCCTCCAATAACGCTCCACTTGAATCCGCCGATCACACCGACGAAAGTTAGCATGGCATTATTTGCTGCCACTGCAAACTGTCCGATCTCGATCACGCGATTGTCAGCCGGCTTCACTGGTTCTAGGTCATTTATGTCGTTCTGTAAACCCCAAACATTTTTTTTTTGCCAATAAGAAAACCCAAAATCAATTAGAATACTTTCAAATAAACAAACACCAGAAAACGAAATCCAACCTATTAATAAGAAACTGCACCACTCAGAAGAAGCTTAATCAAACAATTCAAGAGACCGACAACTAGAAATATAAAATCTTGCTTAAGACAATTGAAGAATGTTGAAGTTATTTTAGTTTGCAGCTCCTTGTACTTTTTCAGACGTTTCTATACGAGTTGTTTATGAGTTGAATCCCACAAACTTGAAAAAGAAAGAAATCTAGACCTAGCTAGGCATGCAATCACTACTCACCTTGCTAATAGCAGATTTGGCTGCAGCCATTTCTTCCTTGAAAAACTAGCTAGCTAATAAGAATGAAAATGGATATCTATAACCGGTTTTGGAAACTTGGCAGCTGAGTTTAGTACGTTGAAATAGCAAACCAGACCCTCTGTATTTATAGGCAATCTATTTTCATCTAATCACTAAAATCATCCCACGTTTGCTACCAGGATGGAAAACGTTTCGTTATAGCTATAATGAAATGTCACCTCATTATAGCTGGAAATGGGCCTCACAATTGCCATTGTCACCAGTTTATCCTTACCATTTAAAGCTCATTTTAAATACCCAGCAAATGCGCCGACAAATATAGAGAGGGCATTGCACTTTGGATGTTCCAACCAAAAGAAGAATTTGAAATAGTTTTAAAGCAAGAAATGTAGTAAATTCTGACATCAATGAGAAGATAATATCCTACTGGCCAATTAATTTTATAGTACCATTTTATATGGCTACTTTTCACTAATGCTAGCTAGTTTGCCTGCCCTACTTAAAAAACATACTGCTTAATTTCCTATAAAACTAGTGAAATACCTTTTGAGAAAAACTAATTACATTACTTTTGATTTAGCATAACCAGATATTGTCTAGGTGTGAAATTGTGCAATTTGGTACGTGACTGACGATTTCGTACATGTGGTTTGAGAACTTCAGAGAACGTTGGTATAAGAATTTTGTCTTCGTTTTTTTTTTTTGTCGGTCCTATCTGCTCCGTTTCTACAAGGGAACCAAAATTAGTCTCAATTGCCTAGTAGTTGGACCACCTCAAGTTGATGGAGAACGCCATAAAATCATCAAAGGATTAGGGTCCCAATTGGTATACACGTCCAACAGTTTGGATAAGGCCTAACGATGAATTCTCACCATTTGAATTTGAGAAGCACGTTTTTTTCCCCCCTCCCTTTAAGGATCAATTACCTAGTAATTGGAAGCTCCACCTACACGTGTATAAAATTCTTGCAGCTGCATGTCTTTTTCTTCTTGTCGGTCATAAGCAAATGAAGGAGAAACATCAAGGTTACTCAGTATCCAAAAATTTTAATATGACCAGAGGCAGATAAAGGCATTAGCAAACTAACGTGCATAAGTTTAGTCTCCTTGGCTTTGAATGCTTAATTGTAACGTCTGGGGCTTGAGCAAGTAATTAGAACTTTTACGAAAGTAAATAGAATGTAAAACCTTGGCCTTTGTTTTGTTTCTTAAGAACTTAAAATCTGTGCTTTAACTCTCTTAGTTAAGCTGTGGGTTTTTTTCCCCCCTTTTATTTTTCTTTCTGTCGCAGATATAGTAGCGGCTCTTACTTTTTACTTTCAAATTTTAGCTTACTTACCAGCAAAAGAAAAAAAAAAAGAATATTTCCAGAAGGTTTTGGATAAGATATTTCTTAGAAGAACAAAGTACACTCAGATCAGTTCTTTGTTATAGGAAAATTACCTTTCGAGTTAAATTGCTGTAAAGTCAGGTCCTAGATATCATATTGCACAAATCTCTTCTAAATGCCAACTTGAACAAAAAATAATAATTGGGATCTAAAATACCCGTGTGATATTATAACCTACACTCAAAAGAAAACAATTTAGCATCTCACTTAGCACAAGAATGAAAAGCTTATCGATTATCTTGGAGAGTTTGATATGGACTACTGGGGTGCGAAAGCTTCTCAATTATTTGACAGATTGACAAAAAAAAAAAAAAAGGTTCCCATAAGAGTCTTAAAACTTAGTTTAATGGTCGAATAATATAATTATATGCCTCCTTCCAAACCATTGGCGACTTTGTTGGTTCACTTAATATATTATACTAAGTTAGTGGCCGCGTGTCTTTGTTGGTTGGTTAGTTGTGTTTCCCTATAACAGAAACTTCAAATCCATAATTTCCATAGGACAAAACATGTCCATTTGGCCTTTGTCCAGTTTTATTCAATTAATCTGAAACCCTGTTTGATAACTTAATTCAGCACTTAAATTTAATGGATTCAGATTTTAACACGTTCAAACCATTTGATAACTGAAAATAGAAAATCTGAATTAGTTAAGTGGCACTGAATTTTTCAGGTAAACCTGCTCTCAAAATTAAGTAATAAACTATTCACTTATCATTTAATGTGATACACATTCAAATATATTAGATGTGTACTAAACTTTCAATCATTTAATAGACTCAAATTTTAAATTTCAGATTTCAATTTTCAATTTTCAATTTTCAATTTTCAATTTTATCAAATGCACCCTAAGTCTTATAAGAATTGGCGTCAATTTTTACAGTCTTACTGGATGTGAATACTTGTACACATGAATTCAATGAGAAATACATCAAATTTTATAATAATTAAACCAACCAAACACAACTCAACTTGTCCAGTCACATCTTTATCAATCTAGTTACCAATCACGTATCTCAAACTTTCAATCCAATACTTAATATGCATCTTGGATCTCCTAATTATTGCCCTAAAGGAGCTACTGGCTAGCATCTTAAGACTGCCTAGGCAAAATAAAGGTAAAAGGGGGGAAATATATGCCTCATAATTCTAGGACAAAAGTACCACAAAGTAGAAGAAGATTGAAAGAAGAAATTAACCCTTTAATTTAATTTGATTTTTCAATATCACATTTACTACAATATATCAAATTAACTGAATTCACTTTCTGAACCGAAACTTGATTATCAATTTACACTGATGGTTGTACAGTGATTGATCCCTAGATTTGTTTTTTAAATGTAGTAGGAGCTATCATTACTTTGTAAAGCTTTGTTTCAAGATCAATAAAAAGGGGTTATTTTTCTTTAAAAAAATTTACACAACAAAGGTTTTGTGCCTTAAATTTGTGAAGTAGTACAGATTCATTCTGCTAGAAGAAGACAACTAGAAAAGTCCTACTACATCACTATAGAATACGCTACTCAAAAAGGAGGGAGGGGTGTGGGAGTTGGGGCTAAACAGTCAAGCTATAGTTGGTTCCCAATTAGCGTTGGCTGCACTCTTCGTCATATTGTTATAAAATTTTTTTTAGATATACAGTAGGCATATTGCAATTTTTTTCTGATACTTGGAGATTTTATCAATGTCAAATTTACACACATACCCGTGGAATGTGTTTCAATCCTGGATGAGTTTCAATCCTTCGCCTGGGATCTCAAAAACAAGCGCTTTATGGAGAAATGTAGCGCCGTCCGCATCCTGATTTTCAATGATAAGTGCGTAGTAATTGCCTCCAATTTCGCTCCAAGCAAACAGAAATAAAAGTTTTCTCTTACAAGTTTATTGAAAAATGCTCTAAGCCCCTAAGTATCCATGAGAGATATAGAAATGCATACACCAACAGACTCTGCCCAATGTTTTCTTTTTTCGTACAATTAGATTTTGATACATTAATATGGCCAGCCAATTTTAGATGAACAAATCCTACAGATTGTTCTATCCATGTTCTAGTTTAATTCGATTAATAGTATTTCAAGGTATTATTACATGGTGTGGGTAGTAGTACTTTTATTCTATTGAATAATAATTTGTCTACCTTTCAATTGTTTGAGATGCTTTGCCTAATCCCACATCGCCTATCCAAGAATTACAAACTTAGTTTATAGCCTAACTAGAAGCAGGCTTGGTTACAACCACCGGGTCAAGTAGCGTGGGCCTGTAACCAAGCGGGGTATTAAAGTTGTTGAATGGTGCCGGCTTAGCGAGGACCCAAGCTCCCTCGGCTCCTGGGCTGTAGTCCCTAGGAACAGAGACGTCTGCTCCAGTCCAATATCTAGGCAGGCCCTACATCCGAGGAGGGCCGAGGGGCACTAGATATTGATGGGGGACTCCATAAACAACAATTTTTGGAAATTTTTTATTTAAACTATTCCACAATAAAAACAAGAACAAGGCCTTTGGCATTGCCACGGAGGCAATGAGATGTTATGCTTCCGACTCATATATATTTTCTTCTAGAGAATGTTCGCACAAGAATTGTGCGAGCATTTTTTTTTTCAGTCTTATATTCTTATGAACACTCGAAAGAAAGTGATTCACCAATTAATTGTTGAAAAGAACTTTCAGTTAGTGTAGACTGCATTAATTTGTTGTGGTTTGCTATGCAGCTCTTTGATGATTCTTGGCAGCCTATTATAAGGCTAGCAAAGCAGATATACATGGAACTTAGCAACTAAAATCAAATGATTATCACAAAAGAATACAAATACCAGAAAGCTAAACAAAACATCAACCAAAAGATTAGAAGCAAAACTGCTCAAGAATTGTTCTTTTTTTTTTCCCTAGAAAAATAAATTAGATCAGCTCTTTCCTGTGTTCCAAAAGGATTACGAAAATCTACATATGTAGGTGTAATTAAATCATTCACGAACCTGTGAAACATTATAGCAGTGGTTTTCTGTGAAACTCATTTTACCTTGAATTGTACAAGTTCTAGATGTGTCCCCAAAAAAGATAAAGCCCTATAAATTTAGTCTCTAATCTCAAGTGGTTGAAGGTCACATAATAAGTTAAAACCTCACCCAAGACCAAAGACAACGAGTTGCCTACTCTTAGGTTGGTAATTGTAAACCTGTAGTTCAGTTTCTATAAGGGAACAAAGATTAGTCTCAATTGCCTAGAAATTGCCCAACTTCAACTTGGTGGAAAACGCCATAATCATCAAAAGATTGGAGTCCCGCATGCCCATCAACTGGACCCAGAAAGTATATATGTCCAAAAGCTACATATAGTAGTGCCAAGTTGTTTACCACTTGGCTTTGTGAAACACGTTTCAATCAAACGGCAATAATCTTTTCAGAAACTCAGACATTTTTTTCTATTACAATTTTTGCAAACTCTGGGTTTTTCACAACTCTCTTTCTTATAGGACGCCCTACAACTTCTTCTGTAATGATTCAACCCAGTTTTTATTTCTAGATGAATATTAATCCAAAATAACCTTTTTCTTTCATACATCAGGTCTAGCTAATTGAATAGAATTTTGGGCGTTGCATATTGTACTAGTGCCTCCTATGAAATACTAATGTGGAACAACATTTGTTTCAAGGAATCTCAACTTTGTCGAAGTAATTATGGGAGAGGGACATAGCCTACCTGTATCAGTTGACTATAAAATGGTGCCCAAGTCTACGTACCCTCTTCCACTTGCTCATGAGGACTTAGAATATTGAGGCTGTAGGTTTGAAACAGAAGGAGAACATCTGAACATTGAGGGTTTGATAATATAGAGATTAATATCGAGTGGTATATTTATATTCACACACCATCTATCATAGTTTTCGCATCTCTGCATTATGTATTTTGCCTACTATATACGCTTGTCGTGTGATTTTAAAAACAAATTCAAAAAAAGTGCAAGAAGTTTTTAAGAAAATGGGAATATCATTCTCTTTTCACTAGAGTATATCAAACTGTGGATTTGAAGGTGATGACAATTTAGATATGCTAATCTCAACTATCACGCATAACATTTTTTATGTCAGAAAAGAAACGTTTTATATGTAATAAAGGCATAAAAGATTATATTATTACACGAAAGAACTAGATTTGAAAATATTTCACAATAAATTTTTGTATACTAATGTCATATATCTAAACCTTCAGCTTCAGAAAAATGTCCCACACTAAAATTTTTTTTTTTCGATGTCTTCTTGTTTTAATTGCTGGAAGTATATTAGCTGCTCTTACTTTGCACGGTCAAATTTTAGCTTATTGATCAGCAAAAGGAAAAGACGAATATTTTCAAAAGCCCTTTCATAAATTATTTTTTACAAGGAGGAAGTAAAATAACCTCCGGCAAAAGAGTTTGTTGTCATAGGAATAATCAGCATCCAATTATTTTAAGTTAAAATGCTGTAAAATCAGGTCTTAGATACCATCATATTGCATGAATCTCTTCTAAATGCCAATAATGCCAACCAAAAAAAATTTTTTAAAAAAATTGGCTTCTAAAACGCTCATGTTTTACAATAATTATAATAGAATCTATACTCAAAAGAAAGCCAATTCAGCTTCTGATTTAGCTAAAATCTTAACATCACTCATAGAGAGTTTCGAGATTGACAAGTGCAAGTGGGGTGGAAAACTTCTCGATTATTTAACAAATTGACAAAAAAGGTCCCATAATATTCTTACAAATTATTAAAGATCACATAATATAATTTATATTTTCGTCCCAAACCAACGACGGCTTTGCCTACTTTCACTACTTTTAATCCTTAAAGTTCAAGTGGCTTTGAAAATGATATGCCAACCAAGTTGAATGACCCTTCAATATAAAGAAAAGAAAAATAAAACTTGAATGACACTTGTCTCTGGCCTACAAAGGACGTACAAACAGTACATTTCTATACATATTCTGTTTGGGTTTTGAAGGATCTTGGAACTGAAAATGGACCTCCTACTTTTAAGTTCTTCATTTTTTTTTTCCGTTTAGTATAAAAAAGTTTAGGTAAATTTGATTTCGATCACCACTACGGGTCAAGACAGGTCTCAAGGGGACTATAGGTTGCTTACAGAAATACTTACAGATCATCCACTAACACAGTTTTCACATCAACAGTAGGATTCGAACACATGACCATTTATAAGAAAATGACCCCTTCTTACCAGATGAGCCAACTTGTGTTGGCTAAATTCTTCATTTGGCGAATTGTTTGATATAGAGAATTAGCACCTATTTTGCATTATTTTACAGCATCCACACGTTAACAAGTCAAACGTAGCCAAACTTCTTTAGACTGGGATATTTCTTAGCCAAACTTTCATAGACTGGGATTTTTCTTGGATCTTACAAAAGTGAAAACAACTATGAGTTTGTTCCGATTGAAGATTATTTGGAACGATTTCTCAAGCTCTAGAATCGCACTAGGATTAAGATGGAAGTCATAAATTTGAATCGTAAAATCATAGGATCATAACAGCGGGATCTGGAATTTAACAACTGCTTGTGCCAAAAAGCACAGCGGCTTCGTTTTAAGCAATAACTTATGTCAATACCCATCTAATGCGTAGTTTATTATTAAGAAGAAAAGGGTGAATAATAACTCGATTTTACTCCATAAGTAAAGCGTATCAATTCTGGATATGTTTCTAGCTATCGTAACTATATGTGTAGAGGTTGTAAGACAATATAGAGCAAATTTGCAATTTTGATCTTTCCCTTTTCCCATCTCGCACAAAAACTGTCGGACGGAATTACAAATTATATTTTCTAGTGGGCTGGTAGAGTGATGCAAAGAAGCCCTAGAGCAAATCGAAATGAGAACCCCCACAATTAGTTAGTTTATTTTAGGCCTTTGGCCCTCTAAAGGATCTCAAAACACACACACACACACAAGTATGAGAGTGTTCTTGTTGAGGGATGGATCATAACAATTCATTCTCTGAGCTTTACTCTAATTTGCACTAATTTTTTTTCTCCCATTCACATACTTTTATTTGCAGTAATTTTTCCTCACCTTTACGTCGATATTGTGGTTTCCACATTTCCACGGCATCTACCCATATTAATTGTTTTACCAATAATATGAAGAACGAAAAAAGCTACAGTTCAATTTTTTTTTCCCTCTTAATTTGTTAAGAATAGAAGTTTAGGAAGAAGCTGCTAGGTTGCCCACGCTCCTTAAAGCCAAACAGCCTACAATTAGTTTTTACAAATCTCCCACCAACGAGGAATGGCGCAAATGTCCAAGAAATGCAACTGGAGCCAACCTTTGTCGGCAACAATTTCAAATCAACTGGTGTCCAAACCTACCAGGCAGGCGGTGGATCAACCAACTCGACCAAATATCACCACTTTTTCAAGCTTGGAGAGGTAAATAGCTTGGCCATTTGAGCATGTTCCAAATTCCAACTGCTCATGAAGAGTACTCTAGAAATCATCATAATTTATAGCAACGCTTGTCAACCTTAGATTCATCTCTGCCACATAAATGCTAGATTAAGTACTAAAAAATAAACGTAAATAGGCCAATAACTTACGTAACTTAGACGTTATATGTACCCATCGGAGCCTTCGAAAATGACACGACTTGTATATTATTCTAACCTCAACCCTTGAAATTCTTTGATCCATTTTTCTCAAGCTTTATTTTATCTTCAACTTTTTTGGGAAGAAAAAATGCAACAAAAATAAGGAAGAATGTCAAGCAAACAGAAATAAAAGTTTTCTCTTACAAGTTTATTGAAAAATGCTCTAAGCCCCTAAGTATCCATGAAAGATATAGAAATGCATACACCAACAGATTCTGCCCAATGTTTTCTTTTTTCGTACAATTAGATTTTGATACATTAATATGGCCAGCCAATTTTAGATGAATAGATCCTACAGATTGTTCTGTCCGTGTTCTAGTTTAATTCGATTAATAGTATTTCAAGGTATTATTACATGGTGTGGGTAGTAGTACTTTTATTCTATTGAATAATAATTTGTCTACCTTTCAATTGTTTGAGATGCTTTGCGTAATCCCACATCGCCTATCCAAGAATTACAAACTTAGTTTATAGCCTAACTAGAAGCAGGCTTGGTTACAACCACCGGGTCAAGTAGCGTGGGCCTGTAACCAAGCGGGGTATTAAAGTTGTTGAATGGTGCCGGCTTAGCGAGGACCCAAGCTCCCTCGGGTCCTGGGCTGTAGTCCCTAGGAACAGAGACGTCTGCTCCAGTCCAATATCTAGACAGGCCCTACATCCGAGGAGGGCCGAGGGGCACTAGATATTGATGGGGGACTCCATAAATAACAATTTTTTGAAATTTTTTATTTAAACTATTCCACAATAAAAGAACAATTGAACTTTTGCCCAGGAAACCATCCAAAAGTCTCGCTGGACTGCGTCTACATAATCAAGAATCTAGGAGGAGGCCCCATAAATCCATACATGATTATCGACAATAAAGGACATTCATGTAGCACGATGATGACGATAAAACAGCCTATTGAACCTCTTGTTCGTGTCGGCTCTGAAGATTGAATACTGAAGTGCAGATATCGAAAAGTATTTCCAAATTCCAACTGCTCATGAAGAGTCTAATGATTAATTCGGTCGGTTGCCTGACATACTTCATGACAACTCTGTGGATCGATCAAGAAAAAAATGTCATTTTGGTGGGGGAGTTCGAAAAGTAACCTCAAAAATTATCTGTCAGTGTTATGGGCTTCTCAGCTGATGAACAGGCAACAATTCATGCATGAACTGCAGGAGCTAATTTTGTAAAAGGGAAAAATGGGGATTTAAAAAAAAAAAATTTGTGGGATGGAAGGAAGGGAGAAGAAAAAAATAAATAATAATGTACCGGTTGAGTGACCTCCACCATATCCAATATAGTTAAGAATTCAGAATATTTTTAGAGTAGAGTGCAGCAGGAAAGATACAGATATTGACAACATGAAAAATGATACAAGCATTAGCTATCATGAAATATAACTATAGGCGGCTGTGTTCTGTCAGGTTTCAATTAATAAAGTTTACGTGTCCAAAATAAATAGATAAGTTACTTACATCGAACATTATTGGAACTAGCAAGTCACATCAATTCTTTAAACAATTTATTAATTCCATAGATTCTGAACACAATATACACTTTGGAATGTTAAAATTGAACAATTGATTAATGCTTAGATGGCAGAGGTTCGGTTCTGTTGTTGCAGGTCATCACAAGTGTCTAAATTAGCTCCAATTTTACAACTTATGCGAAGAAGCAATAGCAGAAATATATTAAACGGATGTAGGAATGTGTATAGCATCAATAGGATTTAAAAACCATGAAACCTCTCTAATCTTCTGTCATTTTATGCCAATTAATTTACATTTTGTTGGTGAACTATCACCCCAACACTGATTGAAAGCTCCACCTACATATACATAAAATTGTTGCACTTGCATGTCTTTTCCTTCTTGTCAGTCAAAAGCATGAAGGAGAAACATCAAGGCTGATTAGTATCCTAATATTTTAATATGACCAGAGGTAGATAAAATCATTATCAAACTAACGTGCTTAAATTTACTCCCCTTGGCTTTAAATGCATGATTGTATCTCCTTGGCTTTGAGTAAATAATTTGAGGTTTTTCTAGAACAAATAAAATGTAAAACCTAAGCGTTTGCTTTGTTTCCTGATCTGGACGTTTGGGACCTCAAGAACTACGCTTCAACTCTCCTAACTGAGTTGTGGGTTTTTTTTTCCTTTTCTGTTGCAAATATACTAGCTGCTCTTACTATTTTTTTTTTTTTTCAAATTTTAGATTTTGAAAGAAAAATTCCTACCATGGGAGGGTGGGATTCAAGAAACGAGAAGGAGGCAGAGGGAGTTTTGGGCCCAAATTTTAGCTTATTTATTAGCAAAAGAAAAAAAAAGAATATTTTCAAAAGCTATTGGATAATATATTTCTTACAAGAACAATCTTGGATAATATATTTCTTACAAGAACAAAGTACAATCCAGATTAGTGTTTGTAGTCATAGACTCATAGGTCGAATAAAATAATTACGCACCTCCTTCCAAAACCAACGGCCGCGTTGCCTAAATTCACTGCATTTTCTCATTGAAGTTCAAGTGGCTTTGAAAATGATATCAACCAAGTTGAATGACCATTCAAAAAAATAAGGATAATCGAATGACTCTTGCCTCTGCCCGACAAAATACATAAAAAATAGTCCAATTCTCTACATATTTTGTATGGGTTTTGATTAATTTGAAGGATCTTAAAACTAAAAATGGACTTGCGAGTTTTCAGCGCTTCATTTGGTGTATCATTGGGTATAGAGAATTAGCAACTATTTGCAGTATTTTACGGCATCTAGACTTTAAAAAGTCAAACTTGCTTAGTTTAAGATTTTTCTTGAATCTTGCAAAAAGGGGAAAGAAAAAAAACTATGAGTTTATTCAGATTGAAGATTGCTTGTTATGATTTTCTAGGATAGTACTATAACGTTTTTGTAACGTAATTTATGTAACAATCTGAGAGGAAAAGGTAGTTAGAAAAATAAAAATGTAATTTAAAAATATCCTTATAATATAACTTAAAATTTTTGAGCTGGCCTTTTTCCCCATCTCTTACAATAACTATTGGAGGGAATTAAGTTTTTGTTTTATTTATTTATTTATTTATGTATTTAGTTATTTTGAGTGGTGGTGGGCGGATCGAGAACAACAAAAAAGCACTGAACCAAATGGACACGACCCTTATATGGCGTTAGCTGTTATGTTAAGGCAAAGAGTAACTTCAGATGGACTGGCCTAGTTGAGCCTAGAATCGAAGCCTGGACTTTTCAGTGTTCAAGGAACTTCCTGGCCTCATTGTCTAGTGATGTATTTGGACTTGTATCCCCATGAATAGCAGTTTGTAATGGGCCTTCAGCCCACCGAAGGATGAATGCTGATATAAAAAATGCGAATGGAAGAGGAAGAAGGACCAACACACACACACACACAAAAGGCAGGAAATTAATAGGAGAAAGCAAAAAATAAAAAAATAAAAAATAAATAACTATAAAAAAAGAACAAATTGGCAATAACCTAATTGAACTTTGAAATTATTGTGCGTCGTAAGTAATCAAGTTTAACTCTATACAGTGAAAAATGTCTCTCTGAGCATAATGAAAAAGGTTCAAGGTAATTTGCAGTTTATTCTGGTTTTTCTCTCACCTTATTCTAGTTTGCAGTTTTTTCTTTCTCTCACACTTTCACTAAATCCCTATCACTTGTTTTTCTGATAATAGGAAATTACATTGAGGAAAACAATTGGATTTTTTCTTCTCTTCTCTTTTTTTTTTATTTTTTATTTTTTATTTTTTAAAGAAGAGAAGCTTAAGAACCAAGTTGCCAATTAGAAAAGCCAAAAAGGAGACGGAGCCAGTATAATTGGACCTACTATACAATTGGTACAGTTATTATACAATTATACTTTTTTTCAGATGGTATTGTGCATTTACGATCGTGTTTGTATTAATTTATTAAGTTGGTGTATGAGAATAAAAATTATGTGTACAACAAAAAGAAATGCAAGTACACAATAAATTATGCGCAATATACATCACTAGCACACCTACATGAAAACCAATAGTTGTACTGTCCCCTTCTGTTGCCAAACGAGAACCGTAGCTTATAGCAGTTTTCACAAATCTCCCATCAACAAAGAACGACGAAAGTTTCCGAAACATGCAACTGAACCCAACCCTTTATTGGCAACCATTAGAGAACAACTCGTGTTCCAACCCACTGGGGGTTGGGATCAACCAACTTAGCCATTTCAGTACGTAGGACAATCTTCCAGATTCCAGCTGCTCATGAAGACTGATGGTTACGCGCTTCAGTTGGTTGCGTCACATAATTCATGAGAACTCTATAGGGATTGGTCAAAGAGAAAATGTCATACTTTGGTGGGAGTTTAATAAGTCAACTCAAAATGATCGGTTGATGTTTCGGGCTTCTCAGCTAATAAATATGTATAAAAACATACACACATGCACACATATACATATACATACACATATATACATACATATACACACACATGCATATATATATACACACATATGTGCATATATATATATATATATACATACACATATATACGTACATATACACACACATGCATATATATACACACACATATGTGCATCTATATATATATGTATATATGTGTATATGTGTGTATGTATGTATATTTGTGCACGATTATTTCATCTATACCCATGGCTGTATAGAGAGTTTCCTTGATTTATTAGTTTGTGAGATTTTAATATCAATTCTTTTGCATGATTACACACACACACACATATATGTATATATGTATATTTGTGCACGATTATTTTATCTGTACCCATGGCTATATAGAGAGTTTCCTTGATTTATAAGTTTGTGAGAATTTAATATCAATTCTTTTGTGTGATTTTTTATTCCAACACATATGTGTGTGTGTATATATACACAAATATATACATTAATACATGTATTTGCATATGTGTGTGTGTTGCAACACAATTCCTTTAACAATGATAGCAATAAGACATGAATGGACCTACAACTTGTACGTTGTTAGAATTTGATCTTAAATATTACTGTCGTCATGATTTGAGGAGGCGTTTAAAAACCATAGTTCATTCAAGTAGTTGAAATGCTATGACTATAGAAATTTTATCAAATTGCTAATAACAAGTTAAATATGGGCAACCAAATTAATTATTCCTTCGTCCAAACCTATACATAATGAATCATTCATTAGTATAACCACTGCCCTTAACTTTTAAATTAATATTGACTGTAAGATCTTATTTTCTTCTTGATTGCTTGAATGATTTTGTTTTAAATCTCATGATCTTTGTTGCATTGAATTTCAAACACAATATAGGGATAAGTATTGCAATCCAACTGTAGTAGATCTTGACAAGTGTCCAGCCTGCACAAAAATAAATAAAACCTAACTACCTAAAGAAATATTCCCGAGTCAATTCTAGTACTGGAGCAGTGACTCCGAATGTGCAATCGGTTACTGGTTTCACCCTGATTCCAAGGAGTTTATTTAATCCGATATACTGGAATTAAGCCCGAGAATTCAGTTAATTTGTGTAAGTGGCAAGTAGGGTCGTCTCCTCAGGGAATTGGAAGAATTATCTTCTATGAAATAAATAAATTGGGGGAGGGGGGAGTTTGAACGATTCCTAATTAACAATGCCGAATAAAAATAAACAATCACAAAATTCCAAGTAAACTAAACAATATCAAGGAACTCAGATAAAATTAAATCAATCAATAAAAAGCTCTAGTCAAAGGCCTAATCTCACTTTGGTGTCATCAAACTGATCACTGACGCTAAATTGCATTCATTTGCTTACAAATAAATTGGTTATGGTTGTCAACAAACTCTGACAACCTGCCAATTCTTACTATATCGATAGTCACGACAAGGTCTGTGACTACTTTTCTTGCCAATAGACAACCCTGAACAAGCTCTTAAGATTTAACCTACCGACATCATTAACAATTAGAAAAGTCACCAATTCTAACCAACAAACACATAAGTTCGGTTCATTTAAGCTAGATTGAATATTTCCGTGACAATAATTCAAAGGTTCCTTATACTACTGAATTACGTCACTTGTCACAACCTTCCAAACAATTATGGATTTGGCGTTCTAGATGACAGTAGATTATCCACACAATCAAATATTGATCAGGTATTTAATTGCAAGAAATAATCATAAACGTGAACATCAGAAAATATCCAAATACTTGTAAATAAATGAAAAAAAATAATTCAAACAAGTCTCACAGAGTTAATGAATCAAAGATCGATTAGCCTTCGACTAGATGGAAGAAATTAACCACTCTTCATGGAGAATTGTAGCCAATAGATGTTTTTGGAATTTTTAATTTTAATTGATGAAAAGAGAAAAAAAGGACGAAATACTAAAGCTTCAAAAACCTATGAAGAAACAAAAGTTTGGCAGCCTCCAACAAGTCCGTGCAGCCGTCCCAGAGATGCCAATCTTAAGCGAAAGTCTAGGCTAAATAAACGATAAGTTCCTAAACTTCCGCACTTCCCTAATTAGACCTCAAAGAGTTCAAGTCCTACTAGAAGTCTAAATTGCTAAGCAATAGCAAAATAATAAGGAAAACCAATTACAAACTTTCTTAAATAAAAAGGGTTTTTGACCAATTCCCAAAAGCAAATAAAATCTTTGTTTCCAAATAATCAGCAAAATATCTTCCGTAGGGAATGTGGTCCACTTTTTCAGAAAGGCATCCTTCACAGCAAAATATAACGTGTCCGCACCTTATCAGTAATTGTATTCTGGAATTTTCATCTTAATTGCACTTTTAACTTCTAATTAATTCCATTGACCTAAAATCAGTGCCAAAACCAAATATGAGTAAAATCATGCAATTAACACCATATTTTGGCATGATAAAGAGGGAAATATCCACAAATTATATGCATAATTAAGGACTTAACAGATCTATTAATCCTATTGTCATATTTTGAAGATCACGGACCACTCTTTGCTCGTACAAATGCATTATAAACTTCATTAGCTCATGGGCAGGACAAACATTGTTTTGAGATAACAAAAAGAATGGACGTAGAAAGCAGAAACTCTCATCTTTGAGCTCTAGTTTGAGCTGCATAGCTTTTTTCTCAATTTATCAGCTAAATCTTTCATTTCCTTTTTGAGGCTAGGATTCATTTTAAACAACACTTAACTAGTAAGACTTTATAACTAGTGATGGATATAGCAACCAGTTGACATACAAAACTGAGAGATTGGAACCTGCATGCAATTAACAGAGAAGCAAAATACACAAATACAAACTCAAACACGGATGATTGTTTTTATTTATTTAATTAATGGTGCACTTTTGTTGGTATAAGTGCACCTTTAACGTCCTAGTACAAGGATACAAACTCAAACACAAACAGCTGTTTTTATTTATTTAATGGTGCATTTTTGTTGGTACAAATGCACCCTAGTACAACAGCGGGTAGATGTACGCATGATAGCACTTAGCAGTACATCATCCATGCATAAACCGAAAACCACACCATATACATAGACACTAGATAATTTTAGTACTTAAAACCATTGATCCTCAGTTGATCAAGAGTAGTGCTTGATTAATTCTTGTACCAGACGAGTTTCAGGGTTACATTTGGCCCTAGGATCTCGAAAACATGTGCTTTTTGGAGATACGTGGCGCCATTATTATCCTGAGTTTGAATGATAAGTGCATAGTTGTTGCCTCCAATAACGCTCCACTTGAATCCGCCGATCACACCGACGAAAGTTAGCATGGCATTATTTGCTGCCACTGCAAACTGTCCGATCTCGATCACGCGATTGTCAGCCGGCTTCACTGGTTCTAGGTCATTTATGTCGTTCTGTAAACCCCAAACATTTTTTTTTTTGCCAATAAGAAAACCCAAAATCAATTAGAATACTTTCAAATAAACAAACACCAGAAAACGAAATCCAACCTATTAATAAGAAACTGCACCACTCAGAAGAAGCTTAATCAAACAATTCAAGAGACCGACAACTAGAAATATAAAATCTTGCTTAAGACAATTGAAGAATGTTGAAGTTATTTTAGTTTGCAGCTCCTTGTACTTTTTCAGACGTTTCTATACGAGTTGTTTATGAGTTGAATCCCACAAACTTGAAAAGAAAGAAATCTAGACCTAGCTAGGCATGCAATCACTACTCACCTTGCTAATAGCAGATTTGGCTGCAGCCATTTCTTCCTTGAAAAACTAGCTAGCTAATAAGAATGAAAATGGATATCTATAACCGGTTTTGGAAACTTGGCAGCTGAGTTTAGTACGTTGAAATAGCAAACCAGACCCTCTGTATTTATAGGCAATCTATTTTCATCTAATCACTAAAATCATCCCACGTTTGCTACCAGGATGGAAAACGTTTCGTTATAGCTATAATGAAATGTCACCTCATTATAGCTGGAAATGGGCCTCACAATTGCCATTGTCACCAGTTTATCCTTACCATTTAAAGCTCATTTTAAATACCCAGCAAATGCGCCGACAAATATAGAGAGGGCATTGCACTTTGGATGTTCCAACCAAAAGAAGAATTTGAAATAGTTTTAAAGCAAGAAATGTAGTAAATTCTGACATCAATGAGAAGATAATATCCTACTGGCCAATTAATTTTATAGTACCATTTTATATGGCTACTTTTCACTAATGCTAGCTAGTTTGCCTGCCCTACTTAAAAAAACATACTGCTTAATTTCCTATAAAACTAGTGAAATACCTTTTGAGAAAAACTAATTACATTACTTTTGATTTAGCATAACCAGATATTGTCTAGGTGTGAAATTGTGCAATTTGGTACGTGACTGACGATTTCGTACATGTGGTTTGAGAACTTCAGAGAACGTTGGTATAAGAATTTTGTCTTCGTTTTTTTTTTTTGTCGGTCCTATCTGCTCCGTTTCTACAAGGGAACCAAAATTAGTCTCAATTGCCTAGTAGTTGGACCACCTCAAGTTGATGGAGAACGCCATAAAATCATCAAAGGATTAGGGTCCCAATTGGTATACACGTCCAACAGTTTGGATAAGGCCTAACGATGAATTCTCACCATTTGAATTTGAGAAGCACGTTTTTTTCCCCCCTTTAAGGATCAATTACCTAGTAATTGGAAGCTCCACCTACACGTGTATAAAATTCTTGCAGCTGCATGTCTTTTTCTTCTTGTCGGTCATAAGCAAATGAAGGAGAAACATCAAGGTTACTCAGTATCCAAAAATTTTAATATGACCAGAGGCAGATAAAGGCATTAGCAAACTAACGTGCATAAGTTTAGTCTCCTTGGCTTTGAATGCTTAATTGTAACGTCTGGGGCTTGAGCAAGTAATTAGAACTTTTACGAAAGTAAATAGAATGTAAAACCTTGGCCTTTGTTTTGTTTCTTAAGAACTTAAAATCTGTGCTTTAACTCTCTTAGTTAAGCTGTGGGTTTTTTTCCCCCTTTTTATTTTTCTTTCTGTCGCAGATATAGTAGCGGCTCTTACTTTTTACTTTCAAATTTTAGCTTACTTACCAGCAAAAGAAAAAAAAAAAGAATATTTCCAGAAGGTTTTGGATAAGATATTTCTTAGAAGAACAAAGTACACTCCAGATCAGTTCTTTGTTATAGGAAAATTACCTTTCGAGTTAAATTGCTGTAAAGTCAGGTCCTAGATATCATATTGCACAAATCTCTTCTAAATGCCAACTTGAACAAAAAATAATAATTGGGATCTAAAATACCCGTGTGATATTATAACCTACACTCAAAAGAAAACAATTTAGCATCTCACTTAGCACAAGAATGAAAAGCTTATCGATTATCTTGGAGAGTTTGATATGGACTACTGGGGTGCGAAAGCTTCTCAATTATTTGACAGATTGACAAAAAAAAAAAAAAAAGGTTCCCATAAGAGTCTTAAAACTTAGTTTAATGGTCGAATAATATAATTATATGCCTCCTTCCAAACCATTGGCGACTTTGTTGGTTCACTTAATATATTATACTAAGTTAGTGGCCGCGTGTCTTTGTTGGTTGGTTAGTTGTGTTTCCCTATAACAGAAACTTCAAATCCATAATTTCCATAGGACAAAACATGTCCATTTGGCCTTTGTCCAGTTTTATTCAATTAATCTGAAACCCTGTTTGATAACTTAATTCAGCACTTAAATTTAATGGATTCAGATTTTAACACGTTCAAACCATTTGATAACTGAAAATAGAAAATCTGAATTAGTTAAGTGGCACTGAATTTTTCAGGTAAACCTGCTCTCAAAATTAAGTAATAAACTATTCACTTATCATTTAATGTGATACACATTCAAATATATTAGATGTGTACTAAACTTTCAATCATTTAATAGACTCAAATTTTAAATTTCAGATTTCAATTTTCAATTTTCAATTTTCAATTTTCAATTTTATCAAATGCACCCTAAGTCTTATAAGAATTGGCGTCAATTTTTACAGTCTTACTGGATGTGAATACTTGTACACATGAATTCAATGAGAAATACATCAAATTTTATAATAATTAAACCAACCAAACACAACTCAACTTGTCCAGTCACATCTTTATCAATCTAGTTACCAATCACGTATCTCAAACTTTCAATCCAATACTTAATATGCATCTTGGATCTCCTAATTATTGCCCTAAAGGAGCTACTGGCTAGCATCTTAAGACTGCCTAGGCAAAATAAAGGTAAAAGGGGGGAAATATATGCCTCATAATTCTAGGACAAAAGTACCACAAAGTAGAAGAAGATTGAAAGAAGAAATTAACCCTTTAATTTAATTTGATTTTTCAATATCACATTTACTACAATATCTCAAATTAACTGAATTCACTTTCTGAACCGAAACTTGATTATCAATTTACAGTGATGGTTGTACAGTGATTGATCCCTAGATTTGTTTTTTAAATGTAGTAGGAGCTATCATTACTTTGTAAAGCTTTGTTTGAAGATCAATAAAAAGGGGTTATTTTTCTTTAAAAAAATTTACACAACAAAGGTTTTGTGCCTTAAATTTGTGAAGTAGTACAGATTCATTCTGCTAGAAGAAGACAACTAGAAAAGTCCTACTACGTCACTATAGAATACGCTACTCAAAGAAGGAGGGGAGGGGTGTGGGAGTTGGGGCTAAACAGTCAAGCTATAGTTGGTTCCCAATTAGCGTTGGCTGCACTCTTCGTCATATTGTTATAAAAATTTTTTTAGATATACAGTAGGCATATTGCAATTTTTTTCTGATACTTGGAGATTTTATCAATGTCAAATTTACACACATACCCGTGTATGTATATATGCACGACTGTTTCATCTACAAAGAGTTTCCTTGATTTATTAGTTTGTGAGATTTTAATATTAATTCCTCTGTGTGATTTTTGTGCTATCAATCACACACCACACACACACTCTCTCTCGGGCACGCGCAAACGCACGCACGCGCACACACAAACGCACGCACGCGCGTACACACACACAAATGCACATATATATAATATATACATGTGTATACACGTGTGCGTGTGCGCGCTACAGCACAATTCCTTTAACAATGATATCAGTAAGGCATGAATGAACCTACAACTTTTATATTGCTCGAATTTGAAATTAAATATTTTTGTGGTCATTGTGGTTTGAGGAGACATTTAAAAATCATACCATGACTATAGGAATTTTATCAAATTTCTAATAACAAGTTAACTAGGGGCAACCGAATTGTTCATTCATCCAAGCCTATAAATAATGAATCATTCGTTAGCATAACGATTGCCCTTAACTTTTAAGTTAATATTGACAATAAGATATTATTTTCTTCTTGATTGCTTGAATGATTTTGTGTTGAATCTCATGATCTTTGCTTCATTGGATTTCAAGCAAAACTATAGGGATGAATATTATAATCCAACAGTACATCCATCGATTAATTTTATTGTCATATTTTAAAGATGACGGACCAACCCTTGCTCAGACTTATGCATTAAAAGCTTCATTAGTCCATAGCTAGGATTACATATTGTTTTGAGATGACAAAAAGAATGGACGTAGAATGTAGAAACTCTCATATTTGAACTCTAGTTCGAGCTACCTACCTTTTTCTCAATTTATCAGTTGATCTTTCATTTCTTTTTCAGGCTTGGATTCATTTTGAGTAACACTTAAGAAGTAAGACTTTATCACTAGTCATGGATATAGTACCCGGTTGACATACAAAACTGAGAGATTGGAACCTGCATGCAATTAGTAGAGAAACAAAATACACCGATACCAGCTCAGAGACCGACTGCTGTTTTTATTTATTTAGTTAATGGTGCACTTTTGTTGGTATAAGTGCACCTTTAACACACTAGTACAAGGATATAAATTCAAACACAAACAGCTGTTTTTACTTATTTAATGGTGCATTTTTGTTTTGTGGGAACAAAGTGCACCTTATTTAACAGACTAGTACAATAGCGGGGAGATGCATGCATGCCAGCAGTACATCATCCATGCGTAAACTACGAACCAGACGAAAGACACAAGATAATTAAAGTCGTCGGTCCTCAGTTGATCAAGAGTGGTGCCAGAATTATTTCCAGTGGTTGATGAGTTTCAATCCTTCGCCTGGGATCTCAAAAACAAGCGCTTTATGGAGAAATGTAGCGCCGTCCGCATCCTGATTTTCAATGACAAGTGCGTAGTAATTGCCTCCAATATCGCTCCACGTGAATCCACCAATCACAGCGACGAAAAACCGCGTGCCGTGGTGAACTTCTTCCACCACAAATTTTCCAATCTCGATCACATGAGAGTCAGCCGGCTTCACCGGTACTAGACTACTTATGTCGTTCTGTAAACTCCAAACATTTTTTTTTTCAGTAAGAAAATCCAGAAAAATTGAGTTCCGAAAATCAATTAGAATCCTTTCAAACAAATGAACAACCAGAAAACTAAATCCAACCAGCTAATAAGAAGCTACGTTACTCGCAGAAGAAGCATAATCAAACGACTCAAGAGACATCCTACCCATATTGCAACTCCTTATACTTTTTCAAAGGTTTGCATACAAGTTGGTTATCGGTATATTTCAAAAACCACACACAAACTTTGAAAAAGAAAGAAAGCTAGGTCTAACTAGGCATACAATCACTATTTACCTTTCCGGTGACAATGGCAGGTCGAGCTGCAGCCATCTGTTCCTTCCAGAAATAGCTAGCTAATAAGAATGAAAATAGATATCTATAACTGTTTGCGAGTGTCGAGAACTTGGTAGCTGAGTTTAGCACATTGAGATAACAAACCAGACTCCTTGTATTTATAGGCCCAAAAATGTGGTAATGTATACCACAAATTAATTTGTCTTCTTGGACCTAATCACCAAAATCATGGTCCACCAGCACGGAACACGTTTTCACACCCCCGTGATGAGGCCTGTGTGAAACTATCCAGAAAAGTCACCTAATTATAGTTGGACCTCTGATTTTATGTCATTGTCTTGTCATGTTTAAAACATTTGGCTTGAATCTGCTATTCCAGCCAAGCAATAACTTATCATCTTTGTGTTTCTTACAAGATTAATTGATCTATTTCATAATGAGTTGAGGTTAAAGAAGAGGATTAACAATTACACGAAAAAATAAATCGACTCTTGAAAGTTGAAGAAACTTTGGTCAGGGTCATTGCTCATCACCTAAAATATATCTTATCCAAGCCCTTAAAAAGAAAGAAAAACATGTTATTCCAATTTTAAACCAATGTTTGATGCGAATATCACCTTCACAGATACTCAAAATGGTTACAGAAGAGACAGGAACGTTGTGACATGGTCATGGTTGCAGTTTAATATAGTCATAAATACTTGAAAGATCATGCATGATCAGGTAATTATATAGAACTATTTCTGCAATCCAAGTTTTATGTCATACTGAGCAATTGGTGTTATCGAGTGTCATGGTCGGACCTGCTACTATGACGTACAGTTTGAATATTAATTTTTCCACCTCGTGGTCGGAGCAATTGGTGTTATCTAGTGTCAAGTTTTCTATTGTTTGCGATTTTTAATTGCTGTAAAAAGCTGAGCTTTGGGAAAATAAGCTGCAATTTTGCCCTATTTTTCAGTGGTTTATTGATCATATTTACTATTTCTTGGTTCTTATGCTTCTACTATGGATAATGTTTTTCTTCTCTATATTTTTTCAGTTTTCCTTAATCTTTTTTGTGTCTTGATTAGGCGTGGCTTTTAGGTTGCCATGTATTTCGTGAGACATCGTACGTATACACGACTAAGGGAAAAGATTCTTGAGGCCAAGAATTTAGTTAGTGATGATTGTGAGACATTGCTTCTGGTAACACGGACATCCAGAGAATACTTTTTAACATGTTAGGGGTCTCTGGTTTTCGCCCCAGAATTTCCATTATGCAGTATTCCTGATTTATGTTTCTCTTGATTTAGAATAAATGCTAGTCCTCTTACAGTATAAAGGAAGCAACCAATTAATTAAGCTTTAAAATAAAATATGTTGAACAGTTCTGGCGTTAAGTTTCATTTAACTAGAGTAACTTTTTAGTCCTCAAATGACCGTTTCTAGGATTTTGTTCGCTCCGTCCATTTTAAGTGGATTTATCATTGCTTCGACTTTCCTCAAATTGTTTCAGCGAGAAAATCCAAAACAATTGAGTTCCCAAAATAAATTAGAATCCTTTCAGACAAACAAACAACTAGAAAACTAAATCCAACCAACTAATAAGAAACTACGTTACTCACCGAAGAAGCTTAATCAAACAAAACAAAAGGCCGCCTACACACATGCATATTGACAACGAGAAATATAAAGCATTGCTTAAGACAATTCAAGAATGTTGACATTACTTTAATTTGCAACTCCTCAACCATTGGACCTTAGTCTAATGACTAGGAAGAGTCTTTTTAAAACTCTCCTGTGCACTAGGTCAAGGGTTTAAATCTCGCCTAATGCATTACAGGGAAGCATGGTACTTCTTTAGGCTCCCCCCCAAACCCCCATCCTCCATAAGAAGGCTATTTAGCCTCCTCCTCCCCCATAGTATAGGTAGTGTAGAAGTAGTATAGCCCCTATACAAAGCCTTCTTAAACTTCCCCTCTCCCATTGTACAGGCTAGTGTAGGAGTAATGTAAATAGTTATTGTTGATAATAATAATAATAATAATTTGCTACTCCTTGTACTTTTTCAAACGTTTTTATACGAGTTGTTTATTAGTTGATTCCCAAAACCACGCACAAGCTTGAAAGAGAAAGAAATCCAGGCCTAGCTAGGCATGCAATCACTCCTCACCATGCTATTTGCAGATTTGGCTGCAGCCATTTCTTCTTTAAAGAACTGGCTAGCTAATAAGAATGAAAAAGGATATCTATAACTGGTTTTGGGAACTTGGTAGCTGAGTTTAGTACATTGAAACAACAAACCAGACTCCCTGTATTTATAGGCAATTTGTTTTCACCTAATCACCAAAAGCATCCCATGTTTGTCCCTTACTCTTTTTTCTTTCGCAATTTTTTTTTTCCTTTGGTTCGGGTCCTGTTTTTATTATTTGCTAAATGATAACCTTTTGGATTGTTGACAAAATCGTCTGGTCATATTGGTCTTGATCTTTATTTTTACCATACATTTGTGGAGTTTACTTTTTTGAACTTGAGGATGTTTAAATCTTGAACTCTTGGTTATTTGTGTAAACCTGTGCGTGAAGTACTTGGGCAGTTATGGAGTCATAACAGACCTGTTTCAAATATTTGCACCTAATGTAAATCCTATTAATACTTAAAAGTGTCTCTCTAACGGTAAACGAAAAATACTGCATAAACCCATAGTGAAGATGTTCATAACAGTCCTATCTGTTCAGTTTCTACAAGGGGACCAAAATTAGTCTCAATTGCCTAGTAGTTGGACCACCTCAAGTTGATGGAGAACGCCATAAAATCGTCAAAGGATTAGGGTCCCAATTGGTATACAAGTCCAACACGATGAATTCTTAGAGAAATTTCTAAAAATATTATGATTTTTAAATTTTTTCTGCAAATAGGGTGATTTGGGTGTAGGGTTCAGACCAGTGATGTTCGCATTTGCAAAATGCGAGTTCCAGTGAACTCGCATTTGCAAAATGCGAGTTTGGTGAAAAAAAAAAAGAAAAAAGAACTCGCATTCACGAATCGAGTTCTAATGAACTCGCATTCCGAGAATGCGAGTTCTGCTGAACTCGCATTCTACAAATGCGAGTTCATTGGGAAATTAAAAAAAAAAGAAAATGTACTGCCACAAAATTTGTCAACATAAATAGGATGTTATAACCGACGCAACAATAAAGAAGAACACGTAGCCGCAAGAATAGGCCCAAAACCAAAACCCAGAATAAAACGGACACGGCAACTAACATATACCGTAAGGCGTTGCCCCAGGGCAACGCCGGACCCCCTGAGCCTGGACCCCGACTGAGACCCCCGAACAGCTCAGCGAGGGTTGAAGAAACATGATTCAAGGCACCTTGACATAGGATAAGAGCCAAGAAGGTTCGGCCCCAAAGCTTGATAATACTTTGGGAAATATAAAAAAAAAAAGAAAATGTACTGTCTTATCTTTCTTTTCTTCATTTTTCTTCTTTCTTCCTATTATCCAGGGGACTGAAATCTTTGATAATACTTTATATGACTTGCTCGATTTCCTGGAATTTATATTCATTACTTTTCTTTTCAAAGCCTTCTTGAACATATAATTTCCTTGCTCATAAATTGTTTAGAGTATCCTTATATATTCAAAAGACATTTGTTAAAATTTGGATATGTAAAGTAAGGTTCGTTGTGTAAAAAAATTAATGAGCTTACATTTATATCCTAGAACTCGCCTGACTCGATTTTTGATTGAATAAATTCACTATTTGGCTACTTAGTTGAGGTATGCTATCCATTGAACACCAATACAACATTTCTTTTATAGGTTTATTCCTTGGACACTAACTTCCTAATGGCTAGATGGAGCTTGGCCAATGTTAATATTGTCTTGACAATTGTTCAAGTAAACTTAGCTAAAGTTTTGATCTAGTAAACTCCATAACGATTTGATAAACACTTGTTAATTTAGACGTAGTATAATAGTACCCGTTGGACATCTGTTAGGAAAAAAATTATTTGCTACATTATATCTATTTGACAATTGTTAGAAAACTTCTTTTCCACCCCTAATATACTTACATAAAAAGAATCTATATGATTTCCTTTATTTCTTCACAAGAAACCTTTGCTCTCTTATCTCCCATACTCTTCGACTGCATGAGAAATTTCTAAAAATATTATGATTTTTAAATTTTTTCTGCAAATAGGGTGATTTGGGTGTAGGGTTCAAATTAGTGAATTTAGCATTTGAAATAAAAAAAAATATTTTTTTGAAGTTGTATTCTAAGAAGGCGTGTTTACTTTCCAACTTCTCATTGCCTGAATGCAACTTCACTTATAAGTAAAATTTATAAAAAAAAGTAAATTTTTTGAAATCGCATTAGAATAAGAGCACGCGGGACTAGAAATACTTTCTCTTTGTGGTTTAAGAAAATACTTGATTGTTTAAAAAAATGAATTTTTTCCCCTCTTTATTTTTTCTTCTTTACTACTAATGATTAATTTGTTATGTAGTGAACATTATGCGCAATCCCCAAACCCCAAACCCCAAACCCTACACCCTACTAAAATCGAAACCCTAAACCCTACAGGTTAGTAATCGTAATCCCGAAACCATAAACCGTAAAACGACAACGCCAAGGCCCTAAACCCTAAACCCTAAACCCTAAACCCTAAACCCTAAACCGTAAACCCTAAACCTTAAACCTTAAACCCTAAACCGTACCCCTAAACCCTAAACCATCCTAAGCAATGTTAACTATACACATAATTGTACCACACGGGTTCATAGTTTTTCATTTTACTACAGAAACAAGTTTAATTGTATGCTATGTACGATCAAATACAAGTGGAGTTACACTGAGATTCTCACAATTACTTGACATTGTTTTCGTCAATATAATCATCAAATGCATAAATCATGACATTCACTTGTATAAGTCTAACAGCCACTGAGTTGAGCTGATTGTGCCTATAAAATCTACATATTTTGACGTGAAGCAATTACCGTATAATTCCTTAAATACGGACAGGCCACTTGTACCAAGATTTAGTACATTTTCCAATTCACAAAATACATTATCTAAACGGTCGGAGGTTTGCAAAGTGAATTGAAGTTCCACGTCAAAACAAGGGTTAAGTAGGTAATATAGAAAGTATATTAAAAATGGAATTGCAAATATCTATCTTCTTCCCAAATGATTACAAAAAAATTCAAACCCCTTCCCCAAAATACCATTTTGTAGCCTTTCAATTCTTTTGCTTGTTCCTCTTTACATTTCAGTTTCTTAATTTATTCTCAAGAAAATATCACAAGTTGAATTTGAGACCTGATTAATAATCATTAATTGTAATTTTGTGACAAATAAAATCATTAGAAATTAGCTTTTGATGCCTTTTAAAACTTCATCTAAAAATGTAATTACAAATTCAAGATAAAATTTTTCTTTGAGATGAAGTTTTCTATTGGAAACGATGGAATAGAGTACAAGGAAGAAATAAAATAAAATAAAATAAAAAAAGAAACAAAAGAGGGGAAAAACAAGAATGGAAAAAAGAGAAATGAAAAGTTAAAATAATAGAAGGGTAATTCAGTCCAATAGAGGATTAAATGATAAAAAAAATTAAAGATTAGGGGGTAAAGTAAGAAATGAGATATACTTTAAGAAAATTAATTGCAATTAACCCTTTGGGATATGGCATTTTCACAAATATGCACAACACTGGCACAATATGTGTGTCATCTTCAATTATCAAGTAGCCAACTAGCTAAGTACAGTGGGAAGCTCGACTTGCATTTATGTGGAGATCCTGAGACTGAGAGATGGCAAAACCGTTTATTATTGTAGTCTGCAGGCATCAGCATATGAGAACATACCACAAGCCTTTAATGTTGTTGGGCATCAAGAAAACCCTTGATCTACCCACCCTATTCATTCGGCCCAAAAGTTTGATAATACTTTGGGAAATAAAAAAAAAAAAGAAAATGTCCTGTCTTATCTTTCTTTTCTTCATTTTTCTTCTTTCTTCCTATTATCCGGGACTGAAATCTTTGATAATACTTTATATGACTTGCTCGATTCCTGAATTTATATTCATTACTTTTCTTTCGTGCAATGAGAAGTTGGAAAGTAAACACGCCTTCTTAGAATACAACTCATTGGTCTCACCGAGTCGGGGTCCGGGGGTCCCCAGTTCGGGGCAACGCCCCCGAGGCTTACGGTATATGTTAGTTGCCATGTCCGTTTTATTCTGGGTTTTGGTTTTGGGCCTATTCTTGCGGCTACGTGTTCTTCTTTATTGTTGCGTCGGTTATAACATCCTATTTATGTTGACAAATTTTGTGGCAGTACATTTTCTTTTTTTTTTTTAATTTCCCAATGAACTCGCATTCTACGAATGCGAGTTCAACAGAACTCGTTATGGAGTTGTCATACATGAATGCGAGTTCAGCAGAACTCCTTATGGAGTTGTCATACATGATACATAAATGTCGTAATACACGATAAAAAAAAGGGACGGAATTAGCAGCAGAAATGGAAATGGAAATATGCAATAGAAATGGGAAAACAAAATTTGCATCAGAAATTGAAAAAAAATCAACACAAACGAAAAAAAATAATTGCATCAGAAATGGAAAAAAAAAAAAGAAAAATCAGCACAAATGCGAGTTTCATGAAACTCGCATTTGACAAATGCGAGTTTCACGCGTGAAAAATATAATCTTTTCGCTTTTTTTTTTCGTCCGAAATTTGCCTAACTCGCATTTGACAAATGCGAGTTTCACTGAACTCGCATTTATCAAATGCGAAAATCACAATGCTAGAAAGTCTTTTGCAAACAACCCCTCTTGTAGAAACTTTTTTTTTTTCCATCACATTTTTAGAATTTCCTCTGAATTCTTACCACTTGAATTGGATAAGCACGTTTTTTGCCCCCTTAAGGATCAATTACCTAGTAATTGGACCACCTCATGTGCAGCTGTTTCTCTTGGATCTTCACAATCATTTTGCTTAAGGATCAACTTTTGCGCCAAAGAATAGCAATGGGAGAGGAACATGTGTAGCCTCTCTGCATCAGTTGATTATCAAAATGGTCCCTAACTCTGACCACCCTCTTCCAATTGCTCATCAAGACTTAAAGCTTACGTGGTTTTGTTGGTTGCTGCAACAATTATTTAATTTAAGAGGCTATGGGATTGGAACAAAGGGAAAATATCCGAATACTGAGGGTTTGGTAATGTGGAAGATTAATTTCTACGAGTGTACTGATAATCACACACCATCATAGTTGTAGGAAAAATAAACCAAGCTTTTATGTTTTATTAAGTAAAGTAAGTGGCCACGTTCTTTGTTTGGTTGGTTAGTTGTCTTAGTTATATGTTAAATTAATAGTGATTGTTACATGTGATTACTCCCGTTGATGATTGGTAGTAGTAAACTAGTGATAGGATTCGGAATTGCCACATAGGGTATCAATATAATATACATAGTATTTAGTAGCCTGGCCTCAGGGTTTTTGCATGTGAAGAATTGTGTAGACTCGGTTCGTCGTCTTTTGTATCAGAGTAGCTGCAAACTCGTTTGAATAATGAAAGAAAAATTCCTTTGCCTCATACGTCAATTTCTTGCATATTATTTTTTGAATAGCACGTCTTCATTATGTGTTTGCCTACTATACATGCTTGTCATACGATATAAATAAATACTTCAAAAAGTGCAAGAAGTGTTAAAAAAAATGCTAATGTCATTACCCTTTTCATTAGAGTTTGTTTGAAAGTTGGATTGAACCACTTGACTATTGCACACAATATTTATATGTACTGAAGCTATTGCACAGCATTGGAGGGGAGGTTATGGTCTCTATGTTGTGGTGATATGTGGTGCAGCAGTAAACTAAAATCTGGTGTAGCAGCTTTTGCTGAAAGGCGTTAAGGTAAAGTTTGGAAACTTTGTAACTGAACATTGATGTTATATTTTCTTGAGCCAATTTTATTTATCAATCACTCAGCAGACGACCTCATCATCACAACTGAGAAGATTTCTCGAGGGGGAAGGGAAATTTAACACCAACAACAATGGATGGATTAATTTTAGTGCTCATCTAGTAACTCTAGGAGCAATTTGCATCTGATTTTTCCACATGTTGTTTCTATTTTTTCCCATTTATTCTGAGTTTTTTCTTCTCCCATGTTGACTATTGGTTATGGGTGTGGGATCTGGGTAAGTTTTCATTCCGCTCAACATTCATGTTTGCAATAAAGGCATCCATCTTCGTTGCCTTCTTTCAAATTGGAAGATGAGAAGGGGTAAAAGTAGCAGCATCGATGAATAATAAGTCTTGGAAAACAGAGTAACTAGTAGCCGACTTCGTTCAGGCCTGCTTCTAGTTGCCAATGGCAGGAATGAACCTTCCAGTGAATCTGTACATGGGATCATGGGGCAGATCTCGCCCTACCTTCCACTCTTGCAGTTTCTTACGAATTACAGCTCTCCATTTTCCACCAACACAAGAAGACTTTATTGCTTTGTTCTACTTCTCACGATGTGGTGTAACTCGGGCATCTAGCATTTGCAGCCACCACAGCTATGACCAGATACCCTGCCATAGTGGCAAAAACATCCCTAGTATAAATGTCATATTAGTTATGTTTTCACCGCTATAAATGTCAATGGTGGAGCCAATATCAAAGATTCAGCTAAAAGGGATCATGGTAAGCTAATTAGGGTAATTATTCCAAAGAATGAGGATTCATGAGGTTCATTGAGGGCACAATAATAGATGTTCCGCCATCCCAATAATTGGGGCTTTACGTTGAGTTGAAATGTGGTTTAATTCTTTAGTCATCTCATACGCAAGCACTTTTCTTTAGCTGTCGGAACAATTGATAAGCAGCATAAGCTTAAAGCAGACCACTTTACGAAATGCTGTCTACCACAACTACTCTTTTAAATTCAAACATATGATCAGCCCCAAAAATACAAAACCATATTATCCCTTTTCTAAAAACTTGGCCAAGACTTTTGGTTCCAATCTCTCTTGAGAATTATGAGTACATTTTGGCCAGATGGACACTATATCTGATGGAACTACCAACCTAAATTAACTTAGATTGATGAAGAAAATGATGGAGTATAGGAGTTAGGTTTGGCTGTACATTATAGGAGTAGCAGCTAACAGGGCATGTATGTCAGCAATTTTGTGCTCCAATTTGTTAAAACCAGAATGACTTTAGGCATGCAGCCAAAGCTTGAATACCGACATAAAACACGTCCAGATGCATTATGGGCGTAACAGTTGCCAAATTCTGTTGTGCTCAAATATGTTAAAATCAATGACTATAGCCTACAGGCATGCAGCCAAAGCTTGAATACCAGCCTAAAACACGTCCAAATGCATTTACTGGCCAAAGCTTGAATACCAACATAAAAACACGCCCAAATGCATCACTAAAATGCTGTCAATTCATGCTTGTTCTAATATCTAGAAGAAATATATTAAACTGAGGTAGGAATTTATATGCCATCAATCGGAATAAGAAACCATGAAATCTCTCTATTCTTCTGTCATTTTATGTCAATTAATTTACATTTTGTGGGTAAACTGTCACCACAACACAGATTGGAAGCTCCACCTAGACGTGTATAAAATTCTTGCAGCTGCATGTCTTTTTCTTCTTGTCAGTCACAAGCATGTGAAGGAGAAACATCAAGGCTGCTTAGTATCCTAATATTGTAATATGACCAGAGGCAGATAAAGTCATTGTCAAACTAACGTGCATAAGTTTAGTCTCCTTGGCTTTGAATGCTTAATTGTAACTTCTCGGGTTTGAGCAAGTAATTAGAACTTTTACTAAAATAAATAGAATGTAAAACCTTGGCCTTTGTTTTGTTTCTTCATCTGGGCTTTCGGGAACTTAAAATCTGTGCTTTAACTCTCTTAGTTAAGCTGTGGGTTTTTTCCTCCCTTTTTATTTTTCTTTCTGTTGCAGATATAGTAGCTGCTCTTACTTTTTACTTTCAAATTTTAGCTTACTTACCAGCAAAAGGAAAAAAAAAAAAAAAGAATATTTCCAGAAGGTTTTGGATAAGATATTTCTTAGAAGAACAAGGTACACTCCAGATCAGTTCTTTGTTATAGGAATAATCACCTTTCGAGTTAAATTGCTGTAAAGTCAGGTCGTAGATATCATATTGCATAAATCTCTTCTAAATGCCAAGTTGAACAAAAAAATAATAATTGGGATCTAAAATATCCATGTGAAATTATAACCTACACTCAAAAGAAAACAATTCAGCATCTCACTTAGCACAAGAATGAACAGCTTGTCGATTACCTTGGAGAGTTTGATATGGACTACTGGGGTGCGGAAAGCTTCTCAATTATTTGACAAATTGACAAAAAAAAAATTCACATAAGAGTCCTAAAACTTAGTTTAATGGTGGAATAATATAATTATATGCCTCCTTCCAAAACCATTGGCGGCTTTTGCTTACATTCGATGCATGTTCTCATTGAAGTTGACCAATCTGAATGACCATTCACAAAAATTAATGGAAATTGAATGACACCTTCCATCTGGCGGCCAACAAAGTGCATACAAATATTCCAATTCTCTACATATTTTGTATGGGTTTTGATTCTTTTGAAAGATCTTGAAACTGAAAATGGACTTGTGAATGTTATGCTTTTCATTTGATGTATCGTTGGGTATAGAGAATTAGCAACTATTTGCAGTATTTTACGACATCCGGACCCAAACAAGCGGAACCTACTGAGATAAAGATATTGCTTGAATCTTACAAAAGGGAAAAGAAATAAAAAAAACTATGGGTTTGTTAGATTCAAGTTTATTTGCTACAATTTTCCAGGATAATGATAAAAGCAAATGGGAGAGAGAGAGAGAGAGAGAGAGAAGAAGTATGGGCAGAAGATTAATGGTTCCTATATATATCCGTTGATTTTAAAATGGTTCCTAATTCTGAGCACCCTCTTCCAATTGCTCATCAAGACTTAAAGCTTATGTGGTTCAGTTCGTTGCTTCAACGATCATTTAAGAGGCTATGGGATTGGAAAAAAGTGAAATTTCCCAAATATTGAAGGTTTGGTAATTTAGAAGATTAATTTCTAGTAGTGTATTGATGATCAAAAACCATCATAGTTGTACAAAAATTAAACCAAGCTTTTATGTTGTATTAAGTTAGTGGCCGCGTGTCTTTGTTGGTTGGTTAGTTGTGTTTCCCTATAACAGAAACTTCAAATCCCTAATTTCCAGGGGACAAAACATGTCCATTTGGCCTTTGTCCAGCTAATCTAAGTCTTATAAGAAGTGGCGTCAATTCTTGCAGTCTTACTGGATGTGAATATTTATACACATGAATTCAATGAGAAATACATCAAATTTTGTAATAATTAAACCAACCAAACACAACTTAACTTGTCCAGTCACATCTTTATCAATCTATTTACCAATCACGTATCTCAAACTCTCAATCCAATACTTAATATGCATCTTGGATCTCCTACTTATTGCCCTAAAGGAGCTATTGGCTAGCATCTTAAGACTGCCTTGGCAAAATAAAGGTAAAAGGGGGGAAATATATGCCTTATAATTCTAGGACAAAAGTACCACAAAGTAGAAGAAGATTGAAAGAAGAAATTAACCCTTTAATTTAATTTGATTTTTCAATATCACATTTACTTCAATATCTCAAATTAACTGAATTCACTTTCTAAACCGATCCTTGATTATCAATTTACAGTAATAGTTGTACAGCGATTGATCCCTAGATTTGTTTTTTAAATGTAGTAGGAGCTATTATTACTTTGTAAAGCTTTGTTTGAAGATCAATAAAAGGGGTTAATTTTCTAAAAAAAAAAATTACACGACAAAGGTTTTGTGCGTTAAATATGTGAACTAGTACAGATTCATTCTGCTAGAATAAGACAACTAGAAAAGTCCTACTACATCACTATAGCACACACTACTCATAAAAATGAGGGAGGGGAGCTGTGTGGGAGTTAGGGCTCAACAGCCAAATTATAGTTGGTTCCCAATTAGCGTCGGCTGCACTCTTCACCATCTTGAGATCGCTTCTCTAACCATTTCAACAATATTTGCAATCAGCCCTCAGCAGCCCGTGGTGCTGCCATGCTGAAATCGCCTCATTTTTCTTTCCTGCTAAATACTGCACACAGATCTTGGAGACTTATTAGCCTTGACGGTCGTTTTCATTTTTCTTTTATTTTTAATCTAAAATATCATTTTGTCTTTTGTTGAAAAGGTGAGAAAAGGAACCTAAAAATTGACAAAATGGTTAATAGTTAACGCCAAACCTCTTCTTTGGCCACATATATAGCATAGATTCTTGGTACAACAATAGTTAAAAGTTGGACTAATTATAGTTTGTACCTATAACTTGTGTTTGATTATCACTTTATATCTCAAATTTCAATTCGAGTTACATTGCCCCTTAAACTTTCATATTCTTCCCATTTTTGTTGAATGGCTTATTGTGTCAATAAGGTTAGCAGAAATTACACACATGCACATCATTCGCTTGTTAATTAGCAGCTCAAATGTATTTGTGAACCTCTAGCTTATAACCTATTTCTATTTTGCACCCCTAAGCGGTAATTTAGTTTCAATATATTGTTATAAATTTTTTTTAAATATAGAATAGGCATATTGCAATTTTGTTTTTATAATTGGCAGATTTTATCAGTGTCAAATTTGCACACATACACTGTGTATGTATATATGCATGACTGTTTCATCTATAGAGAGTTTCATTGATTTATTAGTTTGTGAGATTTTAATATTAATTCCCCTGCATGATTTTTTGTGCTATCACACACAAACTCAAGCATGCGCACACACACACACACACACACACTTGTGTGTGTGTGTGTGTATGCACTGCTGCACAATCCTTTAACAATGATAACAATAAGACATGAATGAACCTACAACTTTTATGTAGCTAGAATTTGAAATTTAATATTTTTGTGGTCATTGTGGTTTGAGGAGACATTTAAAAATCATAGCTCATTCAACTAGTTGAAATACCATAACTATAGAAATATTATCAAATTGCTAATAACAAGTTAAATAGGGGCAACCAAATTATTCATTCATCCAAGCCTATACATAATGAATCATTCGTTAGCATAACCACTGCCCTTAACTTTTAAGTTAATATTGACAATAAGATATTATTTTCTTCTTGATTTTGTGTTGATTTCACGATCTTTGCTTCATTGGATTTCAAGCAAAAATATAGGGACAAATATTATAATCTAACAGCACATCGATCGATTAATTTTATTGTCATATTCTAAAGATAATGGACCAATTGTTGCTCAGACTTATGCATTATAAACTTAATTAGTCCATAGAATTACATATTGTTTTGAGATGACAAAAATAATGGATGTAGAAAGTAGAAACTCTCATCATTGAACTCTAGTTTTCGAGTTACATGGCTTTTCCTCAAGAATTAATTACATTTATCTCCCTTAAGGTTTAACCAAATTACCATTTACTCCCTAAGATTTAGCCAAACCACGAAAAGGTCCGTTGAACTGAAAAATGTATAACAGATACAACCCTCCAGTCAATCAGTTGCCGTTAACTATTAAGACTATAATGATGTCATCATACAATTTTAATGAAATCCCTCCCTAAAACCATAAGCTTTCCCTGTTGTTGCTCCTCTTCAAAACCTAGTCTTCTGCATTTACCACCATTGAGATAACTGTGGTGGCTAAATCATAATATCGATGCCCTCTTTCATGTCGATCCATGCAAGATCATTTTTTAGGTGAACACGTTTTCAATGTCAAAATCACAAGAAATTTATAGAAATTTAATTGCCTTCATCCCTATCATTTCCACATTTACCATTCTTTTAACTCCATTATAAGTAGAGAAAAAGCCCACTTGAAACTACCACACCCAATGGCCAACAACAGATACAATCCAGAGCATTGAAAAAAAATAAAATAAAATAAAATAAAAGAATGAGTATTTGGAGCTCTAAATATCCCGCATGAATCAAGCCACATCCTGGTTGATACTAGTTGATTCCTCATTGAGAATTTGAGCGAGTATTGGATTGCACCGGTCTCTGGATTGGACACCGTGGTTGTGGTAGTTGTGGAGAAGGAAAATACAGCAAGCAAGAGGATTGGCGAACAAACGGTTACAGACATATAGTGACTCTTTTGTGGCGGATTGAGTAAAGCTTTACATTGCTTCTGTAAATTTTCTTTCATCGCTTGATCCTCTCTCTCTCTCTCTCTCTCTCTCTCTCTCTCTCTCTCGGTTTCCTGTTCTTACTTTTGCATATTTAATTAGTTTCTTTTTTTTTTTCTGGGCTTCCCTTCTTTCTTCATTTTCTTTCTTTTGTCCCTTTCAGCACATATTTTATCAGATTTGAGTGTTAAATGTTTGGTTTTATTTTTTTCTTTTATTGCTTTACTAGTTAAAAAACTTTTTCTTTGAAGTAGCAAATTCTTAGTTTAATTCCTTATTATCGAAACCATCTTGGATCTTTCAACTATAAGTTTTCTCTAGCTACAAGTTTTTGCGAGGAGGGTAAATCTAACATTTTGTCACTTCTGTTTGGATGTCTTTGACGGGATTGTTTAGAGGGTGCTCCTTGTAATTCTATCAGACCACAGGGATTTAATGGTAGTTCGGTCAAACCTCAAGGGAAGTAAATATAATTAACCCGTTTTCTCGATGTATCAGTAATCTTTCATTTCGTTTTTCAAGCTTGGATTCATTTTAAATAACACTTAACTAGTAAGACTTTATAGCTAGTCATGGATATAGTACCTAGTTGACATACAAAACTGAGAGATTGGAACCTATATCCAATTAACAGAGAATCGAAATACACGGATACAAACTCAAATACGGGCGACTGTTTTTATTGATTTACTTGAGCACTTTTGTTGGTACAAGTGCACCTTATTTAACATAGTAGTGCAACAGCAGGGAGATGTATGCATGGCAGCAGCACATCATCCATGCATAGACGCCAGATAATTAAGTACTTAAAGCCATTGATCAATAGCTGATCAAGAGTAGTGCTTGATTAATACTTGTACCAGACGAGTTGACGAGGCAAGTCATTAGCCACTAGGATCTCAATAACATATGCTTTATGGAGATATGTGGCGCCGTCCACATCCTGAGTTTCAATGATAAGTGCGTAGTGAGTGGCTCCAGGAAGGCTCCACGTGAATCCGCCAACAACGCCGACGAAGAGAAAGTTAGTCCCTGCATCCTCGTTGTGCTTTGTCACTGCAAATTTTCCGATCTCAATCACGTGAAGGTCAGCCGGCTTCACTGGTTCTACTTCATTTATGTCGATCTGTAAATCCCAAAAATTTTTTTTGTCAGTAACAAAACCCAAAACAATTGAGTTCCCAAAATCAATTAGAATCCTTTCTTACAAACAAACAAATAGAATACTAAATCCAGCCAATTAATAAGCAGCTACATTACTGGGGAGAAGCTTAATCAATCAAGTCAAGAGACCAACTACCCATATGCACGTAGACAACTAGAAATATAAAGTATTGCTTAAGACAATTCAAAAGTGTTTGGTTTACAGGCAGGCTCTTGAGTGGGATAGAGAATTGCAATGGATGATCATCCATTACTCTCAGCAGAACTTTGTCTTAAGAAATTATTGCATCCTCCCGATCATATAGTTCATATGATTCTTAGGGATGTTCGCAGCCTAGTGATAGGATGTTCAAGAATGTGTGTGTGTGTGTGTGTGTTATAAACTTGAAAAAGAAAGAAATCTAGGTCTAGCTAGGTGTGCAATCAAAATTTACCTTTCCAGCACCAGTAGTAGATTTGGCTGCAGCCATTTTTTTCTTTGAAGAACGAGCTGGCTAATGAGAATGACAATAGATATCTGTAACTGTTTGCGACTGTCGAGAACTTGGTAGCTGAGTTTAGTACTGTGAGATAACAAACCAGACTTCTTGTATTTATAGGCCTAAAAATGCGGTAATGTATTCCACAAATTAATCTGTCTTCTTGGACCTAATCACCAAAATCATGATCCACCAGCATGGAACACGTTTTTACACGTCCGTGATGAGGTCTGTGTGAAGAATATTATCTTCTTTATCATTATTTTTTTTCAGTCCTATCTGTTCAGTTTGTGCAAGGGAACAAAAATTAGCCTCAATTGCCTAGTAGTTGGACCGCCTCAAAATGGAGAACGCCATCAAATCATCAAAAGATTAGGTTCCCAATTGGTATATACTTCTAGCAGTTTAGATTTAATAAAGGTTAACAATAAATTATTACCACTGGCCTTTGAGAAAAGCGTGGATTTTTTTTTTTTTAAAGGAAACGAGAAACACGTTTTGAGAAAAACGGCCCTAGTTCTTTCCAAAAGCTTTATCGAGACTGTCTACTGTCACTTTGAAAACTTAAAAGTTTGGCCTCATGTGCAGCTGATTCTTTTGGGTTTTCACAATTATTTTTCTTAAGGGATGCCTGCAACTTTTTCTGTGATGACCTACCCCAGTTGCTGTAAGTAGGAAGCTTTCAGTTCAGTTCAGTGCGTGTGTGTGTGTGTGTTCTTTTTTCTTTTTTTTTTTTTTTTTGTGTGTATATATATATACATACTGAAAAACAAGAAGACCTACCCCGGTTTTTGTTTCTAGATGAATATTACTGCAACGTTTTCTTTTTCTTTTTTTTTTTCCCTTTTGTACGTCAGGCCCAGCTAATTGAACAAAGTTTTGGGCAAATTGGATTGTACTAATTGTGGATCAACTCACGCACGCATATGATTTTGAGTAGTGTATTGATATTCACACACCATCATGGTTCTTGCCTGCACGTCTCTTCTATGTATTTGCCTACCAAACATGCTTGTCATATTACACAAATGAATATCTAACAATGTGCAAGAAGTTAAAGAAAAATGCAAAATATCATAGCCCTTTTCACTAGAGTGAGTTGGGAAGTTGGATTTGAAGCTCATGAAACTCTTAGATACGCTAATCTTAACTATTACGCATAACGTTTACATGTAATCAAGGCAGAACAAATATATATTATCACATGAAAGAACTAGATTTGAACATATATCTGTTGCTATACACTGATTCAATGCCCTCAAGAAACTGTGCAATAACTTATGGAGATCTTATGATTTTTTGTTTCTTTCTTTGGTTGCAAAGTGGAAAGTTTGGGGGGGATGAAGGACAATTGCATTTAGTTATTTACAAACAAGTGATAGGGAGTACTAATTTCAAAGGCATCAAGAATTCATAAGGGGACACTGTCGATTCATGTGTGTACTTTGTGGGTATGACAATAACAAATTACACAGCTTTCAGGACTTTTGTTCATTCCTGCTAAGGTTGAATGCATCGGTTCAATTATTATCTCAACTTAGTTCTCGAAAGACAATTATGTTTCCACACTCATTTTTCTAGTATTTTGAGTGACATTTAATGATTGAATTTTGGGCTTTGAACAATATCTATAACTGTAAGATAAATCTGCTGGGGAAATAAAGAGAGCCAAATGAAAAATTAATATTCTTTTGCTTTCTTTATATATCATTTCTAGTTTCACAAAATTTTCTAGCTCAAAAAAAAGTCAATAAATTTACTACGGAACACAGCTAAAACAATATCAAAAACATTATAGTGATGGAAACATTTGTATCTTAGCCTAAAATAACAGTTAAATGGCTCATTTTCTGTTTTGTATGTCCTCATCTCGTCCTATTTTGATATTCTTTTTATCCAAATAAAAGGAGAAAAAGTTATCTACTCGAACATTATTGAAAGTAGAGGAAACTTCTCCATAGACCCCTAAACTATTCACTTTGTACTGTTTTGACCCCTCAACAATAAATTGTAGTAAATAAACCCTTGAACAATAAAAAATGCTTAGTTTAAGGACTTCCGTAAATTTTGAGTGTTAATGTTCACCTGTACTGTTAAGGCCTTAATTGTGCACATAATTTATGAATATTTCCCTTTTTATCATGCCAAAATATTGTATTAATTGCTTGATTCTACTCATATTTGGTTTTTAGCACTGATTTAGGTCATTGGAATTAAATAGAAGTTAAAAGCGCAATGAGGTGAACATTCCAGAAGATATTGGTTGATAAGGCACGGGCACACTAAGTTTTGTTGTGAAGGATGCCTTTCTGAAGAAGTGGACCACGTTTCTTACGGAAGATATTTTGCTGATTATTTGGAAACAAAGATTCACTTATTTTTGAGAATTGGTCAAAGACCCTTTTTATTTAGAAAAGTATGTAATTGGTTTCCCTCTTTATTGTGCTATTGCTAATTAGCAATTTAGACTCCAAAAGGGACTTGAACTCTTTGAATCCTAATCAAGTAGGGAAGCTTGGGAACTTTTCGTTTATATAGCATAGGCTATCGATTAGAAGGGACATCTTGGTAGATTTTGGTTTTTGGCTGCCAACCTTTTTGTTTTCGTTGGTATTTTTGGGGAGACTTTGCTTCGTTCCAAGGAGAAGCCCGTCTTCTTCTTTATTCTTTCGTTTAAGGAAATATTCACCCTAGAAATTCTTTGTGAACGCAAATCTCTATGAGGAGTGGCTAATTTTTTCGATCTAGTCGAAGGCTAATCGATCTTTGGTTCATCAATTCTGTAAGACTTGGTTGAATTATTTTTATTTCATTTATTTACAAGTATTTGGATATTTTCTGATGTTCACGTTTATGATTATTTCTTGCAATTCAATAACTGGCCATTATTTAATTGTGTGAATAATCTACTGTCATCTAGAACGCCAAATCCATAATTGTTTGGTATGTTTTAGTATTTGTGACGAGTGACTTAATTCAATAGTATAAGAAACTTTTGGATTATTGTCACGGGGATATTCGATCTAACTTAAATGAACCGAGATTATGTGTTTGTTGGTTAGAATTGGTAATCTTTCTAATTGTTAATGCTATCGGTGGGCTAAATCTTAAAAGCTTGTTTAGGGTTGTTTATTGGCAAGAGAAGTAGTTATAGACCTTGTCTTGGCTATCGACACAATAAGGATTGACAGGTTGTCAGAGCTTGCTGACAACCATAACCAATTTATTTGTAAGCAAATGAATGCAATTTAGCGTCAGTGATCAGTTCGATGACACCAAAGTGAGATTAGGCCTTTGACTAGAGCTTTTTATTGATTTATTTATTTTTATATTTGAATCCTATGATATTATTTATTTTCATCTGAATTGTTATTCAGGAAGCGTTCAAAACCCCCCGTTTATTTATTTTTGGTTCACAAGAGGATATGACCCTACTCACCGTTATACTTGAATTCATATTTTTTTTAGAATGGGTATTTTATTTTTGTTGGTTTCGACACCCATCATGTACAGACTCGTTCTAGTAGAATAAGACAACTAGAAAAGTCCTAGTACATCACTATTGAATACAGTACTCAAAAGAAAAGAAAAAATAATAGAAGTTAGGGGTGAATAGCCAAGCCATAGTTGGTTCCCAATGAGCCTGGGCAGCACTCTTCGCCATCTTGCAATCGCCTCTCTAACCATTTCAACAACACTTCCAATCAGCCGTTTTGCAGCCCATGGCACTGGCCATGCTGAAATTGCCTCATTTTCTTTTCTGTTGAATACTGCAAACAGATCTTGGAGATTTATCAGCCTTGACAGTCATTTCCATTTTTACTTTTTTTAAGATCTATAATATCATTTTGCTCTTTGTTGAAAGGTGAGAAAAGGAAACTAAAAATTGACAAAATGGTAAATAGTTAACAGCCAACCCCTCCTTTTGTTATAGATATAACATAGATTCTTGGTATAACGGTAGTAAAGAATTGGACTAATTGTACTTTGTACCTGTAACTTGTGTTTGATTATCAGTTTATATCTCAAATCTCAATTCTAGTTACATTCCGCCTTAAACTTTCATATTCTTCCCATTTTGGTCGAATGGCTTATTGTGCCAATAAAATTAGCAGAAATTACGTGTGTGTATGTGTTGCAGCTCAATTACTTTAACAATGATAGCAATAAGACATGAATGAACCTACAAATTGTGTGTTGTTAGAATTTGAACTTAAATATTCTTGTCGTCATTGTGGTTCGAGGAGACATCTAAAAATCATAGCTCATTCAACTAGATGAAATACTGTGACTGTAGAGACCTTATCAAATTGCTAATAACAAGTTAAGTGGGGGGAACCAAATTATTCATTCATCCAAACCTATATATAAAGAATCATTCGTTAGTACAATCAATGCCCTTAACTTTTGAGTTAATATTGACCATAAGATATTATTTTCTTCTTGATTGCTTGAATGAGTTTGTGTTGTATCTCATGATCTTTGCTTCATTGAATTTCAAGCAAATATAGGGACAAGGATTATAATTCAACAGGATGTAGATCTATTAATTCTATTGTCATGTTTTAAAGATTGCAGACCACTCTTTACTCATACCTATGCATTCTAAACTTAATTAGTCGATGGGCAGGATATACATTGTTTTGAGATAACCAAAATAATGGACGTAGAAAGTAGAAACTTTCATCTTTGAACGCTTGTTCAAGCCACATAGCTTTTTCTCAATTTATCGGTTAATCTTTCATTTCATTTTCAGGCTTGGATTCATTTTAACTAACACTCAACAAGTAGGACTTTATCACTAGTCATGGATATAGTACCCGGTTGACATACAAAACTGAGAGATTGGAACCTGCATGCAATTGATAGAGAAACAAAATACACGGATACTAACTCAAAGACCGACGGCTGTTTTTATTCATTTAATTAATGGTGCACTTTTTTTGGTATAAGTGCACCTTTAACACACTGGTACAAGGATATAAACTCAAACACAAACAGCTGTGTTTACTTATTTAATGGTGCGTTTTTGTTTTGTGGGAACAAAGTGCACCTTATTTAACAGGCTAGTACAATAGCGGGGAGATGCATGCATGGCAGCAGTACATCATCCATGCATAAACTACGAACCACACCAAAGACGCTAGATAATTAAAGTCGTCGATCCTCGGTTGATGAAGAGAAGTGCCAGATTATTCCCAGTGCCGGATGAGTTTCAATCCTTCGCCTGGGATCTCAAAAACAAGCGCTTTATGGAGATATGTAGCGCCTTCCGCATCCTGATTTTCAATGATGAGTGCGTAGTAATTGCCTCCAATTTCGCTCCACGTGAATCCGCCAACCACAGCGACGAAAAACCGCGCGCCCTGGTGAACTTCTTCCACTACAAATTGTCCAATCTCGATCACGCGAGGGTCAGCCGGCTTCACCGGTTCTAGACTACTTATGTCGTTCTGTAAACTCCAAACATTTTTATTTTCAGTTCAGTAAGAAAACCCAAAATCCATTAGAATCCTTTCAAACAAATGAACAACCAGAAAACTAAATCCCACTAGCTAATAAGAAACTACGTTACTCGCAGAAGAAGCATAATCAAACGACTCAAGAGACATCCTACCCATATTGCAACTCCTTGTACTTTTTCAAAGGTTTGCATACAAGTTGGTTATCAGTATATTTCAAAAACCACACACAAACTTTGAAAAAGAAAGAAATCTAGGTCTAGTTAGGTATGCAATCAAAATTTACCTTTCCAGCACCAGTAGTAGATTTGGCTGCAGCCATTTTTTCTTTAAAGAACGAGCTAGCTAATGAGAATGACAATAGATATCTGTGACTGTTTGCGACTGTCGGGAACTTGGTAGCTGAGTTTAGTACTGTGAGATAACAAACCAGACTTCTTGTATTTATAGGCCTAAAAATGTGGTAATTTATCCCACAAATTAATCTGTCTTCTTGGACCTAATCACCAAAATCATGGTCCACCAGCATGGAACACGTTTTTACACGTCCGTGATGAGGTCTGTGCGAAGATCTTCTTCTTTTATTTATTTTTTTTTTCAGTCTTATCTGTTCAGCTTGTACAAGGGAACAAAAATTAGCCTCAATTGCCCAGTAGTTGGACTGCCTCAAAATGGAGAACGCAGTCAAATCATCGAAAGATTAGGCTCCCAATTGGTATATACTTCTAGCAGTTTAGATAAAGGTTAACAATAAATTATTACCACTCGCCTTTGAGAAACGCGTGTTTTTTTTTTTTCAAGGAAACGAGAAACACGTTTCAATCAAACGGCACTAGTTCTTTTCACAAACTCCATCGAGACTTTCTACTGTCACTTCGAAAACTTAAAGTTTGGCCTCATTTGCAGCTGATTCTTTTGGGTTTTAGCAATTATTTTCTTAAGGGATGCCTACAACTTTTTCTGTAATGACTTACCCCAGTTGTTGTAGGTAGGAAGTTTCCAATTCAGTTCAGTATGTGTGTGTGTGTGTGTGTATAAATACATACATATACTCTGTGTGTGTGTGTGTGTTTTTTTTTTTTGGGCAATATATATATACATATACTGAAAAAAAATGACCTACCCCGGTTTTTGTTTCTAGATGAATATTACTGCAACCGTTTTTTTTTTTTTTTTTTGGGTACGTCGGGCCTACCTAATTGAACAAAGTTTTGGGGAAATTGGATTGCACTAATTGTGCCTTCTATACAGGACGTATGCTCAAAATATTAATGTGGATCAACTTACGCACGCATATAAATATTCACACACCATCGTGGTTCTTGCCTGCACATCTCTATTATGTATTTGCCTACTATACATGCGTGTCATATTACTTGTCATATTATATAAACGAATATCTCAAAATATGCAAGAAGTTTAAGAAAAATAAAATAATCATCGCCCTTTTCACTAGAGTGAGTTTGGAAGTTGGATTTGAAGTTCATGAAACCTTTAAATACACTGATCTTAACAATTACACGTAAAATTTACATGTAATAAAGGCATAACAAATATATATTATTACATAAAAAGAACTAGATTTGAACATGTATCTGTTACTATACAGTGATTCGATGCCCTCAAGAAACCGTGCAATAACTTATCGAGATTACGATTTTTTGTTTCTCTTTTTTTTTGGCTGCAAAGTGCAAAGTTTGCGGGGATGAAGGGCAATTGCATATTTGCATTTAGTCATGTACAAACAAGTGATAAAGAGAACTAATTTCAAAGGCATCAAGAATTCATAAGGGGACACTGTCGATTCATGTGTGTACTTCGTGGGTATGATAATAACAAATTACACAGCTTTTGGGAGTTTTGTTCATGCCTGCTTTGAAGGTTGGATGCATCCGTACAATTATTATCTCAGCTTAGTTCTTGAAAGACAAGTACATTTCCACACTCATTTTTATAGTATTTTGAGTAACATTTAATGATTGAATTTTGGGCTTTGAATAATATCTATAACTGTAAGATAAATCTGTTGGGGAAATAAAGAGAACCAAAAGAAAATTTAATATTCTTTTGCTTTCTTTATTTATCATTTCTAGTTTCGCTAAATTTTCGAGCTCAAAACAAAGTCGATAAATTTACTAAAGAACACAGCTAAAACGATATCAAATACATTATAGTTATTGGAGCATTTGTATCTTAGCCTAAAATAACAGTTAAATGGCTCAATTTCTGTTTCGTATGTTCTCATCTCCTCCTATTTTGGTACTCTTTTTATCCAAATAAGAGGAAAAAAAGTTACCTACTCGAACGTTGTTGGAAGTATCAAGTGACATTATTTTTGGAACACACAATACACTTTGGAATTCTAAAAGTGAGCAATTCATTAATGCTTAGACGGCAGAGATTTTGTCCTGTTGGCATCAATTGGAATTAAAAACCATGAAACCTCTCTATTCTTGTGTCATTATCTTTATATATCATTTCTAGTTTTGCAGGTGAACAATCACCCCAACACAGATTGAAAGCACCGCCTGCATATAAAATTCTTGCAGTTGCATCTTTTTCTTCGTGTCAGTCATAAGCACGAAAGAGAAAACATCAAGGTTACTCAGTATCCTAAATTTTAATAAGACCAGACATAGATAGAATCATTATTAAACTAACATGCATAATTTTAATCTCCTTGGCTTTGAATGCTTAGTTGTAACTTCTCGGGTTTGAACGAGTAATTAGAACTTTTTTTTTATTAAAATAATGTAAAACCTTGGCCTTCGTTTTGTTTCTTGATCTGGACTTTCCGGAACTTAAAAACTGTGCTTTAACTCTCTTAATTAAGTTGTAGTTTTTTCTCTTTTTTTTCTCTTTTTTATTGCAGATATATTAGCTGCTCTTACTTTTTTTTTTTTTCTTACAAAATTTAGATTAGTTATCAGCAAAGGGCAAAAAAATATTTCCATGAGCTCGTGGATAAGATGTTTCTTGCAAGAACAAAGTGCACTCCAAATCAGCGTTTTTTGTTATAGGAATAATCACGTTTCGAGTTTTTTTAAAAGTTAAATTGCTGTAAAATCAAGTCCTAGATATCATATTGCATAAATCTCTGCCAAATGCCAATTTGAACAAAAAATAATAACTGGGCTCTAAAATACCCATGAAGCTATAACCTACGCTCAAAAGAAAACAATTCAGCATCTCAACTACCACAAGACTGAACAGCTCGTCAATTATCTAGGAGAGTTTGACATGGACAAGTGGGGTGGGGAAAGCTTCTCAATATTCAACAAATTGACCAAAAAAAAGTCCCATAAGATCCTTAAAAATTAATAAAAGGGTCGAATAATATAATTATATACCTCCTTCCAAAACCAACGATGGCTTTGCCTACATTGCTGCTTTTTCTCATTCAAGATCACTTGTTACAATTTTCTAGGATATTACTTGGAGTTGCATCCCCCATGAATAGTCAGTTTGTCATGGACTTTGGCCTTCCGAAGGATAAAAAATAATGATGGAAAAAGCGAATGGAAGAGGAAGAAGGGAAATGAGAGAGAAAGAGAGAAGAATGCGGAGAATGCAAAAAACCAGTAAAAAGAAGAACAAAAATCGACAATAACCTAATTGAATGTCGAATTCATTGCACATGCTATGTAATTAAGTCTATACAACGATCAAATCTCGTTGAGTACAGTGAAAAAATTTCAAGATAGTTACGTCTAAACCCATATGGTGAAATAAATGTAAAAAGAGGGGGAGGAATATATGCCTCATAATTCTAGGACAAAAGTACCGCAAGGAAGAAGATTGACAGAAGAAATTAACCCTTTAACTTAATTTGATTTTTCAATATCACATTCACTACAATGTTTCAGATCAACTGAATTCACTTTCTGAGCCGATCCTTGGCTATTAGTTTACAGTAATAGTTGCTTAGTGATTGATCCCTAGATTTTTTTTTTTTTTCAAATTTAGTAGGAGCTGTTACTACTTTGTAAAGCTTTTTTTGAAGATCAATGAAAAAAATAGGTTATTTTCTCAAAAAAAAATTCACAAAAAAAATATTGTGCCTTAAGCACGTGTACTAGTAGGAAAGACCCTATTTGTGTGCAGGTTAATAGGGGGCGGAAAAAAAACTCATGAGAAGAAAATTGAAGCTATTGGCAGATCTTGGAGACTTTTTTCTAATACAAAATCAGAAACTTTCATTGATAATTAGAGAATAGTTACAAGCACATGCTCTGCACCTGTACGGACTCATTCTAGTAGAATGGAACAACTAGAAAAGTCCTACTACATCACTATAGAATACACTACTCAAAAAAAAATAAAAATAAAAATAAAAGAAGTTTGGCGTAAACAGCCAAGCCATAGTTGGTTCCCAATTAGCCTGGGCAGCCCTTTTCGCCATCTTGCAATCCCTTCTCTAGCCATTTTCACAATACCTGCAATCAGCCGTTTTGCCGCCCGTGGCAATGGCCATGCTGAAATTGCCTCATTTTCCTTTCCAGTTAAATACTGCACACAGATCATGAAGATTATCAGCCTTAACCGTCGTTTTCATTTTTACTTTTACATTATTTTGCCCTTTGTTGAAAGGTGAGAAAACGAAACTAAAATTTGCCAAAATGGTAAATAGTTAACACCCAACCCCTCCTTTGGTTATAGATATAGCATAGATTCTTGGTATAACAGTAGTAAAGAATTGGACTAATTATACTTTGTACCTGTAACTTGTGTTTGATTATCAGTTTAAATCTCAAATCTCAATTCTAGTTACATTGCCCCTTAAACTTTCATATTCTTCCCATCTTGGTCGAATGGCTTATTGTACCAATAAAATTAGCAGAAATTACACGCATGCACACTATCCACCTGTTAGTTAGCAGCTCAAATGCAGCTGCGCACCCCTAACTTATAACCTATTTCTAGTTTGCTTCCCTAAGCACTGATTTAGTTACAATATATTGTTATAACACTTTTTAAATGTACAATAGGCATATTATAGTTTTTTTTTTTCGACACTCGATAGATTTCATCACTGTCAAATTTACAAAAGAATACATATACACATATGTATATACACACACACACACATATATATTTAATTATTTATTTATTTATTAATAGAAGAATATATATGTGTATGTATATGTGCATGTAAACATACACGCATGCACATATACACACACACACATGCACGATTATTTTATCTATACCCATGACTGTATATGGAGTTTCATTGATTTATTAGTTTGTGAAATTTTAATATTAATTCCCTTGCGTAATTTTTGATCCTAACATATATATATACACACAGACACACACACATATATATATATATATATATATATATATATTTATACACGTGTATACATGTGTGTGTGTGTTGCAGCACAATTCCTTTAACAATGATAGCAATAATACATGAGTGAACCAACAACTTGTATGTTGTTAGAATTTGAACTTAAATATTCTTGTCGTCATTGTACTTTGAGGAGACATCTAAAAATCATAGCTCATTCAACTAGTTGAAATACCTTCTTTTTTTTTTTTTTTTTGCGCAACTAGTTGAAATACTATGATTATAGAAACTTTATCAAATTGCTAATAACAAGTTAAATAGGAGCAACCAAAATATTCATTCACCCAAACCTATACATAATGAATCATTCGTTAGTACAATCAATGCCCTTGCTTTTGAGTTAATATTGACCATAAGATATTATTTTCTTCTTGATCGCTTGAATGATTTTATGTTGCATCTCATGATCTTTGCTTCATTGAATTTCAAACAAAATATAGGGATAAGTATTATAATTCAACAGTACATAGATCTATTAATTCTATTGTCATACCTTAAAGATAACGGACCATTCTTGACTCATGCCTATGCATTCTAAACTTAATTGGTCCATGGCTAGGATATACATTTTGACATAACCAGAATGGATGTAGAAAGTAGAAACTCTTATCTTTGAACTCTAGTTCGAGCTACATAAAATTTTCTCAATTTATCAGTTAGTCTTTCATTACTTTTTCAGGCTTGGATTCATTTTAAGTAGCACTAAACTGGTAAGACTTAATAACTAGTCATGCATATAGTACCTCGTTGACATACAAAACTGAGATATTGGAACCTGCATGCAACTAACAGGGAAACTAAATACACGGATACAAACTCAAATACAGATGGCTGGTTTTATTTCGTTAATGGTGCACTTTTGTTGGTATAAGTGCACCTTTAACGTATAAGGATACAAGCTCAAACACAAACAGCTGCATTTATTTAATTAATGGTGCAACTTTGTTGGTGCAAGTGCACCTTATTTAACACACTAGTACAACATATAACACTGGGGAGATGTATGCATGGTAGCAGTACATCATCCATGCATAAATCGAAAACCACCCCATACATGGACACCAGATAATTTAAGTACTTAAAGCCATTGATCCATAGTTGATCAAGAGTGGTGCTTGATTAATACTTGTACCAGATGAGGTCAAGGACCAAGTCAGGCACTAGGACCTCAAAAACAAGTGCTTTATGGAGATAAGTGGCGCCGTCCGCATCCTGAGTTTCAATGATAAGTGCATAGTAACTGCCTCCAGGAAGGCTCCATGTGAATCCACCAACCACGCCGACGAAAAGAAAGTTAGTCCCTGCATCTTCATTGTGCTTTGCCACTGCAAATTTTCCGATCTCAATCACGCGAAGGTCAGCCGGCTTCACTGGTTGTAGTTCATTTATGTCGCTCTGTAAATCCCATAGATATTTTTTTTTTTTCAGCAAAAAAAACCCAAAACCATTGAGTTCCCAAAATCAGTTAGAATCCTTTCAAACAAACAAACAACTAGAATACTAAATCCAACCAATTAATAAGCAGCTATGTTACTCGGAAGAAGCTTAATCAAGCAATTCAAGAGACCGACTACCCATATGCATGTGGACAACTAGAAATATAAAGTATTGCTTAAGACAATTCAAGAACTTTGAAATTACTTTAATTTGCAACTCATTATACTTTTTGAAACGTTTCTATACAAGTTGTTTAGTAGTAGATTCCCAAAACCACAACAAACTCGAAAAAGAAAGAAATCTAGGTCTAGCTAGGCATGTAATCACTATTCACCTGTCCTGGAGCAGCCATTTTTTCCTCAAAGAACGAGCTAGCTAATGAGAATGAAAATAGGTATCTGTAACTGTTTGTGACTGCCAAGAACTTGGTTCCTGAGTTTAGCACATTGAGATAACAAACCAGACTCCTTGTATTTATAGGCCTAAAAATGTGGTAACGTATCCCACAAATTAATTTGTCTTCTCCGACCTAATCACCAAAACCATGGTCCACCAGCATGGAACACGTTTTTACACGTCCGTGATGAGGTCTGTTTGAAGATATCCAGAAACGGCACCAAATTATAGTTAGGCCTCTAATTATATATCATTATCTTGTCATCTTTAAAACGTTTGGCTTGAATCTGCTAATTCCAGCTTAAAGAAGAGGATTAACAATTACACGCAAAAAATACATGGACTCTTGAAAGTTGAAGAAATTTTGGTCAGGATCATTGCTCATCACTTAAAATATATCTCATCCAAGCTCCAAAAAAGAAAGAAAAATATGTTATTCCAATTTTAAACCAATGTTTTATGCTGAAATCAACTTCAACCTTGAACCAACCTCATGTATAGACCCCATTACAGTACCATTATCTAATGCTCTTCCAAATTTAAGGTTTCTTCTTCCAATTTTAATTCTTTTTGAATCATTTTCATCCCAAAGAGCCTTTTAACTTTTCCAATTAGAAAACACACCTACATAGCACTTTTAAGGACAAATTTTCTATGAAATTCTATTGATAGAGGAATACAAAAATACATCAATTAAGACACATCAAGATATTCGATACCTAATGGAGCAAGCTAACCTACCAGTTAGGCAGTTGGACATCAATGAAGTACTTGTTTTTCTAGAAAGTACAACGTCATACATGTTCATTTTGAGGTCCGTATAGATACTTGAAAGAGTAGCCAGGACGATAAAAATTGTAAGCAACAATATGTAGAGTGGTATATTAGCTCTATAGGAGCAACAATGTACAATGACCAAGGAACAGGTCTAAGAATAAACATCTATTTGAGTTGAAATTTGAATTTCTCGTTTGATGAAATCATACTTATCATTTAGTGAAATCATAGAACTTCCTAAGGTTTTTATGGTTGTTGAATTTTTTGTTGGATTTTGTTCTTATGACAGATTGCTAGTTTCTTGTACAAAACCAAACGCCTAATGTTAATTGTGGCCATGGTGTGTGACAAATAGAGAGTTCATTCTGTTCTAAATAGTCAATTGAATGATATGAACTTTGATTGCACTCTGATTGAGGTGCTACGTCATTTCAAATTTGACCCTGTTTAATTCAATGGAGACGACGAATGCTACAATCGGATGACTGCCCCTATCCAAGGTTGCCATTCATGTCCAGCACTTTGTGAAAGTATATTGGCGTTTTGCTCAGGTTTCAATGGCTAATGGACTCAAGTTTTCTATTGTTTGCAATTTTTAATTGTTGTAAAAACGCTGAACTTTGGAAAAATGAGCCGCAATTTTGTCCCATTTTTCAGTGTTTTATTGATCATATTCACTATTTCTTGATTTTTATGCTTCTATTTGGATGTTGTGTTTCTTCTCCATGTTTTTTGAGTTTTCCTTGATCTTTTTTATGTTCTTATTAGGCGTGGCTTTTAGGTTGTCATGTATTTAGTGAGACATCGTATATACTATTAAAGAAAAGCTTCTTGAGGCCAAGAATTTAGTAAGTGCTGATCATGAGACATTGCTTCTGGTCACACGGACATCCATAGAATACTTTTTAACATGTTTGGGGTCCCTGGTTTTCGCTCCTGAATTTCCATTACGCATTATTTCTGATTTATGTTTCTCTTGATTTAGAATAAATGCTAAGATAAAGGAAGTAACCAATTAATTGAGCTTTAAAATAAAATATATTGAACAGTTCTGGTGGTAAGTTTCATTTGACTAGAATAACTTTGTAGTCCTCAAATGACTGTTTCTATGATTTTGTTCACTCCGTCCATTTTAAGTGGATTTATCATTGTTCTCAAATATGTTTATCTCCTCGTTTCTACTGTTTCAGTCATACATCTTGGAATGCTTTGGCTTCTCTTGATGGATTTTAGTCTCGATCGCAGGAGAGAAAGGGGATTTTTGGGGATAACTCTATTATTCTTTGCTTGGGACAGCAGTTTGGGATGGTGAACTTGCAAAAGCAGCTTAACTAATGCATAAATGCATGGTGAAGGTGCATTTTGAAATAGTCATGATTTTGAGCAGATGGCTCTGAGGTTCTTAATATGTAATGTATGCATGTATACTGATCCTGTACGAGTTAAATTGTGTTTGGTAGAAACATAAGTCTCACTAACTCGTATTCAAATTAGAATTTGTTGGTTTCTAAAAGAACTTATATTATGTTAGTTTCTACGGCGAATTGTATTCATAGTACATTAGGACATCAGTTTTCTACGGTTACAAGTGAAACAAATTGGAGTGGTGTAATTTAGCTCACATAGCTACTGGTTCATTTGGTTTACAATTTGGAAAATATATAGGCGATTGCACTATGGATGTTCCAACAAAAAAGAAATTTGAAATAGTTTTAAAGCAAGATAGAGTAAATTCTGACATCAATGAGAAGACAATATCGCCAATTAATTAAAGAATGCTACTTTATATGGCTATTTTTCACTGATGTTGGCTAGTTTGCCCTGCCAACCTTTTGAGAAACTAAGTATCTTAGGTTGAGTTTAGCACAACTGGATACTGTCTTAGTGTTTTGTGACTGACGATTTTGAGCATATGGGTTCAGACCTTCAGAGAATGTTGGCATTAGAATATTATCTTAATTTTTTTCAAGTCCTATCTGTTCATTTTGTACAAGGGAATTAAAATTAGCCTCAATGCCTAGTAGTTAGACCATCTCAACTTGATGGTAAATACGTCCAATAGTTTAGATGAAGACCAGCAATAAAGTCTTACCGCTTGACTTTGAGAAACTTCGTTTTTTTTTTTTTTTTTTTTTTTGAGGAAACGTGGAACACATGTTTTTTTAGACTAACAACTTAGACAACTTTTGGAACCTCTGTTCATATCGCTGCAAATATTATCGATGAAGATCTCTAATAAAGTACCTTAACTTGGTTATTGAAAGAAAATTATGTTTCCACACTCATTTTCTACTATTTTGAGTAACATTTAATGATTGCATTTTGGGCTTTGAATAATATCTATAACTGTAAGACACATCTGTTGGGGAAATAAAGAGAACCAAAAGAAAATTAATATTCTTTTGCTTTCTTCGTATATTCATTTCTAGTTTCACTAAATTTTCGAGCTCAAAACAAAGTCAATAAATACACTCGGGTTTGAGAGAGTCATTAGAACTTCTACTAAAATAATGTAAAGTCTTCGCATCTGTTATGTTGCTTGATCCGAGCTTGCAGAAACTTCAAAACTCTCTTCTTTTTTTTTTTCCTAGCAGATATATTAGCTGCTCTTACATTTTACTCACAAATTTTAGCTTAGTTATCGGCAAAGAAAAAAAAAAGAATATTTCTAAGAGCTCGTAGCTAAGATGTTTCTTACAAGAACAAAGTACACTCCAGATCAGAGTTTTTTTTTTCGCTCTAGCAATAATCACGTTTGAAGTTTTTTTTATTTTTTAAGTTAAATTGCTGTAAAGTCAGGTCCTAGATATCATACAGCATAAATCTCTTCCAAATGCCAATTTGAACAAAAAAACCAATAATTGGGCTCTAAAATACCCACGTGAAACTATAACCTCCGCTCAAAGGAAAACAATTCAGCATCTCAACTACACGAGTGAACAGCTTGTCAATTATCTAGGAGAGTTTGACACGGACAGGTGGGGTGGGGAAAGCGTCTCAATTATTCAACAAATTGACCAAATATAAGTCCCCATAAGATCCTTCAAAATTAATAAAAAGGTCGAACACTATAATTATAAACCTCCTTCCAAAACCAACGATGGCTTTGCCTACATTCACTGTATTTTCTCATTAAAGCTCAAGTAGCTCTGAAAATATGATACACTGACCTAGTTGAGAATATGATACGTGTATACATAGACCCGATACAAGTGACCACTTAATCCTGGATATAGTCGGATCATGCAATGATCATCTATGTACTCCGAACTTGAGCATCAGCAACATAAAACTAACGTAACATACCCATCATAAAACTAAATGGTTCATACACCAAACAACGTATCTGCTGCTCTGGGATTCGACTACTTTGTCAGATGATGGGGATCTTTAGACCAAGTGTTCTCTAAGCCCTGGGTGAGCTTCACTCCCTTGGAAGGAAGATAACATTGAACATTCAATCTAAGACAACTAATTACCTGCAGACACAGTTTCATCCTGAAACTCGGCCCGTTTAAGCTGGCCAATGTGATCACTTCACATGGTGAAAGCTGGACGCTAAGTAGCTAACCATCCCAGCAACTTCCTTTTCAACCGTAAATTACCTAACCAAGCATTCAAAGGAATGTAGAGAAGAAACGGAGAAGGAGGAAAGAAGAGGACAAATGTAGAATAGAAAGGGCAGAGGAAAAAAGAACCAAAAACAAAAGGAAAAGGAGAAAAAAAAAAAAAAGACAAGAGAAACACGAGGAAAGGAGCATTACGAAACCTCAAGAACAAAAACAAGCTTAAGCTTCTATAACCAACAAAAAATTAGTGAACAATTCAATCTTTCAGTCAAAATTTAACAGCAAAAAATCCTCCAGTAGACCACCACAATCCATGACTGCATACCTTCATATACTACCAGATAACCCAGCCAAATTGATCAGTAAAAGCACCACTCGATAACAGCTTGAGGACCTGCATGTTCTTAGAATGTGGTCCACCAAAGCCATCAAAAATGAATTTAAAATGAACTATTATTGCCTAAAAGCACCTATTACCATAGAGCTCTGCCTACTGCTTATCAACAACAAATTGAAGAAGAAAAGATAAAAAATAATAATAAGAAGAAGAAAAGGAACAACAAAGGGAAAGAGGTGCAAGATAACCTGTCTCCCTAAGACCAAATAAATCTTTTGTAATAAAAATAATAGGGAAAACTCAATAACAACGAGTTCTAAATGGATTTATAACACTTCGAAGATAGGTGGTTAGTTCTTGTATTTATACGATACCACAGATTTCCTAAAGGACAAGTGACACCATTCAAGACGAAAGAGATGCAAGACAAAGTTCAGTAGTAACAGAATTAAATGAATCGTCAGTATTTTTAACAGAGACAGCATTGAAAAAACTCACTACCTACTGATGAAGGTAACAGACCAGCTTAAATCAAGCTCACACAGTAGTTCCATAAATTATTGCTCAGCTGATCTAAATAAGCACAGATGGACTCCCTGAAATATGGTAGCAAGATATCTTCAGAATATAGCAACTCCACTCCATCAACAACCTGTAATTGGGAAAAAATTTAAAAAAAAAAAAAAAAGTAATTATCACATGAGAGCCACATATCCTCCAAATAGTTGGGAGCAGAAAAGAGATTGAGGCATCTCCCAAGAAATCCAAATCTTCCTCTTTCTGCAGCCCTTTCCATGCAAACCAAAACTTCAAACTGACAGTTACTTCAAAATACAGGTTGCTTTCGAATAGTTAGCAATGCTCCATTACACAGAAAAACATATTAACTATCTCCTTTTGTGACAGCATTTCAAGCAAGCTCATATTTCTTTTGTAAGGTTTTGTTCTGTCACAGTATCCTCAGTTCTATCATAGCCCCGGTAATCCCTTTTATTAGTTTCCGCACTGCCATCATCACTTCCTGAACCCTTCAAGTCCTTAGGACCAGGTCCCAAGGAGGAATCATCTGATTCAGCAGGTCTTTCCTTCAGATGTTTCACATTCTCATGCTTACTTTCCTGCATACCATTGTCATCCGAGTGATACTTGTGTTCCAACGATTTTGACCTTGAGCGCTTCCGATGTTTTGTTTTCCGTTCATCAGACCGTCTAGGCGACACCCCACTAATTTTGTGCCGTTTACCTTCAACAGACCTCGACCTGGACCGCCTTCTTTCACGATGCTTGGGCTTCTCTTCACTGTTTTTGTCTACATTCCCACTAGAGCGATGTCTTTTTCCAGGAGATCTAGACCTGGACCTCCTTTTGTGTTTTGATTTGGTTTCACCTGAAACTCTTGGTGACGATCTACTTCGTTTCCGAGTCTTGTCCTCAGTGGACGAGGACCTTGACCGTCTCCGCTCCTTGCACTTGGACTTTTCTTCTCGAGTCTTACCCTCAGTGGATGAGGACCTGGACCGTATCCGCTCCTTGTGCTTGGACTTCTCTTCTCGAGTCCTGCCCTCAGTGGATGAGGACCTGGACCGTTTCCGCTCCTTGTGCTTGGACTTTTCGTCTCGAGTCCTGCCCTCAGTGGACGAGGACCTGGACCGTATCCGCTCCTTGTGCTTGGACTTTTCTTCTCGAGTCTTGCCCTCAGTGGACAAGGACCTGGACAGTCTCCGCTCCCTGTGCTTGGACTTTTCTTCTCTACTTTCATCCATCCTATCACCAGAGTCATGGTTAACCTCAGCTGATTTGGACCTGGATCGCTTTCTATGTTTTGCTCTGCTTTCATCTTTTTTAGGGGATGATCTACTTCCCCTGTGGTGCTCCGGTGACCTTGAATCGGCACGAGACAATTTCCTTTGCCTCTGTGTTGGACTGTCTCGATGACGTTTTGGGGAGTTGGAGTCATCTCGGTATGATCTTCTGGTTCTAGGGCTACCACTCCTACTTCTGTGCCTTCTTGAAACAGGAGAATGGCGATCATGTGATCTACCTGAATCCCTCCTACTTCTGCCACTATCATCCCTGCTATTCCTGTAGGACCTTCTTTCATGCTCATAGCTTGAGTAATGACGGAACCTTAAAGGTGATCTAGATTTGAGACCTCTTGAGTACCGACGTGGGGGTGTTATAGAGCGAGACTTCCGCCTAAAACGGTAACTGACGGGAGATCTTGACTTGGATCTTGACCTTGCACGGCTAGGAGATGGAGACCTACCCTTGTCACCAAGCAATATACAATTTCGTTACTAAGGCACAGCTGAAGGATGTACACCAGATAAAACAACACGCAAACCATCAAAATGATTCCTAGATATGTTGGCAAGAGTGTAATGCTACCAAAGTTTCCAGTTTTGATATATTAACCGATAAATTGATAGATCGTATAGTTAGATACACATGAGATGCTAAAGCAAGCACCTTTTATATACATTAACTGTTATTTGGAAAAAAAACTGCTTGTGAATGCAAGAATTCTGAGGAAGAAAAATTTAGCTGCTAAATCCCTTCTATTCTTGGAAATCTTAACTTCAAATTTTAATTAAAAATCATCCTAAAGCATATTCTTGAAATATGAAGGATTACATGCTAGAGATTTCCAAATCAGTAAAGTCCACATTATAGGAAAACAATTACAGAATGTCTTGATCAAAATGTGAAAAACTTTATTGACCTGAGTTACACACCACAACATTAATACCATCAAAGCTTTTTCTTTTTTTCTTTTTTTTTTTTTTTAGCGTAAGTAGGGGGTCTCAAACCCAAGACCTCTCACTTACACTCCCTCCCCCCATACCACCCAACCCATCCCTCTCCCCTAATATCATCAAAGTACTAAAACAGCCATGAGAAACATGCATCTTTTGAAAGAACTTGCAAGAGTGAAACATATATGAGAAGTAACTGAACATGCATTTCTGCTGATCTCAAACTCTAGGAAAACTAGAGTAAGTGAAGCACATCCAAGCAATTAACTAAAGAGAAAGGTGTCATAACTTGACAACCACCCAGGAAGCCACAGACCCCCCCATCTTACAGATATAGAACCTAGCTATTCAGTACTAAACAAGGACAACAACAAAAAGAATTGAAGAAAAATATTAACAAGACAGACACGACAAAAGGTTTTTCTCAAATCGGCGCCTATTATGCTTAGATGAGCAGAAACAGTCAAAACACTTTATAATGTCAATGTCAAAGAACCATTATTTGATAACCAATTGAAGAGATTTGCAAGCTGCTTCCTTATCTCCAATTAAAGAGATTTGATTAAACTAATTAAAGAGATTTGTAGTTCAAGAAGTGCAAAATAACCTAGACTTGCGATCTGCTTCCTTGTCTCCAGCAACAATTCCATCAGGATTCAAACTTTTGCTTATTTCTGCAGCCCTAGCTGCTGCTAACTCAGTTGCAGTCTTCATGCTTGCTACTCGATTGGCAGCCTGCTGCGCTGTCAATGTTTGCTGCATTAACAATGCCTGCTGAAATTGCATCTGCTGCATTGCAACAGCTTGTTGCATCATTAAAGGAAGAGAAGATGAACCAAGAATGGCCGATTTTGGAGGAAGTGATTTTGCCATTTCAACATTCAATGGGCGACCAGCAACATCCATATTGTTCAATCCCAGTGCTGCAGTTGCTTCTTCAGGCTTCGAATATTCTATATAAGCAAAATGTTTTGAATCAGTCACATTACATTCAACAACGGTTCCATACAACCCAAACAACTGCTTCAGCTGATCCACCGTGAGAAGTGGGCTAAGATTGCTGACTTGAACAGTTCTTTTGAGGGCATCGCTTTTCCCGTCTTTGTCAGCTGATCCTGTAAGAAAGCATAGAAAGGTAGAGATACACCAAATATGAGAGTGAAAAAACAGAAGCAAAGAGAAAGATCAGGAAAATTCTGAGTTTGGAAGCAGTTGAATACATATTTTTCACAGGAAATATCTTATTGATATTTATATTTATTAGCTGGATGGTGGCAAATTCCAGAACCAAAATCATTCCAGATAATTATGATGAGCAACAAATAAGTGGATTATTAGATTGTATGCAAATGGTAGGTATTAGAATACCAGAAGAATCTTTAGCAGATTGTGCCTGAGCTTGTGCTGCCTGAGCAGCATGAGCTTGAAGGGCTTGAGCAGCAACAATAGCCTGAGCAGCAGCCATTGCAGCTGCAGAAGGTGCCATGGGAACCTGACTAATAGTACCCATGCTAGTTGTGGCTGCTAAAGCAGTCATCAGAAGATTGTGAGGAGGATGACTGAACTTGCAATCAGTTTTTGTACACTGTCCATTAAGGTATTCTCGACAAACTTCTCCAAGAGATGCTCCAATCCCAGGTAAAATCACACTGCCTGAAGCTCCCTGAACAATACCAGGAATCATTCCAAGCAATCCAGGAAATGCACCCGAAACAGAACCAGAATAATTTGGCATATTGGGCATGGTTTGATTAACCATATTTGGATATGTAGAAGAGGGAGCCACCCCCAGCAACCCTCCAGTTGTAGGTCCTGTATTGAAGCACCACAAACTCCAAGTCAAAAATGCCAAAACATTTCAAAACTAGCAAAATCGAACAGCTTAAGAAAGCATGTACAACTATCAGCAGTTATGTTACTACTAAAGCAATTCAACAGGAATTAGATGCGGAGAGAACTATTCTCTCCCCAAGAATCTATGTCTGATCGGCTCGTCTTCACAAATCCAATCACCCGTTGACAATTAACATGTAGTAAAGTTTCTCAATTAGCATTAAAGAATCAGTATGTTGAAAGGGTAAAATGCACTTCACATGAACTAATCTTTTCTTTAAAGGATCTTAAGATTCACTTGTCATGCGGCAAAAAATTTACTCAAACACTATGTACAACAACCTTCCTCACCAGTATCCTTTCCAACTACATTGTCAAACTGCAATCCAGGCTCACACTCTTGACCTAAAAATGCCTAGAAGGGTCAAAAGGGACACTCCAAACCAGTGGGTGGAGCCAGGAGCAGTACCCTAGTGGACAAGGTTTAGATAATCAAAGAGAAAAGGAGAATTAGCGCAAGTATCCAAACAAAATGTTATTGTATTTAGCTTCAAATTTTTCAACACTCTGTGGCACTATCATATTTAGAATGGAATTTTTGCAAACATTTCACTATTCAGGGGGTCCATATTTGGAAGTTCTCTTCAAAAATTAGGGAGAGAAAAGGTGATGTTAATTTAAATTTACAAAATACCCCTAGTCTGTTATGCAGTTCTTTCATAGGTGAGAGGGAGAATTGCACACCCTAACTATATTGTGGATCTGCCACTGCTCCAAACCCTGTTTCCAGATTTCAGACAGAAAATTAGATTGTGCATTCCAAATCGTATTTGAGGAAAGCAGCTGTTGGAGGATTTTGTGTGCAATCAAATTGTGCACAACTTGTAAGTGGCATTAGAGTGTTTGGCTTCCTTTACAGGAGAAAGCTATTGGGTAAGCAACAACAACACGTGTCTTCAGATGACAGGGAAGGGTACTATGTTGTCATTGGAATTGTGACTATCAAGTTAGGAAGGGCTTTTAGTAGGACAAAAGGACTAATTTGTGTAGAGTGCTAAGGAGCAAAGACTGTAATGATGGTGAAGACAGAAAGCAGAGATGAATTGCTGGGCATCAGTAATGAGAGAGAAAGCAGAAAGCAGAAAAACGGGCCTATGGAGCATTGAAATAGATGCAAGAATTGATTTGATTAATCAGCAACAGCATACTATTTTCATAGCATTCTGTGAACTGTTAGGACTATAGTGATTTAACAATCCATCAGCCAGCATCCAAATAGAGGAAAAGCAGGGCAAACTTATTCAGAATCTACATTAGACTTTCTTTTCTCTTTTGAGCCTTGATATATGACCGTTTTCAAGATATATCATTCCCAGAAACTTATTATACAGTTTCTGGGGCCAACTCCTACTTCAGAAAAAGTGTTATTAGCTATGCAATGATGAAGACTAAAAAGCACAACAAAAATAGGGAAAAAAAAGTATTAACAATAAAAAAAGAGACTACAAGAAATCAAAACATGTGTTCACATTCGAGTGAAGAACAAGCAAAAGATGTACTCCAAAGCCAAAGGGAAGATTATAGGTATAAATAGTCATAGACAGCTACATTACTCAAACATCAAGATGAGTAATACATGGCACCTCTTCTCGACTCCAAAGTACAAGAGCCAAAGTTTTGACATGCTATTCATTCTCTGAAACCAAAAGAAGAAAAAAAAAAAAAAAGGCCAAACAGAAGATTATAGGTATAAATATTCATAGACAGCTACATTACTCAAACATCAAGATGAGTAATACGTGGCACCTCTTCTCGACTCCAAAGTACAAGAGCCAAAGTTTTGACATGCTATTCATTCTCTGAAACCAGGACAAAAAAAAAAAAAAGGAAAAGGCCAAAGGGAAGATTATAGGTATAAATATTCATAGAATGCTACATTACTCAAACATCAAGATGAGTAATACATGGCACCTCTTCTCAACTCCAATGTACAAGAGCCAAAGTTTTGACATGCTATTCGTTCTCTGAAACCAGAAAGGGGGAAAAAGAGATAGCTAGAGAGAGAGAGAGAGAGAGAGAGAGAGAGAGAAGAAAAGGAGGAGGAGGAAGAGGAGGAAGGAAGGAAGGAAGCAACAACTGATTTAAAAAGAATGATACTTTAAAAGTAATAAACAAGCTATTTAACTCATTAATTAGCTGAAAGTTAATCAGTGTTTTATACTGTCACCAACTGATTCATCTAAATTAAAGCATAAAATGCCTAATAACCAGATTATAAAATGTTCCTCCAAACCCAAAGCAATCGAAAACATAGTTAACAGCATGCATTATGTGTAAAATAGCTCAACAACCAACTCTAAAGATATCCTCGGCCTACTATACACTAGTCCAAAAATATCAGCAGATGTGTTTATACACAGAATAACAATGCCATTTACCAAGAACAAGCTACAAACTCAAAAACCCTTATCCCCATATACACCTTACTCTGCAAACTAAACTACATTTTGGAAATATTTTGCATTTTAGGTTATGAAACTAACATCCATTGAATTCTCAGTACAAGCATACGAGTAAAAAGTATATTTTTCATCAAAAGAGTTCCATACATACCTGAGCTAAAGAAGACTGGGAAAGGGCTTCCCATAATAGCCTTCCCATTACACTCCACATTCACCATATAATTCCCTCTTTTTGGAACAACATACGTTACCGTATAAGTCCCATCTCCCATATCCTTCACTATCCCCTCCTGCTCGGTCCCTCCTACTCCAACTCCAGGTGAAACCCTGACTTTAACCTGAGCCCCACCGTGAGACAACTTCCGGCCATCCATATCCTTGGTAACCACCACAAACGTCGACCCCACACACGCTGTCCCACCGGCAATCCCTGCTCCGGCAGCCGTGCACTTACCAGGGTCCACTGGACCAATTGGCTTCAAAGCCAGCCTCCTTCTCTCTCTTTCTTCCTCATCTTCGTCGTCGTCGTCGTCATCATCTGACCCTAATGCTGCAGCCGTATTGTTCGAAGAGTTCTTAAATGTGGCTTCAAATGCTGCTTTGGCCGCCGCAGCTTTCTCGGCTTCGCTTTTCAGCTTAGCTTCCTCCGCTTGCTTCATCCATATCGTCCGATCCGCCATAAGATTTGTAATAAACTACCGAAACGCTCTCAGATGATCTTCCCCCACAGCCCTAATTCAAGTGGTACTTAATCATCATCAGTAGTAATAAAAATCGAAGCTTTACAAGAATTTAAAGAACCCTAATTGGAAATTTTTGCCCTGAAGATGAATGTGTCCGTGTGTGAGAGACTGTTTTGTATGCGTGAGTGTAGGCAGGTGCTGGGGAGTGGTGGCGGGGAAGAGGTGGCGGTGGTGGTGAGCTGACGTACCTTAGGAGTGACGGCGAGCGGATAAGAACTGGGTAAGGGGCGGAAGAGGGCAATCGCGAGAAGATTTTAACGATTGTGGGGAATAGTTTTCAACTCGAAACTGGGGGTATCTTTTCCAATTTGACTAAATTACATTAACCTCGTTTAAAGTTGTCGTAATTATAAAATCATTCCCAATCGGACAATTATATTATACAAATATCCTACTTGCATCATAAATATAATTTTTAATTATTTTTTTATCTCATATATATCACATCGCAAAAAATATTACCCTATTATTCTAAATATTTTGATATCCAAATGCATTCACTACATTCCCTTGTCCATCTTGGACTTGAAAGCCAAAAAATAAATTGAAAAGAAAAGTAGGATAATTTCTTTTATTATGTTTCAATAGTTTTTTTTCAATTCTTTTTTTCTTTTTTGAGTCATAAGAGAAAGATCTCCTTCTTGAAAACAATCTTCCAAACCCTTCATTGAGCATTTTTGACTCTATCTTCAATGATGAGTTTTACGCCTATTTTTAACTAATAAAATTTTGTTAAAAATTCAATCTATATTACTTTATTGAAACATCCTTATATTTTATAGAAATATTATTGTCCAAAAACACGGCAAATTTCTTAAAAATTGACGATTCCAAAAAAACTCCGCCATTTGGTGCTATTTATTTTCCGTTTCCGAATGTATCGATACCGCACATGGAATATGCGGAACCAGAAATAGAAAATTTTTTTTTTTTTTAGCAAGGCCGTTCAGCACATTGGATGTGCTGAAATTTCATATCTCTGGTTAGGCAAGAGCTTTGCTGAATGAATTCCTGCAGTTTAGTTGCTATTTACATCTCAAAATGCATTGGATGTATAGTTAGAGGAATGAAGGCATGTATGATTGAGTTAGATACAGTTGAGTATATTACTGTACTACAGTAGTTGTATTTTATTCATAACGTAGTGTACACTTACATATGTAATTATATTTGTGCGTTGACTTAGTGTATATAAATAAAATTTGTGAGTAAAATAGTAAAATTATGTAAAAGTACACCATATTATATTATATAAGAAGTGCAATTAATAACTGAACAATTACATCAAAAGTCTAACTGCACCTATCCTCGATTCATAGTTACAGGAGTGTTGTAGCCATCATTGCCTCGCTAGCAACATCAATATGTTGGAGATTAGGGTTTAGCATTCTTAGGTTTAAGGGTTTATATCGATTTAGGGTTTAGGGTTTTGAGATTAGGGTTTAGCATTTTAGGTTTTAAAATATAATGTGTAATATTTAAATTATCAAAAATATTGATCGGTCAAACCTAACAAAAAAATTAAGTAGGTATAATTTCAAATAAATAAGTCATGCATTTTAACAAATCCAATTCAAGTGCATATATCAAACTAAATATACACATAATTTCAGCAATTACGCACATATTGCAATTAGACATTACTTTATCCGAATCGTTTACAGTTACTTTGCCATAATTAAATATAAATATACAAACATATAAATATATACGATTATAAATATATAAATATACATATATAAATATATACAAATATATACAAATATAAATATATATAAATATACAAATATATATTCATATATACAAATTTATATATATATAACCCTAAAATGTTTAGGGTTTAGGGTTTGTATATTTAGGGTATAGCCTTTTAGGGAAATTACAAATTTATCAGGTTGGTTTAGGGTTTAGTGTTTAGGGTTTAGGGTTTACTTATATTAGGGTTTAGGGTTGTGGGTTTTGGGTTTACTGTTTTTAGGGTTTAGGGTTTTTAGGGTTTAGTGTTAGGAGATTAGGGTTTAGGGTTTAGGATTTATGTCTCTGGTTCAGCACGTTGGATGTGCGGAACCAAGCAAATTTTTTTAAAATTTGTAAAAAGGGGCGTCGGAAATATATATGCAAATTTTGTAAATAATTGTAGTAGTAAATTTGCTTATGATTTATGGTTTTGGTGTTTAGTATTAAATTAGTATTAGTGTTGTTTGTTTTTAGTATTAAATTTTGTAAATAATTATAAACATGTTATAAAAGATTGGGCAGTTACCCCTAAACCCTAAATGCTAAACCAAAGATCCTAAAACCTAATGTAATAAAACCCTAAATCGTAAACCAACTAAAAACCCTAAACCCTAAACCGTAATCTCCTAATATTAAAACCTAAAAACCCTAACCCATAAAAATACTAAACCCAAAACCCACAACCCTAAACCCAAGACCCTAAAACCTAAACCCTAATATAAGTAAACCCTAAACCCTTAAACACTAAACCCTAAAACCAAAACCCCAATTTGAGAAAACCCTAAACCTTAAACCAACTAAAAAACCTAAACCCTAAAACCCTAAACCCTAAAAATAGTAAACCCAAAACCTACAACCCTAAACCCTAATATAAATAAACCCTAAACCCTAAACATGAAACCCTAAACCAACCTGATAAATTTGTAATTTCCCTAAAAGGCTATACCCTAAATATACAAACCCTAAACCCTAAACATTTTAGGGTTATATATATATAAATTTGTATATATGAATATATATTTGTATATTTATATATATTTATATTTGTATATATTTGTATATATTTATATATGTATATTTATATATTTATAATCGTATATATTTATATGTTTGTATATTTATATTTAATTATGGCAAAGTAACTGTAAACGATTCGGATAAAGTAATGTCTAATTGCAATATGTGCGTAATTGCTGAAGTTATGTGTATATTTAGTTTGATATATGCACTTGAATTGGATTTGTTAAAATGCATGACTCATTTATTTGAAATTATACCTACTTAATTTTTTTGTTAGGTTTGACCGATCAATATTTTTGATAATTTAAATATTACACATTATATTTTAAAACCTAAAATGCTAAACCCTAATCTCAAAACCCTAAACCCTAAATCGATAAAAACCCTTAAACCTAAGAATGCTAAACCCTAATCTCCAACATATTGACGTTGCTAGCGAGGCAATGATGGCTACAACACTCCTGTAACTATGAATCGAGGATAGGTGCAGTTAGACTTTTGATGTAATTGTTCAGTTATTAATTGCACTTCTTATATAATATAATATGGTGTACTTTTACATAATTTTACTATTTTACTCACAAATTTTATTTATATACACTAAGTTAACGCACAAATATAATTACATATGTAAGTGTATACTACGTTATGGATAAAATACAACTACTATAATACAGTAGTATACTCAACTGTATCTAACTCAATCATACATGCCTTCATTCCTCTAACTATACATCCAATGCATTTTGAGATGTAAATAGCTACTAAACTGCAGGAATTCATTCAACAAAGCTCTTGCCTAACCAGAGACATTTTTTGTCTCTGGTTCCGCACATCTAATGTGCGGAACGGCCTTGCTAAAAAAAAAAAAAAATTCTATCTCTAGTTCCGCATATTCCATGTGCGGTACCGATACATTCGGAAACGGAAAAAAAATAGCACCAAATGGCAGAGTTTTTTTGGAATCGTCAATATTTTAAGAAATTTGCCCCAAAAACACATACATATTCTTTTTTCTCTTCTACCACCACCCTTCTTCACTATTTCTACTTCCACCATCGCCACCCCTACCTTTTTCCATCATTGTTCCCCTCCTTCACCATCTTCTTCCTTGTTTCCGACCATCTCTTCCCCGACTCCTGTTTCTTCTTTTTATCTTGTCCTCTTTCCTTCCTATTTCTCTCTTTTGCCCCACCTCTTGCTCCTTTCCCCTCACCTTCTTCCCCTTTCTTTCTCCCCTCCACCAGTCGTCCTTTTCTCCACCTCCAACCTTTTCCCTTCAACCTCCCCACTCCCTCTCCCCTTGATCTAGTGGCACAACTCAAATGTGTGATCAGATCAAAGGGAAGAGGCAGGGGAATAGAGGGCAAGAAAAAGAGATCAGAGAGGGAGTAAATGGGGGAAAGGTAAATGCGTAAATAGAAAAAGGAAGAAGAAGAGGGGAAAAGAGGATAAGGTGGGATAGAAGAGGGAAATGAGCGGAGTGGAATGAAATAGAAGTGAGGAGGAGTAGGTTGGCAAGTTAAGGGAGAAGGAAAAGAGGGAAAGTTGGCGACAACGAGGCATGCAGTGAACAAAGAAAGAGAAAGAGAATGAAAACGGTGAGCAATAGTGGAGAGAGAGAGAGAGAAGGAATAGAGGTGGTAGTAATGGGTATTAATGGCGAGTGGTTGGAGAAGGAGTGCTTTTTCAATGCAATAGGCTTTGTATAGATTGCATGGGTGATTGGGGGGATGAGAAGGAAGGGAAGGAAAGGATGAAGGAGGGGAGGGATGGAAGAGAAAGAGGGAGAAAGGAAAAAGGAAATGATGAGGAAGAATGAGAGAGGAAGGAGAAGGGAGGATCGAGAGAAGGCGGTGGGAGTTGTAGGTGGTAATGGTAGGTTGTGTTACTTTTAATTTTTTAAAAACTTCCTAAAAAGTTTTAAATTCGAAACCATCCACATCCCCAAAATATACTTCCAAAAAAACATACCTAAAACTACCTAAGTAAAAGTTTTTCATATGTACCACTACAATAAATTTTTTTAAAAAATCCCCAAAAATACCTAATCCATATGGAGTCTAGGGGTTTACTTGGGTTAGCAATATTTTCTTCTTCCACTTACTATCACTTCCCACTACCACCACAACATCTCTTCTCTCCTCCCTCCTTCTCCTCCTCCGCATTTATTGCCACTAGAACCACCGCCCAATCCCTCTCCTCCCTTTTCCTTTCTCTCCCCATCTTTCCTCCTTTGTCTTCTTCCTCCTTCTTCCTTCTCACCTCCATCATAGTACCTCACCTCCCTTCCTCCCTACAAATTTAGGTAGAAAGAAAGATAGGATCTCAGCTTCCAAGATAGGAGTTTGTTGAATAGCATGACATTCTTTAGTTTATCAATGCTGCAGGTAGTCTAGAGACATCTAAAAGGGAGGAGAAAGAAGGAGGATAAACGATGAAGAGGAAAAGAAAGAGGGAGGGGGAAAGGATGGTGGTGGATGATAAGGTTTTTTAAAATTTTAAAGGATGTCTGACTAAAATTTTAAATCAAAAAATACTCCAAAATACATCCTCAAAAACATCCCCAAATATACTCTCGAAAGCATCTTCACCATTTACAATAAGAGTTTTTCACACAAACTGCTATAGTAAAGTTTTTAAAAATCATTCCTAAAAACAACTAATTTTCACATACACCACCACAGTGAACCTTTTGAAAAATATCCTCAAAAATACCTCATTCATAAGGAGCTAAATTTTTCTTAACCTAGCTATGAAAAATGTAGCGAAATTTTAGATAAACTCACAAAAGCACACCATCCAAATAGACCAATGATTTTAATTGCTATCATTGGAGCCTTTCAATTCATTTTTGATAAGTCCAAACTCAATTTCTTTAAAGAAAATGTAAAACTTTCAAACTCTTCATCAATGAGTTTTGGTTTGCAATCTAAAGCCTATGCTCAAATTACAAAGATAAGTTTCACATCTAATTCGCGTATGATCCATGCTCACAATTAAATCATAATTATACGGTATATATGTGAATTATTACATATATAGACTATGAATTATATACACCACATATTTATGTATAATATCTAATTATTTATACATTAGTCATTGTTTGGGTTGGACTTTATCCAAAATCACGCCTAATGAAGTCCAATAATATGTAATGCTTAGTCCCAATATTTATTAGGCCAATCGAGCAAAATTGGGTTTTGCCATATCAATTGATAGTTCTAGCCACCATGACATTTGGAATACATTTTTGAGAATATTTTTGAGAAGTTTAGCATTCGTCAAATATAAATAGATTGGGTTAGTTATTGGTGATAAAACTAAATTACCAACATTTGACCTGTTTGTTTAGTGGGTTATTTGGGTTTGACCCAATTTCAACTCGAACCGATGAAGGTATAACCCAAATCTATTAATTTTGTGTCGTGTTTTTGAGTTGTGTTCAAAATTGCCGTTCTTAATATATCATATCAAAAAAATGTTATAATTTTTTTTCAAAAAATTATACTAAATAATCTACTATCCAAACATTTGTATAAGTACACGCTTTTACTGCATTCACAAAATATGAAAATAATAAAGGTTATCATCATCATGTGATTTGTGTGTCTTTATACACAAATGACATCTATACTTGTTGAAAATTTCGATGCTTGTGAATCTCATTTAGATAATATAGCAATTATTGTTTTGAAATGAGAAATTTTAACTGCTTAGCTTCACAATTCATAGGCACGTGTACATGTTTTTGCATGAGGTTGGATAATGGACATAACAAAAACATAATGCTTATAAGTAGGATTTAGCTTTTGTCAAAAGGAAAAAGACTACATATGACCTAATCAATATCTACCTCTAATTGTGATTCATCTTGCATGCTTTAAGGTATCAACTTCTACTAAGTTTGCTCTTTCATATTTGATATAGCTTTGTGTAGTCTTTAGATCAACCTTCTTTTTTATTTGACATAAATTTAGATAGGATAGTTGTTGCTATCCCTTGTTATAAATTGTCGTGCTAAGTAAATTGAAATCACCTTTGAACGAGTAACTAGATGGTGGCATAACAATGAGTATTCCCTTCGTGTTACAATTACTTTGAGAGTTGAATTTTTTTTTTTTAAATTTTTAGCATAGGAGGGGAAGGGGAGGTTGAAACCCAAGACCTATAAGGGGTTGAATATTTTTTCAATTACAAAACTACAAGTGCAATGCACCTTCATATGTAAGAGCATCTATTGCTACAAAGCATGCCACTTCTTGTTCTTTTCAATGATCAAAAGAATAATGGTTAATCAAATAACGATATAGTCCAAGTTATTTGCTTTATAAAGAGGATTGGATCTTGAATTGGTCTTTCATATTTGATACAGCTTATGCATACTTTAATTAGCTTATTTGAATAGAAGAATATTCTCACTAAAGAGATGTACTTATTATCTTTCTTTACCCTTATTTTCAAAGTTGAGTGTAGCTCTTTCCTTTACTTGCTTACTTGTAAATTCTAAATTTTTAATCTTTAACAAAGGCCTTGTTTGGAAAGTTATTTTTCCCTAGAAAATTTATACTTTTTATGAATATATTTTTCAATCATCTTTCTATCTCACATATATAAAATTGCTATATTTTTCTCTTAAAATTTCAAAAAATAGCAATCCAAACCGGCTTAAAAAAAGATGTATCTCATATGGCTTAGGATTATGTGGGGTGGCAAGGGGGAGGGACTTAAAAAAAGAAAAAGATAAACTGCCAAAAGAAGAAGGATGCGCCATATACAGATGCGTAGGGTCTATTTCTAGTAATTTGCCAAAAGTCTGTTAAATAATAAAGCCTAATTTTCCATGTCGGAAATATATATATATATATATAGAGTCAACGGACAAAAATAGACAAATATATATATATATATTTTCTATGGCCGGAGGTTGCAGTTTGGTGGGTTCCCTTAGATTTATCTTCGTTAGGGCACCTGTGTGAGTTTAATTTAGCTGTGTGTGTTTTATTCGGTTTGTTGAAAAAAAAAAAACTGACAAAAATTGACAAAAAAAAAAAGGAAAAATAGAGCAACAATAAGCAACAGAAAACCTTAAACCCTTCTTTAAAGTTTCAACTTGTGAAGTCGGTAGTTAACTAACCCCTTAAGGCTTAAACCCTCCTCCCTTCTCTCTTCTCCAAAGATCGAGCTGAGTGGAGGCACCAATGGCGACGCCGGCCGACGCTCGAGCTGTAAAGTCTCTAAACACAGGCGAGGGAAGCAAGAAATTTGTTGTAAGCTATCTATCTTTCTTAATGTTTTTGTGTGCATATGAAAAATTTCAGTTCTTTTTATTCAAGTGGTTTATTTTTTTTGCCCATTGCTTGATGATAGTTTTATGAATTGCTTTTTCTTTTAAAAAAAATTTCTGGAGGATTAATTTTTGTTTTCCGGGTGGTGCAGTACAAGTCCAATGCTCAACAAATTGCAGAGATTGATATTAATGTACATCGAAGTTTGGACCCTGTTAAAGCTGAGCCCTCTGAAGGGTCCACGTTTTTTCGCGATTGCCTAGTTGAATGGAGAGTATGTTTCAATGTTCTTCTATTTCTGAAGTCATTGTGACTTGAATTGTAGTTTTTTTGTAACTTGTGCAGCTATTTCTTGAGGGTTCTTATTGGGGATATCAGTATTTTTTTTGGCTGTTCTTTTAGGATAAAGATTTCATTTTTCAGATGACAAGTAGGAAACCTTAAAGGTATATAGACATATTTTATTGATTTTGAAATTTGATGGTCTGCACATTGGGAAAAACCGTTAAGCATGCATGAAAAGTGGGTAACATTTCAAGAAAAGCTTTTTCATCTGCTTTGTCCGACTTATTTGGTTTTAAACATCGGAATAGGTCCCCTGCTTGTGTTTTAAAAGGATTGAGAAAGTCATTTGTGCAATATAAACAATACATGGAATCCAGTTGGGACTTTCATTTTTTCCTGCTTTATATCTTTCAAAAAGTTCATTTTTGATTCAGAAGCTAGAAAATTAGTTTTATTTTAAGTGTGTTAGTTTGGGATTTCAATTGGTAAGGGGGGTTTTTCAGGGTTTTGCAATGCTAAATAATGTGCTCTGGAGATGTTGATGATGCTGGTGTAGAATCTTGGTGGTTTCAATGTAACAGTGACTAGATGAGGACGACCGTTGTGGCATTGTGGACTAATCTACTGGCATATACAGGCAGATTTGTTTTAGTAGTTTTGGCACTGTCTTTAATCTAGAAAGTTGAGGTGAAATAGATGAATGTGTGGTCCATTATCTTGCTTGAGGTAGAAGGGTTGAGTCAATGACATCTTCTTGAAGTAGGTAGTGCTATTACTTTTAAAGCACATAATAATGCACCAAAGAATGTTTTCAGGGCACAGGAGTTTGTGTGGGTATAAGTAACTTATGAAGGTGAGGTGATTTCTCATGGTCATAATCATGTTTAGTGAGGCTTGTTTTGAATATTTTCTGGAGGTTCTTTTTTTTTTCCTTTGGTATTTTTGCCTAGGTAGGAAGATCCATAGAAGAATTGGCATTGTCCCATGTTGGTTTTCATCCTGTATATTACTGTGCAGGAAAGTATCCATGACGTTATGGATCTAATGTATGGCATGGCTGGTCTGTCTGCTTCTGCCTGGGTGTACTTGTCAGGGATTTATTATGTGTCTTGGATATTTTTAGATTCCTGTTTGCTTTGTCCTTTCTATCCAAAATCATATGATTATACCTTTATTGAGATAGTAAAAATTTGTACGCTTCCATCTCACATTTAAATTCTGCTGATATTGTTGTTTTTGTTGACAAATGCAGGAATTAAATACTGCCGAGGATTTTATTTCATTTTATCAAGAAATGTTCCCCTTGGTACAAACCCTACCACAAATTATATTGCAAAAGGAATTGATTGTTTCAAAACTTCTTTCTAGATTACAAATAAAAAGCAGGCTATCACTGGAGCCAATACTCAGGTATTCTTGCAAATTTGGTATTTATAGTATGTTTTTGAAGTATTATTGCATCGAGATTGGAAAATGGTGGAAAGGAAAAACATATCAATGGTGAAGGCCTTTTCGTTTGTTGGTTCTGTACTGTTATTAGTGTTTCCTGTTGTTTTTACTTGGATCATTGTAGATATATGTTCTCGATATTAGAACTAAAATTTTTTAAATGAAGATTTCTTCTGGGTATGTATGTATTTGTAGAGGTCTGAGTTATTGAAACTGGTTTAATTACACCCTGAATCATATCTCAGTTACAAAAGCAAGTGTTTATGGATTTTCGAGTTTTCTAGTTTATTTCATTTCATATTTAATTGCGACATGTCTTCAACTCTCACTTCAGTAAACCGTAAAGGTGGATGTGGTTGGTTTGCCATGGAACTTGTTAATACAAAATATCGTTTAGCTACAGATTGTCATTCTCCTAATTAAGGTTGTGTTGATTCACTTGTGGTTTGTTGTTAAATATTGCTGGTACATATGTGGCTTCTCTCTTTTTGGCAGGTTGATAGCGGCATTATCAAGGGATCTTTTGGAGGACTTTTTGCCGTAAGTTCCATTTATGTTATCTGAGCCTTTCATTTTTTTAAGTCTCTTTCCCGACAGCTTACTATGCTTTTAGTGAGGTCCATTTGTACATTTGTGGAGTTTCTGCTGTTGCCTTTCGTTGAGGATATGGGATCATCAGAATCTGAGAATGAGAGATCAATAATTATGGTTAGTGTCACTTTTCCTGTGACACAGGCCAAAGCACAAGAAAAGAATAAGCAAAACAGAACTTAGCATAATATTTCAGTACTATGAGAAGAAAATATATAGGAGTCACATTTTGTTTTAAGCAATACTTCAGTAAAATGCATTGTACTTTATAGATTTCTAACTGTATAGGGTTAGATAAGGGAAATTTTCCTCCAAAAAAGTAAATCCAGTGGGTCCCTGAATTAGTTAGAGATCAGCTAAGAGAAGGAAATATTGAGAATCAATCCCTGAAAAAACTGAAAACCTACACTGCTACAGTAATGATGCATAGAGATTCATCAACCTTAATAGATACCAACTAATTTTTCTTCTGCATCATATTACTGTCTTATGTTCATTTTTTTAAGTGCTTGAGAAATCTTTTGGTTTACACTTCTTGTATTAGTTGTATGTGCATGATGGAGTTCACAAGCTCTGCATGCAGATTGCTAAAAAATTTTAATGAATTTGCTGCTACCCAAGTTTCCCTCTGCTTAACATTTGGGGCAATTTTCGTTAGCAGTTAGAGTTCCCCAATTGGTTCTCTTTTGCTCCTTTCTGGCATGGTTCTCATTTGGAACTGGGGGTTCCTTGGGGCATGTAGAGATTATGGACAGCTCATGCCTTGGAACACTTATTAATTTAACAATTTTAACTTGAACGCTGGCACCAGTTGTGCATGTTTGTCTTTCTTAAAAGTGCATGATATTCAGTGACTACCCTTTCCCAGCAATATTGTCTTCTAAGTCACTCCTAACATGTCCTTGTTTTTTTTTTGGGTATTTCCTTGACTGTGTCCCAGCTTTCTCCAGAGGATTGTGAATGCTATAGTATTTCTTCTAAAAAATGGCGGTGATAGGGATCCAGATATAATTAAGCAGGTCAAGTTTAATTATCTTATTTTGTTTGAATTCTGATACAATATCCAATTTGGAATACTAGATGCTGAAACTGTGAATTTGGTTTCCTCAGATATTTATGTCGTGGTCATACATTATGATGTTCCTGCAGAAGTATCTGATGAAGGATGCCGTTCATGTGCTAAAGTAAGTAGATATGATGGAAATTGCTTTTATCCATGTTTACTCTATATGTGCATGCATGTCTGTTAAGTGTTTGATCGCATGTAAGGAAAAATATGAATGCCAGATTTAGGTCTTAAATTGCTTCTTAAATAACTTAGTTTGATTTCTTGAATATTTCTGAAGAAATATAGAAAACTGAGGTTAATTATTCTTGTACTACCGATTGCTGCTAAAAATCTGTGGAAATGCACTTCTATCTGAGAAAGTATAATAAACTCAAACATGGGTATGGGTTGGAAGTGAACGTATGGAAATCAAGAAGCTTGACTGGCTTTGTTGGTTTACTGGTGTACATTCAGTGGGTCCTCCTTGTCGTACTTATCATGTAAATGGTTTGATTTGTAGTAAAATTCGTCAAACTATACCTTTGATTCTAATAGTTTCCTCTCTCTCTCTCTCTCTCTCTCTCTCCACAACAGAGTTACAGTGAAACTGAGATACTATCCACATGGTAACATACAAAAATTTGGGGCAGAGTCTGTCTCATTCTTACTGAGGAATGCACCTGTTGAGCAGCTTATAAAAGGTACTGTTTTTAATTATTATGTTAAAAGAGTTATCAGTTTTTTGTACTTGGCCATGCTCGGTGATTTTGTAGATACACAATTTAAAAGTAAAAAACTATAGTCAGTTAGCTTAGTATTGATACACACGTTTTTGCTTGGAAATATGCACATACTAGCTTGTGTTGTTCTGGATGGAAACTTTGTGCTGCACTTTCCAGCTGCAGATTAAGCAAATGCCGTGTTTCTGTACTTTTTTTACGTTGGAAAAGAAAGGTAGTAGAGTGATGTTTTAGGAAAGGTGAATTTGATTTTATCCCAGTATAGCAGGTTTGACAAGGTCATTGAATGGAGAGAGTATAAATTTATAAGAACAACTCCTAAGAATGTTATTGTGGAACTATTTTACATTTTATCTGTCTTCTTCTTCTTCTGTCTTTTTTTTTCTAAATATATATTTAAATCTAGGGTGTATTTTGTGAACAGTCGATGTAGAACTGAAGTACAGGTTTTTGAATCTCAAGGGGCTTAGTGGTTACATAGCCATGTGATTATGCACAAAAATGTCACTTACCATACTTGAATGGCTAGTCTTTTTCTGTGAATTACTTAATTGTGTTTCGTTCTGTTGAACTTTTGCGTTTGGGCCTACTTAAGTAGGGGAACTTGGCCCTTTTATTTTTTAAACAACAAATACAATCTGTTGGGAATAAGAATGCTCTTTACTTGATGTGACATCTGTTACACTCCTTGCTTGCACAAGTAATAGCTGATTTTTTCCACAAGTAATAGTCTTATGGTTGTCTACTAAGCAGTTCTTTTATCTAAATACGAAAATAATAAGTGCAAGTCTCTCACATGCTAGAGATTTGGATAAACAAAACTAACTGAAAAATAGTTTAAAGGATATTATCCATTTCTGTCAAAGCACTCTGAAGAACCCTTTCTGCCCAGTATGAGTGACCTACATAAGCAAGAGCTAAATGCCATGTCAAAGGATTTGGAGAAGGAACGCCGCTTTCTGATTGGGTGATCTCATCCTATTTATAATACTAGTACATAACAATTATCTATATATGCTCTAAACAAGTTCCCCAAAACACATTGATGAAAACTCATAGCAGGTAGGAATTCAATGTACAGAGTTTTTTAAGAGCAGTGTCTTAAGAGGTATCGTATTTTTGGGGGTGGGGTGGGTGCACTTGCCAAATCAATTCTTCTCCTACTTTTAGGAGGCTCGGTATAGTAGAGTAGTTGTGCTTCATCATGGACCTTGTTGCACTAGAAGAAGCCTTCACAAAAATTGGACATAATTTTGGGTAATTAGGTAAAGGCTTTCCTCCTCTATTTTCCCTGGTGGCAAGTGCTATTCCTTTATTCAGACACTGCTCTTTCCTTCACCTTTTTTCTCTTCTGCTTTCTCCGTCTATACTTTGATATTTCAGAACTCCAGCACTGACTTGTCCTCTGCTCATCATGCTCTCCATGATATTGTTTCTTCTCCGTTTTGTCTTTCCAACTCTCCCCAAAAAAAAAAAAAGCGGGAAAAATAAATTTGATTTGTTTTGCTTGTCACATTGCTTGTGGTGCTATTTTTTGGAACTCTGGTTGGTCAACAATCAGATTCTTAGCATCTTGATTTTGTTTTCTTGTTCTTTGTAGGGATGAAATGCTTTGATTTGTCTGTGATGTAGAGATTGCACTAAGTTCTTATTTCATAAAGCATTTGCGGTAGAAAACTACAGTTTCTTAGTGTCATGTGCTTATCATTTAAAACTTTAGTTCCAAGGTAGACCTTGTGCCATCCAAACAGGCCTACCAATTTGGATGTCATGGTTTTGAGAAGATAGCAGTCATAGCATTTGTAGGGTGAATGTGCCTTTTCTTTTGTTCTGGGGCCCAGTTTGCCTTCTATCTCTTGGTTAGCACCAGCAAGTTTCAACATATCTCAGTGGAATAGTATTTCTCATCTCAACATATGTGCCCTTCTCCTTTGTTGACTGGTCTTCTAATGGGAAATCAATTTCAGAAGTGGTTTATTCATGCTCTTTTGTACTTAATGGTTCTATTTAACTAGTTGTCGTGAGCTGAACTAATATGATGTTGTTACATATGAGTATCTTCTGTTGGTTTTACTGTCCATTTACATTAGAAAAATAGGTTAAGTGGTTTATTCATGCTCTTTTGTACTTAATGGTTCTATTTAACTAGTTGTTGTGAGCCGAACTAATATGATGTTGTTACATATGAGTATCTTCTGTTGGTTTTACTGTCCATTTACATTAGAAAAATAGGTTAACTCCTTAAACTCAGCAGGTGTTAGGAAAATCATGATTGAGGTAGTAAAGAATCCATTAGCTGAGAGGAAAAGTGGTGCTACTGAATTATTATTGCATGTGATAAGAGGTTCATCATCAACATTGCATTCAAGGGCACCACAAGTGTTGCGGCTTCTACTGGACAAGTCCTTATTCACCATTAGTGATCAACTCTTGGAAGGTGACATTTTTCAGCATTTGCATGTTTTTCAGTAATAATCTTATTGTAACTGTGTATGCTTGGATTCTGCTTCTTTTGGGCTATTCAATACTATTCTGAATGTGCTTTCCATATATTGTGTCCTTTGCTAATGCATCTCTTGGTATGGATAATGGTATTGATAGAAGCAATACAAGTAGTTAATCTGATAAGTGCACTTATATTAATTTTTGTTTAGGATTCCTAGATTACTATGAGCAACTCATTATTGTCTAATTTACTTGTATCTAGAATTGCTTACGTTTTTGATTAGTTGTTTGATTTAATATTCCAACAGTCTTTCGTGAACCTTTGAAATGTGATGTTATTGCTTCCGAAATGCTGTTTAGTTACTCCAATAGATTCATACTTATGTACCCATTTTGCTTGAAAAGAACACGTTTTCAATTACTTCTACACCTGTATATTAAATGCCTTTAGATAATCCTAATTGAAAGTAAAGATCCTTCTACAGTGCAAAAGATAGGAAGTGGTCTCACTCACAGGGGAAAATATTAAAAAGTGAACTGGAATCTGTTTGTTGTATAAATGATTCAGTTGAATTGCTTTATGACTTTTTGGCTGAAAGGCGCCATCAACTGTTCCCTGTGAAGACTCCAGTGAATATTTGTGTGTTAAAGATGGTTTGCTCTTTCTCAGGACGGGGTGCAATTAGTTTGTTCCTGTCATATCTAAGATTGTGGCAGTGTGAAGAGGACTAAAGAATAAAACTAAGGAGATTTATTAATTTTTTCTTTATGTTGATAGGATATTTAGCTATCAATGTGGGTATCACTATGAAGCATTGTATGCTGTGTTATCAATGTGGGTATCATTATGAAGCATTATATGCTGTGTTCTTATATTCATATTATATGATCTTTTACTATCTGCTTAGGTTATATGCTTTGGCATGGTCTGTAGTTTCAATTTTCTTGTCCACCAAGTTCTTGCGTGGGGTTACCTTCTCATGAAAAAGAAAGTTTGGTTCTTTCCAGACTTTTATTTATTTAATCAGTTGTTTATTTTTTTTTTTGTTCTTTTCAAACTTAGATGCATGACCTTTTTCTTAGAGCACAACTTAATTGTGTGAAGCCAAATGGTCTACCCACGAAACTCCTTTACATGGGGTCATTACTGCATCTCACATGAGTGATCAATTTTCTTTGATATTTCTATTAACTGATGAACTTAATCATTTGAAAACCAAACTGCTTGGCAGAGCGTTACCTGGGATCATGCTGATGTCATGTTCATTGTCAAGTTTGGTGTCAAGAATTTGAGCTATGATTCATGTTGGGTTAACATGTTGATTGGGTATGAGTGTAATCTGGACATTCTTTCCAACCAGGCAATCTAATGCTTCAATAAAATTGTTAACGTGACGTTATGGTGCATCTTTGATATCAGGTTGTTTTTATGACTCAAATAAATGTTATGTGACTTATATTTGTCTGCATTTCATGTTTTTGAACTTATCCATCTATCAAAGGTTTGTTAGGTTCCTGAAATTCATCTATGAATCAAAAGTCAAGTGATTTTATAATTTCTTTTCGTTTTAATTCGACTTACTATCTTTGTTATTTATGCCTCATATTTCTTTCTTGATATTTATATTTTGCAGATCCAGACTGCCTTCTTGAAGTTGTCATTTCAACTTTCCAGAGATTGAGCAATGAGGCTGGGCCTGTGGAATTAAATTTGATTTGGGATTGCTTATATGGTGAAATAATTGAATCAGTAACCAATGGTCACTCAATGCATGTCAGTCGACTTCTGTCCGTGCTTGTATTAATTGTGGAGAATGGATTTATGAAGAAAATTTCTGGTGCAGTACAATTTGCTTTATGGTTTTATCTTGTTCAGTTCTACTGCTTTTTTGTGGCGCTTACTGTTTCTTTTCTCCTGAGGCTACTCCATTTTGTCGTGCAGATTACCAGCCTATGTTTGAGCTAGTTAGGTTGCTAGTGCAGACATATGTTACTCCTGGTACTGAGGAGGCTGGAAAACAAGCAACAGACATCGTCATTAAAATCTCGCGGTTGTCATTGTTCATTATTGATGGTCTCCACAAAGCTAATGACCTGTCAGCTCTCTCTGATTTTTCATGTCAGTTGGTTCCCATATTTAGTTTGAAGAATCCTGGGTAATCCTTTTGATATTATCAGATTAGTACTTCTAGTGCGATTTATTTTATCTAAAGAAGACTCTTTCTCTGACATTCCCGACTTGGTTACAGGTTGCTGACTTTTCTTAAAGACCTCACATCAAGGGAATCTAATGTTCTCAAAGTATTTAGGATTAATATTATAAGGTGTTACTCATGCTTCATCTGAATAATTTAGTGAAGCTTGTATTTTTTGTTCTTGCTTATTCATAGACTTGAGTTAATGATGATTAAGAAACTTATACTTAGTTGATTCTGACATAGTGAAATTGGATTTCAGTGCATTGAATGATTTAATCAACATTTCAGAAGAAGAAACTGTGTATTTGCTGCTAAGATTGTGTGAGAATCTTCAAATGCCAAGCTCTTTGTTCTTAGACGGTATCTCAAAAGACAAGCTTTCAAGAATATATGATTTGGTCCAGCAAAGCATCAGTTATTGGATAGGGATGATCAGTAATTCCTTACGTGAAGATTTAGCTTCTCTTCAGTTGGAACAGAGCAGGTTGGCTCTCCTTTGGGGGACTGTCAAATGCTATCCTTATTTGTTCAATGGCCAGGAGAATCTGAAATTACTATTGGACCTTGTAAATGCTATCGATGAGCTTCTGATGATTGAATCTGGTATAAATTTTCTTCTATTGTGCATTTCCATTTATTCTATGCTAATGAGGGATTTTATAGTGCATGACATTACATTAAGACTTCAATTCTTTTGCATTTTCAATGTAAAACAATCTTTATACAAACACATTTAGATTTATGTCATGTGTTCTAAGATCATCTATAGATGTATGTTAAACGTCTAAACCTCCTTATGTAGATCTTTTTATGCTAGAAATGTATATAAATAATACCATGGATTTAGTCCATAAAGAGAGCCACATGATTAATCATAAGAAGAATAAAGTTACTGGTAATTTAATTGCCTGGGATGTTGTATAGAGTTGGAAGTATAGGGTCTGCTATCAATGATGTTTTGAAAATTTTCACTTTGACAGGATTAGCAGATCTTACTTGGCAGAGGCTAATTGGTGCTGCTTTGGGTTCCTATAAAGAAACGCTCACCAGCAGTGGAACTGGATATGAAGAGTCTGCAATAAGCAAATCCCTGTATCTGGCAAAAAAATATCACTTATCTTCTCACATATTAGCCCCCATAGCTGATATTTTGGATTTGCATTTTGGGTAAGTCTAAATGAACTTTGAATATTTATTTCTCCATACCACCCACTTTTGTTTCATACTACCAGTTATAGGTGGCATAAATTAGCTGATTCTAATTTTTCTTTTAATCCTCTAAAAGCTACTTTTGTGTTCTTGTTTGATTTTGACTTCTGCTTTTGGCTTATTTTGGGGGTAAAAGTTGTTTTGCAAAGCATCGCAGGAGGTGCTTTTGGAAGGAACTATTTCCTTTGAAGACCTTCACTACTATAATTCCACTTAGACTTTAATGAGCCTTGGGCAGCACTTTCCATAAAGCAACTTTAAGAATATGAAGAAAACAAGAATAGACCCATAATCTGGAATACCTTGCTATTTCTCTTTTGGACTTGTAAAGTCTTCAGCTTTTCTTAACCTCGTTTATTTTGCAATGAAGATCTGTGATTAAACGGAGCACCAGCTTTAGAAGATATCATCCAGATCTTGCAGCCAGGAATCTAACTGATGCATTAGACATATTGGCTTTAAATCTGTGTAACTATGATCAAATGCTTCGGCGGTCGACCCTCAGAATTTTGTGCCACTATGAACCTTTGAAGTTTGAATCTTCATTTAAGGGACAGCCAGATGAGAAAACTGCTGGAAATGATATTATGCAGACCTGTAATGTTGATGATCGTGGTGACAATGTATGAACCATCCTTCTATTACTTCCTTTCTAAATGTTGTTACTAGGTTGACCTTATGATTACTTTGTGTGTGTCAGGTCCTAGAGCTTCTCCTTTCAATTGAAACTACCGAGCCTTCATCTACTGATAGAAAAATTGAGCTTCTATTATCCCGGATCCAGATGAATGTATCTGCCCGGAGGATAGATGAGAATTATGTCCCAGCACTGTTATATGGCTTGATTGGCATCTTCCACATTCGGCTTAGCAAGTTATGGATTCCGGCTAGGGAGTGTCTTGCTGTTCTAATAAGCCAAAACTTTGGAATTGTATGGGAGCGGTACATGCAATATCTAGACCATTGCCAGTCATTGTTTCTGATATCTTGTGATCAATCAAGTGGTACCAAATCACTCAATCAGTCAAGTGGTATGTGACAGTCAGTGTTGTACTTAGTCTAGAAGCTAATTTTATGCTATGATATTTGCCAGGAGCAATCCTTGTTTCCTCTTCGTTTTAATGTGGATTTAAAATTTTGAAGATGATGGTTTAATGGTGATTGCTACTTATGACAGAGCATGTTGGTTATGAGTTTTTGTTGTTTTGATTTGAGATGTTACTCTTTTCCTTCTTCCTATCTGTAGCTGTAAATTATAGGCTTTGCTCATTAGCCTTGTATTTCTCTCAGATTTGGTTGGATACTTCAATATGTCCATCAATCCCCCATGTGGTAGTATGCCGCGTGCAACAATTTTGTTCTTAATGATTCAATCGCTGCAAAAAGTTCCATTTCTAGCCGAAACTCGGTCACGACAATTAATGCCTTTGTTCTTGAAGTTTCTAGGATATACTGTTGATGATCTTCTGAGGTAACCATTTATTAGGCTTTATGCAAGACTGATTTCCTGTTTCCTTCCAGATTGCTCTTTTGAGCTTTTATTTGATTCGTTGGTTTGATGATGCAGTGTTGAGTTGTATGACGTACATTGTTGTAAGGGCAAAGGTTGGAAGGAGGCCCTTAATGAGTGGTTAAACTTGTTTAGGTTGCTGCGGAATCCAAAGTCTTTCTATCAGAGTCAATTCATCAAGGATGTTTTTCTATATAGGTCTATACCTATTCAAAATTTTCATTTAGAGCTTGCTTTATATATATATATAGATACTTTTTTTTCCACACTCATTTTACTTCTGTTGGGATTTTCTAGGCTTCTGGATGAAACTGATGCTGAATTGCAGTTAAAGGTTCTTGATTGCCTTTTAAACTGGAAGGATGAATTTTTACTTCCTTACAGTCAGCATCTGAAAGATCTGATTAATGCAAAGAATTTGAGAGAGGAGCTAACGACGTGGAGCTTGTCCAGGGAATCTAATGAAATTGATGAACGTCATAGGGATTTCATTGTGCCTATTATTATTCGGGTATTGGTACCGAAAGTCAGGAAACTAAAAGCTCTTGCTTCTCGAAAGGTATTCTTGTATGTTCTGGGATTTTTATTTTTTTGGCTATCGTTCCGTATCTCATTTGGTTTAATGATTTTTGTACTATTTTTAACCCAGCATGCAAGTGTACATCAGAGAAGGGCAATACTTGGATTCTTGGCTGAACTTGACATTCAAGAGCTTCCTCTCTTTTTTTCCTTGTTGATAAAGCCCCTTCAAGGTACTTCAGTAACAGCTGATGTGAGCAGACAATGTCTTTCAATTTCATCAGAGTGTGTTAAGGATGAATTTGGTTCAATTGACATCTTGAAGCAATTTACTGTGGATGGCTTAAAGGCACTTTCTTGGAAGAAGAAATTTGGTTTCTTGCATGTCATTGAAGAGGTTTTAGCTGTTTTTGATGAAAACCATATAGATCCTTTTCTTGATCTGCTAATGGGCTGCGTTGTACGGGTACTCGAAAGCTGCACGGCTGGTCTAGAGAGCTCAAAATGCAAAGAAGCATCTCTAACAGATTCCAGCTTCAATGTGGCAGTGGCCCAGGATATTGTTGACAGGGAAATAGATATCGTGGTAAGTTTGAAACTGTGCTTAAATGATTCAGTTAGTATGTGTATTAAGGACTTTTTCCTTTGTAGTTTAATGCATTATTTGAACCTAATATTGAGAACTCGAATTCTTTCCTTTGTATTTTAATGCAGTATTTGAACCTAATATCAGAAAAATGAATTTGAAATTTGGTTGCTAATCTCTCCCTCTGAACGAATGGCGCATATATGGGAGTTTTAGCAGGATTATTGTTAAATCCGATGCCACATATAGTTTTCCGTTCTGGAGCAAGAAATGCTTCAGTTCAATTTGTAATTTTATGTTCTAGTTTTGATCCTATTTTATTTGATCATATTCTCATAACTGTATCTTTGTCCCGTAGCTGGGTTTCAAGTATATTCATTTTTTGGAGAATTATGAAGATTATCTGTGAGGTTCATTCTCACCTGTAATCTTGGTTTGCAGACAAGCACAGCTGTGAAGCAATTCAAGGAATTGAGATCTTTATGCCTGAAGATTGTTTCTTCAGCTCTTGCTAAATATGAGAATCATGATTTTCATTCCAAGTTTTGGGACCTTTTCTTTACAGCAGCAAGTCCTTTAATAGCTGGTTTTAAGCAAGAAGGTGCGAGTAGCGAGAAGCCAAGTTCACTATTTTCTTGCTTCCTTGCTATGAGTAGAAGCATCAAGTTTTTGCCACTGTTGGGTAGAAAGGAGAATCTTGTTCCTGATATATTTTCGATGTTTACCATCACGACCGCTTCTGACGCGATCATATCTTGTGTTTTTAAGTTTGTTGAGAACTTACTCTATCTTGACAGTCAGCTGGGGACTGAAGATGGTTCTGTTAAGGGAGTGTTGCTTCCTCACATCAACCTACTTGTAGATAAACTACACTGTCTGTTCACGCGTGATAATGGAACAAAGAGATACTACAGTTCGGGCAGGTATTATTCGTTGATTCATAAACCTGTGCTCTGATTTCACTTGCATTTGGCCCTGAGGGAAAGGTCTCTGGTTTTTCATGTTTAAGTGTCTTTTAGCATGATAGTTCTTTCTGTTTTCTTATTACCTGTATTTTGGTCATATTAATGAACACATAGCTCTCTGTTGATTGACAATAGCTGCTATCTAATCTTAATGATGCTTTAATCTAGTTGCCACTGACACATTGGTCACTGAGTAGGAGAAGTACAAGAAAATGTATTTACATTGTAAAAGTGGATGAAGCTTAGGAAATAACTTCTGCAGGTTAATGTGCTACTGCAGGTTGGGTGACAAGAGCACTGAAACATCAATAGTGGAACCTTGCTCCTATGGCTAAATAAATTGATGGTTAACCAGACACATAAGTTGTATGGATTGCTTAGATTTGCATGTTAAATGGATGAAACATGTCCTACAGATCTAGTATTTGGTAAATCAATTTTTTTGGTTTTGCCTAATCGTGGGGTGGATGTTGCTTGTTACGTGGCCAGGATTCCTGCAGATAATGAGCTCTCTGTGTTCAAATTATTGTCGAAGTACGTAAAGGAGCCTTTAACAGCCCAGAAATTTGTTGATATCTTGCTTCCACTTCTCGGAAAGAGATTCCGAAACTCTGGTTGAAGCTTCCTTCTTACTTTGCTTATAATTGCTTGATGTATTTTTCTTCTTTGTAACTTCCTATTCTGACCACCAATTTTTTCTTTAAATTTCTCCTTGGCAGATTCTTGTGTTGTCATTTTAGAGATACTTCAATCCATGGTCGAAGTTGTGGGAAGTCAAAATAGTTCTAAAATTTTGAGTTCAGTATCTCCCTTGCTTACATTTGCTGGCCTGGATGTCAGGAAGTCCATTTGTGATGTTCTTAATGCTCTTGCTAAAGATGATTCTTCTATCCTTGTGGTGGTAATATTGATTTTTCTTTCTGGTTCAGTTATAAGGTTATCAGGGTCTTTAGTAACCCCCAGTTTCTTGTGTCTAGGCAAAGCTTCTGAATGAAATAAACGCAACCTCAGCAATGGATAGTGGGTCCCTTGATTATGACACTATAATTGGTGCATATGAAAAGATCAACAGGGAGTTTTTTCACACAGTAGGGAAAGAGCATGCACTGGTCATTTTGTCTCATTCTGTGTATGACATGTCATCTGAAGATTTGATCTTGCGGCAGAGTGCATATAGATTGTTGCTCTGCTTTGTTGAATTTGCCTCTCAAATCGTTGAGTTAAAGGATAAATCCAATCAAGGGTGCTGGACTGAAGCTATTATTCAGCATATTGTAACTAGCTTTCTTTTGAAGCATATGGGAAATGCAATGAATAGGGAAACTTCTGTTCAGAAGGTATAAAGCTTGAAGTAAAAAATCAATGGTTTTTGGGGGTGCTTGTCTCTGTCTCTTTTCTTAATAAGATGGAAATATATGTTCAAAATATTTGTGTGTTTGGTTTCAGCTTTGGATTGATTTACTGCGAGAAATGGTGTTGAAGCTTCCAAAGGTTGCAAACCTCGAATCTTATGGAACTTTGTACAGTCAAGATCCAGAGCAGGATTTCTTCAACAATGTTATTCATTTACAGGTAATGCATGAGGTTGTTTTTAATTGGGAAATATACGCATGTCAGAATTTGTTGCCAGAGTTTATTCTTGGTGTTAGGTTCTTCTGTTATGAAAGTGGATAGGTTTTCATGGATAGCATGGTTAAACTTTCCTGTATATTATATATATATTTAAGTAAGCATGTTGCAAAAACAGGGTGTCAAATTTAAATGCACTTTTTAGGAGAAAAATTTGTGTTGCTAGAATTTTGGCTCTTTGGCTTTTTTTTTGGGGTGGGGGGGGGGGTTTGTTTGTATTTGATTATGAAGTTTCATAAGCATAGAAGATATACAATATGAACACCATAGATGGGGTTCTTAGCTGTTATTCTCTATGCATTCACTTCAATTGTTCTACCATTTTCCTCCCTTCCATAGTGTCTAAAGTATAAATAACTGATTGATGTCCTGTGTATTGGGTCTCTTCTATATTTTCTTGCAATATATATGTGGTTATAGCCGGTCATCTTTGGCTTAAGAGACAATTGGGAATTAAAAAGCATTCAAGATGTAAACCTAAAATGAGAAAAGTTTTGAATATATGTGAGCTAACATGGATGCAACTTGAATCTTTCTTTTGTTTATGGCAGAGCAATTAGATTTTTGCACAACTTGGTACAAGTTAAAATCATTTATTGCATTGTAGATTTGGTCATTATCATTCCATGCTTATGATTAAAAAACATTGTCCATCTATAGCACGATAGAATGGCGAGGGATGATACCTATTTGTTGCACCAAGGGATGCTTTTTGGGCCTGTAAACTGGTAGGATCTGAAATCACAGCTCGAATATTCCTATACTGGTCAGATCACCCGTTCAGCAAATTTTTGAATTGTCAGTGAATGGGACATCCTCCATCTGGATTCTGAATTGCATGGTGGAATAGTAGTGAATCTATATCTGGGTCTGTGCTACATGATTGGGATTAGTCTATAGGTCTGCAATCACTTTGCTTATGGTTGTTTTGACGATGGATTTGATGATTGCTATCTAAAACTGTCTTGGCAAATGGTTTATCATGGTGCTTTGTTAAACTGGCTTAGGTTATTCTCAGTTGTAAAGTTTTGGGAGCTAGTTGGAAATATTTGCAGTGAAGGGAGTATATGGATGTTATTCTAAGCTTATTGTGTAGTTCTTATGTTTTGCTTTCGGTAATATTCTGACCATGCTAGACAACACCCTAAGTATTGGTACAATTGGATACAAGTAATCTATTTGGAGGTTAAGTTTGCAATTACTTGTTTATGGATAGCTTTGGACCTCTGTGCAGTTGATTGTATGAAACGCATGATTGATCTTTAGTTTCATTTGAGGCAATTCAGAGATTTAAACGTATTTGTCTTCTGATATGTCACCTTTCTTACATGCAGAAACACAGGCGAGCCAGGGCACTTTCTCGATTTTCGCAGTTCATTAGTACAGGAAATCATTCTGAGGTAATTTTTATGTGCTCTATACTTCCTCACATCCTACCATTTTCCTGCATTTGTACGACTTTATTTTCTTTGCTGCTGTTGTGTTCCAGGTTGTTAGCACCAAAGTGTTTGTCCCACTTTTTTTCAATTTGTTATTTGCTGTACAAGAGGGGAAGGGTGAAAATGTCAGAAGTGCATGTATGGAGGCTATCGCATCAATTGCTGGTTGCATGACCTGGAAACAGTACTATGAACTATTAATGAACTGCTTTCGAGAAATGACTAAACAAGAGAAACAGAAGGTCATATTGCGATTAATATGCTGTATTCTGGACCACTTTCACTTCTCTAAAACTCCTGCAGAGGGTTTTCTGGGTGCTGAAACTTTTGAGAGGATCTCTTCTGAAGAATTGGGAAGATGCACACGGCCAGCTAAATTTTCTGATATACAGACATGTATTCAGAAGACTATGCTTCCCAAGATACAAAAATTGCTATCTGACTCTGATAATGTGAATGTGAACATCAGTCTAGTTGCCCTTAAATTACTCAAATTACTTCCTGGTGAAATTATGAATTTGCAACTTCCGAATATTGTTCATCGCATCTCCAACTTCCTTAAGCATCGCTTGGAGAGTGTTCGAGATGAGGCTAGATCGGCTTTGGCTGCTTGTTTAAAGGAGCTAGGGTTGGAGCACCTACAATTCATTGTCAAAGTCTTGAGGGGCACCCTCAAAAGTGGATCTGAATTGCATACACTTGGTTATACCCTTAATTTCATATTGTCAAAGTTTCTTGTAAATCCCATTAGGGGGAAGTTGGATTCTTGTCTTGAAGATCTTTTTTCGGTGGTAGAGACTGACATACTTGGAGATGTTTCTGAGCAGAAAGAGGTGGACAAAATTGCTTCAAAAATGAAGGAGACTCGGAAACAGAAGTCATTTGAAACCCTTAAATTGGTTACACAAAACATCACATTTAGAACCCATGTTGTGAAGCTCCTTTCTCTTGTTGCAGCTCATCTACAGAAGCAGCTATCTCCAAAACGGAAATCAAGATTGGAGAATATGTTGAATCACATTGCTGATGGAATTCAATCTAATCCGTCTGTAGATCAAACTGAACTGTTTATATTTGTATATCGCCTCATTAAGGATGGCATAGATGATGAAAATCATGAATGCAAAAATGTTTATATGTCAGAGGCAGGAAAAGGAGCCGGTGATTTGGTGGATAGTCAAATAAATAATTTGGGCAGGTTAATAAATCTTGAGCCCAGACATTCTCACTTTATTACTGGTTTTGCACTTGGGTTATTGCAAAATCACATTAAGGGCATGAAACTGAACAGAAAAGACGGGGAGCAGATGTCACTGTTAGACCCTTTGGTTCACTTATTGGGGGTTTGCTTGAGTTCAAAATATGAGAACATTGTGACAACAGCACTCAGGTGCCTTTCTCCTCTGGTACGGTTGCCTCTGCCCTCCCTTGAATCCCAGTCTGACAAGATAAAGAATTCTTTATTGTTTATTGCTCAAGGTTCAGTAAATTCTGGCAGTCCTTTGGTGGAGTCTTGTTTGAGGCTGTTGACTGTGCTTCTTCATAACACTGGTGTTACACTTTCAGCAGATCAGTTGCACATGTTAATTCAGTTTCCTTTATTTGTTGACATAGAAAGAAATCCATCTATTGTGTGCCTTTCCCTTCTAAAGTCGATAGTGAATAGGAAGCTGGTAGTTCCTGAGATATATGATGTTGTCAAGAGGGTTGCAGAGCTGATGATAACCAGTCAAGTGGAATCAATTCGTAAGAAATGTAGTCAAATTTTACTCCAATTTTTGCTTGACTATCATCTGTCAGAGAAACGCTTGCAGCAGCATCTTGATTTCCTTCTTGCAAATCTCAGGCAAGTTCATTGAATTCTTGCAGTGTTTGTGGTAGATTCATTTGTTGGAGTTGTTACTCTGTTATGACCTCTCTTACAAAAATTTTGTGCTGAATGCAGATATGAACATTCTTCTGGAAGAGAAGCTGTACTTGAAATGCTGCATGCCATTATAATGAAGTTTCCAGCAAATATTCTTGATGAGCAGTCACAGACAATATTTGTGCATCTGGTGGTTTCTTTGGCTAATGACCATGACAACAAAGTCCGTTCCATGACTGGTGCTGTTATAAAGCTGCTTATTGGGCGTGTCAGTTCTCATTCACTTAAATCCATTCTTGAGTACAGTGTTTCCTGGTATGCGGGTGAAAAACAGCATCTATGGAGTGCTGCAGCACAGGTAGAGTTATAGGTGAAGTTTTTTCTTTAGTGCTATCAGGAATTATGCATATGCGTCTGTTAAAAGGAGAAATTTCATTGATGTGGAGATGGGATACAGTTAAGAGAATGAGAAGGGCTTGGTGGATGTATATGGATACTTAATTAAAATACCTCTAGTTGGTTCCATCTGCTGACCAGTATTGGAGCCAGAATATTTTCAGCAAGGGCACAATTAAAAGAAAGTTCTGTAAATAGTATTGGCCAATAATAAATATACATAGTAAGTAATATGAAGTAGTGCATGTATTGTTATTAAAAATGACAAGAGGGAGGGTGTAAGGAACCTACTAAAGTAGAACATGAATTTTCTCTATATATAAAAAAAAAAATCACCAGTAGGCAGTAAACTAAACTCTTAAATTATTGAGGTTGTATGTCATACATCTTTAAAGTGATGGATTATGTCTGGTACTTGATTCTTTTATTAAAAATGTTATCAGATCAAGCATGGGTACATGTTCATATCAATTTTTTAATCAACTATCAAGGTAGAAAGAAATTCTTTTACAGCCCCACATTTGAATTGTACATTTTCTTTTTTGAGTGGGAACATATTAACAAATTAATAGGGCAAAAGAAAAAGTTCTTGAAAATTCTATGCATAGAAATGAAATTTTATGAGATATATTAAGGAGCACCATTTGAAAGGATAAATTCTTTAGGGCTCATTTGGTTTATATATGGGATTAGGGAAGATGCATAATAACGAGATTAGTTCTCCATGGATGATTTGTACTTGGATTCTCATATAATTATTTCTACTTTGGTTATTATTGGATTATTCATGGAATATCCCATAAAAAGTCCAATTTCGTACTTGGTAAGAGGAGCTTTAATCCAATAGGTACCCTTTTTGGTGCAAAATAGCTTAAAGATGCCATAATGTTTCGTATCACATCTAATTTATCATCCTGGGATAAATAATACCACCTTCCCCATGGATTAGTTTATCCCATGGACATGGCATTATTCTGTTTAACCAAGATGATTGATACCATGCATAAATCCAATTAAATGGATGACATGGGTTGGTATTCCAATCCTGTCTCATCCCATGAACCAAATGGACATTTTGTGTTACTGCTTTGAATATTCCAAGAGAGTGGCAAACCAAGTGCAAAAGGATTTTCCACGCTCACTTTCGTCAAACTGCAAAATATAATTTGCAGAACTTCTGACACAGTACTTTATCAAACCTACTTCGCATCAAAATTGCTGAATTAAAGTTACCCAATTTGTTCTATGTGAGAGTACTGAGAAGAATGAAATTCTTTTCACTATGGACGTGCATGTTTGGATTGCATCTTGGTTAAAGAGTTCACTAGACCGCCAAGTTTGACACGTGCTATAAGACAGTGACTGTATGGTGCCAGAATCTCTCTCTCTCTCTCTCTCTCATGTTGATTGCAACAAAACATAATGAGGAACTTGGTGGTGTCGAGGGCATTGGGTAAGTTTCGACTCTAACTATCATCAGTTAGCAGGTGGCCTTCGACACTTTCTAGTTGAACTCATGAAAAAGCCATATGCATATTGTCCTTTTGCATATAGCAATCTTTCAATGTAAGGGCTTAAGTCTTTTGAAGAATGGATTTGTCAGATCTGTTACATATTTTTAGTTCCATTTTTGATAAGATATAATGGATCTTAGATGGCTTTCCTGAAGTATTTGCTGACATGTTCGTCAGATTTCCTTTTTCCCCCTGAGTGCATTTCTCCCTTGTGCAGGTACTGGGGTTGCTGGTGGAAGTTATGAAGGAAGGATTTCAGAAACATATTAGTGATGTACTGCCAATAATGAGAAAAATTCTTCTGTCTGCTGTCAATTATATTGCTATTAGCCAACTGAATGTTTCCAATGAAGCAGTGGTTCCCTTGTGGAAGGAAGCTTATTATTCACTGGTTTTACTGGAGAAGATTCTGAACCAATTCCAGAAACTATGCTTTGAGAAGGATCTTGAGGTATCTATTGCTTCAATATGCATGAGGATGTGTGTTAGTTTGTGTGTTTATGTGAATAGTTTTCAGAAACAATTCTCTAGATTCACTTGAATCTTTTTATAGTGACCTCAATTGTTTTTGTGCCCATTCTGACTAGGTTTACATTCGAATGTTGTACTTCTGTACCTTTTTTTTTTCTGGATATATAAAAGACATGGATTATTGATGAATAAGAACAGTGACAGCACAGAGCACAAGATATACCATCCTGATATTTGGCAGCATAGACTACAATATATATCATCCTGATATCGTCTTAGGGAGTCTATGGTCAGTAATTAGTTTGTCTATCACATTGGAAACTTGAAAATATATCAAATTTGTAAGGATTTTCTTTCTTTCTTTGGGTGAAAAATGATTCTGTAGAATTCTCTTATCCTTAGTAGCTATAAAAGTACACACTCCAAAAAACTGTGTTCTTATCTGGCTGATGGATGATAAGTTATATATTAAGGTTTTTCTTTTCATTGAATATCATACCCAGGAACTGTTAAGTTTTGGGGGATGAAGCCATAGGAAAATTTTAGGCTGATTATTGGAATCTGCCTGATATTTCTTTTCGTTTCTTTCTTTTTTCTTTGTTCAGTTATTACAGCTATTTTGGTTTCTTTGACCTTATGTTACCTGCGATGTTACTGTCTGCTATTGCAGAACCAAACCGACATTGTCCCTCATAGTGAATTTGAATTATTACAATGTTGGTTCTTTTTCGTTTATGTTTAAGATTAACTGCATGGCTTTGAAGATTGAAGATGTCGTGGTTTTGCTTGGAAAAATGAGTCCATAACTACCTTGTCTATTAAGGCTTGATCATGGATGCCTTATGTTAGTCTGCATCTGGAAAAGAGAAGGAACAAAAGGAAGAATTTGAAAAGTTCTCTCTCTTACAATGACTTTCCTATTTTGTTTTTGTTGCGTGTTCAGTTTTAGATCTTAATATGTCTGCAAGTGTCAGATATGCAAGCTGAACCTTGTATCTTGCATGTCATACTGACTAGTATGAGATTTTTCATTGGAGTACTTGTAAAGAACATGTTCTCTTTTTGCCTAGAGGTCTCCATTGAGGCACTTCTATTATCTCTGCTGCTTCTTTTTTAATAGGGAAACAAAAGGTAAATTTTGTAGAGATAAATGGAGCTATTCAATGGCCTGTTGGCTTGACCTATTCTTTTTTTTTTTTGTCGTAATACCACCTTTTGTTTGATGAAATTTCTGATTTAATCTGTCTGCTAGATTTATCTCAATTATCTTTTCCGTTGTAGTTTTATTGTCTATATTGTCTCCCCTCCATTTATCTTTTCCTGTTCCCAAAAGAAAGTTTCCTTGTTTACTTCCTTTCTGTCCGTGGAATTATACTCAGAAGATGCTTGATTGCTTCCATTAGGAAGTTGAGTTGGAACTCTTTAAAGACGAGCAATAGCCAAATTGTGCTGACATTAGGAATCTTTGTGGTTCCCCTTTATGTTTCTGTTATCCTTTATGCTGATGTTGATCTTATAGACCTCTTCTACATATGGTTTCTTACAGGAGATATGGGGGATGATCTGCGAGTTCCTATTGCACCCACATTTGTGGTTGCGAAACATATCAAATCGTTTTGTTACATTGTACTTTACACATGTAACTGAAGCTTGCAGAGAAGCATGCTTTCTTATGATACCAAGTAGACTTTTCCACATAGCAGCCTCACTTTGCTACCAACTGAAAACGCAGCCAACAGATGATGCTGCCAGCACCTTGATTACGCATAACCTTGTGTTTACAATTTGTCATTTGCATTCGCTCCTAGGACAGATTGAATATTTTGATTTTCCAAAGTTCTGGTCTAAGCTTGAGGACAAAGAACAAGGTTGTTTTCTTAGAGCTTTCCATATGCTGGATTCAAGGAAGGGAAGGAGCACGCTAGCATATCTTACCTCTGATCTTGATGTGCCACACAGTGAGCAGGAAAATAAGCCCCAACAAAATTTTCTTGTTTCTTATCTGCTCAAAAGATTGGGAAGGATATCTCTTGCATTGGAGACTATACAGGTGCACTTCGTCTCAGAACTCTTCATTTGTTTATTATGTTCGCATTCTTCTTCTATTTTAGCATCTGTAAGAGCATGTTGTTTAGCATTTATGGAAGTACATTTTTGCGTTGTGGGTCTGTGCAGGCCAAATTACCTTGTTTCAAATTTCAGTATGTGGGAATTCCTTTTTTTTTTTTTAATTTAATTCCATGTGATTTTTTTTGCAGATGAAAGTTGTCTTCTATTGTTTCAAGTTGATCTCACCAGCACTTCTTGGGGAGTATAAGAATACAACAGTGGTCCTGGAGGATAGTGGGCAAAATTATGCTTACCAGATGCTGCTACCTCTGTACAAAGTCTCTGAAGGATATGCCGGTAGAGTTGTTTCAGGTAAATTCTTCTGATACCGTTACTTGACAGAGCTGCATTATCCACCTTTTCCCATTTGTCTGCCCTTCCGATGGCATGACTCTACACAGTTCGTCTTTCTCCCCCTCTCTCCCCTGCTTCTTGTATTGCTTATGATTGTGAGGGTCACTAGCCCAATGCTTGTTTGCATTATTCTGATACTTGTATTCAGAAAAAATCAATGTTATTCTTGCCATGTGAAATCTTTTCTGGTTGACGAGTCTTAAGTTTTTTCATCTTTTGCTTTACTATTGTCTTACATTATTTTATTCCTATATGATTTAATCCTTCATCTGGAAATTTTCCTCCAGTGTTAAATTCTGATGAGCACAAGAACTGGCATATTGGTCCCCTATGCCTTACAGATTTATCCTTGTATTCAATCTTTACAGATTTTTCCTTGTATTTAGGATCCATCCAGTTGCATGTCTTTGATCGCCTTCTAATGTCTCTAGTTTTTTTCTTTTTTTCATTTTTTTTTTGAGGTACTAGATTTCTTGCTGATTTGATGTGTTTGGGAAGCAAACTTTTCATTAAAATGTGGGGCTTGGAATAATGGTTGTTGACATAATTTATTGGTTCGTAATATCGTTCTGAGTAGCAATATAAACAGTTGTTATGTTGCTTGTTTTCTGTTTTATACAGATGGATGTCATAGTATTGACTTCTGAAACTTGAAATAGGATCATTGTCTAAAAAATAGTAAAGATGTTCATTAAATAGAATTAACTTGTCTAAGTCCGAATTTGTGTGGTTAAAGTGATGAATGTAGATGTTAGTTTCATGTTAGACGTCGTCTTTTTTCCCTTTTTGGTCTGGTTAATAAAGTCATCTTCCCCGCTCCAGGACAATTAAAAGATGGAAATTACTTCTAAATCTGTATTTGAATGAATCATGACAATTGTTACACACTATCTTCTTGAAATTCAATGTGAACATGGTTGGAAAAGATTTTTCCTACTCTTTCTAAATTGATGTATTTTTAATGCTTTCTTGGTTTTGGTGGTTCATCAAATAATGTTCAATTCAACCATGGGAAGTGCAAAACTTTGATATTGGAGATTTTCTATGTGAAAAATTTTTGTCCTGGTTGTGAAATATATTGTTTTCTATTCAAGAAGGTTAACAACTGAACAAAAGTTTCTCTAGTGCCCTGTGATTGTCGTTAAGCATCAAATCGTGTCTGTGCTGGGGAGCCATACAAACCAAAAAATTTTATGTTGGATGAAAAATAAATTATTGCCCAGAATTTAGATGGCTGCAAGCGTACTTTCACAGCATGTGTTTTTTGGTTCAATGGGAAAATGAAGTAAATGAATCTCACTTTGCAAGGTTATCTTTAGTCACTTTCTGTTGCTGATGTTCTTAAATACAGTATCTTTACATCATTATTCTATAATCTCTGGCAGATGATATGAAGCAGTTAGCACAAGAGGTTTGTGAAAGCATTCGAGATAACATGGGAATACAGAACTTTGTTCAAGTTTACAGTCAAATACGGAAAGATCTTAAAACAAAGAGGGATAGGAGGAAACATGAAGAAAAGCTCATGGCTGTGGTTAATCCTGTTCGAAATGCTAAGAGAAAGCTGAGGATTGCAGCTAAGCATCGTGCCCACAAGAAAAGGAAAATAATGACTTTGAAGATGGGAAGATGGATGCGTTGAAAACTGAAAAGACTGCTATAAATGCGGGTGATCAGACATATCTGAATCACAGGCCTTGTGCCATCACTTGTGGAATAGATGCTTTTGTAAAATCCCTGGCTCAAGGCATGTATCCAGCAACTGGCTTGGATGGGTGTTAGGATTGCTGCCTGGTGTTTTGCTCCACAGGGATGCAACATTTCCAATTTCAAGTAAAATGAGCTGGGAAGGCATTTTCTGTGTCATGCAGGCTTCTGGTTTCAAGTTTCATGCGACCACGTTGAGTGATTGCGAAAGTTTTGGTACTGTAAATTGTAGTAAATGCAAGTAGGGTTATAATAGAAAGTGAAAATATCTTTTAGAATTTACTGTACTTGGAGAAATGTATCTTAAGAAATCATACATGGTTAGCCTCGAATTACTTTCACATTAATGATATTTACTTAACAACATCCTTCACTAAATAGTTACTGCAGTGTGATCAAAGGCATAAGCAATTGCACTACAATTGATTGGAGGGTTATATGCATAATGACAATGTGTTTGCCTGATTTGTCTGTGATTTTAAAACATCTCTTCCACCTCCTGTCGACACAACTAAATGCAAGCAGGGGTATATCAAGTTAATTTCTTGTGTTTTTACATGATAAATATTGCAAGCAAAAGACATTCCAGGAGGACGGACAAAGTAAAAAGATGTTTCTTATCATCTTACAGGTGTGTTCTAACATCTTCATTGTGCTCAAAATTTGCTTGTTTTTAGTTCCAAATCTTATTTTGAAGTAGACAATAAATAAAATATAGCGTATTATTTGAAATATTATTTGGAATAATTATCGTAACACTTTTCGTGTATGTGAGATGGAAAAGTAATTGAAAATATAAAAAGTTGATTAAAAAACTCTAGATTTTATTTTTTGACCAAAAAAAAAAAAGATTTACTTATAAGAATCATCCAGAAATGAAGGCCGGACAAAGTTGGGTGCATCTAGCACAATCACATTATTACCAACATCCTTAGCTTGCGTAGCTAGAACATTGAGTAACTCTATTCACCCAAACTAAATCCAAAGAAACTAAACAGATCCAAGAAAAGTATTATGCGCAACATTTTTCAACCCCTTTAGTGTGAGTTTCAGGAAGACGTTACGTTGTAAACCCAAAGGAAAAAGAGTTTGAAATCCAAATACTTAAACCCGACAGAAGTAAATTTTATTATGCAAAAACAGTCATCCAACAAAAATAGAAAATGGTAAACTACACTAACATGACTTGTAGTTTAACAGAACTCAACACATTCGGCCATCAGTCATAGCATTAAAAGTTATTGGACTGAGATGACTTACAAAACTCCTGCTATTACCATGAAAATGCTTTATGGATTACATTGCGAGGAGAACAAGTATATTAATTTTGGTAAAAGAAGATGTTAATCAAAGAAAATTTTAAGTCAAAATCCCACATATCTTTCTGATTCAAATTCTAGAAGAGTTCAATATAATTTACTTGGTTCATTATCAAAGCAATGATGAGACAACTAGCCTTTGCTACAAATCAAGAAAGATAAAACCTTGATCATGACATATTATGTCGAATACAACGTTTAATTCATCCTCGTGTCTTATACTTATTCTTTAGGACTAATTTAATTCTTCCGTGCTATTATTGCAAGATTAGGATCCAACTATTAAACTATTTCTGGTAGTTTCCATACCACGTTGCACTTCGAAGGTGGTGAAAACTAACAAGAACCAAAAGATGATCTTTATGGAAACTACACTAATATAGGGACAGGGACGGACATTTTGCATTTGAATTTGGGATATACGAATAACTAGAAGACTAATACCATGCTACGCTGCTGCATAGTTGAGCCAACAACGAATGATAGAGTCTGTCCCTCAGGATTTTCTATAAATTTTACTCAAGTATGATCTGGATCCTGCGAGAAACCACAGGAGTAATCGATTAACTTGTCACTTGGTCGATATTAGTCAACCGAAGAGCATGAATAGAGCAACGGCAGCAATGAAGCTCGCTTTCTTAATCTTTGTTTTGACTTCTGATTGCAACGTCTGGTTAGTCTCTCAAATCTTGACTCTTCTCTTTTTGTCATAAGAGAACTACTTAAGTGCTAGATAGTAAATCAGAGCAACTTCTTGGCGCATGCAGTTTAGTTTTTGTTGATGTTTGTGGTCTATTAAGGTTGCAAAAATTTCACAGAGAATGGAGGAATTACAAGGCAAACTCTTGAGGCATGTTTAGAACACTATCCTTAAGGTTTTGATTGCCCCCACTACCAAAGTACTTGGTATTTGCTTCAGGGTTAATGGCTATCTACCTCTAGGATATGATACAACAAGAGACAAGAAGGTTTTGTAAGCAAAGAATAAAACTTCTTACTAGAAATGATCAATAATGAAAAATGTTAGTTTGATTCTGAAGGAACTTGATGGTTTTATATCATCACAAGTTTTTCCTTTGTTTTCCAACCAACAGACACATTCTCATACGTACTAGGCACCAGTAGGTTCCAAGTGAAAAGTCACAAGTCTTAAAAGGATGCCAGAAAACGTTTCAGAATATTGACCGTTGAGAAGATCCGCGATGCAGACCCGCGAGCCAAAGGTTGCGTTTCCGCATCGCGAATGTTTCTGGAAATGAAACTATGAACTAGAAGTCTTGCTTCTGACGATCCGCGAACTATACATCGCGGATCCTCGATATCGCGGATCAACTTCTGAGAGTTTAGTTTTGGAATCGTGATTTCAGAAACGCGTAGCACCAGTCGCGGTTCTAAATCCGCGAACCGGATACGCGACTCACGTTCGTGGATCCATTCGCGGATCTACAGTGCTTTACTTACAAGATTCATTTCCTTTATTTTACAAACTAATATAACAATCCCCCACTTAGTTTGTAAAATAGCATGTCAAACTAACACACACACAGTGCTATGCATAAAAGAAAGTATCGTTAGATTTAAACTTTCCTCTTAGTGTAAGTAAACCACTAAGACTAACCAAATCAAGGTTGCATTTAGTATTAAACCATAATTTGTAAAATTAGTCTAGTTCTACCACACACAATGCACTTAATATCAATGATCAAATCACAACAGATTAGCACTATTACTGGCCATGTGCTCAATCCTAAAATCATGACCATTTACAAAGTACATAACTTTGGAGAAGGCGGCACCACCTCCATGATCACTTAGGGAAAACACTCTTTAGTTATAACTAACACCAAGAGAGTTTACATTTCATTAAGAATGTATCTTGACATACGTTCTTCTTCCCACTCAAACACTAGTGGGGTAAAACTAGTGCTCACAACCACATCACAACTTGTTATTACCCTTTAAACCTTATCAACTAGTTGTAGTGCTAGTATCAAGGTAGGATTCCCATTGATCAGTGACTATAGACAGAATGGTTTTAACCCCATTTCCTTGGTCGTTGTATTTACTAAATCCCTAGGCAAGGGTTTAGTCAACGGATCTGCTAAATTGTTGTAGGCTCTAACGAACACTACAGGCACAACACCATCATGTATTAATTGTCTAAGATACTTATGTCTTAGATTGATATGTCTAGATTTACCATTATACATCTTATTCAAGACTCTAGACAAAGTAGCTTCACTGTCACAATATAAAGAAACTGGAGGCATAGGTTGTGGCCACAACTTGATATCATGTAACAAATTCCTAAGCTACTTCGCTTCTTTACAAGCAGCTACCAAAGCTATAAACTCAACTTCCATTGTGGAATGAACAATCACAGTTTGCTTCTTTGAAGCCCATGAGATTGCACCACCACCTAACTTGAAAATCCACCCGGTTGTGGAATTCTTGTCACTCACACTAGTAAACCAACTAGCATCCGAGTAACCTTCAAGGGCAGCTGGAAATCTACTATAGAAGATTCCAAAATCCTTTGTCCTTTTCAAGTAGCCAAGAACCCTTTCAATGGACTTCCAATGATCCACACCAGGATTCTTAGTATATCTAGCAAGTCTACAAACAGCATAAGAAATATCTGGTCTAGTGCAGCTCATAGCATACATCAAACATCCAATTGTACTAGCATACTCTAACTGAGCAATCGCAATACCAGAATTCTCATGAAGTTTCAAACTAGAATCAAAGGGAGTATTCACTTCTTTGACTTTAAGATATTGAAACTTATTCAACACTTTGTCAATATAGTGAGATTGACACAAAGCAAAACCCTCACTATGTTTCTTAACTTTAATACCTAAGATAGTATCTACCTCACCAAGATCTTTTATTTTGAAACTTGATGAAAGATACTTCTTAGTTTCAACTATTCACTTCATAGAATTGCTAATGATTAACATGTCATCAACATAGAGGCACATAATCACAAGATAATCTTGAACAGATTTAGAATACACGCACTTATCAGCATTATTATACCTAAATCCATTAGAGAGTATCACCGATTCAAACTTTTCATGCCATTGTTTAGGTGATTGTTCTAAACCATACAAAGACTTAACCAACTTGCACATTTTATTTTCATTACCAGGCAAAACAAACCCTTCAAGTTGTTCCATGTACACCTCCTCATCTAGATCTCTATTAAGAAAGGTTGTTTTAACATCCATTTGATGTACAAACAGATTGTATAAAGAAGTTAGAGCTATTAGCACTCTAACAGAAGTTATCCTAGCTACAGGAGCATAAGTTCAAAGTAGTCTACCCCTTCTTTTTGTTTAAATCCTTTGGCCACTAACCTAACCTTAAAGGTTAGTAGCTTTCCATCAGTGGCATATTTCCTTCTAAACACCCACTTACAACCTATGGGTTTAGAACTTTGAGACAAATCAACAAGAACCCAAGTATTGTTAGACAATAATGAGTCCATTTCATCATTTGCTGCTTCCCTTCAAAAAGTACCATCTCTTGAAGATACTGCTTCATTGAATGTCTTCGGGTCATCCTCGATATGTAATAAGACTGATATCTTATTATGTAGAGAATCCCTATCGCCTTCAATCAAGAAAACGATAGCTTGAGAAGATATAAAATCTGCAGGGAGATGCTTTGCTTTTCTAGGTCTTTGACTCCTCCTTAGCTTAATAGGAGTATCATTTTCCTTTCTCTTATTACTTGAGGAAGGAACCTGATCTTGGAGTGGTTCTATATCATTAGAAGGTACTACTATAGGCACATTGTTTTTAAAAAATTTATCTTCAAAGAATTGCACATCTCTCGATTCTACAATAACATTAGAATCAAAGTCAATCAACCTATAAGCCTTAGAATTTTCTGCATAACCTACAAATACGCTTTTGAGAGCTCTAAATCCCAATTTAGTCCTTTTATTGTCCGGAACTCTAAAATAGGCAATGCAACCCCAAACTCTAAGATAACTTAGGTTTGATTTTCTTCCTTTCCATACCTCATAAGGAGAAGATTTTAGTTTTAAAGAAGGAACTCTATTATGTACATGACATGCAGCCAATAAGGCTTCCCCCCACAAGTTCTTTGGTAATCCTGAACTCACTAACATAGAATTAACCATGTCTTCTAGAGTCCTATTTTTCCGTTCAGCCAAACCATTTTGTTGTGGAGTGTAAGGAGCACTAGATTGGTGTATAATGCTATTTTGTTCACAAAATATTAAGAACTAGGAAAATATTCACCTCCCCTATCACTCCTCAATATTTTAATTTTCCTACCTAACTGATTTTCAACTAATACTTTGTAGGATTTAAACATAGTAAAGCATTCATCCTTATTTCTCATAAGATAAACATGTACATATCTAGAACAATCATCAATGAAGGTAATAAAGTATCTATTACCACCTCTAGTCAAAACACCATTCAATTCACAAATATCAGAATGAACAAGTTCAAGTAGGCTAGTTCTTCTTTCTACCTTAGGAAATGGTAATCTTGTCATCTTTGCTTAGACACAAATTTCACATTTCTTATCTTCTTTATTATCATAAGAAATTTGACCACTATTAGATATAAAACGTAGAACTTTACTACTCACATGTCCTAATCTATTGTGCCACAAATCATAAGAAGACAAACCACCCAAATAAGAAGAACTAATAATTTTATTAATACTTAACTTAAACATTCCATTATTAGCATAACCTTGTCCTATAAAGACGCCATTCTTGGACAAGATTATCTTATCAGACTGTATTACAACTTTGAGACCACTTTTATTCAACCTATCAGGTGAAACTAAGTTCTTTCTCATGTCTGGAATATGTAGAACACTTGTGAGCATCAACTTTTTCTCGAAAGTGAATTGTAGATCCACTGTCCCTTTGCCAAGCACCTTGGCTGTGTTATGGTTGCCCATTATGACCATATGCCCTTCAGAAGTCACTTCATAAGACTTGAATAGAGTCTTGCCATTGCAAACATGGACAGTAGCACCAGAGTCGTACCACCAATCATTCGGATTGACCGTAGTTGAGGCCATATTCAATTCTAAAATCATGGAAACTTTCCATTCGGACACCATTGCTATAATTTCAGCAATGTCTTTATTCTCCACCGGGCAAGTTTGGGCACTGTTCCCTTTGTGCTTCTTGTTTTGTCTGCACTCATTCTTGTAGTGCCCCTTTTTGCCATACAGTTATAGCAAGTCTGATTCTTCTTCTTGTTGTCCTTAGTGTTTGCATTATTCTGACCGGGAAATTTCCTCTTCTTTAAACCTCTACCTTTATGGCCACTCCCTTCTTGCACATAATTTGCTCGTGCACTTGTCTCCACTTCTCTCTTTTGTATGATTCTAGCATCTTCTTCTATACGAAGATGCTTAAGAATCTGGTCCAAGGAGAAGGTCTCGGTGGTGTGTAGGAGTTTCTTTTGGTAATCGTTCCAACTAGGGGGTAATTTTGCTATAATTGCCCTCAAATGCAACGATTTAGAAATCTCCACACCAAGATTTTTCAATTTAGACACTAGCACTTGCAAGTCATGCATTTGATCCAGAAGAGAAGAAGAGTCATTAAGTATAAAATCAAAAAAATTTCTTGATAAGAAATTTATCCGCACCTTATTTTTGAATAGAGGTGTCAATCACAACCCATTTATATTGGCTCACCCAAACCCAACCCATTAATAATTTACCCAAATCAACCCATTAATTTTAAATGGGGATAAATGGGTACCCATTTATACCCATTTAGTTGATGGGTAATGGGTTGACTTGGCTCACCCATTTAACCCATTTAAAAATAAATACACATTTTATTCAAAATTTTAGTAGTGATAAGGAGATAAATTTGAATTTCTTACCAATGTGATAACAATAAAATGCCATTATTTATTGTCAAACACCATGCAAAAAATCTTTAAAAAAATAAATAATATTTCAAACAAGTCATAAATGGGTAGTTGGGTTACTTGGGTATACCCATATCTATTTATTAGTACCCATTTATACCCATTTATTTTAAATGGGTATAAATGGGTTGATTTAATTATACCCATTATCCAATTATGACTTACCCAAATATATCCAAATCACCCATTTTGACACCTATATTTTTGAGTATCGTATTTATGCTCCAGTGTAGCCCAAATTTCCTTTACCGTTTTCATTGATTTGTAGACATCGTACAAACGGTCAGATAACGTGTCTACGATGTGTCCTCTGCATAGAATTTCATCCTCCTCCCTCTTACGCAGCTGCGCTATGAGTGCCTCAGTGTCATTCTCATTTGGTTCAGGAAGAGGAGTCAAGTTTGGATCAAGGATGTAGGCAACCTTGATGGTTGTGAGGAAGAACACGATCTTGTCCTTCCACCTGCTGAAATTCGCTCCCATTCCGTCAAGACGATCAAGTTTCGTCACTCGATGATTGATAGTCTGCAAAGCGTTGTCACTTGAAGAAGCTATTTCGCAACAAAACACTAATCAAAACCTTAAGATTGTTGATGTTTGTGGTCTACTAAGGTTGCAGAAATTTCACAGAGAATGGAGGAATTACAAGGCAAACTCTTGAGGCGTGTTTAGAACACTATCCTTAAGGTTTGCCCCCACTACCAAAGTACTTGGTATTTGCTTCAGGATTAATGGTTATCTACCTCTAGGATACAACAAGAGGCAAGAAGGTTTTGTAAGCAAAGAACAAAACTTCTTACTAGAAATGATCAATAATGAAAAATGTTAGTTTGATTCTGAAGGAACTTGATGGTTTTATATCATCACAAGTTTTCCCTTTATTTTCCAACCAACAGACACATTCTCATACGTACTAGGCACCAGTAGGTTCCAAGTGAAAAGTCACAAGTCTTAAAAGGATGCCAGAAAATGTTTCAGAATATTGACCGTTGAGGAGATCCACGATGCAGACCCGCGAGCCAAAGGTCGTATTTCCACATCGCAAATGTTTCTGGAAATGAAACTATGAACTAGAAGTCTTGCTTCTGACGATCCGCGAACTATACCTCACAGATCATCGACATCGCGGATCAACTTCTTAGAGTTCAGTTTTGAAATCGTGACTTCAGAAACGCGCAGCACCAGTCGCGGTTCTAGATCCTCGAACCGGATACCCGACTCACGTTCGCGGATCCATTCGCGGATCTACAGTGCTTTACTTACAAGCTTTATTTCCTCTATTTTATAAACTAATCTAACAGTTTTCAATGCCAAAAAATCGACCTTTCTTTTCTGGTTTTGCATATGTATTTTTATAACGTCAGAAACTTCAATTGTTGTTTGCAGCTCCATCGTTTTTGAACATGCAAGCTGCAGCGATGAGAGTGAAAGCTTTAGAAGTCCTGCTGCCAAGAAAAGCAGTTACCGTGACAGAAAAGCATCCAAATGCAAAATGGTGCTCCTCGCCTTGTTTAATATCAATCATTGTAGTATGACTGATTACAACCTGTGTACTCTTGCACTCATTGGGCTGGGCAGTATGTGTTCAGGTGATGTAAAAATTCAAGAAATGATGAAAATCCTAATGTCAAACAGTAAACAGTTTGAAGATATAAGTTAGTTAAATAATTTGCATGCATGCAAATATGCAATAATCAGCAGACTAGTGTAACATGGTTGTTTTTCTTCTTTTTTTTTTTAAATTTTCCTTTTTATTGTTTTTTGTGCATTCCTTTGACCTTTGTAGAACTAGAAAACACCTACGGGGTTTGAAGGGATGTAAGCATGCTTGCATTACAATTAAATATTGAATTTCTACATATTAAAGTCTGTGCTACTCGGATTCTTCATTTGATCCCAAAGTACCCATGTGGACATGACACAACATTGGTACTAGTATGGGATATGTGTCGGACACTTTGAAAATTTTTTGGACACTTTGACTTTTATGAGCTCCGCTATCGAAAGAAGGGGAGAAGACTTGGGTGAGAAAACTCAGATATAGAAGACTTGTTCCATTGGAGTCCTTATTGCACTAGAATCCTTTTGAGCTATGACTTGTTTGTTATTTTAGAATTCTCCGAGCCTTCATGAGTTATGACTTGTATATTGGCTGTAATGTATAATTCTTATATTTATTAGAAACTTTGCCATACCTACGTACTTATGACTAATTCTTTAGAAGTGTTCATGTATACTAAGTTTAAATCATTGACGAATTAGATACTTAGACATATACTCGAATTTGATACCCATACCCAAGTCTGAGTAACATAGATTGAAGTTGATTGCCTTGACATCGTCTCACTTATACAATCAAATACACCTGTTGATAACTGTCTGCAACCTATACTTGCTGATTGCAGCTTCCTGATTTGACGGCTGTGGCAAGTTAATATTTCGCACATGTTCCAAAAATAGATGTGCAGATGGTTTAATTCGCCAAGTTGGGAGGCAAGATGGAGAAATTTTTTTTATTTTACAAATTTGTATGGCAACAGAGAATCATTTTCTTTATTTCTTCCTCCCTTTTTCTTTTTACAAATTTGGTAGATTAAAATTTATATACACATTTGGTCTTAATTGTAGCACTATAAAAAACAAAAAACATTTTCCGGTTGCCGCACGAGCCATGCGCGGCAACCATGGATCAAGAAATGCTTGCCAAAATCCCATACATTTTTTTTGAGCAAATGGTCAAAAATGTCACTAAACTATTGACTTTGATGTCTATTGGTCACTGAACTTTTTTTTTTCAGTAAAAAGTGTCACCGAACTCCTAAAAGCATGCAATTTTTACCATTCTGTCAAATATGTGTGTTAAGTGGGATGGCGAAGGAATTTCTTCAACAGTTCTGAGGGGCAAATTCTCAAAAGTTACTATTAGATCTGATGAGTTAAAATTTCCTCGACAACTGACCTTCCTTTTCTTTCCTTAGCTTCCACCGTAAGACTCGAGCAATTAATTTAACCACTCACTTAGATTCAACTTTCCATTAGTTTAGGCCTAAGAGATCTGCATATTAACACCCACCTAAGCTTTGAATTTCAAAATTTAAATGTTGATTTTTGGTAATGAAAACTTAAAAAAGGATACTTGTTAATGAATGAAGAGAGACCCTGGGTAAACCTCATAATTTCTTCTGGTAATTGCGGGGTTATTCTCTTTTTTAGCAGTTGTACTACCTATTAGTATCGCATGAGAAAATGAAGCCCTCTTTCCTTCTTTCTTTCTTTGCTGCCGATTCAAATTAGATCACATTAATTCCATTCCAGTTTCCAACTCAGAGCAGCCAAGGCCCTAGTTGTTCACCACCACTCGCCGCTACAGAGAAGAAAAGAAAAGGCATGAAACAAAGGGAAGCAAGAAAGTAAAGAGCATTTCTCGTGCGTCTTCACCACCCACTTCTTGCTTAAGAGCCCAACTTTGATCTGCACTTAAGTTGTTGAAGACTTCAACAGAGAAATTTTTAAGGGAAAAAAAAAACTAGGGGTTTTATCTTTTCTCATCTATTTCTTTTTAATAGGAAACCCATCGGCGGTGAAATACCAATTGGGAAGGAGCAAAGTGAATTTCGTCGGGTGGATTGTGAAAGGTGATGACGAGCCTCAGAAGAGGAGGGGACTGGGAGTGGTTATGGTTATAGTGGGGGTCGGCATCTTGGTGGTGAAAAAGAAGAGCGGTGACGACACCAGTCCGCCGTCCCTATAGTAAGCATCGACGACGTCGCCTAGGTCAAAATAGGGTTCAGTAGAAGGAAGGTTGGAGGAGGCAAAGGGCGGAGGAATTCAGCATTGACGTACTCACGGAGAGGGATGTCGGAGCCCTCCTGGGTGACGAGGGTGTGGTACTGGATGTAGGCCTTATTGTGATTGGGGTGGAATTTGGATTTGCGCTTCTTGGCGGAGGAAGAGGAGGAGGAAGAAGAGGAATCAGATCTAGTAGGGGAAGAGGAGGAAGGAGGAGGTCGAAGGAGAGTGGCGAGACAAATTAGATCTAATAGTAACTTTTGAGACAAATTTGCCCCTCAGAATTGTTGAAGAAATTCCTTCACCATCCCACTTAACATGCATATTTGATCGAATGGTAAAAATGGCATGCTTTTAGGAGTTCGGTGACATTTTTGACTAAAAAAAAAAAGTTCAGTGACCAAAAGACATCAAAGTCAATAGTTTAGTGACATTTTTGGCCATTTGCTCTTTTTTTTTTTTTTCTAAACGAAGATATTTGCACGAGCCATGCACGGCAACCATGCATGAGCCATTTTTTTTTTTTTTTCCATGGCAAACATGTTGACAGAAAGCTTGAAGAGGGAGTAGAGAGAGGTGGTGGTGGTGGTGGGTGATGGGAGTGGGTGGAAGAAGAAAATATTTTAAGATTTTGGAATTTTTGTTATTTTTTATTTTTATATTTGTAAGTTGTATTTAAGATTGTATTTATTTTTGGAATTAATTTTTAAATTGTCGTTGTAGATTCCAAAAACAAAAATAGTTTTTGAAAGCAAAAAATGCTAATCCAATAGCTAATTTGTGCCGTCTTCTTCTTTTGCATTCTTTTGCATCTCTCATAAAAATTGAAGAATAAATGTATTTTGTTTCCAAATTATAGCATTATCAATTTGTGTATGGCCCGTATACTAAAAAAAAAAAAAAGAAATATATGTTATCCTCTTGTTACGAATTAAAAAAACGATTTAGTTCTATAAATACTTCTCAGAAAGATTGACCCAAAAAGGAAAGTTAACTTGTTTTCAATAGCTATCCTTTAACGGTGCAAATTTATGAGCATTTTCTTAGAGCTCACTTGTCTCAATACCTGCATCTCGATGTCATATTCTGCATGTCTGCTACGTGCTAGTTCTGTGCTCGACTTTGAGCCTTCCATGTGAGAAAATCTTATATTAAGTGACATTACAACTTATCAATAGAAATAAATTAAAAAGATTAAACTATTTTCTTGATTTTTGAGATTTTCATTTTTGTATCTATTGTTTAGTAATGACATGATTTAGAATCACTTTTTCTAGGTGAACCCTTCTCACTTGAGTAAATCTTATCAGATCATGACTACTTATTTGTATAACATGTTGTACAAAAAGAACTATTGAACGTAATTGTACTTCTAAAATGGCTAGTTAGTTGTTTATGTCCCATTAATTACTCTCATATTTCATCTGTATTTCTCCAAATTTTTGCAATATCACTCGAAAAAAAAATGTGGACACTCTTTTGTTAGTAAATGAATTTAAAATATTAACTTAATTCCATTCATTCGGGAAATACAATATCACGAAATAGAAACACAAATAGTAGCCGAATGATTGGTCAAATATCAGCGAGTCTACAAGACATTCAACCATCACATATTATGATGAACGTAAATTATTATTATTATTATTATCTGGTTTTAGGTGTTTTAAACATAAATTATTATTATTATTTTTTTGGTTTTAGGTGTTTTATTCTTTCTCTTCGAGATTTCATTAGGTATACTTTTCACATATTTCAATGACGCTATTGTTTGATACAAAATTTTTTTTCCCTATCTTTTGCATATGTTTTGTTGAATTCAAAATGCATTGCTCTGTAATTTTCAGATTTTAATACTGATAATTCAAAGGATTCGTTAGGGGAAGATAGGGTAGTGCGAGCTAGGTAGGGCAACGGTTGCTGGCTATGGGAAAGAAATTTGACTAAGGAGTAAGGAGAGTGATTGAAGATATTTTCTAAGCTTGAAAATCACAATGAGAAATATACAGTAATAAAACTGAGAATACTATCTATTCCAAAAAAAACTGCAATGCGCTGGCAAGTATTTGGAGATCAAATGGTCATTTGCTTTACACTCTAGAATGGGCATTACCTATAAAATGTCAAGTATTTGCGACTGTACAGTGCACATATATTGCATGATGCTCTAGACGTAGAAGTGGAGCGTAAGAAAGTTAGCTGAATTACAGAAAATTGAGCTAAAGGAAAGTATTTAAAGACCAAAAATTCTGAGGATTGATTTGGATAAAGGGAGAAAACCTTGTGAGAAAATGCTGGTGAAGGAAAGAAACCAAATCTAGAGTGGAATAAGGAAGAAGAATGATTAGGGCAGTGGAGAAAACTGCTGAAGGGAATGAAAGAGATGGGGTTGAGGGAAAAGTACAAAAGGGAGTTGTAGGAGATAAGAATGAAGAGTGAAAACAAAGATATATAGCTTTAAATGCTTAAACGTTAAAGTATGAGCACTTAAAGTTACTAGAGAAACACAATGGAGAAAACAGTGTGGCTACTTAAATATGATACGGATCCAAGTCAACTTCTTGAAAGTAAAATAGAATAAGAAAATAGCATACATGCAATTAATAATAAAATATGACCCTTAGATTTATTCAAGCACATCAATCTATCTTCTATTCATCTTTGCGATTGCATCTTTAGGTTCAAAAATTTGGTGGTCATAGTATTAGTTTTATAATTGACCATCCATAAATTATATATTAGAAGATTAGTTCTACTGTTTAAATACATGTGCAATGCACGTGCTTTTTTTCTTGTATTTAACAGTTATCAACAAAAAGAAGTTTATTACTATTTGGTATATATAGATACGTGCTCTTTAAGATTCGGCTGTACACTCTTCTTCTAAGAAAATCTAGAAATTGAGGTATGCATGTCAGCTTTGCTTTGACCCAATCCATGATATGTATAGGGAATTAGTCAATCAAAAATTTACTCATTGTGAGAAAATGTTTTTAGTGAGTACTTAACAGGATCACGAAATTTTGTTTTCTTTCAATATTTTTAAAAATAAATGTTTTCGTTGCTCCATTCTAACCATTTCATTTACTAATTCAACAGATTTTTTCAACAAGCATCAATTATTTGCCTAGAAATAAGGAAAGGAACAGCAGCTTGCTCAATTACAGAAAGAAAGCATTATCTGGATTCTTTAATGACATCGGTCAATGTAAATCAAAAGATGATCCAAGGATGATATTAATTCCTACGGTTCATTTTCCATGGAATCCCAAAAAGTGGTAATTACACGCCACTACATAAGGACTGATCATACTTAAAAATGGGTATTCGTCAGCATACCTAATTTATATTTAATTTACTTGGTATACACACTGAATCCTCTGTGAGACTTTTCCAATTTAACTCAACCTTTTTAGCTCCAAATGATTATGTTGTTAATAATCTTAAAGCATTTAATCAAATTACACTGTTATAATGTTTCTCTTAGCTTTGTGGTTGAGTTTTCCAAATATCCAGCAACGTAGGTGAAAAAGTAAACGCTTATTTAGAGGCTTATATTAAACATTAATATTTCAGAAGCTCATAGTCCGAATGAAAATTGAAAAGTACCCAACAATAATCGGACAAAAGCCTAACAATTAAGGGTTGGTTACTTGTTGTAAGAAAGAAGTCCTTTTATGTGATAATATCGCCACATGACGTGCTTGAAGAATTCTGTGGGTTTGTAATACTGCAGGACAATAGATAGTGCCTGAAGATTCTATGGTTTTTCACGATTCCACATTTGGCAAGAGAATATACTACTTTTATCTCAATTCTAAATCGGTAACTAGAAACACTTGTGACAAAATTTTATACGAGATTGAAACATATTTCTGCACTTATTCAAAGACGTATATATTACATGTTTACACGGTAAAATGGTGCATGTAACTAACCCCATAATATGGTAAAAGGAAATTAATTGGCTGAGTATTAAATGACATAATTTTTCAAAAAAATTATTTAAGGTAATTTTTTAATGCACTGTCACAGTATAAACAAATAGGGGTGAGAATTGAATTCGAATTCGGTATTCGGTAGGGTGAAATCGATATTTTTGGGTAAATGACCAGTAAAAATACCGACCGAATTCGAATTCGAATTACTGATTTTCCAATTTCGAATTCAATTCGAATTCAATTCGGAATTCTGTATTTTACCAATTTAACTGAATTCATAAAACAATTATTCAAAAACACAATGGAAAGAAAATTAGAAAGTTTTAAATCAAACAAAATCCCCAATGCTGGCACATCTATTGAGCATCGAAGCAAATAAAAATGCATTTGCCTTTATCAAAGTTGATATGAATTTTCCTAACCCAAATTAGGCATTTCACATTTAATTTTATCTTTCAATACATTAGGTATTTGGAAAATCGAATATGAAATCGGTAAATATTTACTGAATTACCGAATTGAATTCGAATTCGGTAAAATCGAATTGAAAATTCTTGAAACCGATTTCGTATTGAATTCGATATATTTAAATTCGGATTTTCCGAATTACCGATCGAATTACCGAATTCGAATTACCAAATTCAATTCGAATTTGATCGGTAATTCGGTATTCGGATTTTTTGCACACCCCTATAAACAAACGATATTGAATGTATATAATGTAATCTAATTTTAGATTTAAAATTCAGTTTTTATGCATCCACAATTGTTAGTGTAAAAAAACTTTACATTGACAACGTATAAAAACTTAATCCATTTAATTATAGCATCAAAAGTTAAAGATTCGGAATCCAATACATGCAGCAACGATATTCATTTATTAATCGGTTCAATTAAATTGACCTAATTCTTCACGAAACCCCAACCTCTGGTTCGGACGCCAAAGGAGATGGTTGGGTCCGCAGCAAGGCGCGGATGCTAATTTTTGCAGCAGCATATGCTATCAGGATTCCATCCATCCAATGGCTAATTGTACGGTATACGGAATCTATTGATGTGATGTAGCACTTTTTTGATGTGATGTATGTAAAATAAAAAGGTGGTTGAAAAATGTATTGATAATACAAACAAGTAAATTTTGGTAAATAATTTCTTATCCAGACAAACCCATGTTTGGTTTATTCCAATTTGGAATAAACTTATTTCTTGCTCAACCAACAAGAAAACTCAAGATATATTACGTAATATGTATTTCTGATAGATTTAAGGCTAAGTAAAATAATGTTGATAGCAATTTAAGGTATCTAGGATTTCATAAATGGGATCTCTTGTCTTTAATTGTGTAATTCATTTGTTCAAATTGGATATTTCTTATGTTTCTCAGCTAAGTAGTCTCGTCTGATATTCTCTTTATATACTTTACTCAGCCAATATTTTCATTTTTTTATGTAAAATTTCAAACTAAATTGAGTTTCACAAAATAATAGTACTTTGTTTTTGGGTATAGAAAAAATTATATAACTTTCATAAGAGAAAAAAGAATGGAGAGTGCTCAAAGTCAAGTCAGAGATATCATGATTAATTGGTTAGTGCTCTTACGAGTTGAGTTGGGTGTTTGAAATGTAAATATTTTTATGTGGGATGCTTTGACTGCTTATTTATTCTCCTTCTATATTCCACCTAAATTCGAAACAAGTCAAAAATTCCACAGAGAGAGAGAGAGAGAGAGAGAGGTGGAAGAAGAAGAAGTAGTTTCCCCAATGAATTAAATTTCCAGATAGCTTATAAAAGCATACAACACAACATGGACAGATGGATGCACAGACAAACACCAACACTCAATATTCATCAAAGGCAAAAGGAACAAATCTTGCTCTGCGGCGCTGTAATTCCTCCAAGTTTAAGCCTCCAAACTGTACTTCCCAGATTTCCATCCTCAATCTTAGACCTGTAAGTTCCCTTAATTTCTGCAAATCAATATTTTTGTCTTTATATAATTCCAGAAATCTCAGAAATGTAAGTTCCCTTTATTGATCTGATATAAGGCTTCTCGCTAAATTTTCACTAAATGTTTACTTTGTTTAAACAAAAATTTTGGGAGTAAAGTGTTTCTCAAATACATGCAGTGGCAAGTGCATGTTTGATTTGCAGAAAGAAGCTCATGCATGCATATAAAGTTACAGTTCTTCACTTACGGGATACTGTAAATATATATAACGGGACAACTATAATGCTTTTTATTATCATCGTTTGGTTTGTGGTTTATGATGCAAAAAGATGCATGTTATTTCTGTTTAAAGCCTAGTTTTTTTACCCGTTTTCATTTATTCATTGGCCTGAAAATCCGGGTGAAACATTTACAGTCGTGTAGTTCATGACGAGTTTAATGCTAGAGGTAGTTTCACTCTTCCATGAACACACCAAGTATACGTAATCAATGGGGAATATTCTTCTCTATTTGGAATCGCTTGTTTTATATGGTTTATCTTTTTTGTACATCTAGCCCATTTTTCTTTGCTTTTTGTTTATTTTTTCCATCTCCTTTACCTCGTAGAAGCTCTAATTTTACTTAGCATCAATGCATTTCTTAGTGAGAAAGATCTCAATTTGTTGTTTATTCCCAAAATCACCTCTGAAAATTAGGTTCTGGAGAATCATGTTGGGTATTGTTTAAAGGTTTATATGCCCCCGGGGGTGGTTCAGCTGGCAACATATATGGTAGTATCCTGTGTTGCCCAGTGTTCGAATCTCTCTCTCTCGTAACTTCCTTGGCATCGGTGGGGCCGCTCTGCCTAGGGTTGGGGGATTAGTGGGGCAGACCCCTAATACCCCCAATTGAAAAAAAAAAATTTTGTTTAAAGGTTTATATTGCAACTCATTTCACTTCGATTATCTGGATTGAAGAATGGGTGAAAGAAGGGCTATAACTATAGTCAGATTATAAATTTATTACATTAAAAATTTTCAAGACTAAAAATAGATGATGCATTATTGATTATTATTATGTCAACTAGCATGGTCATCAGAAATGTCACGTCTACCTATTTAAAAAAAGTTGAAGTATTAATATAAACATGTATCATAACTGTATATTAATAAAGTAAGGGTGGGATTATGTTTATGGAATTAAAAAAAATGGGAAATGGTGGTTATTTTGTGAGCCTTTAATTTCTATTGTGTTTCTATTATGAGTCGACAAAAAACTTGGTTTGATAATTAACTAAAGAAAAAATGTGGGGACTAAATCTGCTTGAATACAAGAGTTGAAGGGCTAAATAGCCAATTTTCCCGAATGCATTTCAACTACAACTGGCCTTAGGGGTGTGCAAATTCGGTTTGAACCGAATTCATAACCGATTTCGAATTGAATTTGGTAATTTGGAATCGGATATTTGGTAATTTGGTACATAATTGGTATATACCGAATTCGCTAAATTCGAATATGGTATAAAATAGGTAATGAGATTTTCAATTTTGTAATAACCGATTTCGAATTCGGAATTCGGTAACGAAATAGGGTACCGATTTACAGAATTCGAATTACCAAATTAATTTATAAAATTATATATTATATAGGTATATAATATATATACTCTGAATATATTATATATTTATATAGATAAAAGCTAATAGGCTATTTAATAATAGATAGTATATAGTCTTATCATGTACCTATAATAATAATACATAATTATTTACAATATAGCGATATGTCATGATCATCTTAGTATTTGGAATATGTCCATAATATTATAATCATACAAATATATAATAATACATAATTATAATACTTATCCTTTTATACATAACTAGAATTACATAATAAGTAGAAATATACTTGTATAATATTATCATGTACCTCGAATAATATACTATTTTAGTTTTATAAAACGGTAATATGACTATAATACTACAAATATATAATATTACGTAACCATAAGAATTATTCTTTTATACATAACTAGAATTAGATAACGAGTATAGCATATTAATACATTAGTTTTCACGATTGAAAACAATCAAGTCTTTTAGGAATTAAGCATCTAACCTCTATATAATAAATAAGGCTAAATGTAAGAGTAACTGTGTAATGCATTATGCATTATATAATTTGTAAATTATAAGTGACTAAATGACATATCACAAAATTAATAATCATTGATATGATTCATTATAAATCATAAATTTGTAAATCGTGATACTATGAGGCTCATATGAGCATTAGTATAACAAATGTAGGATTTGGTATGACTTATAATTTTGTCGACCATACTCGAAACTCGAAAGCATTAGTATGAGTTATAACTTATAACCAATATCACTTATCATTAATTATTGTAAATTGTATTTGTACGAGTAAGAGTAAGTTGTAATTAGATTTGAATTAATCAATAATTACTTTTTATTTGTACCAATTCGGTTATAACCGAATTCATTATCGAATTCGAATTCAATTCGGGAACCGAATGAATTCGGTTAATACGAATTCGAAATTGGAATTGGTTTAGATTTTTATTAGTGAACTAATCCAAAAAAATCAAATTCATTAAACCGAATTACCGAAAAATAACCGAATGCACACCCCTAACTGGCCTCGATCCAATGTTATAGAACTGAGAAAATAAATCTGAGACATTGACTGGACTCGGACCAACGATCTTAAATAGAAATGGGTCTCATTAAATGCCTCTGATCAATCAAACCAGCCTAAAAGTTTTATGGGTTTGGGCTGGAAATAAGAATATCGTTCTGAGTAAAACTTCAGAGCCGGCTTTAATTTTGGATTTCAAATCCAATTTAGCATTTCGAATTGCTCAATTACCGATAAGCATGTAAATAGCAATATTTATATATTTGAATTCCATAAAATTAAAATCCCTACCGTTTTGAAGGTGGAACATGCAATTGTAATGGCCTCTTCATACTAATATCTGCTATTTGATTATGCATAAATTAGTGTAAATAATTCAACAATATAAAAGTACTAAACTCATAAAAAGAGAGAAGAAATAACCAAAGCAACTTCAAGAAAAAACATAAATTTTGGAATCAAATAAAAAATAAAAGGAAATCTGTATAGAATTAATATAAATATTAGGGTATATAAAATTTTTCTTTAGAAGATATATTATTGCTCTCTATTTTCATTATTTAGAGAGATAATTTAAATACTTTAAAAATCTTTAGATTAATGTATATATGTTAAGAGCATTAATGTCTACTGAATGTATAGGGTGTGGATTTTTTTTTTAATATGCTAGGGTGTGGATTTAATATGAAAGTGTGTGGATTTAACTCGTCCTTAATAAAAAATAGCTAACAATATACTTTTGTCTTCATGATTTCAAAATAGTGCAGCCTTAGCATCACATTACGCTATGATCAATTGTTTCTTTTTTCTTTTTCTTTTGTAATTGGAAATGTGTTTTCATCTTTGTACACCTTGAACATTCTAATAACCTATATCGCTTGGAATTTGTTTTAAGTTTTTTCTCTCAGAAGTAAATCATTTAGATTCCAAGATTGTGATCACTGAGGTTGAAACTCAACCCTTTATATTACGTTAAGCATTGTATGAGCTTAAATGAGTTTGCACTCAACTTACCAATGAATTAAGTTGGACTAGTTCCAATTTAGATTTATATGTAATTCATTTACATATTATGTACTATGTTGGGGTCAAAATATGAACCAAGATATTTGATATTCGAATTGAGTTCAATTTAATAAGAACCCATTAGAACTTGGTTTGCTAACTAATTAATCTAAACTTGAACAACATTTTGTATTCGATAAACTTTTAAATCTAGGTCAATAGAATAAAAATGCAATTATGTGTACTCTCTTGAGTTTGGCTTAATAAAAGGTCATTTAAGTTCAGGTTAGTAAATAAGCGAGTTAAATTTGAAAACAATTAGAATAATTAAATAAATTTGAACCTTAAACATTCTATTTGATTAAACTCGTCTACACCCCTATACTGAGTTTTTTTTTTTTTTTTTTATAGTTTTGATTTTTGATAGTAATATTAATGACTCTATGCGCTTACATATACTTAAATCAGAAATGTGAGTATGAAGAACATATAGCCCATTCTTCTCCACCCCTGAAAAATACAAAAAATTCAGTGCAGCATGAATTTGACAAAAAATGCAAACGGTAATTTTTGTCAAGAAATAGCCAAAAATCCACAACGTAGTATTTACGAAAATGAGATGGAATTTAAAAAGCATCGACGACGCGGGATTCGGAAGGCACCTTGAAAATTGATGGCTGGATATGATGTTTCCAAGTGTTTCATTACTCCTCAGACAGTCCCATGATTCATTTCTTTTTGGGATTCAAACGTAGCGGCCAAATCGTTTTGGTGTGTTTTGCTTCTTTCTTTCTGCACCCCCCAATCGGTATCCAGCCCCCTCCTCCCCCCAAGAGATTTTCCCTTCTCTCTCTCTCCTCTCTCTCTGGAGTCTCCTAACATTCTTCAACTTTCATCAGAGAGGGAGAGAAAGAGAGAGAGAGAGAGAAAGGAAGAGATTACAAACTCATCTGGGCTAGATAGAACGATAAGAGAAAAGAGTGAAAAAAAAAGGAAAAAAATTTCACACATTCATTTGTGTATGTTCGTTCATTTTTTATCATCTGAAAGAAATTCATTAGTATATGGTAATAAAAACACATGGCCAAAAGGATGCTTAGGTTCCTGTCCACATGCAATCGAAAACCAAAAGGTGTGTGGTTTCATTTTCATGCATAAACATAACGAATGAATTTTATTTTTTCTTTTTCTTTTGGTTGATTAATTTATGGATTCTTGATTTTACTTTTCTTTTGTGTTGATATATATGGATAGCAGGAAACTGTGTGGCGGATCAGTGACTTGGATATTGGATCGTTGGGAACGTATATTTATCAGTCGTTCTCTCCGTTTAATTTTTTGGAAATGGGGGGAATATCCGATAACGTGAAAGGGCTGGTTTTAGCTCTTTCTTCCAGTGTTTTTATTGGTTCTAGTTATATCGTCAAGAAAAAAGGTCTCAGAAATGCTGGGAGAAATGGAACTCGAGCAGGTTCAATTCAATCCTTTCTTGACATTTCATATTTTCATTGATAGCATATCTCAAAAGTTCTTGCACATGCATTTTTTAACAGAAATAAAAGTTCTATACATGCATGATGTCTTGATGTTTTTGTCATTGTCTAGGTTTATTTTGGTCATTACAGAAATGTTTTGCGTATAATTACATGCCTAATTTGATACATTTCATGAAATGCTTTCATGATTAATTCAATCACTTTGAGGTTTTTAGGGTGAATTCATTTTTGAGAATTCTAATTTAGGTAAAGTAGATGGAGGCTCACATTTCTAAAGTTTGAATAATTAAAGAAAATCTATTATTTACACCGGTTTAAGGAACTTAATTATTCAGAAAGCATATCCATTCAAAGAATAGATGTATTATCCAAAGAAAACAACAACGTCTAATAAAAAATAATCATTTTTAACTTAAATATGGTAGGATCAACTGCTAGAGATGTTCTATGCTTGTTGTTTGAATATATTTTCTTGAGGACCCTATAGAGTCTGATATAAATATATCTCCAACAGCTAGTACATTTGCTTATTTTACTGATAACAAGCATAGTTCATATGCAACCATCTTGAGTGAGATTATTTCAAAATTTTGAGTGTGGCTTTGGATGTACATCTACTTTTGTTATTTCTTGGTCGATTTATCACTATCGCCACCTGTTCAATTTTGTGAATTTAATTTCTTTATTTATTATGTACGTTTAACCAGATGCTTATGGGTTTGATACTTTGATTAGCTAGATGAATACTGTATAAAAATATTTACCAACTAAATATTTTTGTCCCAGAATTATGTTTGGCTAATTTTCTTTTGATCTATGAATTAGAAATTGCGTTTCAATATTGGATCTTATTATTTTTATTATTTGGTCAGGTTCTGGAGGATACTCATACTTGCTCGAACCTTGGTGGTGGGCTGGATTGATTACAAGTAAGATCTGTTGTTGCTTGGAGACATTTTTAACTGTAAAAGATGTATGGTTTCCAAAGGTCAACCCTAATGGTTCAGACCTAAGGGATGTACGAATTAATTAATTCTATGACATGAGTAAAAGTCTACTAGTAGCTGGGGATATAAGGTGAATCTTGTGATCTTGAATTGGTGGTTGAAATCCAAACTTGCATCTTCTTTGGGGGTTAGCCAGATTCGGATTGCAATTGAAACTTTCTTCTTTAAGTTAATCCAACTAAAAACTTTAGAATTTGTGGGCTAAAGTTTGTTTGATGTGATTGTTGCACACATGTTGTTGACGTGGGCACAAAGGTTTCCCAAAAGTAATGTAGTAAAAAAAAAAAAAAAGTTGAGTTGTTTTAAGTTGAAACCTGTTATGAACAAGTGGTCTTCAATTGACAACTTGTTTGTTCAATCAAGTTGCAAAAAGAAAACAATCTAGGATTTCAGTTGTCGTTAAGAATCTATTGAACCACATTTGTCTTTTTCCCTTCGTCTTTTGGAATCTCTCATTTTGTTCATGATGAAACTTTTATGCAGTGATCATTGGTGAGATAGCTAATTTTGCTGCCTATGCATTTGCTCCGGCAATCCTTGTGACTCCGTTGGGAGCTTTAAGCATTATTTTCAGGTATAGCATCGATTATCTTGATAAATGAAGCTTCTATGTTAGCATTTCTGCATATTTTTTTTATGTAATTTTTATATATTTCTGCATCAAATCTTATGCAGTGCAGTCCTAGCACATTTTATTTTGAAGGAGAAACTTCATATCTTTGGCGTGGTTGGTTGTGTTCTCTGCCTGGTTGGTTCTACTACAATTGTTATACATGCTCCATTAGAAAGGGACATTGAATCTGTCAAACAAGTATGGCACCTTGCAACTGAGCCAGGTGAAATTCTTCTAATGCGTCCAGTTGCTTCTGAATTTTTCTTTGGCATTCTATGTATCTTGCTGTTTGTTGGAAGTTTTTTGATTATTGTCTTGCATAAGCTGCATCAAACGGAGAATTATATCTGTGTTTTCCTTCAATAAGCAATCCATGCATTTTGTCATCGTTTAACGTTCAGGAGGAAACAGAAGAAAGCCCTTCTTGATCCGTTGTATATTACAGTATATCAGCAGAAATTTTGTGATTGATCTTGAGCGTATTAAGATGGAAGGAGTTAGCAGGGATAGAACAATGAAGGAGTTAAATATTTACTTTATTAATTCGATGATAAGTGGTCGAGACATTGAGTTTTATTGAAATGTTCATTAGGAGTTAGGACCATACAAAGCTTTCAATTGAAGAGACGCATAGCTACCAAATTAGATAACTATCGGTCTAAAGCATTGCTTGCTCTTGAACTTGTGCTCAGTTTGGTTATTTATTGTGCCCTGAGGAGGTCAGTGGAATAGTAAAGAAATTCAATTCCTAGCTTTGGAGCAGTTAGTCAATACATGTATCTAACATGCCTTTCCTGGATTCTGACCTGGAGTTACATGACCATGTGTACTGAATTTGAAATATATTCTTTCCCATTTTCAGACTGATAATTAGCTTTATGCTATAAACAGGATTCCTTGTCTACAGTTTTGTAGTTGTGATTCTGGTAGTGATCCTCATTTTCCGGTATGTACCCCGTTATGGGCAGACACATATGGTTGTCTTCATTGGAATTTGCTCACTCACTGGCTCTCTTACGGTATATTTATCTTCTTGAGGCTTTTGTGTGGTTAATCTTTAGTCCTCTTATGGTTCTCATATACCTACTGTTCCTCAGCATCCTTCCTGTTTTCTGTAGGTTATGGGAGTCAAAGCTGTTGCAATTGCTCTCAAGCTGTCTTTTTCAGGAATGAATCAATTTAAATACTTCCAGACATGGTTTTTCACTTTGTTCGTGATTGGGTTTTGTATTTTGCAGCTGAATTACTTAAACAAGGTACCTATCTCAAGTAGGGTAAAGAATATATATGTTGAAAAATAGCTTGATCTCTTGAGGCAGAAAATAACCGTGGCATTCACTGATTAGCTGATATATATTTAAGTTTGCTGGAATTTACATAACTCATCCTGGCCTCAAATTGGTATGAGGGTTATTTAGCAGTTTTGCAGTAGATTTTGATGTTAAGATTTGTAGAGGGCACAGAAAGGGCCTAAAACTGAAAAGGATGGAAAAAAAAAGAACAGATTTCAAGGATCAGTCTCCAACAAAAATATGGTGGTTTAAGTTTTCAAAATCACGTCAATATGGTGCAAATGGCCAGAGTACTCAGACTGGCATAATTAGATATATTGAAGTAATTGAAGGCAGGTGACCAATTATGATGACCTGATGCTTAATATCTTTGTTTCTGGATTTCAACAATCTTTGCATTATCCTATGAAAATGATGATTATCTACTGCCTATTTCACGTCTATGATAAACAAAAACAATGAAGAGGACAAAGAAATGGCATGGTTTCCTGAGGAGGATGTGCTGGTGACTCAGTACACTCTATTGAGATTCCTTTCCTTTGTTATGACAATAAACTGCTCTCTGTGGCAAGATAAATAATTCATCTTGCAATTCCTTTGCTCTAAAAGCAAGATTCAACAACTAGCTCCATGTAAACATACTAAAGTGTTAGCAAATTCTGTCATCTGGACCTTGAACACTACCTTTGGCTTGTTCTGTTTGCTATGACGGACAACTTTTTCAGTTCTGCAGACAGCACGAATCTTCCTTTTCTTGATTATTTCCTGTTATCTTTCCATAAACAAGTAAATACTAAATCTCTGAAAATGGATTTTATTGTAGATAAACTGTAATTCGTAGTACCTTTCCTATGTTGCAGCAATAGATTCCAGTTACCTAAAAAATAATCTGATATATGTCATTTTGCAGGCACTGGATACCTTTAATACAGCTGTGGTGTCCCCTGTATACTATGTTATGTTTACATCCCTAACCATCCTAGCTAGCATTATAATGTTTAAGGTACTTTCAGTTGGTTTTTGTCATTTTCTTTTTTCTTTCCTTTTTTTTTTTGAATGTTATGGATTGGGAGGAGGAGGGATGGATTGGAACAACAAAAAGATCTGCTTTGTCTCACCTCCTGGTAGGGCCAAAAAAACTCCTTTTTGGCTTAGTGCTCAGTAGAGTCAACTCTGAGGAAAGAGGAAGTCATTGGTATGGCTTTCGATTGAACTTGGTGAACAGAGAAGGAATTGAGACCTTTCTGAACGTTAGTGATTATAAAATTCGAGGTTATATATTTTTAAAATTTTTTCCACTGCAAAATTTTTATGCAGGACTGGGATAGTCAAAATGAATCGCAAATTGTCTCTGAAGTATGTGGCTTTGTGACTATCCTGTGTGGAACATTCCTTCTTCACAAGACCAAGGACATGGGAGGCGTTAGTACAAGCAGTAACACACCAGTGCCATCTCCTGTATTCCTGGCATCACGCCAGAATTCAGCTTCCATACGGTCTGAGCTTTGAGATGGGCTGGTTTCTGAGATCGTTTTTGTACATCTAAATGGAGCAGTGGTTTTGATCATGGTCTCATGAAGCTGATTAATTTGGAATATGTGGATAATACTTCCCATTAAGCAGAATATGACTTGGCATCAGGGGATGGGAAATGGAGGAGGATATAGAGTATGCTGATAACATCAGTTCTTTATATGTAGAAGCAGAAAGAAAATTCTAGCCATGTTTACCCTACCCTCCAAAACAACACGTAAAAGCAAGAGTGAAACAAATACAGAGAAACACCTAGTTGGCCCTATTTAAATTTAAAACTGGTTTTATTGTAGATACATCTGAATATTGCTTAGGAGGATTTTTGAGAATAGATGGATACAATGAGAAAGGATATGAACCATCTCCTGTTTTTGCACATCTTTTAGTCAATTACTTTAACTACCTCTGTGTGTGTGTATGTGCGCGTTTGATATGAACACCAAAATGTATGCCTAGTTTATTTTACCAAAAAACTTAAATGCTCCACTGATCAGTTAACATTGTTAAGCTACTGTTTCCTTTAATATTTGCCTTCTCCTGTAAGGATACTGCTTCATTTAATATGGTTTCTGATGTATATAAATGGAGAGCTAAATCCCAGTAAGGCATGCCTGCATTCATGTTTCTGGGGAATAAGATGGATGAATATTCCTAAACACAAACAGCACAACGCAGGAGATTACTGGAAAAATAACATTGATATGACATTTTAAGAACTTATCGTCGAATTTGATGTTACCCTTTCTGCAGAAACTCCTAGCTTAAAGGAGTACAGTCATGATTGCCATAGCGAGTGGGAACCTCCAATTAGATTTCAAACTTTGCAGAATACTAGTCTGTGTGTTCTATCATAATGCACCTTATAAATTGTGGATTGTCATTTAAGCATTGTATGATTTTTAACATGTACTGTGTTCGGGCTAGAGACTTCAAGGTAGCCTAATGAAAAGCTAGGTGAAGAGCTGTTCTTCAGGATACAGGAAGACAGTATTCAATTTTAATTTCAAATTTGATTCTTGAGAGCTAGAAGGGTAGGTAATTTATCTGTCCAGTTTCTCTTGTGATATGGTTCACAGAACAGAAGAAGTAGAAAGACCAACAGATCAACAAGTTTCAAATCTCCTTTCAAAACCACCAGAAAGACAGCCACCTAAATTGCCTAAACTTATTCCAAAAAGAAAAAGAAAAAGAAAGAATAGCATAGAAATAATCAGGTAATGATACCTCATGCCATTGCAGCCAGGGAGATGCAACCTCTCATAACTCAATGCATAGCATACCAGCCAGAACACCCTTGATCAACTGTGACATTTCTTTATGTGAATCGAATTTATCACCATATAAGCATTACCTTTGAAGAATATTTCTGCTTGTTATGAGCCAATCCCTCCTCTTTGTACTCATCAGTATTTTCATCGTGTGGACGAAACCGTCTGGCACAACAAGGTTCCATGGTAGTAGAATTTTGACGAGGTTAGTGGCCAATCCCACTACTTTTGAGCTGAAGGATTCAACAGGGGAAGTTCAAGAAATTTAGCCATGTCATGTTAGACGGTTAAATAAAACAAGAATTCGACACCCTTAAGTGTGATATTCATGAAGTTTGCAAGCACAATATCTCAAGATTACAAGGGAACTTGATGTCTTTGTTTATTTCGGGCAAACCTCATTAACCAGAGCAAACTAACTAAGAAAATCAATAACATAAATAAATTCCCACAATGAAGACCTCCAATTAGAATATATGAAATTCAGCTAATTCAGTCCTTTATTCAAGGTGGTCTAACCCCCATCATTTGCCATTTACTTCTGGTTTCTGTGATGCAGGATAACGTGCAATCCAGGATCAGTCAACTTCTGCATCCCTACTATAAGAATTGAAGACTGAAGACAGTACAATTCTCAGTCTTTTTGAAATCTGCAAAACAATATCATGAGAGAGATAAAATTTCAAAGCTCAAACAAAATTTGTGAAGTCTACTAAGCTGCTATCCTTGCCCGCAGAAGATTACTAAATAAATCTCAATCTATCCAACACTCAAGTTCAGTTCTGGTTCCCCATCATTTTGGCACTTTCTCAGTTTAATCCCTATCACTTTTTCCATCTCCTGCATCACTGCCACCACAACCAAGAGGTTCAAAAAGGCTATCAGAGAAAACATGTGCTTCCATTTGTCTCGGTTCTTCAGCAATATAAATAACCTCAGGTGAGTTCTCGTCAAAGTTGTATAGTACAGGAGGCCTCTTGCCAATCTGTAAAAAGAAGGTGATGATAAGAACCATTATTGAAGCATGCTAGAGGAGTCAAGACATCAGATTGCCTCAGTCGCATATGTGGCAGCCTCTTTAAAGTAAACTTAGTCCAAGAATCCTTGATACCATAATCCGTCATCAGCCATACCCCGGCCTTGATGTAGCCTTTGCATAGAAAACTGCAGATCATGGTTCGAAGACTCGGCCGAGTTGTCTCTGTCTCGAGCTTTACCGTTGCGATTTGACTCCGAGAACACCAACTCACTGGGAAATCATTGAGATTGGGCTGACTCGGATCGAGTCGTCTCCGAGATATCAAAAAATGGCCGAGTCGGCCGTGTCATCCTGAGTCAACTAATTTTCTTGTTGGTTTTTTTTTTTTTTTGCATATGTTTTTTATATTTTGAATGACCATTTACAATTCTTAGAATAATAAAATGATTTAAAATACGCTCTCGCTAAGACGGCGACCGATATGCCAAAATTGATGTGTAACGGTGCAGACTGCAAATACGATCGTGACCGCGACTTTGAAGCATGCTGCAGAAGGGCAACCATCCAAGCTCCCTAAACTGATCTTCAGAATGGTTTTATTATCTACAAATTCAGATTCAGGTATAGGCAGTGGCACTTGAAAAATTTCTCAGTGGAGAGATCAAAGGCAGCAATGAAGACATCATCAACTCGTGGTAGCTCAAAAAATTTTGTAGTTGAGATATCATTGGCAGCAAATATAGACATCAACCAATATGCTATCTCTCATTAACCAGTGCAAGGCATTACTACTGAAAACACCATTACATCTCATGTAAGTGGTAAAGGCCAGATCAATGGGCAAATTCTTCCATAAATTAGATTTCATGCTGCACAGCACAAATTCATGGGATTTTCCATATATTGCTCGGTTCCTATATCTAACAATTTCAATCCAAAGCAGCAATTTGTCTTCAACAGAAACTTCATCATACCCAAAACCAACGTGATGAAGTTTTTTGCCACTCCTGATGAGTGATTACAGAACAAGAGGAGTGGTGGCAGATGTAAACGCCATTGATTTTCTGTCAAGGGATTCAACGAGATTATACCTCACAGTGACTGCTCATGAGGTTAACCAAGACATAACAGGCCATTACATGATCCCAGAATATCGCATGCAGGTCATGGTTCACCATAGTGTGTTGCAGTGGCCTCGGGGTTAGGGTGTCATGGTCACTGTTGCTCCACATCCGTCCCAGTCTGTAGCCTCTTGAGTATCAGGTGATATGCATGTTATAGCACATAAAAGTTTCCAAAAAATCTAAAAAAATTACTAAAAACAAAAAAATAACATAACAAGCACAATTATCAAATTAAATTTATTAAATATCTATATTATCAAACGTGGTTATTAATTATTTAAATAAACTAATGCTACTGTAATCATAGACCTGTAGCATTAACAGTAAATGATTTTACATCAAGTGTGCCTTCTAATCTTATTTTACATGATATCAAAAATTAAATATAAAGGTAAAACCATCATATCTTACATAATACAATATAGGAATCCCAGTACACAATAAATTAGGTATCCCAATACACAAAGAAATGTCAAATATATATTCCCTCTAGCTCCCTACTATTCACGGGTTTCCATTTTCAAAGACAGGCAAAGGCGGAAGGGTGAGATGGGATTGAATATGTTGACTACTGCTAAAGGAAAAAACGGAGATAGAAATGAGATCAGAAAGTCTCAATTAGCTTGTCTTGCTTTTGATGTATAGCTTTCAGAAGGGAAAAAAAAATCTCCATTTTTTTTTTTGAAAAAAAATTAGAGGTTTAAACGGTGGAGATGTGATAGGAAATAATTTTTGTTGGCTATGGGATTACGGAATAGCTTTTCAGAAGAATGTTGTATAGCCTCTCAATTTGCTTTGGATACAGTTTGTTTTCTTTCTTAGTATTGTGCGGAGTTATTACGTATTGAGTTGGGAAAGTGCATTCATTGGGTAAGCACCAGAACTGGTTTGGATTTTCATATCTATGCAAGGACTTCCTTGATTGATATGCACTTGAAATGTGGTGCATTGATTGGCTGAAGTTGGAGGAATTAAAACTTTTCAAAAGTTCTGTGAATGTCCTTTTACATAATGTTTCATATCACAGGGATGGGAAATCTTTACTATTTAGCTGCAAATTTGCGTCTTGAAAATTTTCTTTCCCTTGTTTCTGGAAGTTCTCGATATGTATCGGATTCAGTTTTAGAAGCAATGTGGATAACAGTATCATATTTATAAGTTCTGTTCCAGTAACCATGATGCAGGTAGAAAAGGGTGCTTAAGAGAGGGTTTAATAGGCTCTTTAGCAGCATTGTCGCGAAGCTTATCAAGACTTATGGAGTGTAAGCTGGGAGCGTTGCAGCACATAGAGGCTTGGCTCTGAAGCTGACCTTAGTCACTCCCAAAAAGTCTGGGCTTTTTCATTGATTATAACGAAATTTGCTAGATTTTGGGCTCGTAATTTGAGCACGCCATGCTTTTGACACGCCCAGAAATCTTCCTAGAGACTTCACTGGTTGCCTTGTAAGCACTTCACTGAAGAGCAATGCCTCAGGAAAGTAATTATAAGACAGTGAAATTTTTTTGGGTTTGAAACCTTTGCGAAAGATCAACGAGAATGGTAAGAAGAAATAAGGAGATGAGAGGTAGATATATTGGGCCTAGAAAGATAAGTATCCAAGAAATTGAGTAGGAATTGAAGTGGGAAACTGGAAACTTGTCCAAAATTTGCTCCAGTCCGGATTTAGAAGCTAGGAGTCAAAATTAACGTCTTAATATTCTAGCTCTTGGAGTTGCCAAAAGCCTTAAACTTGTCTATCTTGACTTACGGGTTGTCATATGGTTCAAAGACTCGGCCGAGTCGTTACCAGAATGGTAACAATTCCGAATTAACTTCGAAAAGTTCAACTCGTCGAAAAATCGGTGAGACTCGATCAACTCGGACCAAATCGTTTTCGAAATGATGTGAAACGGCTGAAACTCCCGAATCATCTCGAGTTAACTTGGGGAGACACTCTTTAGAAATTTTGTTTACTAATTTTTTATTATTTTTATTTAGCTTATTTTTCTTTTATATTTTAAAAAATTATTTACAATTTTTGAAATAGTAAATATTTTAAAATATGCGTCTCATTGAGACTGTGATCGATATGTTAATACCGATATGGAACGGCAAAAACCTCGACCGCAATCCTGACCGTAACTTTGAACCATGATTGTCAATTGGTAAAATAACTTGCTGCTAATTTCTTTCTGAGACCGGACTGTCAATTTCAGTAAGCATGCCAATTTATGTGTAGACATGGAAAAAAACAACAATTGATGCCCAGGCACACCGTTCTTAATACTAATAGATAAAAGCCGCTTGAGGCTCCTCGCGTTGTTTTCGTCATCCTTGGCTGCTCCCCTGCACGTGATTCCTTATTCCTCAGCTTTGCTCACTCTTTTTTTTTTTTTCCTCCTTCTGCCTGAGTCTCGCAATTTTTGTTTTGTCGTCCTAGGCTGCTCCCGTGCACGTGGCTTGTTAGTTTTGCTCTTTCCTTTCCTGTGCACATAACTTTGCTGTGCGTGACGCTTACTTGTGCTTTTGCTGATGTGTGTTACATTTTCACGCACTCGCTTTTTCTTCCCTGCACGAATGCATCCTTTATGTGACTAGAGAAAGGGAGTTCCCTTGGTCTTTATCCTTCAAACAAGGTGTCCTCCTGCATTCTCAAACTTCCGCGGAAGACAATGGCTCTTTGGTTATTGCATGATTCTTATATCGCTCGGTTAGCCATGTTCATCCCATAACCTCAGTAATCAGCTGTTCTATCTTAACCTCTTCTCAATACACCTGAATGCTTTGGTTGTCACCATGCTCTGCCGCCGCCAACTTGTCACAATCAGCTTCTCCTCTTCTGTTTTGGGTCTGTGTAGGATTTACCCCTGAAGTGGCTTTTGCTTAATTGTCCATGGATTTGTCCAAAATTTACTCCTCCGTATTTCCAGTCCTAATCACTCTGATTAGAGGGTCATGTCGGTAATTTTGCCCAGAGGTGATGTGAAATGTGGCGGTTGATTTTGTTCTACCGCCTCTCCTCCTCCTGATGCCTACTGTTTAGCTGATGATGGTGCCTACTGCGTTGGATTCGTTGATTATTTTTGCCCGGGTAATTGTTCTTAATAGTACTTGTACCCTCCCAGTTTGAATTTTTCACGCTCCTATTCTTCTTTGTTTTACCTTCTGCTTTTCTTTGTGCCCTCAGCTTTTAAACTTTCAGTTGTTCTCTCTATTGTTCTTACGTTCCATGAATTTTTGATTTCTTGTTTTGTTCGTTGAATAGCTACTTTCTTCCTTAACCTTCTAAATAGTTTATAACATCTTCTTATGTTCCTGTAACCCCCGATAACAATACATTTGTGTGCTTCTCCCATTACCTTTATGGTAATTTTTTTCTATCATTTTCTGTATGCTTTCCTTGATTATTTATTGATTCTGTGCTCTTTTTATTTTTTTCCATTGTGCTGATTGTCTATTTTTTAGCTCTTTTTCCATTGTGCTCTTTTTCCAGAAGTGTTTCTTTGTCCATCTGCATGCTCAGATTCTTTCTTTATTTATTTAAAAAAAAAACATTCCTCCTTTCGCCTTACTCTTTTGTTTCATTATTCATTAACAACTGCTGGTTGTTTGTTAGGGAAAATTAACTTTTCCCCATTAAAAGGTGCTGAGCTTGTGTTTTATCGTTCAGCCCTTTGCAATCTGGTTGCTTGCTGATCTTGTGTTTTTATTTGTGTTCAGGCAATACTTTGGAGACTTAATTTTTTAGACTTTTTCAATTATAAGCTTATGCTGTGACTTGCGTAGCTTATATATCTCAGCATAATAATGATTCCTACTGTTGTTCTAGCTCTTTTCATGTTTGTTTGTTATGCTTAGTTTTTTTTTTTTTTCCTTTTCCTGGCTTTCTTCCGTTGCTGAACTTGCTGTCAATACTTCAGACATTTATTTTTCTAATACTTTTTAAATTGAGAGCTGATGCTCTGATGTCTGCAACCTATGCATCTCAGCATAATACCAACTTCTGTTGTTGTTCCGACTCTTTTCATGTTTCTTTTGATATGGTAGGTGCAGAGCTTGCTTGTACTCTTCTATCGTCCTGTTCACTTGAAGGTTAGTTGCTTTTCTTTATTGTGGCTGCTATGTTTGGTTTTTTTCTTTTCCTACTGTTTTGATTTGTGGCCCTGTTACTCTAGGAAAGAAATATGTTTGGGCTCGCGACAATTAATGAGTTATGGTTGTCTTTCCTCAGTTAGTAGTTTGTACTTAAATATAGGGTCCGTTTGGATTCTCTGTTTTTTGAGCTGTTTTTGAAAACTATTTTTCACATCCAAATCTTAATACACCAAAAAACAATCCAAAACACTAATCAAACAAATATTTCAAAACAAATTATACATACAAAATAAAATTATTCCTTCTTCTTCCACCCTAGCTACCACCACTACCACCCACCCCACCCCACCACCACCTCCTCCCCTCTCTCTCCCTCCACCTTCTCTCTCTCTTTCTCCCTCCCTTCCTCCCCTCCCTCCTCCCTCATCCTCCCTCCCTCCCACCCTCCCCTCCCATCCAAATTAAAATTTATTTGAGTTATTTTTTGGATATTTTAAAATTAAAATTTATTTGAGGTAATTTTGGTATTTTGATGCATTTTAAAATTAAAATTTATTTGGGATAATTTTTGAGGCATTTTAAATTAAAATTTATTTGGGTAATTTTTGGGCACCTTTAAAATTAAAATTAATTTGGGGTAATTTTTTTTTAAAATTAAAATTTATTTGGGTATTTTTGGGTATTTTAAAATTAAAATTTATTTTTGGTATTTTGGGACATTTTAAAATTAAAATTTATTTGGAGTAATTTTTTGGGGCATTTTTAAAATTAAAAATTTATTTGGGGTATTTTTAGGGCATTTTAAAATTAAAAATTTATTTGGGGTATTTTTGGGGCATTTTTAAAATTAAAAATTAATTTGGAGTAATTTTTTGGGGCATTTTTAAAATTAAAAATTTATTTGGGGCAATTTTTTGGTGCATCTTTAAAATTCAAAATTTATTTGAGGTATTTTTTGGGGCATTTTTAAAATTCAAAATTTATTTGGGGTAATTTTTTGAGGCATTTTTAAAATTCAAAATTTATTTAAGGTATTTTTGGGGCAGTTTTAAAATTAAAAATTTATTTGGGGTAATTTTTTGGGCCATCTTTAAAATTCAAAATTTATTTGAGGTATTTTTTGGGGCATTTTTAAAATAAAAAATTTATTTGGGGTAATTTTTTGGGGCATCTTTAAAATTAAAAATTTATTTGGGATATTTTTTTAAAAAAATTAACCCACCCGCACCACCACCCATCAAATAAATTTTGATTTTAAAAATATCCCAAATAAATTTTTAATTTTAAAAATACCCCAAAAAATTACCCCAAATAAATTTTTTATTTTAAAAATGCCCTAAAAAATTGACCCAAATAAATTTTTACTTTTAAAAATACCACAAAAAAATTATCTCAAAAACACCGTCAAAAAATTTTTGAAAGATGGTTACAGTAGTTTTTGAAAGACAGATACAGTAGTTTCTCACATTCGAAATGCTACAATGCTTTTTTTGAAAAACAACCCCAAAAATAACTAATCCAAACGGACCCATAGATATATGTATGTATACATTTTTCCCCTTCCTTTGAAGAGATAGATTTTCAGATTACAGAATCAATTATCTATAGCACCAGTTTAATTGCAAGCCAAATTCCTGACCCTGGAGAGAAAAAAATTGATACTAATACCTCTCTATTTAGAGCCTATGTTGGTGACCATTGGACATTTAAAAAAAAAAAAAAACTATCTACCACATGCAAAGCTAAATTGTTAAAGAAGTTGGAACCAAAAAAAAAAAAATTAACCAGAGTACCTTTGAAAAAGGAAAGAAATTTGTTATCAAAAATATTACAATTATTTTCACACTCTCAGTGTGGATCTGTAAATCTTCCTGTTCTCAGTATTACTTTATTCTGCTACCGTCTTGGATTTTCACTATTACTACAAGCTCAGCAAAAAAAATTTCAGCTTCCTGGAAAAAAAATAAATTAAATGCTCCTCACAAGGCCAAAATAGAGGCCTGGGGATTTTTCTTTTTTAGCTTATTTGGGAAAGAGCAAAGGAGATTGAGGGAAATTTTATTGGTAAAGAGAGTTATCCATTGATAAATGGCTATTTCTCATGCCATTTAGACCAGAAAAATAATTAATTGTCGTTGGTAAGAGTGGTGGATCTTACGTCGTTCTGCAACATCAGCAGAAATCTGTTATAGTAAATTATCTAATTTGATACATACTGCAGAAAGCTTAAGCTTATGTGCATTTCTTTATTTTTACTATGATTAATGTGAACGTACTTGCTCTATCCCTTGCTTTTTGCTGCCTGGTCTCTACTGTAAGCATGCTTGCTTTGTTGCTTCTAACCTTTTCCGTTTGCCTATGTGACTATACTACTTTATCTAGCCTGTTTTGCATGTGTTATCTTTAATTCGGTTATTTTTCCCTTTTCTTTTTCTTTTTAGTTGTTTGTTCCCATGGGAAGCCCTTCTGAATTTGCGTCTAGCCGCATTCTCTTATCCTTTGTTTTTTTTTTTTATGCTTTGGTTTGATTTTTTCTATTCGGGTGTTAAATATCTTCTTTTTCCTTTTTTTTCCTGATTCCTTTAATGAATATACATATGCATATTTATCTCCAAAAGCTGTTCATGTGTTTATGTTATAAAGATTAAGTTATTCACGTATGTTTGCTATAACGATGAAGTTTGACTTGTGAACTGCCTTGAACTAAGTTTTCAGTGACCCTTTGGATTAGGAAACTTCAATTGTGAATCTAGGAAGCTACTGGTACCCTATGTGGAATCTAGTGGATATGCACATTTTTCTTTTCTTATTTTATTCTCTCTCTTTATTTTATAGGGGTTTTATGTAGTTAAAAGGCTAATGAAAATTGACATGAGGTAGAAAATAATAAGATTGAGGCCCTAAATCTGCTGCCGTGTCTGTCTTTGTCAAGGTTTTGTTGCTGCTTTATTTCACTGGGTCATAGAGGGCCAGATAGGAGTGATAATGTAGGTGTTTTTGGTTGCGATTATCAGAAACCACCTCTTACCTGTGCGGAAACATCTCATCAGTACTTGCTCATGGGAGTGAAAAATTGAAATGTTGATGCTTCATATAGTCAACCTCATTCTTATTTTTAATCTGTTTGAATCACGTTGTTTTCATTACCCTTCTTTTTTGTTCCTTGGTTCAGCTATGCGTAGCTTTGGTTATCCAACCTTTTTTTGCCACATTTTCTTTCTTTCTTGTGTTTCTCTTTTCTTGGACCTTAAAGGGGTTTATGAATTGCCCAGTATACATTGCTAATGCCCTCTGGAGAAAACGTTTCACCATTAGAGACACCGAGTTGTCTTGTAGATCCATGGCTTTTGGCAGGAAAATACTTGTACTAGAAAGTCAGAATGATGGTCTCGAGATGTAAAAGGAGAAATGGAGAACCATACTTCAAAGCAGTTTCTTTCTCTTCCTCTCTCACTTCTATCTTTCACTTTCTCTTCCTCTCATATTGAAGGTTTTTTCTTCCCCATATTTTCTTGGGCATTTGTGGTTGGGTAATCTGTCTGTGTTTGTATATCCTTTTGGTGTATGTTTTTTTGCAATTTATTTATTAAGCCTATAACTACTATCCACTCTCTCTATAAAAATATGCCTTTAATAAAGATACTATCACAAGATTATCTTCTTTGAAACCTAACTATTTGATGACGCTGTGCTTAGTAGCATGTCATTTCACTTTGGATCTTTTGGCCTTTCAAAATACCATTGCCTATTGATGCTTTTCCTCTGACATTTTCCCTACAGCTATTTCTATTAGAAGCTACAAAATCTAAGGTATGTTTTCCTTGTCTTTTACATCTTATACACCATTTGACAGGTTTTAAATCTTTTTCCTCATGCGATTTTTCTTATACCCTCTTTTATCCTCACCCTAGAACAGTTTATGCATTCTTTTTATTTATTTTTTGGTTTTTTCAATATTAACGCTATTTGTTTTTCTTGTTTACAGGTTGGTTGGTTAACTCGAGAGGTCTATAATATCGTCACTTACCTTTTTAGAATCTAACCAAAACAACACGCTTTGATATTTCCTTTTTCTTAATGTTGAAAAATGTAATGGATTCCTTGCTACCTTTTGTCACTGCAGGCATCAGCTATGTAGCTTTATTCTGTTAGATATTGTGCTTCTGCCAGTGTCTATATTTTGACTTCCATGTTTTAATGGTGCATATTATTGATCCCTTGTCTTTATCGTATACAATTATGCATACTTATAACATTCCACATAAATAAATTGTTCACTAGCTTACAAATATTACCCATTTGTTTTTGATAAATGAAAATACCGTTTATCCAACAACATTAAATATTATTAATAATTTTTTTATAGAATTATATTGCTAAACTCGACATACCAATTACAGCGAAATGGCATATAATTTCTACAGAGAGGTGGGCACAGATCTTGTATTACCGCGCAACGTGTGGTGAGATTTTCTTAGTCTCAATTAAAAGTAGCAGCACTCAAACTCTATGCAGAAATCATGAAACACATCCCACTCAACCACAAAGTCAAGGGTAAACAGAAATCATACCATCAAGGAAGTACTTAATGCAATACTAACCAGCAAAGAAGCAATAGTTAATGGAACGATAACTATAGCAATGTTTGATCGTGAAATTTGAGTGAGCAAGCCTCAAATCAAGATTGAACTTTGCTTGAGAGTTCCTATCGCAAATTTTAGCTACAGTACGAGGGATGCCAAAAAAAAACTTCAATCTTGATCCTCAACATATTTGGAATTTTCTCCTTTTTGCATGAAACAAGAATTTGGCATCCATTATCATGAAATTCACAAAGCTCATAAGCACAATGTCTAAAGATTGCCAGGGAACTTGATTTCTTTGGCTTATTCATTGCGAACCTCGTTAAAAGCTGGGCAAAACTAGCTAAGAAAACATAGAACCTCTATGGAGTGTGTAGTTTCTAATCACCACGGTTAACTTCCAGTTAGGATGTATGAACTTCAGCTAAATCAGAGTCTCTTTCTCTATCTTAAAGCATTTTCTGTGGATTGCGATTTGTCAACTTGAGCTTGCCGTCATTTGTATGTGGACGAAAATAGTATGAAAACATCAGTACAGACTACAGAGCACTTATGTACAATTGATAGGATGATATGGTTCGAATTTTGAACTTTGATCCTAGAGAACTACAAAGGACAAAAAAATTTTCTGTTCAATTTGGTCGAGATACAAGCTCTGATCTTGATTCTCACCCAAAAATAAGTTTACAAGAAGAGAAGCAGAGATACTATTAGCCCATCTTAAACGAAATCAATATAGATTTGCTTTTTTGGAAGTACACTTCATATGTCACAACATGCATCCTGCCCCTTTTGGAATGTGGCTACTGCATTCCATAAAAAAAGCAGTCTTGATGAGTTAAGAGTTTATTAAAGGAGGAGAAAAGATGGCCAGAAATCTAAATGGAGATACAATTAAACACTTTTCTTCCTAAGATGCAAGAGCCACTAATGTTCCATACAGCTGGTTTTTGTGATGCAGGATACATGCAATTGAACTTAATCCAGGATAAATTAAATTTTGATTCCATACTATAAAAATTAAGGATTTAAGACATGATATTTCTCAATCTTTTCGATTTGGGTAAAAGACATAATTGCACTAAAGAAAGACTAAAGCCACACACATAATTATCTGGAGTTCACAAAAAAGGAGTATATTTGCAAGGAGAAGAGCAGTTGACTGAATAACCTCCAGCTATCCAAAAGAAAGTGATGATATGAGCCATCGGTTCAAGGATGCAGGAGGAGTCAAGACAGCAGATTCCCACAGTCCCATGTCACATGACAGCATCATTACAGTAAACTTAGTGTCTTAGTCCAAGAATCCTTGGTCCCATACTTTGTCATCAGCCATACCTCGGCTGTGATATAGCCATCATGCTTTGCACAGAAATCTGCAGACAGGCAACCATCCAAGCTCCCTAAACAGATATTCTGACCAGTGTTCTTGTTTCCAAATTCAGTTATTGGCAGTGGCAGCATGGAAAATTTCTCAGTAGAGAGATCAAAGGCAGCAATAAAGACATCATCCAAGGTTGCCGCCGTGAAAAATTCCTCAGTCAAGAAATCATTGGGAGCAAAACACGCATCACCCAATACGCTCCAATCTCTCATTAACCAGTGCATGACATTATTACTGGAAACACCATTACCTTGCATATAAGTGGTGAAGCCCTAATCGATGGGTAACTGCTTCCACGAATTAGATTTCAGGCTACACTGGTAAACATCATGGGATGTTATATTCTTTCGTCCATAGTTAGAGCTAACAATTTCAACCAAAACCACCAATTTATATTCATCGGAAATTTCATTGTACCCAAATCCGTACTGATAAAAATGTGCTCCTATTTTTGATGTACAGTAGTTACAGAATGGGAATGGTGGCAACGACAGATGCCACTGTTTCTCTGTCAAGGGATTCACGAAGATAATATCTAAGACACAACAGGCCATTACAAGTTCCCAGAATTCTGTGTCGCTGTAGGTAAACACCCCAACTGTCCTCAGGAGAGGGTTTGCTGAGCTTTTTAGCAGCATTGTCGCAAATCTTGTCTAGATCTTTGGAGTATATTGTGGGTTTTAGGTACCACAATTCTGACACACAAAGAAATCATCCAAGAGGCTTCAATGGAAGCCTTGTGAGGACTTCAGCAAAGAGCAAGTCCTCGGGGAAACTATTAGACATGGTTTAAGTTTTCAGGCTTGAAACCTATGCAAGAGTTCAATTTCCTGAATAAATATCCAATTTTGCTTGTCACAAGTCCATCCAAGAAATAAGGTAAGAACTAGATGTATTGGGTCAAAATACAAGTGTCTGATCAAATCTGAGTAGGAATGGATGTTAGAATGTTGTGACTTGACCAAATTTGCATCGGATTTGGAAACTGTATGTTCAAAATTAGGATCATTCTTGCTCATCAAAAATTCTTTTTAGCTCTATGAGATGCTACCACTTCTCTTTATCGATTGGGAGATTGTCAAATTGAGCTAGCAAGGGTTGTAAGTTCTACTTAGATAAGGATAAGTAAGAATGTCCCAAGAACTCAACACAAGAACCCAGTTCTTCATTCAATTTTCAGGAGTCCGACTAAATATATATACATATAAGTCATTGACTAGCAATTGTTCAAAGTAACAAGCATTCAACATTCTTAATAACAAACAACCCAAATTCCGAAATATAATATTTTGTGATGAAATTTGAAGAACCAAATTAAGGACCGGTAGATAGAAGAGAAGGGATAATTCATGTGCTGCTGAATAACAATTAAGTTGAATCATATAATTTAGGATAAATTACTTTTTACCCTCTTGTAATTTGATACTATACCACATAACCTCCTTATAAAATTAAAAAAAAAAGAGCACACACACACACACACATATAATTTTAAAAATTTTAAAAGTTACTTGAAACCCATTCTTGAGAATAAGCAAACCAAATATCCAGTATTATAATGATACCCATTCCGTTGCTAATGATAATTATAGTGATAGTGACTGAAGAATATTAATATTTACCAAACGGCTCTTGAGACTTTCAAATTCAACCAAAGCCACCTATTTATCACTTAGGATCCTCAGTGACACCAATCCAGTGCCAATCCTATAATCATGACACGTGTCCTCTTCATTTAACCATTTGGCACTGGATTGGTTAAAGATAATATGATAAGTTAAATGAAGAGGACACGTGTAATGATCATAGTATTGGCACTGGATTGGTGTCACCGAGGATCCCAAGTGCCTATTTATAGTCATTATAAGCATCATCATACCCAAAACAATCTACGTAAAGAAGTTTTCAAAACTTGTGGAGAAGAGTACATAATAACCAGTTATGTCATCCACAAACTCCATTGCTTCTATGTCAAGAGATTACAGATGATTATATCTGCCACTGAAGAACAAAGATGTAAAACAAGACATGATCCCAGAGTCCTTGCTATATCTATAGAAACTAGCCAGTTCAGCCGAGGGGAGGGTTTGTGAATTTTCTAGCATTGTTGCTCTAGAGTTTATCAAAATCTATGGATTATAACTTGGGAGCATCCAGAGAAGGGCCTCCAAAGATAGCCGTAACAACTTGAGAAGAGCCTGAAAATTTTCTTCTATCATAATGAAGGCTGTTGAAACACGGGCTTACAGTTTCAGCATGCGATGATTTTGATACGAACTGAAACCCTCCCAAAGGCTTCACAAGTAGCCTTGAGAGCACCTCAGTGAAAAGCAATTCTTCAGGAATATGATTAGACATGGTTGAAGTTTTCAAGGTTTAATGTATACTGTATATTTAGTTGGTGATTGAAACTGAGGCTTCCGAGAATGCCAGTACCAATACCAACTCAGAAATGACGAAGAAGACAGAGGTAAAAATATTGGGCTTCCAAAACTTCTAACAAATTGAATGGTGTTAGAGCCAAAAACTGTTCCGCCGAACTGACCTCCTTCTCCGAACTGCTATCACTAGCCGAACTCACCTGTACCTGCGGGCACAGTGGGATTGCTCCCCGGAATAGCTCCGACGATCAAGTCAGAGAGACTTAGAATAAGGGAGAAGGTGAATAAGCGTAAAGCTTGAATAGTGAGACGTACCTCCTACTGGAGCTCTACCTTTGTATTTATAGAGGATGGACCTCTCAGTGTTGTAGTCCATCTCAAACACCGCTAATGGCGGGAATTTAGGACCTATCCCATGCGGGGAGGAAGGGATAGACGAGAATCCCGATTATGTAGGAAGTCTTGTCCATCTAGATAGACCAGATCGGCCCCGGTGAAAGGTCAGCTCGGCTGGCTTAGTTATCCAGCCTGGTCAGTCCGGCCGGGGCATAGGTCAGCATCCTTAGACGGTAACGCTGAAGGATTAGGTCGGTCCCGGGAGCTCGGCGGGTCAGCCGAACTGCCGGCAGGGTGCCACGTGTACGGAAGCTGTTCGGAGCTCCCTCAAATGGTAAACAAAATTAATTGTGTTGTTGCCAAAGCTCAAATTTTAATCCATAACAATTTTCTATAAAGTAACAAAATCACTCTTCTCAAGTCAAATTAAGAGCATCATAAATTGACTTAACAAGGCAATGTTGTTATCTTAATGTGACATCAGACTTTTACCTATGGCAAGTATTATTTGCCTCCAAAATTGTACCACAAGGTTGGAAAAGACTCTCATCCGCGGATACCACCAGGTGATGTGTACATGCAGGAGGAAGATGAATGATTTTGCTGGACACCTCCTCAAGATTGTATAGCATGAAAAATTGCTTGTCAAGAAGTAGTAAAAGAATTAGCTCACGAGAAATAATTTTTAGTGTCAGACCATTTCTCATCCACAAGTTTGGCCAGCTAAGACTAAACCTAGTCCAAGAATTCTTAATGCCATAATCTTTCATCACCCACAAGCCAGCACATAATGTCCGAGGATAAAACTCATCATTCAAAGTTGCAGCAAGCAACCATCCAAGCTCCCTAAAGTGAGTGTGATAGCGATAGCTATAGCCATCAAATTTGCATATGCATTGGCAGCTTGGAAACCTGCTTAGTTGAGAGAGTAAATGCAGCAATGAAACTGCCCGATTCATCGACCATAAGTGAGTGAAAAATAACACCAACAATAACACCATTAGTAACTTGGTTAGGGTCCTTCATAGCATGAGTTAGTAAATCATGGATTTTCCTCCATGAGTAGGATTTCAGGACATAAATTGCTAGTTTGAGACAAAGTGAGAGTGTTTCTCTATGAGCGCCACCTGTAGATGGTTATCTCCAGTGCTGGAGTAAAGCTGCCAAGTTGGAATCATCAAAAAGTTAGTCATACATTAACGATGATGATCATTAGTATTCTTAAACTTTAGGAAAAATTGCACATTCTACAGTGGCAAAAGCGATTGCTTTCAGTTCATGGATTCAGGAAGATAATCTCTGTCAAATTTCAGTACTTTGTGCATACCTCAAGACACACAAGACCATTGCATGATACCTGGAAATTTGGAAGTTCATGGTCTCAACTCTCAACTGAGGATGGAGTTTGATCCTCTAGCATTCGTTCCATGATCACTATCAACATCCGTGGAGTGTAATGGAGTTGAACTTGAACGCATCTATGGCAGGGAATGCAGAGAAGATTTTAACAGTGTCTTCAGAAGAGTCTGAGTGTTTGCTTCAGTTATAGTGGCTGTTTCATAAATTCAGGGCTCTAAATTTGAGCACACTATGATTTTGATGCACCCTAAAACCATTCCGGAGACTTTCCTCATCGCCTTGTAAGCACCTCAGTGCAAAGTATTTCCTATGGAATATGACGAGAAATTACCTTCTAGTGTCTGAAACCTATGCTTGTGCTGCCAGTTCCAAACTTCCAATACATACTGCTTTAGAAGAATTCCCTTTACTGCTAGATTTCCTGAATAACTGTTTAGAGAATAGGAAAGTTTAGTTCTTCAAATAACAGCACTTCGTATGCTCCCCCTCTCTATCAATTTCCTACTCAGGACATCTAATCTCCAATCAATATTACCAGGGAAAACATTCACTTGTAGTATATGAAAAACAAAGCCCTGATAGCCAAAAGAAATGAATTACAAAATATGCCAGTAAAACTATAGGAGCATTAAGATCCTACTAAAGGAGAAGCACAAAATCAAAAGATCATAGTATTTCTATGCAACCTTATCTTGCAAAGAAGCAAGAGTACAAAGGATATCCATAACCAGAAATACGCTAATGTTTGCAAGCTCTTATATCTGGTGCCCAGATTTCACATAAAAATAAAACCTTTAAGGTACAAAACTAGTTAATTAAAGATGTCAATGTTGTTGTCTTCACCATCATTTTTGGAACCTTCTGCTTTTGCCCCATTATTTGTTCCATCTTAATCACCACCACCGCAAGGTTGAATAAGGCTACCAAAGCAAACACAGGCCACCGGACAATAATCTATATCAGCAATAAAATGAGTAAAATCTGTTGACATCGTCTCAAGATTGTATTGTATGAGAATTTTCTTGCCAACTTGAAATAGAATTTGATGACTAGAACCATTCAAGCATGCCAAAGGGGCTGCAAAATTCCACTTTCCCCAAATTGGCAGCGTCACATTATATTTTGTCCAAGAATCCTTAATACCATAATCTTTCATCTTCCACAGGTGAACCTGGACACAAGGATCAAACTTGATATGAATAACAGCAGAAAGGCAACCATCTAAGCTACCTAAAGTGATTGCTCCATCGATGTCATCATGTTCATATTCAGGCATTGGGAGATCAACAAATTGCTCACTTGAGAGATCAAAGGCAGCAATGAAGGGAGCATAGGACACCCTGTCTACCATAATCCAGTGCAAAGCATTTCCAGCAAAAACACCATTTCGTTGATGAGGATTAGTTAAGGCCTGAAATGGGGAATCCCTGATCTTTCTCCATGAATTTGATTTCAGGCTATACACCCCGATTTCATGGAATGCTTCATAGGTTATTTCAAAACTCAGGCTCCTAAACTCAGCCAACACCACCAACTTGTGGTCATCTGAAACTTCATCATAACCGAAACCAAATTCAAAATAAGAAGGCTTAGGTTCTGCAGAAGGATAAACACTGAAAGGTGGCAATTGCCATTGCTTTTTGGTCAAGGGATTCAAAAGGATAACATCTACCGGCCAAGATGCAGAAGCGAGTAATCCAAGACAGACCAGGCCATTGCATGACCCCAGAATTTCACAACCATAGGCAAAACCCCACTGACTTAACTCAGGAGAGAGTTCAATCAGTCCTCTGGCATTTTCGTCGCAAATTTTGTCCCAATCTGAGGAGTATAACTTGTAATAGCCCTGGAGAGGTCCTCCAAGAAGAATCTTAACTTCAGAAGAGTCTGAGCTTTTTCTTCTGATACAATGCTTCTTGATGAAATGTGGATTGCTAATTTGAGCACGCCATGATTTTGATACGCATCTAAAACGTCCAAGGGACTTCACAGGTAACCTGGTGAGAATCTCAGTGAAGAGAAGCTCCACAGGAATCCTATCAGCCATTTGTGAAGTTTTCAGGTTTGCAAAGAGTTGGTGACTGTGAATCTATGATGCATACAACTGTACTGCTACTATAAAAAGGGAGACCAAATGGTCAAATTAATGAATTTCCTAAATTGTCTAGGAACTAAATCTAAGGAATGAAAATATCAACGAAAAATATGTGCCTACTGGAAATCGGAGAAAAAAGAAACGCAATTAATAAAGGGATAGGATATTAATTGCTCTACAACAACTTTAGCTATTGGATTCAGGTTGGATTAATACAATATGACATGTTACTACTTACTACTACAAGACTACTAAGTGAATCTGATATTTCGTTTTAAAGGAAGTAGAGAATTTAGTTTTATAAATTTTTAATCATAAAATGAATTTAAATAACATTTTGAAAACTACAATGAGATTCCTTGATTTGTTCATCTTGACCTTGTTGTTGCAACAAAATTTACACAAGTTATATCTGAGTAAGTGGTTATGGAATATAAATCATTTTAAAAAAAGATAAAATACTACCACGCATTATGGGAACCGCGAATCAAATCATTATCGCAAGCCCTAACGAGTTGTTTAAAAAATTAACAAGTTTAGAATGAATCCACAATAGCCTTCTCTTTAGTAGGAAACGCTTCTTTGTAATAATTTAGCAAATGCAAAATGTATTTGACCAGGAATGATTCAAGGTGAGTTATAATAGATTGGATTCCATACTAAACATTTTTCTAAAAACTATGGCTTTTTTTCTGAAAACTAAGTTATTTTTCTTTATGCTATAATTCATGTATCTCATATCTAGGTAAGTGATTACGGAGTATAAATCATTTAAAAATATGATAAAATGCGGCCACGCATTATAGGAATCGCGAATCAAATTATTACAAGCCCTAATTAGTTGTCTCAAAAATTAATTTAACTAGTTTGGAATGAATCCACAATAGCCTTCTCTTTAATAGGAAACGCTCTTATTTAGCACAAGCAAAATGTATCTGAACAGGAATAATTTAAGGTAAGTTATCACAAAGTGGAATCCATACAAAACATTTTTTCTGAAAACTAAGTTATTTATCTTTATGCTATAACTCTTATATTAATTAGTGTACAAAACTAAGTTATTGCGGGAAATGTATTTGGACAGGAATGATATAAGGTAAGTTATAATTGAGTGGATTGCATACTAAACACTTTTCTGACAACTAAGCTACTTATCTTTATGCTACAACTCTTAAATCTTTATAATTAATGTACAAAACTTCATTGGCACCTATGCATTAATTATAGGAGATTGTGAAGCAAGGAAAAAGAAAAAGAATTTTGGATTGTGAAGATTTATGAAAATGAAAATTCAAAAGTACTACTAACAATGTCGGAGTCTAGACCTCAAGGTTAGCGGGTATAAATATGTCAGTGTATGATATCGTACCATGAAAGGCTAAAACTTTCTTACATCATAAATAATTATATAGAAAAACATAGACAATTTGTACAACAATTGCGTTATATTTCAAGCATATAACGAATTTTGATTCCAAGAATATTGTCCAAGTAATGACATACATTTAATGTCCTTATATACTACACAACTATAGTTCTTGGAAAGGAGTTTAAATGACGATCATTTATTCATTTGTATGTACCAAAAGTTTGAATATTAATCTTTCGTACTGAATTAAAACTTTATTTTCTTTTTTATGTTGAAAAGAGAAAATAAATTACTATCTGAAAACAAGAGAATCATACTTTTTATTTTGGATGTATTCATGTTTAAAGTAAACTACAATGCAATTAATCCATAAATTTAGGGGGTCAATACAATGAAAGAAAAGAATTTTGAAAATTTCAGGGAACACAAAGATAAGATAAAATAAAAAATTTTAAAATTTCTCAAAACAACTTTAGGAGCCTTTCGCGATTGAGAGGGAGTAATTGCCAACCCTCAATAATACTTAGCTCTGCCCCTAACCACTAATTCCATGAATATCACTCACGAAATGCTACAAAGCCTCTCTCTTCAATGTACGGTCCCCAGTATTCCAAGCGGTGTACTTTCTTTGACACACACTAGTCAAGGTCATTGTTCTCCCATAAAAAAATAGAATTATCCTAAAAATTGAAGTAGGATTTGTCACGACACAAACCTAAAAACTAGCCCAAGCAACTTTTGGACTGAAATTCATTGGTCCAAAATGATTAATCAAAATTATCTGGTAACCTTGGATCCAAATTTATAAATCATTCTCAAACTAATGTGAGACTAAGTACGGATATCACAGCTAATCTGCAATAAATTCTTTTATATGAGTAACAATCATGCATCCAATATGTAGACGGTTTCAACTCTAACTTTAATCCAAGAGCCCTTAGCTTCATGACCCATTATTTCTCCCAAAAAAAAAACAAAGAAAGGAAAAGAAGATAAAGTATGATCGTTACCCCTTTTTCCTAAATGCATAGAATGTTTTAAGTATATCATAAAACTCATATTAACGTTGCAAGATAAGAGAACCCTTTCTCTCTTTTTTTTCTTTTTTTTTTTTTGTAGTTTTTGTATAATGGCCCAAAAAGGCAAATATAAACATCCAATTGGGGGATTTACTTGAAGGATTATACTGTTCTTAATTTCTTCATAGATGGTGATTCGCCACGTAAAGGAAGCAATATTTTTTTTTAATCCCACGACACGTTCTTCTTTAAAGGACAAATTTACCTTTTGAAAGTCTACCCAACATTTGACTATTGGAGGCATTATTGTCATTGAAGAAACTTGCTGTAGGAATAAAAAATAGAAGTTGGCGGCAGTAATAAAAGCCCAAAAAAAAAAAAAAAGGTTGTGGAAGTATTATGTGCCATTGGTCAAGGGAGACTTGATACATTTTAAGGTCATTGGAGACGCCAAATCTCATGGCATATTTGCATTTTATTAACCCAAAGCAATCACAAGTTTGCATTTTATTAACCCAAGTCGATCATTGAAATCTTAATAATTGGGCCTTATTAGTCTAAAGAATGCATTGGGCTACCTGTCAAGATCTTCAAATCTTAATAGTCCTATCAGGACTTTGAGGTTGAATTACCGAATTGAGCCCAAGAAAACTAAATCCTCTAAAATCACCCAGCCCAAGAACAGTATCAATACACATATAATATAGAGGAAAATACCCTGCCGGCCCCTAAACTATTTACTTTGCTCAATTTTGGCCCCTCAACTTTATTTTGAACTAATCTAGCCCCTTAACAATTGAAATCGTCCAATATAAGGACTTCCGTCAAAATGTCGCGTTAGTATCGACAGACTGAGGGGTAAAACCGGCAGTGCATAGGAATCAACCATATGAATAGCACAAGAAGGCTTCGTTTGTTTTTATTTGATAGATCTAGGGTTTGTTGAATTTGAAGAAAAGCGAAGAGAAAAAAGAAAGAAGAAAAATGTCAAGAAGAAATCCTGAATCTCCTACTTGTCAATGTGGAGTGCAGTGCGTGATAAAAACATCATGGATGAATTGGAAGCCAGGACGAAGATATGCAGAATGTGCACTTCCACAGGTAAGCCCTTATGATTTTGATTGATGTTGAAGTTGTAAAACTTTGAATGGAAATGTACTGAAGTTGAATATGAAATAGGGGCAAGGTTGCTAGTACTGGTCCTGGATAGATGAAGAAATGTGTACCCGCTCCGTGCAAATCATACCCAGATTGCTTTGACGTTAACCAAATAGAAACGGAGCTTGAAGAGGCTGCAAAATATTCGGCTAAATTGGAACGAAAAGTGCGAATAATGGAGGCAAAAATCAAGCAATTGGAAGATGAAGTCGGAGGATATGTAGGAAGAGAGCAGAAGGTAATCGTGGTTCTTGCAATTGCATTTGCACTTGCAATTGCAATCTGGGGACTTGGGATGGAAAATGAAGCATCTTTATTGCAGTTGACCAACTGAGAAGTAAATGAGGTGATGATATTTTTGTATGATGCGCCACGACATTGCTAAGGAAGTAGTTTAGGGGCCAAAAAAGTGTATGTGTCATTAGTTAAGGGGCCATAATACTGCTGTTGTATTAGTTCGGGAGCCAGAAGATTTCTATATTATTAGTTCAGGGGTGAGAAAATTATGGCTACATTAGTTCAGGGGCCAAAATAGAGCATATTGAATAGTTTAGGGGCCAATGTAGTACTCTTTTGTATATATGAAAAAAATTGCAATGCAATTTCGAACGCAAGGTGGCTTTGTCAGTTATAATAATTTCTGGTATTTGCTGTACGAAAAAAGTTAAATAAAGCAGAACAAAGAAGTTAGGCAATCTGAAAAGACACACCAATAATGCCAAAAGTTCACAGTAAATATAGTTGATTCCATAGTATGGCTATAGTACAATAGAACAAAAGAAAAGGCAGATAGCCATAACAAAAGAAGACAATTCAATACACTTTGATTGTCTATGAAGTCAAATTTTGGATGCCACCAACAAAAAATATATTACAAAAATGGACAGACAAGCCATTAGGCAACACTGTTTTTGCTGCTTCCTCCTCTAACTGCTGCTCCTCTTCCTCTAACTGCTGTTCCTCTTCCTCTGCCTATATTAATTTCAGCATATGTTCCAAGAGCATTGCATCTGCTTGAGCTATTAGCCACTTCAGCACCCACTCGTCTTGAGCCTCTTGCTGTTCCTCTACCCCATTTACCTCTCCACCTCCCTACTGAATATGGTGGTTTTTTCCCTAAATAAGCATAATTGAAGTTAATCCAACCCTTGTCAGAATCAGTGAGTTTGGCCTTTTTCTTTGATCTGGTATGCTGGGACTGAGATAAGGATCTTGGTGGTGGTGGTGGCTGCTCACCGGACAGATTCACTTCTTCTTGTTTACCACTTTCTGGCTGTTTCTGCTGCTGTTGATGAGCAGTAGATTCTTGCTGCATTCCAGAAGTATCCTGCTGGTGCCTTTGTCCTTCCTCCGGAATCTCTTGCTGCTACAGCTCATGTTGTTCAGCTTCCTGCTACTATTCTTCTTCTTCTGTAATTTCTTGCTGTGTTTGCTGTTGCAATTGAGTTTGTTGCCCCTGCTGCAGCTGCTATTTAGATTGCCTTTTTCTTTGCCTCTTACCCTAAATTCAAAATACAAGATGTGTAAAAAAATTGAGTTATCTAAACAATGAGAAAATTTTTTTTTTTCAGAGTTTAAATTTGTAAACCTGCTGCTTTTTTGTAACACCTTCCATAGAGATATCCTACTGGTTATCACCTTGAGTGCTTTGTTTGCAAGTTGCTGCATTGTGACCTGCACTTCCACACTTTCTACAATGCATAACCACAATCTTCTTCATTTTATTTCCACCAGTTTTGCCCTCTGTGCTATCCTTTCTCCTAACTTTTTGAGGCCTCCCTGGCTGTACACATGCTAGGGGTGGTTCCATCTCTACATAATCAGTAGGAGGCCACTACATACGGCCACTGATTGGCTGCAAGACATTATCATAAAGTTTCATAAACAGTTCTTTAGAGAAGCATGGGGCTATTCCAGTCAAAAGGTCCCTTCCACATGTCATCATTACTGCTATGGCATGGATGCATGGCAAACCACTTATTTCCCATAACATGCATGTGCAGGTATTTCTTCTCAAATCCACAGCAAACTATTCATTTCTTGGACCCTTAACTTGATATCCTACTATGCCATTCCATATAGCATTCCAAACTACAGCATCTTTTATCCTTTCATCAATTAGTTCTTTGATTAATGGCCCAACAGGGACACTCCACTTGACTATCCCCTGTCTTCTTCGCTGAATTCTTTGCATCACCATCTCATGGATTTCCTCAAGCATTGATATAATTGGCCTATCTCTAGTTTCAAGAATAAATCCATTGAATTGTTCACAGATATTATTTACTAGCATATCACACTTAGTGTGAGTTGGAAAGTATGCCTTACACCAATGCTTTGAGGGAGGCGCATTCTTGACCCATGCAAATGCCTCGGGATCAAATTATTAGAGATCATCCATTGCAGCATTATACTGTTCTACTGTTGTGCTTGAAGCTATACTCCAGAACTTTCTTTTCAATCCTTCTCCAGGATGTTTTTTCTTGAAATTTTTGTATAGGTGCTGAACACAAAATCTGTGTTCACATCCCGGAAGAATTTCTGATAAGGCTCTATTTAACCCCTGTAAAAAATTTCATATACAAAGTTAAATATAGCTAAACTTACAATTGGAAAATAAGCATGCTAAATATTGTAGTTATTTATTACCTTCTGCTGATCAGATATGAAAGTATAGTGGTATTGGTTCATAATCATCAAATCTTCGCTTAACAGGTTCAGAAACCATCTCCATTGTTCTGTAGCCTCTTTCTCAACTACTGCCCAAGCAATGGGCCACCATCCATTGTTAGGGTCTACACCCATAGTTGCTAACAATTGACCAGGATATTGGCCCTTAATGTGACACCCATCCACCCCAATTATGGGTCTACAGCCACTTAAAAAACCATTCTTCAATGGGGCCAAACAACAATATAGCCTCATGAATCTCGGATTCTTCCAAAGCTCTCTGAATGGAGTGTGCATTATATCAATAGTAATGCCAGGGTGAGTCTTCTTCAACTCCTCACAATAGTTCCCAACCAGTTTGTATTGCTCCTCAGCAGACCCTATTATCTTCTTTAATGCCAATGCTTTAGCTTTGCTAGCTACTGCCCTTGTGATTTTGCACCTGTATTCTTCATTTACAGTTTGTCTAAGCTCTCTAACAGGCAGTTTCATGTTAGATCTTAACCTATCTTCATATCTTTCAACTAGCCATGTAGATGTCATTTGCCTATTTTTCCATGCATGCCCACAATTCTCATGCTTATCATTCATACTTTTCACTATCGAATCATCTGTTCCAAAGTAGTTGACAGTAGATGCAAAAACATACCACGGGCAAGGAGTTTTACATTTTACTCTAACTCTCTTCTTCTCATTCTTTACAGGTTTTACATGCTTTCCGTTAACAATTGAATAATTTTTTACAGCTCTCCTGAACTCTGTTGCATCTTTAAATTTCAGCCCCACAAAGAATTTTGGATTTTTCATGTCCCTCTCAGGAACAAAATCTACAAATTGTAGTTGTTGACTCTCATTTTCATCATCAGATTTACTATCCCAACCATGTATTTGATCAACAAGGCCATCTTTCCCAAATACAGCACTTATGTTTTGTTGTTCAGCATTTGTTGGTCCACTGCTGCCTATGTTTGTTCGATTCTCTTCTGCACCACTAATTGGCCTATCTTCTACATGAGTGGGTCCACCAGCTGTTGGCCTTGAAGTTGCTGGTTCTTCAAACATATGTTCATCTCTACAAAATGCATTATCTTCACGAAAGTGTTCTTCTTCTGAACTTTCACTATCATTATTCAGCATCTCACCATCCTTTTCACCATGTGCACCTGATCCCTTTTCCCCTTGGAGGGTCCCTCCAGCATTAGCACTATCATTAATGACCTGAGAGCCATCACCCTCTACATCATATCCCCCCTTGATATTTCAGACTCTTTATCTACATCCGTAGGTCCCACAGCTGCAGTTTTACTTCTTGAACTACCCTCATCCACCCCCTTTCTAGAAACTTTAGTTCCTAACCCTTCCTCACCAGCCCCTCTTGTTGACCTTATAGTTCTTAACCTATTAAACCCATATCCACTCCTTGTTATTACATCTAAGCACGGCTCTCTTGTAACTCTCCCGTCATCATCTAATTCTTCTATCACTACACCTTGACTCTTCTTATTTCCACCAACCTCAATAAAAGACTCATGCTGAGTTGACAAAATTTCTTCTATTGACTTATGATCACAGAACACCTCCATCAATTTGAACTTTTTTACCCATTTGTAAACTCATTAATATTTACATCAGTTTGCAATTCTCTTAACCCGTGGTTTAGATCACTATTAGGTTCAATATAATAATATAGCATGCTATCTTTATGGCCTAACTTGCTTACGATGCCATTTATCTCATGCACAGACATCCTTTCCCCATCACATAAGTCCACGTAGTCTACATTACCATTAACATACGACTTGTACTTAGTACCAGTAATTTGACCACCATGATGAAGTCTAATAGAAAACAAATCAGAATCCTCCTCTGTAAATTTAAAATACAAGTTATTAATTGACTTACAGATGCTACTGTAATTCATTGTACAATAAATTAAATTGCACACAAAACCCCCAAATTTCAGAATCCACATCATAAAACAATTACAAAATATACTATTGAAAATAAAAAATGACAACCAGTAGGCCCACATGCAACCCATTCGGAGACAATGTATTAATCTTTATTGCTTAGAATCCCCACAATCAGACATAAACAAAACAAAAAGGGACCACTAAACCCTAATGCCCTACAAATCAGACCATAAATTTTGTCTTATTCACCTTATTATTGTAATATAATAACTTCATAATCATCCAAATATAGTGCAATTAAACTTACCGTACACCAAATACGGGTCCAATTCTACCCCTCTTTCTCTGATTATCCATTCCATTTTTTGTGAGGGCCTTAAAAATCTGAATTTTATTTTAAAATGTATAATAATATTTATATTATGTTTATTCACTAAAATATTAGTGAATTTATGTTTTGAGTGATTATTTTCTAATTTAGAGGATTTTTCAAGAATTATTTGCCGGTGTGTGGTTTTGGCCAGTTTAAACATTTTATTTTTGTTCCGAAGCGTGAATAGTGACTTTAAGATAAAATTGAGTATATGTAGAGATATTACAGAGATATATTTAAGGTTGGACAGTGTTGGGATGAAATAAAACAGTGTAAGTTAGAGTGTCGACGCGACAAAAAGAGGAGTTTGACCACTTTTTCCTCGATTTAAGGACAACCAAGCATTTTGTCCTTATAAAGCATTGTTTCTTGCTTCCTTGCTTCCTCATTTGCAGCCACACTTGAAGCTTGAAGAGAGAGAGAGGGCCGAACTAGTGAGAGAGAGAATTGAGAGATTTTGCAAGCTTTCTTCTTCTTCTTCCTCAATTTTTCTTGCACTTTGAACACCATTTGAGAGCTTCATCTTGTTCCTTGTTGCTCCTCATTGCAGCCGGCCGAGAGAGAGAGAGGAAAGTTTCATCTTGTCTATTTTCTTGTTTCTTGAAGAATTCAAGAGATCAAGCCATCAAAGCTTCATCTCTTCTTCATCTTGTTCCTTGAAACTCCATTGGAGAGAGAACTTCAACTTACTAACTTCTTTTCTTGTCAAGTCGAGCTGGAGAGATAGAGTGAGAGAGCCGAGAGTGAGAGAGAGAGCAAGGAAGAGCTGTCATCTTGACCCTTGAAGCTTTTGGGAAGAAATCATCAAGTGATCAACGAGAACTTTGGCTAATTCTGAAGATACTTGAAGGAACAAGACTTGGAGATTCACTTTCGAATAAGATCTATCCTTGATCTTGCCAGATCTGAAAAGATCTTCAGGTATAACCCTTAAAACTCTTAGTTGTAACCTTATTAGTGTTAGATCTGTCAAATAAATAGATTATTTTGCTAAAAATGTCAGTGTTTGAAATATTTGAGTTGGGCTCTTGAATTTCCAACTTAGGTAGCTGACTTGAGGTGACTTTTAGGTAGCGAACTTGAGGACCTGAATGTGGTTGTGTTTGTTATTTATGAAATGAGATTATTTTATGGTTAGAATGTGGATTTGATGATTGAAAATTTTAAAGGAAAAGAGTGAGAGCTGGCCAAACCACTGTCTGGAAATTTTGACTTGTGATTTCAAAATTTTATGATGTTACTTGGCTAGATTTGCCTGAATAAATATGTATTGTGTTCAATTGTGAGTATATGTTTAAATGGAGTGAAAATCTTGGATTTTAATGGAGAAGAGTTGAGTTTTGCTAACTTTTGGGTAAATGTACTTTTTGGGCAAATTTGAGGGTTTGAAATGTTTTATCTGATTTTTCATGACTTTTGTGCATTGAGATTTGGTTAAGACTGTTCTAAATATGTGTTATAAACTTAATTAAAGTTGAGAGTTGAGTTAAACTTGCATGGGTGGTTTTTGAGGTGAAATACCTCACCTGATGTCTTTGTACTAAGAAATTTAGAAGTTGCCTGAATGGAGTACGTCGATAGCATGGATTGGTTATTTGATATTCAATTTGAAAATGGAACCTTTTAAGGAGATTTTCGACTCGAGTGACTACTTTTCATTCGAGCAAAAGTTAGAGGATTTTCTGTAAAGAATTCCGATGAAACAAATGAATAAACTTTGAGTTTAGTTTCGCTAATTGTGAGGCGAAACTTATTTCTTCTGTTTACTTAATTTTAGGAAGTGTGGAAGGCTTTGAAACCAAGCAAACTTTGGAATCCGAATCTTGCTATTTTGGTGAGTTTCCATGCATGTTATTTGATTATGTGAATTTAATTTGAAATATGAATGATTAAGTGATTTGATGTAAAAATCTAATTTTTGATCCTTCAAATGGAGTAGTGTGTACTTCATCGCACTTACTCCTATTTGGATGGCAAACTCTGTAAAAGTGGCATTTCAAGTATGTTTTGAACCTTTTGACTTTTATATGATGTGATGTGATGTGTTATGTGATTACTTTTCCTAAGAATACTTAATCCCCTTGGTATATTATCGACTCGAGCCGTTGGGAAGATCAGGTCGAGGAGATTTAACTACCTTGGGTTACGAGATAAATTGTGTGCTCTGGACTTGGCAATTGGCCTTGTCCCTGATGGAGAGCAATACACAAATACATAAGTTTATGTGAGGTAGGCAGGCCCGAATCGGGGATTTTGGTGGAGGAAGGAGTAAGTGGCTGTCTACTTGGTATGAACATTGACGGAGTGTCAACTACGTAAACTGTGCACCGGTCCGCAAACGTGCTCCAGTTCTGAGGATCTTAGCCCCTGAAGGCTACCCGTATCCTACATATGTGTTGTTAATCGCTTTCTTTATTTGTTTATTTATAAATATGAATTTTGGGGTGAAAAATCATATGTGTTATGTGCTTTGCATGCCTTTTGGAACTCACTGGGCTTTTAGCTCATTCTTTCAAATTTGTTTTCCTTAGTAGGGATTGAGAACTCAAGCGAAGGTGCTCACCGTTAGTCTCAAGGTTTACTTTTGTATTTGTATTGAGAGATGTGAATTATAAACTTGGAATGTTGTAAGGTGGAACTTTAGATGTGTATTTAAGTACTATATGTATTAAGAGATTTTAAGGTTTGAGTCGTGAATTTACGAGTTATCATTTGATTTAAGTTGTTATTGAAATTTTGGGATTGTAAGGTTGAAGTTGATCGACTATGAGTTAACTATAAGGGTGGGAATTGGCATTTAAACTGTTTCTTTGAAGAATTAGTGATCGCTCGAGTGAGTGAGTCCTGGTGAGAGGCAGGCAGGCGGCCCACGGATATCTTGGGACTCGCCCTAAGGAGAAGTGGGGCTGTCACATTTTTCCTGTTGAGGTTGCTGTCTACAGAGGAAAAGCGCCGATTCCAGGCTTTCGATTGTACTGAGTGGCACTTCTTTGGCTTCAAAACGACTCAGATTGAAAACTTTTTCAGCAATGATTGGTGTATGTTTACAGAAATTTTGAGAAGTTGAGGGTTGTATTGGCCTTTCAACTTTTCTTCTTGTTTTAGTCGCCTTACTCCCGTCTCTTGCTTTGATTCCTATGCACTGCCGGCTTTACCCCTCAGTCCGTCGATACTAACGCAACATTTTGATAGAAGTCCTTATATTTGATGATTTCAATTGTTAAGGGGCTAGATTAGTTCAAAATAAAGTTGAGGGGCCAAAATAGAGCAAAGTAAATAATTTAGGGGCCGGCAGGGTATTTTCCTCGATAATATATGTCAGTTTTCATTCTCCATTAATATAGGTTAATTGCCCTTGAGATCAAGAGTGGGCTCAAGTAGTTAACCCCAATATCTTCCCAACAATTTTTTTGTTATTAGCAGCTGTTTGTAGCTTAATACAATCGAACATTCTTTCTTCTTCTGACCCAAAGCAATTACTATAACACTACCACTCAAAACAAAATCTTCATGTAACATTAATGTTTGTACACTAGTATAGAAAGTGAATTATACACCATAGGCCAGCAAAGAAACCAAAATCATGTCAAATTATTGATCATACATGAAGTAAATTGTGCAAAATTAATAAGAAGAATCCTCAAACAAGATGACACAGAGCCTACACGAAATTTTTTTTTTCAAAAATTTGCTATCAACCTTCATCTGCTGATCTTCCTGTGGGATCAAGCAAATTGATATTCTCCAGGCTCTGAGTTATGCTCAACGAGGGCCAAGACCACCGGAAAGAAGGCTTCTTTCTTCGTCTTCTTGCACCACCACCAGACGGCAGAAGAAGGCTTCCAGAACAAACACATGCAGCCAAAGTTGAAAGTGCAACAGGATTACGAAGAAACGTTGCGGACCTTCTCCTCAAGTTGTATAGGAGAAGAGAGTTGGAGCCTTCATTGAAACTCTCAAACATAATTTGTAAAAGAATTTGATGGTGATAACCCTTGGTCAAGGCAATTGGAATAACAGAAGTATATAATCTGCAAATTGGAAGCTTCAGAGTATACTTAAACCAAGACTCCTCATCTCCATACTTTCTCATCACCCACATATCAACAACGTAAGTTGGATACATACTAATAAAAACTGCAGAAAGACCACCACCTGAACTACCTAAACATACTTTCCAGTGAATGCTACCACCGGGGTACTCAGGTAACATCATGCAATAAAATTGCTCAGTTTGGAGATCAAAGGCAACAACAAAGATTTCCATGGAATCCCAATCTCTCATAACCCAATGCAAAGCCTTACCACTGAAAACACCTCTAAGTTGATCATCAAAAGCTGTCGCACCCTCAAATGGTGAATCCAAAACCCTCCAAGAATTTGAATTAAGGCTGTAAATCATGACATCTTTAGAAGGATTTTCAGCTAAAACTACCAAAATGTAGTCATCAGTGACTTCGTTGTACCCAAAACCATAATGATGACTGGTTCCTCCAGGATAATGTCTAGGGAACCATGGTAAATCCCATTTCTTTCTAGTTAAAGGATTCATAAAGGTCAGAGCTAACGGTGCAGTTCCAGAAAGTAAACCAAGACATATTAGGCCATAACATGACCCAATGATTTGGCATCCATAAAAATCATGAAGTTCATAAATACCATGTTTTAGTTTACGGGAGATCTTGATTTCTTTAGTTCTTCCACATACTTCACCAAGATCAAAGCTAAGAATATCATGTATATTTATGGAAAAGAGTTTGTAAGTGCCACAATAAGAACCTCCAATGAGAATACGAACTTCAGCAGAGTCAGAGTCCTTCGTTCTCTTATAATGCGTCTTGACGAATTGCAAATTGTCTATCTGAGCTTTCCATGACTTCGACACACACCGAAATCTTGCAAGAGATTTCAAGGGTAACCTTATCAGTACCTCGGTGAAGAGCAGTTCTTGAGGAATATATGCAGACATGGTCTGCAAGTAAACAAGAAGGCAGCTACATATAAGATAAAGCAGTAAGAGTTTTTTCTGGAATAAGGTTAGGAAAATAAAAAGAGCAAAGAATAAAAAAAAAGGAAATTTTTTACCAGTATGAAGTTTCTAACTTCTGCCCTTTCAATCACATAATGATCCTCAAACACATAAATGGAGCAGAGTGATTAGTGCGCTGGAGTTGTTTTTGGGTTGAGGAGGAGGTTGCTGAATACTCTTTCTGCTAGTGGTGCCTCCAAAGGGACTGAAGAAACCAAATTTAGGGAGGAAGATAGGAAAATTGGGCAACAGAGAAAACTGTTTTAGTAAATAAAGGAGGTGGAGATGAGATTGAGGGAAAAATACAAAAGATGGTTGTTGAAGATAAGGGTGTGAACACAAGGATGCTTCAAATGCTGGTTTCAAACACGTGGGACACGTAAGATATCATCTGTTAAAGCACAAGCAACTAAAGTTATTATTGACTTGCGTCAGAGCGATAAAAATTTTTGTCATGGGGAAGGGCATAAACAATCACATCTCCACTTGTCGGAGACAATAAGTGGTCCAGACGTGATCAATCTTGGAATGGATAGCTAGAAGTTGTAGATAAAACAAAAGATTTTGTTTAAGCAATTGTTGAGGCTGTTGGTCCTCTCTGGACACAGATGTTAAGTGTTAATAAAGTGAGGTAAAGTACAGTAGACTGAGTTAAAGGAATGTATTCAAAGGCCACAATTTTAGGGTTTTGTTTGAATTGGGAGAAAGCAGTGTGAGGAAGCAGGAAAGAAAACAATTTAGGGAGGAACAGAGAGGTAGATTATGATGAGTGAAGGGGAGAAAGCTGCTCATGAGAGTGAAGAAGGTGGAGGTGGGCTTGAGGGAAAGGTACAAAAGGTGGTCGTTGGAGATGACAGGTGAAGTATGAAGACAACGATATTTTCACATGCTTAAACACTTATTTGAAAGCATACGTTTTAATCTGCTAAAGTACTAGAACTTAAAGTTATTGTCGACTTGCATCAGCTTTATAAGAATTTTCGGCATGGGGGACAGGTGTAAACAGTCAGACCTCCAATTGCAGGAGATAATTAATGGTCCAGATGTGATCAAGTTTGGAATGTGCAGCTAGGATTTGTAGATAAAACAAAGGTTCTTGTTTACACAATTGTCAAGGCCTTTGGTCCACTGTGGACATAGAAACAGAGAGTAAGAAAGACAATTCTCAATCTTAGTTTGACCAAGGAGAAAGCCTTGCCAGGAAGTACAGTTGCAGGAAAGAACTGAATCTAGGGAGGAACAGAGGAAGATTATAATGAGGGCAGTAGAGAAAAGTGCTGAAGAGAGTGAAAGAGGGGGAGGTGGGGTTGAGGGAAAAATACAAAAGGGAGTTATACAAGATAACAGTGAGAGTGAAAAATAAGATAGCTTTAAAAACTTAAAACACTTGTTGAAGATGAGTTTAATCCGTTAAAATACCAGTAATTAAAGTTATTGTTGATGTGCGTCAGTTTTAAAAATTTTTTGACATGGGGGACGCAATCACAGCTCCTATTCTAAAAAACAAATTAAGGCTCAGAAATGACCAAATTTGGAATCAATGGCTAGGATTTCTAGATGAAACAAAAGATGTTTATGCAATTGTTGAGGCCCTTGGTCCTCTTTGGACATGTTAGCTAGGAAAGTGAGATGAAGTACAAATAGAAAGTATCTAACAACCAGGATTTTAATTTTTAAGGCTTTGTTAGAATAGAGAGAAAGCCATATAGGGAAGTGAATAGGAAAGAAAGGTCAAGGAAAGTTAAAATCGATGCCTAGTGCATATTGATTTACAAAAAATCCAGATTGAGAGAAAATGGGTAAAATTGTAGTTATTGTAGCCAACTATTCACCTGCGACTGCAGAATTTTGCAGGACACAAAATGCAGGAAAATGCCATAAAAACATTAAGCAAACCAAATGTGAAAAGAAGCAGAAATAACAAATTTTCTGCATACCAAAACACCCAAAGGAAAAAAGTAACCAACTTTTCATCACTTCAGCAAACTTTTTCTTCCCATAATAATATGACATGTGTGTTTGTACCTTGTCCATCAAAGTTTACACCCTTTAGAACAGTATAAACATTTGAAGCTATAATCTACTGTTTTAAAGAGGATTTCTAAGACGTTAAAGAATGTTCTAATTGCTCGAAGTAATAAAATTAAGTACGTAAACTATCAATTACCTTATCACTGAATTCACATTAACCACAAATTGGAATTTTTTTTTTTTTTTTTTTGGTAGCACAAATGTAAACTTCGAAGCATATGAAACAATAACTCATTTTGAATCATGCGAACCATATCTATGTAAATATTATCCATATTACCCAGCAGAAGGTATAACTTTGCACTTTGTGTCATTGTTCACTAGCTCTTTGACTCCAAAGCTTAAACGAAGATTCCTCTGAAAAAAGGGGTTAGGCATCCAATACCTAAATATTTAGGATTATCCAATGAGTATTTTTGAGTAATTTTTTTTCCTGTAACAAAAGAAAAGAATCCATATATTTCTTCTGTTTCCTCAAATTAACATCAACCAATATACTGGCAATATATCTTTTATTTTCCCTATAATTATAAAGTTCTTCAAAATTTCTCTTTATATAGGTCTTATTATTCGTAGTTAACCATTTTAAGTTTTATGGAGCAATATTTTCATTTATATTGACTAGTTGCAAATTTTCCTTCTATGTCTTTTATATACAGAGATTTGTTGCTCTTCTATTTCATTCTTCTGGGAAGTTTCATATAAGGAGATAAGGCACCGTGAAGTAATTATAATTTATACAGTTGTCAATTATGAATGTACTCACATTTCTGTAAATCCAGAAAATGCTATTAATTAGCACTAAAGTCTAAACACTGCATCCCTTTTCTCGTAGATAAAGCCACATTGAGAAACAGACGTCTTTATCCATCTTTGGTATTGCTTGAGCTGAGGAGAGAGTTTGACCTTTTTTGGCATTTTTGTTGCAAATCTTCGATGGTTATAACTTCTGAACCCTGATACAAGCTCCAGTGAAAATCTTAACAACTTCAGAGGAGCCTAAAGTTTTTCTTCTATGGTAATGAAGTTTGATAAATTGTGGTCTATAATTTTGAGCATACCATAATTTTGATGCAGTAAAATTGTCCAAGAGACAAGACTTTTAACCTTAAGAGCACCTCGCCAAAGAGCAATTTTTTAGGAATATTGTCAGACATGGTTGAAGTTTTCACCTTTGCGACAAGAAGGACAAGAAGTATGGTGACTCTTCCTTAATATAGACCAAATTCAGAAGATTCCAAATCCTACTGTCCCACAATGAAGACAGAGAAGTAAATAAACAGTTCCTAAGCCAAGCAGAAACAAATTTGGCAAATTGAAACGTTCCAACACCTTCATCTATGTGAGACCAAAGGTTTTAAGGACTGTTCATTGTTCATGATTGATAATTTACCTGTAACTTATGCTATAATTTTTGTGTTGTTTTCCAAAATGAGGACATCTCTTTAATTTCCAAGAGTTAATAGGAGAGGTGTCAACCAAAGTTTCATTCAGGAATTTTAAAATGGTCGGCGATCTTAGTTTAATTAAAATCAGCAGAATTGGATTGTGTAACAAATAATGATTGAAATTGTATTCACTTGTGCTTCACGATCCAGAACACTTCAGATTTGTGTACCACCAATAAATATCCAATAAACCCATTAATTAAGTGGCGTTAAAATTTGGTTAAACATTTGAAATTCCACATTCATTTGAATAGCAAAAATATAACCATCTATGACCTGGACAAAGTTATTTTATACACATGAAACAAAAATCTAAGATTTGGAAGCTGCTTACCTTTCTTCTAATATCAATTAGTACAGAAACCCATAAAATTAAATCTCATACTCATTAGCAGATATTAGTGAAATGCTCTGTAACACACTAGCATGAACATTTATCAAGTTTCCAGAGTTGTTGATCAATTATTCATACAAAAGATTGCCTATTATCACCTTCGCTAGGCAACGAAGGTTAACTTCTTGAGGTGCTGAATGCTCTCAGCTAAGCATTCTTTGGCAAAATACAATGGTAAAAAGTAATAGTGCTGATTTTCGAATCCTTACATTTAGGCCACAAGAAGATTCTTAAACTTAATTTTGTAAGCAAGTTAAAACTATATCCCCCAATTCACTCAAAAGCATTGCAATAGGTAAAAGAGGATCACAGGAATTATAAAGTTTTCTGTGCAACAAAAGGTAATAGAAATATGACATTTATGACAACATTCGAAAGAAAAAAAATGACAAGGAATTGAACTTACCACAACATTACCTTGCAAGCTACTGCTACCATAAACAAAAGCAACATCTTCTTTTCCTTCTTTATCCGGTGCTGCTTTTGGTTTTTTCTTTTATTCTTCACCTTCCTCCACCAGGGCAACCACCACCATAAAGAAGGCTTCATCCTTCTGCCAATACCGCCCAAAGGCCAAAGAAGGCTTCCGGAACCAGAATAAAAAGGGCCACTACACAAGAATGATGCATTTTTCATCTTCGAGTCATATAGGAGAAGATAGTTAGAGTTAATGTCAATAAAAACACATGCCACCAGAATAAAAACGGCCACTGGAGCACAAGAATGATGTATTTTTCATCTTCATGTCATATAGTAGAAGATAGTTAGAGTTAATGTGAATAAGAACTTGCTGATAGTAATCATTCAACTATGAAACAGGAATTACAGAAATATACTGACAATACACTGACAGCTGTGACATAAACTTAATTGAAGAATCATTAGCTCCATGCTTTTCATCACCAACAAAAACACAACAAAAATGTACAATCCTAATCCAGAAAATTACAGAAAGACAAACATCCAAATTCCTTAAACTTATTCGCCACTCCATTAGATGCTACCATTATGATTTTGACGTGACAGATTATTGACCAAAAGGCAGCAAAAACTGCAGCCAGAGAACACGAATATCACATAATCCAATCAAAGCATTATCAACAAACACAACCATGACTCCTCCCAGAAACCAATTTTAGGTTATAAACCATGACTTAATAGGATGTTTTCAGATGCTATTTGAGCCAAAACTACCAATTTCTGGTCAATACTAAACTTTTCATAGCACCAAAAGTCATATTCATAACTAGGTTCCTTGAATCAAGAAACTCAACGAAACCTTGTAAATCCCTTTTCTTTCGAGTTGTGTAATTCAAAAACAACACAGCAAACGGTGAAGTTTGCTAAAATAAACCAATATATACTAGGCCATTACATGATCCTAACATTTGACATTTCATAACAATCACCAAGTTCATAACAGCACAAAGTGTAATTTTAAAAGAAAGCTTGATTTTTTCGCCTTCTTTTCTTCATCGCAAACAGCATCAGAACCAAGGCTAAAGATCAATAAACATCTGTACAGTAGAGTTTGTACTTGCCATAATGAAGTCCTCCATTAGAAAGCGAACTCCAGCTACATTCTGAAAGCTCTGGATTGTCAATTTTTGCCCTTCATGATTTTGATATGCTCTGCGCTCCATGGTTAAATTGGATTTTCAGCTATGCTGCTTCTAAGTAAAACAAAAAGAGACGCTAATCTAGTAGTAATAACAGTAGAAACTTAACAGTATCTTAACCAACTGGAATGAAGTAAAATAAAAAAAGAAAACAAGTATAAGTTGGGTTGAAATCCCATAATCCAAAAAACCAAGAAGTGGCAAAGAAGATTAAAAGTTACAGAGCAAGAAAAACCTGTCCAAAGGGTGGAAAGGTAGAACCCTCCTTTGTGCTGACTCTGATTCTTCAATCCCACAAAGATTCGAAACCAAGAAATTGGTGGGTTTTGCTGAAGCATACAAGCTTTTCTTTTGTCTAACTGAATAAGTCTCAAGCTTTTTGTCAATATGCACCAAAAAATTATAGACAGGCTAGGAAATTTGAAGTTGTAAGCTTGTGGTTGCTGGAATTTTCCCGTGATTGTACCATGTGCAGTTGCGCTTGTACGTAGATTAGTCCTGACAGTACAAATAGCTTTTTTGTAGTTATTTAATGTTATATACTTTTTTTTTTTTAATGATACATTAGAAGAATGGTTTCTCTACTGGGCAGCAAAAATAGGACACTGGCAATAGTGACATGTCAAAATAATTATACCAAGTAAAGTTGCCAAAATCTAAATATGCTTTTGGCATTCGCACAATTTCTTCGTGTGGATGCAAAAATCATTCCACAAATGTCATTTTTATTTCTTAGTCGAATATACAGTACGTCACACTTTTTCAAAGAATATATTCAACAAAAACTTTACAGTAGATTATCCTTTTCAGTCTTTTATTTGACAAAAATTATTTATTCTCGAAATTATCCATCGTGATTAACTTAACTTTTTTGAATATTTTATATTAAGAAGGTGTTCGACATATATTTTAAAGTAATCGTCGTATGTCCAAACTTGATATCTTCTTAAAAGTGAAAGAAATATATAAAAGATAGCTGTAAAAATTGAATGTCAAATCCAAAGGGGTAATCTTGTGTGAGAGATTTATTTTCCCCATTTATGAGAGTTCTTTATGTGGACCAAAGGGTTGATACAATTCTTTTTTTTTCCCCCCTTAATCCTTCATAGTTCTTTTGAGCAAACGATACTATCAGGGTTAATATTTTAATGCCACAATTTTTTTTTGGATTAATTGTTTTTAAATTACCCTTCCAATCAACCATGTATCTTTTTGTTTTTTCCGGGCATAATCAACCATATGCTTTGGCATCAAGATTTTGGGTCCTTTCTTTTCCTTATTATTTTGTTTTAGGTAATGGAAATCTACCATCACACCTATACTTTGGGGATCCAAGAAATTCTCCCAATGAGTGAAAAGACAGTAAACTGTGAAAACCAACCAAAGCACACAAGACCACTTTCGAACAGAATAGCTGCTATTCCATCTTTGCCTCAGACAATCACTCAAATCCCATTTCAGGTCCCCAACTCCACTCCACTTTCCTTTCCCAATTCCCCAACTCTCCTTCGTTCCAAACACCAAATTTTCACCCCAGAACTGTTCTCTAATGCAAATCTTGGATACCCTGTAAAGTCTTCTTCAAGAGTTTCTTGCTCTAAAGGTCAGTTCTTGGCTGATTCCTGATTTCCTTGTATACATGTATAGCTATAATTGATGGGAAAATTTGTTCTTTGCAGGATTTCTGATGTGGTTTTTGTGAAAAATTTGATCTTTATGATGTTTGTAAGAATTTTCTGGCTGTCGAATGGGTATTAGGGGCTTTGGGTTATGTTTCAGTCATGGCACCACCAACTCCTAGAAGAAAGAAATGGACTGAGGCAGAAGAGAGGACTTTAATAGATAGGTATGGTGAGATGGTTTGTGATGGAACTTTAGCTAAGATGAAAACTAGGGAGAAAAAATTTAAGCCTATTGCCTTGTATGTTAATTCTGTACACCATGTTAGGGACCCCGTTACATACCCTTGGCAGTGGACTTGGAAAGATGTGTCAGTAAAAGTGCAGAATATGAGGCATCAGTATGCTTTAGTTAAGCAGAAGATTAAGAAAACGGATTCTGTTGGCGATTCAGGTGGTGGGGAGGAGTTTGATTGGATGGAGGGGCTGACGTATTGGTCGAATTTTCTTAGGTATAAGGATGTTTTTGGTGATGTATCAGTTGTATTCAATAGTAGTGATTCGTTAGCAATTGTGGGAGATTGTAATGATAATGATGGCGGTTTTGATGGCAGTGTTCATGGGATGGATATGACTCAGTTTGATCATCTGGGTCATGTAGGTGATGATGATTTTGCACCTGGTCTTGATGGGGTCGACAATGGGATTATCAGTTTGGGGTTCCACTATGAGCGTGAGGAAGGGGAGGAGAATTTTAATGGAGGTAATAAAAGTAATAGTTATGTAAAGGAGGATGGGGATGATGGATTCGTTTATGAAGGCACTGAGCCTACTGGTTCTGATACGAAGAAGAAGAGGAAGGTCTCAAAAGGATTGGAGAAAAAGGCATGGAGGTTTCTGGCAAACCAACTGGGACAGCTAAGGGAAATGGAAACCCGATTTGAGCAGCGTGAAGCTGATAGAGAGCGGGAGAGATTGAGGAGAGAACGCCTTCTCATGGAAATTGAGCAGGAACGAGAGAGGAAATGGCAAGAAAGAGAAGCAGAGAGGGAAGAGAGGGAAATATCTAGGGAAAAGTTAAGGAAACAGAGGATTCTTGAATGGGAGACAATGGAAAAGGAAATTGAAGATCGGGAAAGGAGAAGAAGAGATGAAGAGTTGATGTTTGACAGGCAATGGGAGGAAAGGATGAATAGGAGTAGATTGGAATGGAAGAAGAGGATGGATGACATGTTAAGTCAGCACAGAGCACAAATGAGCCAGATACAGACTCGATTAGTTCATGAACAACAGAGTCTCACTAGTCAGTTGCTTGGTATTGTTTCACAGTGGACTGGTCATCCAACTGGGCTTTCTGACCACACTGGTGCTAGTAGCCATTATCTTAATCAGATGATGCAGAATCTTCACCATGTAAATGGTTTGGTCCATGGTGATGCAAGGGTTGATGGTGATAACCAAGAAGATCAATTTATTGTTGATGGCTGATAGTATCATTGCTCCCTTCGATATAACACAAAAATACAGAGCTGCTGAATTTGTAAAGGTCTGTAATCTAGCAAGATCTTTTATCACATTTTGTTCTTTGTAACCCCAAAAAAAAAAAAAAAAACTTTTTCCTTATTCTTTTGTTGCCTATTTTAGTGTAGGCTAAATGTTCTCTGCTCCAATTTTTTGATGTAACTAGTGTTCTAAGCTTGACCAAAAAGCCAGTTGTGCTTTCTATACAATGCAGCCATCAATTGTCATATTGCCTTAAGTCTTGTTTGTTCTTACACCTGAGGTGATTATCTCAGATATTGTTGTTTCATAAGACTTTACTAAGCAGTGAAAGTAACATCTACCCATAAGCTAGTGGTTTAACAGCAACTGTGCAGATATCTTATTTGTGCAGTCAATGGATTTATGCAAGTAGTTGAGTAATGGTGTGCTTATTAAGGATTTCAGCAATGAATTGCTACCCCCATATCCACATATAAGCCAATATACTTCCCATGACAAGCAGAAAAAGCCATCATGAATCTAGGATGTTAATTCAACTGGGACAAACTTTAAAAAAGTCTCCTTCAATTTGTAATAGATGACCAATTATTTTAGGCAGCTTTTTAGTAATTTGAACAGTTTATTGGCAAAACTAAGAGGAGCACCGCCTAGGCTTTCTTGGGAATGACCATACAAGGTTACGTTGCTTTTGATACCCAAAGCGAACCAAAGAATACCCTGAACTGAACTCACAGGTCATCCACTCTCTAGAATTTGGATGTTTTCAGTTTCTAGCATAATCCTACCCTGCTAGGAAAATGACCCTTGAGTAGGACTCTAACAGTTACCCACTGACTCATTGTTCTGCTAACCTTTTGATTATATTGAAATGTGGTGTACCTTTTTCTGTTAGGTACCCTAATTGACTTAAATTTGTTGTTTTTTGACAAGACCACGTCTGTGTGTTGTATTTCGCATCAACTATTTGCACTTTGAACAATTCTCTGGGCCTCTGGCTGCTCTGCCATATGTGAAGCTGAGATTACTAATATTTTGTAGTTCAGCATTTTTCGGTAAGCAGAAATACCTGGAGACAAATGACTCTCTTTCATGCATAGGTCATTGGTGTTGTTTTTAAGTGATTTAATCAAGTAGAACTTTTTACACCATATATTCCAAACATGGAAAGATGTGTTAATGTTATTCATGAATGGAGTTGAGAAACAATCTTCAATGCAAGTGTACATGCACAAAGGTTATCTTATCCAATGACCATATCCTTGCAGTAGGTTTTCTTTTCCTTGTTCCCTTCTTTCAGGTAAATTAATTATATTCCATACAGAAGTTAAATGATGTATTAGTTGAGGACTGGTTATTTTCTAAGTGATTGGTTTTAGCATTTTTATCAGTACTTCATCTTGGAGCAGAAGTATTGTCCCAAAGGCATTTCTAGTTTGAAGCAAAGCCTATGCCTCTGTCGTCAATATCTAGGCTGTGCTTTAACTTGACTTTCACTCGGTGGAAGTTGATCCTTGAACTTGATTTACTTTAGGCTTTCTTACCCCTGAATGGCTTGTTCAATTTGATTGGATTAGCATACATTACAGTCACTCATGATTTGGATAAGAAACAGAGATTCTTACTATTATTCACCCAATCACAGAGTTACAGGCACTGATGATTGTATCCTTGTAAACTTGAAAGTTGAAGCCACAACAATATATTTAGCTAGCATGGCCGTGTTAGTGATCTCTCGTTATTGTGTGAGTTTAGGATTTGAGTTCTGATTTTGCTTCGAGTACAATGGGCGATGTGGTTATATATTCACCCAGGGAAGCTCTCTCCGATCTGGAGCCAACTTAAGTTGTCAATTTTTTGGGCTTTGTTCCTATTCAGAGCCATGTGAGACAGCAGTTACAGGCCTGACTTGCTTTCTAGGAGATGGAATGGTCTTTTCTATTTAAACAAGTTGACCTGCAATTTAAATGTTATTTTTTTCGTATGTGTCTACACGCAAATGGTCTTTTCTCATGCTTATGATCTCTGTTTTACAGTGTTTGTTTTGCGTCCATATATAGATATGCATTCAATTGATAATACCGAATTTTTTCAGAACATCCAAGTGATCTGTTGTGCTGCATCTGGTTCCATTTCTGTTAGGGCCTATGCATATGGAACTCTCATCATGCTTGTTCTTTTCTCTTAGATATACCTTGTGAAAGTTTTAATATAAAGCAATGCACGATGCAGATTTGCCATCAGACCTCTGGTTGAGTTAGCATACGGCCTCTACCTGTCTGGCACCCCATTCTGTTTTTAATCCTTTCTTGCTGACTTCATTTTATACAGGTCTGACTAGAAGATAATGTTTAAGGATATTTTTTGTGAGCTGAGCTGCTTTAGTCGAGGATTTTGATTTAGGTGATTATTGTGGTGATCAATCATTACTTCCATTTGGTTACTATTCAAACCATGATTGTGCTTTGTTCAAACTATCAAGAAACCGAATAGGGAGGTAGTCCTTGATGATGGCACATCTAAATTTCAGCTCAGCTCAGACTTTGAAACTTACCCCTCAATAGTCAATCTACATTGATCTTACAAAATGCCATCTCAACCAAGATGTTTCATGGCAAATTATTGGATAATATGTGACTTTGATGCATGGTGTCCCAAACTTTTGATGGGTGCTTTTTTGGGTTTTGGTGGGGACCAACTCTGTTGCTTGATCATATGATGCAAAATGATAGTTCTTGAAAGTTGCTAAAAGGTTAACCTGGGATGGCATAACATAAGATTTTATCGTTTTTACTTCCATTCGAGAAAACGAAGCCCTTCATCTCCAACTAAGAAGTAGATTAAGCTTATGATATTAAGAAATTAAAAAGATTTTGATAGCCAGCTACTTTATCAAAACATGATTCATGCTTTTTATTGCAATTACAACCGTAGACTCTGAACTAGCCAATCTCCAAATGATGCAACAATTTCACATTCAGCTCAATAAGATACTAAAATCCATCTTGATGTATGAAATTTCTATTGTCAAAAAAGAAAAAAGAACACTAGTGATTTCAACCAATTACCCGAAGTGCAATTCCATTTCTGCTCATGCTGTTGGAAAGTCGATGTCATTGGGTTATCCTCCAAAAGAATAGGATCATTTATATTGTTCCTACAATTGTCTCGTCTAGCATAATTTCCTCACTGTCCTAAAATCACACAATTGTTCTATAATATGCCTCTCTTCCCATAAGACCCTTTCTCCTTTTCCTTCAACTCATTATATGTTCGCTGCAAGTAGATATTTGTCCCATATCCTCTGTGTTTCTCTACCTCTATCTTACTTCAGAACAAGAGTCACAAAAGAAAGTTATTTGACATTAAAGGCCTTTCACTGAGAGAATGGCAAGCCTAAAGGAAACAGATAATATTGCAAAATGTCTTGAAGAAAAATTCCCCCCTGTGGATATCAACAAAGAAGTAAATCCCGGACAAGACAGAAGTTTTGAGGTGGATCCTATATCATCTAAGGTAGCCAGGTCGGTGGAGACGAAGGTAAACATAATTTGCTAATCTTGAAGATCTTGGTCATCTCAATGAAAACTTAATCATTGTATATCATTAAAATTCACCAAAAGAACGAAGTCTATTTTACAGGTAAAAATATCATGGCTGAGAACTGGATGTTGTTTTGCTAAGTAGGATTCAAATATTTTGGTTTGGCATCATATCAAATATCCTGTTGTTTTGCAGTCCAAGGACCACGTGGAAGGAAACGAGGGAAGTAACAATAGGCCACAGAAGTTTGTGTAGGTTCTCCTTAATCAAAAGTGCATGGCATTTGCGTATCCTCCATCCCGTGAGAGATAATAACTTCATACATGACCATTTTTGGGTTACGAGGGACCTAGGTTTATTTTGTTTAATATTCTTGTTTTTTCTCGGATGTATACATGGCAAGTCATCACTCATCAGTTCTACTAGGGTAATTTCATAACCTAACAACTCTTTGGACAAAGGTCACATTTTTTTTCCCTTCAAATTGTGTCATTCAATCCCTTATGTTGTTGTAACAATATAACAGTATTGATTAATTTGAAAAAGCTTTTTTTTTTTTTGTATTTTCTTATGTTTAATTGAGGCCAAATCATACTGAATATGAACCAGATGGTCACTAAGAGGGAATCAAATAACAAGAAGAGGGATGGTTCAATATAATTTGTATATGAATCATAATCTGCAAGCAAGTTAGCGAATCGAAGAGTCAAATGGAGGAGAAGTCTACGTTAATTTCTTTTTTTTTTTCCTTGCTCATCCAACTAAAATATGCTAAGCAACCTGATTTTTTTCCTAAGAAACCTGATCACCCTCACGTCTTTATAATCATTTACCTAATTTTGCATAGTAGCTATGTAAGATTGGTAATAATAACCGCAACTTTTACTACATACTTTTTCTTGTGGTTTGTCCTTTATATTACAAATTTATATTGTAACTCTGTCAAGTTTGCAAATATTATCACAACATAACAAGACAACAAAGCAGGCATAGTGCAGGAGTAGCAGGAGGCGTCCCCGCTAGTGTAACTATCCTCTTTCTCAAGACCCCTCTTTGTAATAAAGTAGGATTTCTAAAAACTAAATTTTTATTGTAACGTAGTGGATTGTAAACTATTTTACTCACCCATTCTTATGTATCCCAAATTAAGTTGTTAAAAAAAATGCTATTTTACTCAATTCTATTGGTTTTTGTTGGCAAAGATAGTCTGTGAAGTGCATATTTAATTTTGGAGGTTTAGCCTAAGTATCTGCAACCCCATTCAATTCTTTGCCACGCTGATGAAGATCACTTACTTCCTTTTTAGGAGCGCTTGCTGCAAGCTAATCAATCAAAATCACAAGTGAATGAGATACCAAATTGATTTATTGAAATGCAACAAAAACTTCTTATCTAGCGAACAAAAAACATATGAGGAATCATAATTGAGAAAAAGGTCAACAAAACCGGCCTAACATCACTAGCTAACCAAACAACGAATGAAGATAAGAATGAATATTGTTGCTGAGATTAATGTCAGGTAAAAATATACCATAGAGTCATGAAAATCTCTTCACATCTTTTTAATTCTAATTCAGTTGCATAATATTTATGTTAACACGTAAACACGGAATATTAAAGAGAAAATCCATTCGATGTTGCAATGCAAGAAAGCTAGGCAACTTGCAAGTTAGGAAATGGTTGTGATGTTTTCTTTTCTTGTCCACATATGTCATGCATTAATAAACCACCATCGTCTGACTGTGACATAATGGGCATCATGGCGCAATAAGGGTCTCCATCAAAACACCTTTCTTTAAAAAAAAAAAAAAAGCCTTATATGGAATCAAACAAATTATAACCCACGAAATATGTAGCAAATTGACAGTTTCTGACGGCTCCAGGAAACAAGAAATGATACCTCCAGAATTCAGCAATGAAACCTCATGTTTAAACTTTAAAGAACCAGTTAGCTAGCTCAAATTGTACTTCATCTGTTTCCCTTGTATACTATTTAAGTACTAACCCTAAGTAGGTACGTACATTTTACTGCACGGATTCACAAACAGTATTAAATAATCGGCTCAACAAATCTAGCTTGTGAACTCAGCCCTAGTTACCGCTACTTTTAGTTGAGCAAGACACTAATTATCATTCCAAATGATTCTTTATTTTGAAAATTCCTTAATTTTTAGAATTTTCTAACAGATCTTTAGCAGACATTCAATGATGTACCTAACCTATATTTAATTTACCATTTCAATGCAAATACCCACAATTGTTTATCTCCTATTACATTGAAAACTTAATCAAATTAACTTCAGTGAATACAAGTATTAACACCGAAAACATATGATATTTACCCTTAGATAAACTCTCACTTTTAAATTTCGACTTCAATTGTATTATTTTCAATTTTGCTTCATTGGCCAAAAATCCAAATTTGGCCCCAGAGTGTACCATACAAAAAACATAATTGGTTGGCAAACAACAGCTGCTAAGGCGCACATTTTTTGGAATAATATGGCATTTTGATTAGACAAAAAGTCAACCTTATACCAAAAAAAAGAAGTGGGATCGAGCTGCTTTGTTAACTGATTGTTGATACTTGATAATGAATTGCAACTTTTATTATTGGCAATTGTTTTAAAAATTCGATTACGTACTGATCATCAATATTCAACCATGAATTTGAGTATTCTAGAGTCAACACAAGTGGGATGGGGTTGGTTTTGGAAGCGAAGAAGGAATTCTTCTATATATCTGCGTCTGCCTCTATAAAAGAAAATTGTCTTGGAAGTCACGGGAAAAAAAAAAATCAAGGCTTCATTTGGATTGAAGGATTTGAAATTCTCTCATATTGTTCTAGTTGTTTAGATAATTTAGACGGCATTTGAATTTGTGAATTACAAATTATTATAGTGTTTAAAATATATTTTGATAATTGATGAATTATACATTCAAATGACTCCTAAACAATCCAAACAACTACAGTGATTTGGGTAAATTTTAAATCTTTTATCAAATTTCTCAATCCAAAGGAAATCTAAATGTTTGTGGATGCATTATTGGTTCGGGTGATAGACATAGCCACCTCCTCTCTTCTAATTACATCTTCTCTCCGACACAGCGTGACGATGGGTTCAAAATATGCACCCAAGTTAAAATCTAAAATATACCTGTTTGCTACTAGTATATAGGTCATCAATATAGTATAGGGTATATATAGGTCAATCCCACGAGGAACTTTTAACCAATTACCAGGTTCTTAACTTACTCTATTATTTAGAAAATTAATCATCCAAAGAAATCACAAATATTCTAATGACCTAACTAATTAAGCTATATAAACTAACTTCACTAAACAAAAACTTGATTAGAACTTGCAAATGAATTAAGAAGTAAAACTCTTTTTCATCAAAGATCTAGGGCTAAGAATCCACTAATGGCTCTTATTCAAGTGAATTGACCCAACTTATGCAGCAACTCAAGTCCAACTAGGGTTTTGTTTCCATTTTTACACTACCAAACTCACTCTCGTGATGGTTGGTTATGACTAATAATTAATCCTCCCGGTTCTCATGGTGAATATCTAATTCTAATTCATTTTCCACATGAAACCACTTAAGTGAAACCACCTAAGTGCATCCCTACTCTCGTGAAACTACACTTAACCTCTATTTATTCCCTTTCCATTCTTGCTACCAGTTCTCTTTGAGTAATAATAACTAAATGACTTGCTATTGGTGATCAAACAACAATAAGTATTAAGTGTGGAATAAATAAACAAGTAGAACAAGATGCAACACAAGTGACACATACTCATCTCAAGGCAAGAAATCCATTAACTTCATCCAAACCCTAGATTTACAAACTAGTTACACATATCTTGTTGAAGTTTGTGGTTTACTATGGTTGCAGAAATTTCACAGAAAATTGAGGAATTACAAGGCAAACTCTTGAGGCATGTTTAGAACACTCTCCTTAAGGTTTTGATTGCCCCCACTACCAAAGTACTTGGTATTTGTTTCAGGGTTAATGGCTATCTACCTCTAGGATACCACAAGAGACAAGAAGGTTTTTGTAAGCAAAGAACAAAACTTCTTATTAGAAATGATCAATGATGAAAGATAGTTTTTCCTGAAGGAACTTGATGATTTTATATCATCACAAGTTTTCCCTCTGTTTTCCAACCAACAGACACATTCTCATACGTACTAGGTACCAATAGTTTCCAAGTGAAAAGTCACAAGCCTCAAAAGGATGCCAGAAAACGTTTCAGAATATTGACCATTGAGTAGATCCACGATGCAGATCCGTGAGCCAAAGGTCGCGTTTCAGCATCGCGGATGTTTCTGGAAATGAAACTAAGAACCAGAAGTTTTACTTCTGACGATCCACGAGACGATCCGCAAACTATACCTCGCGGATCCTCGACATCGTGGATCAACTTCTGAGAGTCCAGTTTTGGAATCGTGACTTCAGAAACGCGCAGCACCAGTTCTAGATCCGCGAACCGGATACGCCACCTAAGTTCGCGGATCCATGCGCGGATCTACACTGCTTTACTTGTAACCTTCATTTCCTCTATTTTACAAACTAATCCAACAATCTCCCACTTAGTTTGTAAAATAGCATGTCAAACTAACACACACACAGTGCTTTGCATAAAAGAAAGTATCATTAGATTTAAACTTTCCTCTTAGTGTAAGTAAACCACTAAGACTAACCAAATCAAGGTGGCATTTAGCATTAAACCATAATTTGTAAAATTAGTCTAGTTCTACCACACACAACGCACTTAATATCAATGATCAAATCACAACAGATTAGCACTATTACTGGCCATGTGCTCAATCCTAAAATCATGACCATTTACAAAGTACATAACTTTGAAGAATGCGGCACCACCTCCATGATCACTTAGGTGAAAACATTCTTTAGTTATAACTAACACCAAGAGAGTTTACATTTCATTAAGAATGTATCTTGACATACATTCATCCTCCCACTCAAACACTAGTGGGTTAAAACTAGTGGTCACAACCACATCACAACTTGTTATTACCCTTTAAACCTTAGCAACTAGTTGTAGTGCTAGTATCAAGGTAGGGTTCCCATTGATCAATGATTATAGACAGAATGGTTTTAACCCTATATATTTGGTCGTCGTATTCACTAAATCCCTAGGCAAGGGTTTAGTCAACGAATCCGCTAAATTGTTGTAAGTTCTAACGAACACTACACCCACGACGCCATCACATATTAATTGTCTAAGATACTCATGTCTTAGACTGATATGTCTAGATTTACCATTATACACCTTATTCAAGGCTCTAGACAAAGTGGCTTCACTGTCGCAATATAAAGAAACCGGAGGCATAGGTTGTGGCCACAACTTGATATCAAGTAAAAAATTCCTAAGCCACTCCTCTTCTTTACAAGCAGCTGCCAGAGATATAAACTCAGCTTCCATTGTGGAATGAGCAATCACAGTTTGCTTCTTTGAAGCCCATGAGATTGCACCACCACCTAACTTGAAAATCCACCCGGTTGTAGAATTCTTGTCACTCACACTAGTAAACCAACTAGCATCCGAGTAACCTTCAAGAACAGCTGGAAATCTACTATAGAAGATTCCAAGATCCTTCGTCCTTTTCAAGTAACCAAGAACCCTTTCAATGGATTTCCAATGATCCACACCAGGATTCTTAGTATATCTTGCAAGTCTACAAACAGCACAAGAAATATCTGGTCTAGTACAACTCATAGCATACATTAAACATCCAATTGCACTAGCATACTCTAACTGAGCAATCGGATTACCAGAATTCTCATGAAGTTTCAAACTGGAATCAAAGGGAGTATTCACTTCTTTGATTTTAAGATATTGAAACTTATTCAACACTTTGTCAATATAGTGAGATTGGCACAAAGCAAAACCCCCACTATGTTTCTTAACTTTAATGCCTAAGATAGTATCTACCTCACCAAGATCTTTCATTTTGAAACTTGATGAAAGATACTTCTTAGTTTCAACTATTCCCTTCATAGAATTGCTAATGATTAACATGTCATCAACATAGAGACATACAATCACAAGATAGTCTTGAACAGATTTAGAATACACGCACTTATCAGCATTATTATATCTAAATCCATTAGAGAGTATCACCGATTCAAACTTTTCATGCCATTGTTTAGGTGCTTGTTTTAAGCCATACAACGACTTAACCAACTTGCACACTTTCTTTTCATTACTGGGCAAAACAACCCTTCAGGTTGTTCCATATACACCTCCTCATCTAGGTCTCCATTAAGAAAGGCTGTTTTAACATCCATTTGATGTACAAACAGATTGTACAAAGAAGCTAGAGCAATTAGCACTCTAACAGAAGTTATCCTAGCCACAGGAGCATAGGTGTCAAAGTAATCTACCCCTTCTTTTTGTTTAAACCTTTTGGCCACTAACCTAGCCTTAAAGGTTAGTAGCTTTCCATCAGTGGCATATTTTCTTCTAAACACCCACTTACAACCTATGGGTTTAGAAGCTTGAGGCAAATCAACAAGAACCCAAGTATTGTTGGGCAATAATGAGTCCATTTCATCATTTTCCGCTTCCCTCCAAAAGGCAGCATCTCTTGAAGACATTGCTTCACCGAATGTCTTCGAATCATTCTCAACATGCAATAAGACTGGAATCTTATTATGTAGAGAATCCCTATCGCCTTCAACCAAGAAAATGATAGCTTGAGAAGATATAAAATCTGCAGGGAGATGCTTTGCTTTTCTAGGTCTTTGACTCCTTCTTAGCTCAATAGGAGTGTCATTTTCCTTTCTCTTATTACTTGAGAAAGGAACCTGATCTTGGAGTGGTTCTACATCATTAGAAGGTACTACTAAAGGCACATTGTCTTTAAGAAATTTATCCTCAAAAAATTGCACATCTCTTGATTCTACGATAATATTAGAATCAAGGTCAAGCAGCCTATAAGCCTTAGAATTTTCTGCATAACCTACAAACACGCTCTTGAGAGCTCTAAGTCCCAATTTAGTCCTTTTATTATCCGGAACTCTAAAATAGGCAATGCAACCCCAAACTCTAAGATAACTTAGGTTTGGTTTTCTTCCTTTCCATACCTCATAAGGAGAAGATTTTAGTTTTAAAGAAGGAACTCTATTGTGTACATGACATGCTGCCAATAAGGCTTCCCCCCACAAGTTCTTTGATAATCCTGAACTCACTAACATAGAATTAACCATGTCTTCTAGAGTCCTATTTTTCCGTTCAGCCAAACCATTTTGTTGTGGAGTGTAAGGCGCACTAGATTGGTGTATAATGCCATTTTGTTCACAAAATATTGAGAACTCACTAGGGAAATATTCACCTCCCCTATCACTTCTCAATATTTTAATTGTCACTACCTAGCTAATTTTCAACTAGTACTTTGTAGGATTTAAACATAGTAAAGCATTCATCCTTATTTCTCATAAGATAAACATGTACATATCTAGAACAATCATCAATGAAAGTAATAAAGTATCTATTACTACCTCTAGTCAAAACACCATTCAATTCACAAATATCAGAATGAACAAGTTCAAGTAAGCTGGTTCTTCTTTCTACCTTAGGAAATGGTAATCTTGTCATCTTTGTTTGGACACAAATTTCACATTTCTTATCTTCTTTATTATCATAAGAAATTTGACCATTATTAGACATAAAACGTAGAACTCTACTACTCACATGTCCCAATCTATTGTGCCACAAATCATAAGAAGATAAACCAACCAAATAAGAAGAACTAATAATTTTATTAATACTTAACTTAAACATTCCATCATTAGCATAATCTTGTCCTACAAAGACCCCATTCTTGGATAAGATTATCTTATCAGACTCTATTACAATTTTGAGACCACTCTTATTCAACCTATCGGTTGAAATTAAGTTCTTTCTCATGTCTGGAACATGTAGAACACTTGTGAGCACCAACTTTTTTCCGGAAGTGAATTGTAGATCCACCGTCCCTTTGCCAAGCACCTTGGCTGTGTTATGGTTGCCCATTAAGACCACATCCCCCTCAGTAGTCACTTCATAAGACTTGAATAGAGCCTTGTTGTTGCAAACATGGACAGTAGCACCAGAGTCGTACCACCATTCATTCGGATTGACCGTAGTTGAGGCCACATTTAATTCCGAAATCATGAAAACTTTCCATTCGGACACCATTGCTATAATTTCAGTCATGTCTTTGTTCTCCACCGGGCAAGTTTGGGCACTGTTCCCTTTGTGCTTCTTGGTTTGTCTGCACTCATTCTTGTAGTGCCCCTTTTTGCCACAGTTATAGCAAGTCCGATTCTTCTTCTTGTTGTCCTTAGTGTTTGCATTATTCTGACCCGGAGATTTCCTCTTCTTTGAACCTCCACCTTTATGGCCACTTCCTTCTTGCACATAGTTTGCTCGTGCACTTGTCTCCACTTCTCTCTTTTGTATGATTCTAGCATCTTCTTCTATACGAAGATGCTTAAGAATATGGTCCAAGGATAAGGACTCGATGGTGTGTAGGAGTTTCTTTTGGTAATCGTTCCAACTAGGAGGTAATTTTGCTATGATTGCCCCCACATGCAACGATTCAGAAACCTCCACACCAAGATCTTTCAATTTAGACACTAGCACTTGCAAGTCATGCATTTGATCTAGAAGAGAAGTAGAGTCATTAACTATAAAATCAAAAATTTTCTTAATAAGAAATTTATCCGCACCTTGTTTTTGAGTATCATATTTATGCTCCAGTGCAGCCTAGATTTCCTTTGCCGTTTTCATTGATTTGTAGACATCGTACAAATGGTCGGATAACGTGTCTAGGATGTGTCCTCTGCACAGAATTTCATCCTTCTCCCTCTTACACCGCTGCACTATGAGTGCCTCAGTGTCATTCTCGTTTGGTTTAAGGAGTGGAGCCAAGTTTGGATCAAGGATGTAGGCAACCTTGATGGCTGTGAGGAAGAACACAATCTTGTCCTTCCACCTGCTAAAATTTGCCCCCATTCCATCAAGACGATCAAGTTTCGTCACTCGATGATTGATGGTCTGCAAAGCGTTGTCACTTGAAGAAGCCATTTCGCAACAAAACACCAATCAAAACCTTAAGATTGTTGAAGTTTGTGGTTTACTATGGTTGCAGAAATTTCACAGAAAATTGAGGAATTACAAGGCAAACTCTTGAGGGGTGTTTAGAACACTATCCTTAAGGTTTTGATTGCCCCCACTACTAAAGTACTTGGTATTTGCTTTAGGGTTAATGGCTATCTACCTCTAGGATACAACAAGAGACAAGAAGGTTTTTGTAAGCAAAGAACAAAACTTCTTATTAGAAATGATCAATGATGAAAGATAGTTTTTCCTGAAGGAACTTGATGATTTTATATCATCACAAGTTTTCCCTCTGTTTTCCAACCAACAGACACATTCTCATACATACTAGGCACCAGTAGTTTCCAAGTGAAAAGTCACAAGCCTCAAAAAGATGCCAGAAAACGTTTCAGAATATTGATCGTTGAGTAGATCCGCGAGCCAAAGGTCGCATTTCAGCATCGCGGATGTTTCTAGAAATGAAACTAAGAACCAGAAGTTTTACTTCTGATGATCCGCGAGACGATCCGTGAACTATACCTCGCGGATCCTCGACATCGCGGATCAACTTCTAAGAGTCCAATTTTGGAATCATGACTTCAGAAACGCACAGCACCAGTCGCGGTTCCAGATCCACGAACCGGATACGCGACCTAAGTTCGCGGATCCATGCGCGGATCTACACCGCTTTACTTGTAAGCTTCATTTCCTCTATTTTACAAACTAATCCAACATATCTAACAAAGCTCTTACACACATGCAAACATAGTTAAAAATCATGCTTGAACTAAATAAAAGATGATAGATAAGAATAGCCAAGATGAGCAAAGCTTGAACATTGCTTCTATTGATTTTCCAAACTTGAGATGATATAAAAGAATTCCTCCAAGTTCTTTTACAAGTTCACAAGTCTTACTAGTGCTAAAATTACTCTAAGAATCTAACCCTTTTTTCCCTTATAAACATGTATTTATACTAGCAAATCAAGTCAATAATGAAGGTTAGAATTTCCTTTTTTATAGCTGCAAAAAGCTTGCAAATGTTCCTCAAAAGAAGTGAAATAATTGAGCTAAAATCACTTCATGCAAGTTGCAGCCGACATCTCTAATTGGAATCTGGCCGGCAATCTGACCGGATTGGTGGCCATATTCCTCCCTTATCTTGCTCCAAAAATTTTCCAATTCTAACCTGCATTCTGCCCAGAATCCGGCTGGCAATCTGGCTAGGGATGTCCAGTTTTTTCGTCGACAAGTTTCTTCATTTCATGCTAGGTTCACACCCTGTGTGACGGCCTCGAAAAATCCTGATTTTATTTTAAAAATACCTAATATTGTTTGTATTATGTTTATTCATTGAAATATGAGTGAGTATATGTTTAAAGTGAACATTTTCCAATTTAGAGAATTTTAAACGAATTATTTGCCGGTGTGCGGTTTTGGCCGAATTAAGTGTTTAATTTTCTACCGAAGCGTGATTAGTGACTTTAAGTTGAAATCGAGCATATGTAGTGATATTAAGAAAATATTATTAAGATTGGACAGTGTTGGAATGGAGTAAAATAGTGTAAGTTGGACTGTCGCGTGTGTCGCGACATAAAGTGCCCAAAAAGGCACTTTTCCTTAAATTAAGGAAATGGCCACTTTTTGTCCCCTTTTGTCTTGACTTTTTGGCCTCTTGAGCTTCACTTTTCAGCTGCCAATCTTGGAGCAAAGAGAGAGAGAGTGGCCGAGAGATTGAAGGAGAAAGAGAGAGAGAAAAAGCTTCCTAGTTCTTCCATTTTTCTTCCTTCTTGTCTTGATTCATCAAGCCACCATAGAAGGCATTCATCTTCTTCATTCTTGCAGCTGTGAGAGGGGGGAGAGAGAGAGAGGCTGGTCCAAAACTTGGGGAAGAAAAGAGAGGAAAAAGCTTGTGGTTTGATCATCCATCTTCTTCTTCATCCAACCCCTTAAAGTGGTGAGACTTTGGTGAAGGATTTTGGGCTATGTTTCCTCCTTCTTGGCAGCCGATTGAAGGTGAGAGAGAGAGGGGTGAAGTCCGAAAATTTAGAGGAAAAGAAAGAGGAGGAAAGCTTGGGTGGTTTGTCTTAAGCTTAATCTTGAGCTTGGTGTTGGAAATCATCATCAAAGCTCGAAGATCTTGAGCTAAGATCGAAGTTGTTGGGTGTCTCTAAGCTTGGAAGCAACTTGCTTGAAGAGGAGCTCGAGAGATCGTGTTGGATCTTGCTAGATCTTGATAGATCTGAAAGTATAAGCTTTAAAACTACTAGATGTAGCTTTATTAGCATTAAATATCATAGATCTGTGGTTTAGATTGGTAGAAAAGATTACATCTGAAAAGATGAAGTTGGGCTCTTGAATTCCCAACCTAGGTAGTGGATTTGAGGTGGCCTCTAAGTAGCGGACTTGAGGACCTGATTGGGATTTGATTGATATTTGTGAAATTTGTCATGATATGGTTAGAAAGTAGGGTTTTGTTGTTGGAAATGGTGATAGAAAAATGTATGAGATGGCCAAACCCATGCTTGGTAACTTTTATGTTTGATTTCGAGACTTTGTGGTTATCTGTGATGAATTTCTGTTTAAGAAAATATATGTTATGTTCATTTATGGGTGTATGAGTTTTAAAAGATGAAAAGTGGAATTTCTCGTGAATTTTGAGTGAAAAATGTCATTTGAAGGAATTTGAGAGTTTTACAATATTGTGGCTAAATTTTATGAATTTTGAAAGTAAAGATATGGTTTGAAGTGTTTTAAAGTTATATTAAAGTACTATCAAAGAGTGAGTGTTGAGTTTGTGTTAAAAGTGATTTTGAGGTGATAAACCTCACCTAAGTGTTTTATTAAAGAAAATGTGAAAATAGTGCTTAGTGAGTACATCGGTGACGTGTCATATTTGAAATGAGTAGTGATCTTCCAAAGATCCATTTGAAACATTGTATTTGGAATGATTAAGTGATTTTCAAAGAGATATTTGAAATACGATATCATGTGATATGAAAACTTTTCCTCGAGGGGATTTTGGGAAAAACATTGATTGAAAACTAAAAAGTGAAAGTGAATTGTTTTAATTAATGAGTGAAGGAGTGAATCTCAATTATTGTTTTAAATTGTTTTAGGGGGTGTGCAAGGAAGTGAATTTGATCCTTACGTGGAAGCCGAACCCTACTATTTCGGTGAGTTTCCATATATGTTATGTGATTTGTGAATATGATTTGAAGTGTATTGGTCAAGTGATTTGAAGTGATTTTGGATTTTTAAATCGATAAGTGGGGTAGTGTGTATTTCATCGCCCTTACCTTTATTGGAAATAAAAGAAATTGTGAAAGTGTTTTGCAGTGTTCTATAAGTGTGAGTATTCCGATTCCTTTATAAATCAAATATTTTACTACTATGTGAAAGTGACTTGTGAAAATAATTTGCTAGACTCATAATTGCAAAGATATGATTTACCACTATTTCCAAAAAAAAGTGCTTTTATAAGTGAAATAATTTATGAAGGAGATGTGAGTGTCTCAACTCATTTTCAAATGAAAATCTTGCCATTGTTTGCAAAGAAATGATTTGATGAAAGGATTTACTAGCATTTATAAGGAAATGAATTTGGAATGTTTAAAAGACTTGAACTACCATGTGAGTGTTTACTCCTTTCGTGTGATTTCGGGAATTAAAGGAATAGTGCGTTATCTGGTGACAAATGTGACGTCGATGGACGAAATCCCTCGACTAGTTTCAATGAAGTGATGTGACGTCGATGGGCGAAATCCCTCGACTAGTTTAAGTGAATTATTGTGACGTCGTTGGGCGAAATCCCTCGACTAGTCTACTTAGTTGGGCGAGGTCCCTCGAGTAGTTTCAGTGAAATATTGTGATGTCGTTGGGCGAATTCCCTCGATTAGTCTACTTCGTTGGGCGAGGTCCCTCGAGTAGTTTCAGAGAAGTATTGTGATATCGTTGGGCGAAGTCCCTCGACTAGTATGTGACGTCGTTGGGCGAAATCCCTCGACTAGTTTCCATGAAATAAAGTGACGTCGTAGGGCGAGTACCCTCGACTAGTTTGTGATGTCTTGGGCGAAGTCCCTCGACTAGTCTACTTCGTTGGGCAATGTCCCTCGAGTAGTTCATACAAGCGATATCCATTTAAGTGTCTATCTACTTGATTTGAATTGTATACTTGAAGTATGATTTGAACTGTTTTACGTGAATTGTAAGCCTTTTTGGAACTCACTGGGCTTTTTAGCTCACTCTTTCCAAATTGTTTTTTTTAACAGAGACCGAGAACCCAAGTGAAGGAGCCAACCTTTAGAGTTAGGGTTTGCTTTTGTATTGATGTGACAAATGTGGATTGTGATTTCAAGAGCTTTTGTATTATGAGAATTTGAACGTTTGATGAGTATTTTATGTAATATGGGGATTTTAAGAATGGTGTAATGTGATTGTAAGTTATTGTTGAGTTTAGATTTGAGATTGGAATGTTAGTCTCGTGTTTTAGCAATATTCATGTGAGTGAGTCCTGGCGAGAGCTAGGCAGGCGGTCCACGGATACCTTGGGGTACGCCCTAGGGAGAAGTGGGGCTGTCACACCCTGACTCGAAGTGCCTTCCTTTTGACCAATTTAAACATCTTCATTTCGATTTATAACCACCATTTCCTACAACATGCAGACCAATTTGCATGTAAACAGGGGTAAAATCAATTTCTCGACTCTTAATAAGCACAATTATAAACTAGTCAAAATCGACTTGATTTCATGCATTAAGCTCATGAAAAGTGATTAAAATGCTAACATATATATTCCAAAAATGATACAGAAAATTTGCTTAACACCTGACATTAAAGGAAATGGAGAAATTTTGTAAGCATTGTAGTAATATTTGTTACAATGCATAAAAAAAAAGTTATTTATTTATGATGGACGCTTTATTGTATGATAAAAAAGAAAAAAAAATGATGTTAGCCTCTTTTCTTCAAAGTTTCTTCCTTACTTGTGAATTTAATTACTTATTTTTAATCATATATGGATTCTCATCAATATATTTAGTGTGTTTGTTTTACCATATGCACGAACTTACTTTTATAATTTCATTTAGCGCCTCCAACATGTATTGGTTAGTCAACTGTCAATCTATCGTCTACTTCATATAGTTTATCTTGCCATGTATAAAATGGTGAGCTTGGGAATTTTTTGTACATACTCCAACTATCGAAGTCTAAAAGGTTTTTAGGTTTCCACCAAAAAAAGAAAAAGGGGCTAGTTTCTCTTTATCTTCTTCTCTCCTTCTTTGTCTGCATCTGGGGTAGAGTAACTGTAATTAATTTGCAAGCTGAAGAGGCTGCCATTGACATGGATTAGGAAAAAAGAGACAGTGAGATGGAGGTTAGGAAAGGGATCAAGGAAAAGTTTGACACAATTATATATGCTTGTTCATGTGGGATGTGTAATACTGTCAAGCATGATGAGACCGTATGGCTTTCAGCACGTATTTTCTCTGAAACAAGGGTTTAGCACTATATCATATTTAAAAGATAAAGATGTTCGGGGTGTCTTGTTATATATTGCTAGTGTATTCCTACTATAAAATTGACAAGTTGGTCCTAAACTCTAGATCGAATGATTGAAGAAATTGTTTCTTCTTAAAAAAAAAAAAATGATCGAAGAAGCTTAATTAAGATGTCGTTGACTTTAAAAATAATATGCAATAAATGCAGCTGTGTTAATATGTAATCTAAGCCATGGTCTCTCAGGGCCTGCAAAAGTCGTACTTATTAGGTTTTCTTAATTCTATTACTATATGTGGTTTATACCAAAAAAAAAAAAAAATACTATCAGATTAGTTAACTGGTGCGGGTTGGCTTACTATTTGCCTTCACTAATTAATGAACAAAAACTAGTCGTCCGTGTCTTCTTTGGATAACGTACTCTAATAGGCAAAAGAACAGCCAGTATATGGTATACTTTTTCAGAATAATATGGCAGCATCATGCTCAAGGCAGGCAAATAATAAAATTTCCTCCTCAGAAAGTTCGAAGCAAGTTGCATCCCATGGGCCAATTAGCTGAGCGAGATTTCGTGTATTGCCTGCGAATATTAGACTTCTTTCAAATATGCGTGAGTTCAGCACAATTAAATATTCTAAAGAAACACATGTTGGGGTGTTGGGTTTGTTTCGATAATTGGTTATTTTTATAATTTAAGTGATTGATGAAAGAAGAGCGATCCGTTTGCAGATATACATACACACATACCTGCATAAATACCGTTCATCTCTATGCAGATTCACAAAAGAAGAGTGGAGAGAAGATATAAGAAAAACTAGAAAAAGATGACGAGAAAACCTTCCTTTTCCCTCTTCGTCATAGTAATTTTATTGCTTTCTGTTGCTTGTTAGTCTCTAGCGCTCTGCTCCTTTAATTTTTGAGATTGCTTCCAGTTTTGTTCTAAGATACATCTTGCAAGTTAAAAGCAGACCAAGATTTTCTTTATAATCAAGAGTTTCTTTATTTAGAGCTTTTCTGCTATAGCTATATCGTTCATGAATCATGACTCCACTAATTGACATTAGTTCATTATATACTTTGTTTTGCATGCAGATCCCAAGATCTCCCAAAAAATGATGTTACTGGGCGTTAATGCGCTATGTAGCAGCGCTGGAGTTCCACTGGACTGCTCACTGTGTCAGCTGGGATCTCAGTGCATCGCACAAGCATCTTACTATGACAGGGATGATTGTAAGAGCTGTGACGGAAGCATGTACTGTATGCTTGATGGAACTGATTTTTTTGGGATATGTTTTCCTCTTAATCCCAACTGAAGCATTGAAACGTCTAAGCCTTCAATTTGTTTAATTTCCAACGGTCTTATTACTTGGTGTAATAGCTTATCTGGTGTAATGTGTTTGTGTTTAATTGTTGAGTGTCATTTGTGAAGTTTAGCTTGGGTCTGTCACCTGAGAAAAATCAACAGTTACCTTGTATTGAAAAGCAAGCTAGCAATGAATAACTTGTGTACTTCTAGAAAGACATTAATTAGTCACTGTTTTGTTTTCTAGAAATATATACGAATTGCTTAAATCTAGTTTTACAAAAACTTCCTGCTAACTCCCTCGCATCTCTTCCGTTTCCAAGGGCGACTGGAAATTCAAACCAAAAAAATATACATATGCATATTTTAATGTAAGCGTGTACATATGATCGAAGGAAGACAGGAGGAAAAGGATGTAATCTGGAAACAGCAAACTGAAATTCTATCACCCTTTGACAAAAGATCTGACACTAGCCATTGACTAAGTTTCTCAGTAGCCTAACAGATGAAGATGGATTTAATCAGGTAGTCACTTATAAAAGCTTCCTAAACGAGCTCTTCTTCTGATCAGAAATCACTTAATCATGCAGTTTCATTTGCTGTTTCCTGGAGGAATCATTTGCTGTTAATTCCCTGGATCCGTAGAAACCGCCAATTTGCTACATATTTTACAAGTTAGTACTTCTTTAATTCCATATATGTATCTAGCACTTTTGTTGTGACTTTGTTTTGGTGGACACTGTTACTGGGCGATGCAGCTTATTTATGTCACCCGACGTGGTTTACTAATACATGATATATATATATATATATATATTTATAATAATGATGAGTGTGAGTGTGTGTGTGAACATGTCAAAATGGGACAGATTTTGAAGTTGACATGCAATAAAAATTTCCTATCGAGAGAACAAAACATTTGTGATTGAGAAAAAGGTCAACACCCTAACATCAGTAGCTTACGAAACAACGAATGGACATGATCAGACTGAGGATATTGTTGCTCAGCTTATTGTTGGGTAGAAGTACGTGGGAAAGTCAATGAAAAGCTTTCCATTCTTTTTTTTTTTTTTCCTTTTTGCTCTAATCATTTGAATTATATTTATTTCAACACGTAAGTATGGAATTTTAAAGAGAAAATCCACTCGAAGTCATCATGGATAATGCTCGAAAGCTAAGATGCAACACTTCAAAGTTAAAGAAATGGTTGTGATGCTTTCTTTTCTTGTACATACACAACATGGATTAATAAACCACCGTCTCCATGAAAACACTCACAATAGAAGTGCTACAAACAAATTATGACTTGCGAAATATGCAGCATATATTTTGGCAGTTTCAACAGCACCTAGGGCAAAACCTGCTACTGTACACTGTACTTCATCTGCTCCCCAGCCTGGAGTAGTAGACTAGTAGTATTTTATCACCATTAATAAAACACAATTATTCACTAGCCAGCTCGAATTGTACTTCATCTGTTCCCTTGTATATTATTCAAGGTGTAACCACCCCAGATGGCAGTTTTGCTGTTGCGGATTCACAAACATATTATTAATTAAATACTTGGCCAGACTAAATCTACCTGAAGAAAGGACTATTTTCGACTATAGTTTAAACTATATCACCAAAACATGAACGAAGAAATTAAAAAGGGCATCTCTCAACTTGTAATTCTCCATGTGCAAGACAGAACTTTGTTCTTCAATTGAAGAACATGGAATTTTAATGCATTTGTTGGATCTAGTTGACTTTGACTTTCAAGTTTTTGTGACTACGGGCCTAGTGCTATTACACTAATTATCATTCCAAATAATCTTTTTATTTTGAAAAATATTTTAGTTTTCAGAATTTTCTACCGGGTGTTTAGCTAATATCCGTTGGTGTACCTTATCTTCATCCAATCTACCATAGTCACCTCTTCCTCCTGACTACATCTTCTCTCTAGCACAGCCTGACACTAAAAGAAATGGAGAAATTTTTTAAGCGTTTTAGTAATATTTGTTGCAATGCATAAAAAAAGAAAGCTACTTATTTAGGATGGAAGCTTTATTGTTTGATAAAAGAGAGAAAAAAAAAATGATGTTAGGCTCTTTTCTTCAAAGTTACTTCCTTATTTGTGAATTTAATTACTTGTTTTTAATCATATGTGGATTCTTATCAATATATTTAGTGTGTTTGTTTTACCATATGTACGAGCTTACTTTTGTAATTTCATTTAGCGCGTCCAACGTATATTGGTTAATCAACGGTCAATCACGCGTCTACTCCATTTAGCTTATCTTGCCGTGGGTAAAATGGTGAGCTTATGCAGTAGATTAGTTTAACCAAATCATAAAGGATCAAACGACTGGGCTGAAATCTCGCAAACTATGAGATTAACGTAGCCTCATGTTATATTGTCCAATCAAAGGTGGGTTGCGTTTATCCTACCGAGTGCGAGTTTTTTTCTTTTTTCCTTTTTTTTTTCTGAAAACAAAAGGATGTATTAATTACCCTACCAAGCGTGAGTTAGTTGTAATCAATGAGCTGCAATTTGTTAATTTATTTTGGTAAGACGAAAGGGAATATTTTGTACATACTCCAATATCGAAATCTAAAAGTTTTTTTTGGTTTCCCAAAAAAAAAAAAAAAGAAAAGGGGAGCTTGTTTCTCTTTATCTTCTCCCCTCCTGCTGGATCTGCATCAAGGGTAAAGTAACTGTATTTAATTTGCAAGCTGAAGTGGCAGCTGTTGACATGGATTAGGAAAAAAGAGACAGTGAGATGGAGGTCAGAAAAGGGATCCAAGAAAAGTTGGACACAATTATATATGCTTGTTCATGTGGGATGTGTAATACTGTCAAGCATGATGAGACCGTATGGCTTTCAGCACGTATTTTCTCTCAAACAAGGGTTTAGCTCACTATATCATATTTAAAAGACAAAGATGTTTGGGGTATCTTGTTATATATTGCTAGTGTATTCCTACTATAAAAATGGCAAGTTGGTCCTAAACTCTGGATATTAATTCATCATCAAGGCATGTCCTTATTCAAATACAAAATCAGCAAGAATGATTGAAGAAATTGTTTTTTCTTATTAAAAAATGATTGAAGAAGCTTTAGATGAAGTTGACTTAAAACATAATATGCAATAATTGCAGCTGCGTTAATAATATGCAGCCTGAACTAGGTATTGCCGCGACCAAAAACAAATAGCATAATCTAAGCCATGTACTCTCAAGGCCTGTAAAGTTCGTACTTATTAGGTTTTCTTAATTCTATTACCATAATTGCTGATTTTTTCCATAATTACTATGAGATTAATGTAGCCTCATGTTATATTGTCCAATCAAATGTGGGTTGTGTCATCCTACCGAGTGTGAGTTTTTTTCTTTTTCCTTTTTTTTTTTTGAAAACAAAAGGATATATTAATTATCCTACCAAGCGTGAGTTAGTTGTAATCAATAAGCTGCAATTTGTTAATTTATTTTGGTAAGACGAAAGGGAATATTTTGTACATACTCCAAATATCGAAATCTAAAAGTTTTTTTTTTTTTGTTTCCCCCCCAAAAAAAAAGGAAGGAAAAAGGTAGCTAGTTTCGCTTTATCTTCTCCGCTCCTTCTGGATCTGCATCTAGGGTAGAGCAACTGTATTTAATTTGCAAGCTGGAGTAGCAGCTATTAACATGGATTAGGAAAAAAGAGACAGTGAGATGGAGGTCAGGAAAGGGATCCAAGGAAAAGTTCAACACAATTATATATGCTTGTTCATGTGGGATGTGTAACAAATGATTGAAGAAGCTTAAGATGTAGTTGACTTAAAATAATATGCAATAATTGCAGCTGCGTTAATAATATGCAGCCTGAACCAGGTATTGCCGCGACCAAAAACAAATAGTATAATCTACGCCATGTACTCTCAGTGGTAACCGATGCAGGATTTTAAATTTGAGGGAATAAACAGTCAAGCAAGAAATAACAAAAAAAAATTATAACAAATGAAGTACACTAAAAATAAATTTAATAAATAACTAATAAAATAAATATTTTTAACAATCAAAGACATCATATAAAGTAAAACATGAAAGTTAATCTTGTCTTTAGGAAGATTGAATATTTGAGATGAGTTGAATATCTTTACTTCTATTGTTCTTTTCTAATTCAAGTATAAATATAATTCTAGTCATGGTTGAATTTCCTTCAATTTGTCATTTTTTTATTTGTATAATATTTTCCTAATTTTAACTAATAAAAAGACGTTTTGGTTAGCAAGTAGCCACTGGAAACTTTAAAAGAGGGACTCAATAGTTAATTGTTTAGAAAAGCATAACTAATTTGAAAAAGTATCATATTTCAAGGGCAAACTAAAGTGTAAATATGTGTATTTATATAATAATTTAGGTGTGATTTAAATATCTAGAAGTACGCACTAATGGGCACTCTTTAGAAAAATGCATAAAGAAGAAAGCAAGTGTTTGTTTGTTTTATGAACTTACATAAATAGAAATAGTATTTGCTTAAAGTAATATATGAAACTTATCTTATTAATGTTAAAGTGGTAATAATGGTAAATCAGACGAAACTGGGCTAGTATTTTGTAGGTTACTTTGGTATAAGGGAAGTAGAATTGTTGTGGAATACTTTTCAATGAATAATTAAAGAAAATATATGACATAGCTAATGATAAACAAGATCGAGGGGACAAAGTAGTAGAGTTCTATGAGAAATTTTTAGAAAGTTTGGGGGGCGGCTACCATGCCTACCCTCATCTGTGTCCGTCATTCACTCTCAAGGCCGGCAAACGTCGTACTTATTAGGCTTTCTTAATTCTATTACTGTTTGTCATTGAGTTTTTTTTTTTTTTTTGCATAATTTTATTAGTTTCCTATCTTCGTTCAAAAGTATACAAACTTAGGTAATTAGGTATAAATTTTGATTTTGTGTGTTGACAAAGAGAATGTCTAAAAGCATACAATTAATAACATTGGTATTCCAATTTACACGTAAAAGGCGATTTATACATATTTTATGTCAAATTGATTTTTTTTATACATGAAAAAGAACGTTAAGGTGAAATTATTAATTGAAAATTATGATTTAACTCTTGAGAGATTTTTCTTGACAAAATATATATAACATGAGCAAATAAGTATGTAATAGGTAAGCAGTCAATAATGTGACGACCCACCTCTCCCTAGGACATACCCTAGGATCTCAGTGGCCGCCTGCCTAGCTCTCACCAAGACTCGTACACACAACCATCATATAATATCAACTAAAACTCCGAGCACAATATAAAAGGAATAATACCTTACAAATCCATAACTTCAAATTACAAACTCTGAGTACGTAATCCTCCATCCATACATTCAAGTTTCATATTACAAAAGTTTTCAATAACCATAATCCAAAGTTCTCAAAACATTCAACATAAGTAAACCCTAATTCTAAGGGTTGGCTTCTCCACTTGGGTACTCATTTCCTGCTAAGGAAAACAAATAGGGAAAGGGTGAGCTAAAAATCCCGTGAGCTCCCAAAACATGCATAACACATAACACATATGAAATTTCATTTCACTTGAACGTAGACATAAACAATTAAAGAAAGCAATTAACATCACAAAGGTAGGATACGGTAGCCCTCAGGGGCTAAGGTCCTCGCAGAGTTGGCACTCCGTCAACTTTCACAGGTACATTCCATGTAGAACTCCACTTACTCCTTACTCCACCAAACCCCCACCGGGCCCGTCTCCAAACATATCACATCACATCACATTTTACCGCGGATTTGTTGTTCATCTCCGAGACAAATCCACATGCCAAGTCTCGAGTATATATATATCACATCACATCACATCACATGGTTTGTGTTTTGCTCTTTTATAATGGACAAGTGCTTACACCAAGTCCAGAGCACATATCACATCACATAGTAGTGTTTTACTCTTTATAATGGACAAGTGTTTATACCAAATCCAGAGCACATATCACATCACATAGTAGTTCTATGGCTCGTCACTTTCTCTTCAGCCTAAACCTAGCCTACAGCTCGAATCGAAGGACTTGCCAATAGGTATCGGGAAATCCCGAAGTTTCATATACACGTAAGTCACATCACATCACATATTCTCAATTCTCATTAAAGCATTCTTACAAATTTTCCACTCAAACATAGGTAAGTGCGATAAAGTACACACTACCTCATTTGAGGGTTTGCTAACCAGGTTTTCACATCAAATCACATAACTCAATACAAATCTCATCTACTTCACATAGTCACATAACAAGCATGGAAATTCACTGAAATAGTAGGGTTCGGCTTCCACGTAAGGATCAAATTCACTTCCTTGAACACCCTCTAAAACAATTTAAAAACAGTAGTTGAGATTCACTCCTTCACTTATTAACTAAAACATTTCACTTTCACTTCTTAGTTTCAATCAATATTTTTCCCAAAAATCCCTCAAGGAAAAACATTCATTTCACATGATACAACGTTTCAAATGAATCTTTTAAAGATCACTATCATTTCAAATATAACACGCCACCGATGTACTCACTAAGCACTACTTTCACATTTTCTTTAATATGACACTTAAGTGAGGTTTATCACCTCAAAATTACTCTTATCACAAAAACTCAACACTTACTCTTTGTCAATACTTTAACATAACTTTAGAACACTTCAAACCATATCTTTATTTTCAAAATTCATAAGATTTGGTCACAATATTATAAAACCCTCAAATTCATTCAAATGACATTTTTCATTCAAAAGTTCACGAGAAACTTCACTTTCATCCTTTAAAATTCACACACTCATAAATGAACATAAAATGTATTTTCTTAGACAAAAATTCATCAAGAATAATCACAAAATCTTGAAATCAAACATGGAAATTACCAAACATGGGTTCGGCCACCTCAAGCATTTTTCCTCTAAAATTCTCAACAACCAAAACCCTACTTTCTAATCATATCATGACAAATTTCACAAATATCATTCAAATCCACAATCAGGTCCTCAAGTCCGCTACCTAGAGGCCACCTCAAGTCCGCTACCTAGGTTGGGATTTCAAGAGCTCAGTTTCATCTTTTCAGATGTAATCATTTCTACCGATATAAGCCATAGATCTATGATATTTAACACTAATAAAGCTATATCTAGTAGTTTTGAAGCTTATACCTCCGGATCTATCAAGATCCAACAAGATCAAGAAAGATCTTGTGAGTTCCTCTTCCAAAGAATGCCTCCAAGCCTAGCAAACTCCAAAAGCTTCCACCTTTGCCCTTGATCCACTAGCTTTGTTGGTGATTTCCCACAAAATTTCCAAGAACAAGAAGAACACACCTCAAGCTCTCTTTCTTTCTCTTCTTTTCCTCTCTTTTTCTTCCCCAAAAATCGGACCAACCCCTCTCTCTCTTCCCTCTCTCACGGCTGCAACGATGAAGAGAATGATGGCCTTCAATGGTGGCTTGAAGGTGGAAGAAAGGAAGGAAGAAGAATTGGAAGAACTACCAAGCTTTCTCTCTCTCTTTTCTCCTTCACTCTCTCAGCTCACTCTCTCTCTATTCTCTCAAATTTCAGCTGCAAAATGAAGCTCAAAGAAACAAAAAGTCAAGACAAAAAGGGCACAAAAAGGTGGTTTTTCCTTGTTTCAAGGAAAAATAGTTTTTTGGTCACTTTATGTCACGTCGAGCGCGATAGTCTAACTTACACTATTTTACTCCATTCCAACACTGTCCAATCTTAATAATATTTCCATAATATCACTACATATGGTCGATTTCAATTTAAAGTCACTAATCACGCTCCGGTACAAAATTGAACACTTAACTCGGCCAAAACCACACATCGAAAAATAATTCGTTTAAAATTCTCTAAATTGGAAAATATTCACTTTAAACATATATTCACCCACATTTCAATGAATAAACACAATATAAACAATATTTTACATTTTTAAAATAAAATCTGAATTTGGAGGCCCTCACAAATAAGACCTTAAATTTTGTGGATCGACTTATAATTAAATTGATTCAAAATATTTAAAGAAGACTAAAAGTTAGAAATTAATCATAATATAAAAGCTAGATGGACGGAATGGAATTTCGGCAAAATATTTTTGGGGAAAAGCCAAGTCATTGAACGAAAATTCTCAGAGTTAATTATAGTGTTTCCTTTCCTTAAACATGCAATGTGATCTGAAAAAATTTATAGGATCACTTATTTCAAAAGTTCCTTTTCTTTTTATTTTGTTAGAGTACACAGAAAACTATCTCTAGAAGCAGAACTTGCTACTCTGGAATAGGAAAACAGTAACCTCTTTGGATCACTACCAAACCGCTCCCCCCCTACATATCTTGAATAGCATATTAGCTGGCCCAGCTTTATATATGTTGGAAGCTCTCAAGTTTCATAGCTTCCTCACATAATTGATATATGATTTCTTCTTAAGATGCAGAGATAACCAATTAATTTCATCATCCCATCCATGTCTACCACAACCCACTTGATTTATAAACGAACCGTAGGATTAGATTCAAACCCAAACATAATAAGCAGTGGATGCACACTAAGAAAGAATAGTTTATAAGCCAAATGCCTGCACCATATACACATTTCATGACAAGAAACCCCACTATGTATTGTAAATCTAGACTACTTGTAGAGTCAACCTCGGACACCCAAAAGCACCTATAAAAGTAGCCCTTCCTGCCAAGAGGATAATCACCGAACAAAAGTGAAGATAACAGGAGACCTTACTTTTCTCTAGTACTTTTTGCTATCTTGCTACTCTCTATTGCTTGTAAGTCTTCTGCTACGTTACCGCTTTCTGCTTCATGTTGGTCCAGCTCAGAAATACATATTAACAGGGCCACAATCTTGAATTTCTTCAGTTAGAGAATTTTCCCATTTTCAGTCGTACGTAGTGTAAATGACACCGGATTAGTTTCCTTTTGATGTTTTGCTAATTTAAACAACTCATTTACTCTGAGGTATAATTTGCACTCTTTCTTAAGAATTTCTTGCATTTCAAGATTGAAAGCAGAGGAAGAAATACAAAAAGGGCAGATAGCTTAAAGAATTTCTTCATGACTCCGTACTACATCTGTTTTGCAGCTCCGCAGCTTTTCCTACCTGGAGTCCACGGCCAAGAATGTACCTACGGCTTTTTTGGATCGCCACCAGATTGCGGATCTTGTACCGAAGGAATTTTGTGTAATCCACCTTATGAAGGCGCTCTATCCCCACCTGGCGATCCCTGCACCTACTGTAACTCAGGCCTGTACTGTATGGTAGTTGGAGTTGGTGCTTCTGGGTTCTGTGCTCCTCGTGGGCGATGAGCTTGAGATCCTGATCAGAAGACCCAATTCAGTGTAATTTTCAATCTCATTTGTCCATCTTCTCCAGGCTTAATTGCCTCTCTCTGTCTTCATCATGTTCCTGTGAACTGCTAAGCTTTTCTTGGTGTCTCTCAAGTCTTCTTCTAGTCTTTGCTCTCCACTCTTCGGAGGGCGAAGCAGCCAAGACAGTGAAGCCATCTTATTGTACCGGGGATACCTATGCGTACTGTGCAACTAATAAATTCTTATATTTCCTTACTGGGAATTACAATATCCCATCACTGCATAAATAGCAGTCATTCAGTAGACTAGTAGAGTAGTAGTATCTTATCACCGTTAACAAAACACAACAATTATTCACGTACCAGCCAACTCCAATTGTTCTCCATCTGTTCCCCTGTACACTATTCAAGTAGTAACCACCTTAATAGATAGGTACATTTTACTGTTTTAAATAGTTGGCCAGACTGAATCTAGCTGAGGAAAAGCCTCCTTTGGACTATAGTTAAAACTAGGGTAAATTACATTTAACCCCCTGTGATTTTGACTGTTGCCACATAACCCCTCTAATATTTGAAAATATCCACTTCACCCCCCTATAATTTTATGTAAAGTGGAAAGTGGACGGAATACACAATTTTATACTAAACGCGCTACAAAAGTGCGTGTGATAAAATTTTAATATCCATACAACCCCCTTATGATTCATATAAATATCCACTTTACCCCCTGTGATTTTTGCAAACGTCCACGTAATTCCCCTATACTTTTATATAAAGTGGTTTTACCACTTTACATAAAACCATAGAGGGGTGAAGTGGATATTTTCAAACATTAGGGGGGTTATGTAGCAACAGTCAAAATTACAGGGGGGTTAAATATAATTTACCCTTAAAACTATATCACAAAAACATGAACGAAGAAGTTAAAAAAGGGCATCTCTCAATTTGTAATTCTCCATGTGCACAAGACACAACTTCGTTCTTCAATTGAAGAACATGGAACTTTAATGCATTTGTTGGGTCTAGTTGACTTTGACTTTCACGTTTTTGTGACTTTGGGCCTAGTGCTTTTTTTAGCTGAATGAGACACTAATTATCATTCCAAACAATCTTTTTATTTTGAAAAATATTTTGGTTTTCAGAATTTTCTACCGGGTGTTTAGCTAATATTCGTTCATGCACCTTATCTACATCCAATTTACCATTCAATGTAAACTCTCACATTTATTGTCCCTCATCACATTAAAAATTTATTGCTACAAATTCAGTTAATAAAAGGAATAACACCTAAAACATATACATATTTACCCTTAGACAAACTCTTATTATTAAATTTCAACCTCATTTGTATTCTCTTCATTTTGCTTCATTGATTAAAGAACCAAATCGGCCCCCCGAGTGTCCTGTGCAAACAATAGAATTTGCTAGGTAAACAACAGCTAATGAGGTGTACTTTTTTGGAATAGTATTTTGATTAGATAAAAATTCAATCTTATGCCAGAAAAAACAAAGCGGGTGGGGTTGGTTTTTGTTAATTTTTTATTTATAATCAATTATCAGCTATAAGCATTGGCAATTGGTCTAAGAATTGATTCTCCGTAATCATATTCAACCATGTATTTAAGTATTCTAAAGTCAACAGAAGTAGGATGGAGTTGGTTTTTGGATGGGAAGAGGGAATTCTTCCATATATTAACCTGCTATAAATTGTGCTGGAAGTCAAAGAAAAAAAAAAGAAGAAGATTATATGTTTTTGGGAGCATACCTAGTTCTACGTGTATTTGTTTTTTGTAGCCACCTCCTCTATCTCGATTATATCCTCTTTCTTACACACAACCTTGCATTAAATGAAATGAAGAACTTTTTGAATGAAGTTATATTTGTTAATATGCATTAAAATATATATTTTTTTGAGGACAGAAACTATGTTGTTTGATAGAAGAGAAAAATGATTTAGGTCCTTTTCTTCAAAGTTGTTTTCCGATTTGTGAATTTAATCACTTATTTTTAATGATATATGCATCCTCAATGTTATTTAGGTATTTTTTGACCATATATACGACTTAATGTTGTAATTCTATTTTGCATTCTGACATATATTGATTAGTCAAACATGAATTTATGCATCTATCTCATTTAGTTTGTCTTACATGGGCAAAATGGCGAGCTCACGCAGTAGATTAATTTGAACAAAACATAAAGGATGAGCCAATAAGTTATTTTAGCGGTCAAGCTTAAGAGTTGAGACTCTAGAACATAATGGTTTTGGATTGAAATCTCACAAATTATTAGACTAGTCACAAATGTAACTTCTTTTTAATGTTCATCTAATCAGGTATAGGGTGGTATCATGTTAGTGTCTATCATGTAACTGCTTAGCACCCTCAATTTTTAGATGCATTGCATCCTAAATTTTAACATTCATCCCACTTTGATATATATATTTTCTAATTGCATCAAGAAAATTGATGACAACCCACAGATCCCAAACACACTATTAATTAGCAAGTCAGGTTTCAGTCTGAACGCACCTCCCCAAACTAAAATGAAAAATATACAAAATTGGTAGTCAATCTTGCCAATCAATTTTAGTGGCGCTAAAACAAATTTTAGAAAAAAAAAAAAAAAAAGTGTCAATGCGTACAATCAATAGCGGACCCAACAAAATTCACTATCCATCCCTCATAAAAATGTAGAATCACCAATATGAAGCTCATTACGAGAGAAGGGTCCGGACATCTTTGTTTTCTCCCCAAAAAAAAAACCTCTACGAAAGAATCAAAATTTTTTTCACAATAATATTAACAACAATATTTAAACATTGACATGATGTCCCCCCCCCCCCGGGGGGTCGCCTTAATCTCTTTTTATGTTGAAAACTCCCCAAGTTTCGTAGCTTCCTCACTTTTGATTGATGAATGATTTCATCATCAGATGCAGAGATAACCAGAAATTACCTTCCCGCCCAGCGTAATGAACAGTAGGATTAGATTCGAAGCCCACATATAATAAGCATTGTGTGAATTACTGAAAGAATACTTCACAAGCATTGTGTGAATGACTGAAAGAATAACTGTTAACACCCAAAGGACCGCTATAAAAGTAGCTTTTCCTGCCTAGAAGATAATCACGACAGCAAAGAGAAGATCACTAGAAATTCCCTTGGCTTGGCTTGGCTAGTTTTGTCTTTCAGAGAAGATGAGGAGCAGACCTTCCTTTTCTCCAATTCTCTTTGCTATCCTCTTACTTTCTGCTGCTTGAAGGTCTCTTAGCTATGTTACTGCCTTCTGCTTCCTGTTGGTCCAGCTTAGAAACAAAAATAGGGGCCATAATCAAGAACGCTTTCGGTTTGAACATTTTCTAGTTTGCACGCCTAGCACATTATACATTTGTTCGGCACCAGATCAATTAATTGCCCTTTTGATGTTTCGCAGTTTCTAGCAACTGCTTTATTTCGGGATCTAATCTGTACTCTCTTCTAAAGAATATCTACATTTCAAAGTTTGTGGAAGATACATACAGGGGCCATAGCTTTTAATTAAGAACAGTACCAGCACTGACTTTGACCAACCTACTATGCATGCAGCTGCTGGAGTCCTTGGAATATGAGTCTTTCCACCAGATGATTGCGGAGATTGCACCGAAGGATGTGTCTGCAGTCCAACTTTCGTACGTGCTATAACCCAACCGAATGATCCTTGTACCTACTGTAACTCAGGCCTGTACTGTATGCCAATTGCAGGACCCAGTGCTTTGGGGGGTCTGTATCCCTCCTGGGCGATGAGCTTGAGATCCTGAGAAGACCCAATTTGGTGTAATTTTCAATTTCATTTGTCCATCTTCTCGAGGCTTAATTGCCTCTCTCTGTCTTCTTGTTCCTGTGAACTGTTAAGCTTTTCTTTGTGTCTCTCTAGGCTTCTTTTAGTCTTTGCTCTCTACTCCTCAGGAGGGAGAAGCAACCAAGACAGTAAGGTCATCTTATTGTACGGGTGATGTCTATGTGTAATTAATAAATTCTTATATTTTCCTTCCTGGGATTACAATATTTCATTACTACATAAATAGACACTTTTTTGCTGCCTTTTTTTTTTTTTTTTTGCTTTTACAGAATTGCTAAATCCATATTCCACTAGTCTAAATTCATCTTTTATAAGGTTTCAATGCTCATGTGAAATTCTTCAATGCATCACAGGCGTGGATTCAGGATAAAATGGTATGAATTTAACCACTAATTCTAAATAAATTGTGAACAAAACTTTTAGTATTTGATTCGCTTATACTTCCTTTAATTTTTAGGAGCTTGTGATTTGAAATATATTGTCCCATCCTGCTAATGTGTGTTCAATATGGTACCTTTTGCTTTGCCAAATTAAATTTAATCCTTTATTTTTGGGAAATGATGGTCCTCTTGTTTTGCAAAGCTAGTCTAGTCTTTACAATTTTAAATTGAGACAGATCCAGGATTGATGGTTGACTAAATAATAGCTTTTGGAGGTGCTAAAAGAATTTGAAAAATTAAGTCAACGCATACAATCCACCGAATATATATCTAAAAAAGATTCATCAATAAAAGTAACATCACTAATGGGAATCTATCAATGAAAATATACAATTAAGAAAATATATTCGAGAAAAGGGCCCCAACATCATTTTTTCTCCATTTTCAAACAATAGAATTTTTATCATAAAAAATTTTTTTGCAACTATAACAAAATTGACTACAACGCTTTAAAATTTTTAGTAAAATTTTTCTTTTCTTTTAATTAATGAAGTGTGTGTTCGAGAAAGGATGTAGGCAAGAGAAGGGAGGTGCCAACAGCAAACTACAAGTACAAATTTTAAAGATTTTACTTCTCAATTTACATTTTTTTAAGTACAAAAAAAAAAATTTACACTTAGAACAACTTATCTCTGCTCTTTTATTTCCGAATTGCCCTCCCTCTAAATACAAATTCAACAAAGAAAGGAGAAGATAAAGAATTAACTCAAATAGGATGATGGGAAAACCTTCGATTTCTCTATCTCTTTTAGAAATCTTACTACTTTTGCTTGTTAGTCTCAGCTTGTCTCTTGCTCTCGTTGCCACCCAAAGATACCAACACTATACATATGCTTATGTAGGCAGATAAATTTTAATATGTGGCCATCTTCTAGGCATGATTAATCTTTTCCTCTTAAAATCAAGGTTTTTGTAGGAAAATAGCAGGGCTTCTGTCTGTTGAAGCAATTAACCAAGCATACGCTAAAACTGCCATTGAACTACAGGTTCCTTTCCAATTCGAAGCTGTCATTATTGAAGAAGATGCTCAAAGGATAACTAATGGGGATAATTTTAGAAACCTTCCTGAGGTTTTTAACAATCTCACTCCCCTCCCTTGTGGTTTCTAAAATATCACAAACCTCCCCTAAATGTAATTAGGTTGTCTCATTTCTAACCCAATTCAAAAAACCAAACATTAAAAAATTAGGATTTGGAGAGAGAAAATAATTTGTTACCAGAAATGTCCTCAAGTGTTAGATTGGTGAGATAATTTCCTTTGCACAGTACAAATACAAGGGTCAAAATTCAGCGGATATAAGTGGAACTCAAGCAAGGTCTAAAGTTCGTGATAATTGTAACTACCAATCATCTTTCTTTAAATCGGGGTAGTGAATAGACATAAAAAATTAAAAAAATTATAATAACAAAAATAAGTTTTCAGTCATGATAAATAAGTTTTCACACACTGACAGTATATACACTAATGAATCTGGATACATGCCACATTATTGCAATTTAAATTTAAATATTAAAATTTGTACATATTGTATATATCTAGACCTGCGCATGTATACACTGATAGTGCATAAAGATTTACGCATTTCTTAACTAAGTCGTAGGTCGTCTCTTTTTTTTTATTTTTTTTGGAAAGAAAATTATGTCTTTTTTATTATATTTCTTTAAATCGATGTAATAAATAGACATAAAAAATTAAAAAAATAGAATAACAGAAATAAGTTTTCAGTCATTATGAATTTAGTACTTGATTAGGATCTTCTTTTTGTTGGTTACTTTGCATAAAAAAAACTTGAAAAATGCACAATGTATAAAAATAATAGGGAGGGGATTTGTCCAACTAAGCACGTAGTATCTTAGAATAAGCATGGGTATTTAAGTAATTTCGTGGATGATAATGTAACAAATGGGTCCAAAAGCCTACTAGGAGAGGTTTGTGATATTTTAGAAACTACAGGAGAGGGGAGTGAGACTGTCAGAAACTTGAGAGGAGATTTCTGACATTATCCCTAACTAATGCCTTGCAAGATTTAAGTCCTGAATTCAAATCTTCCTTCTCCCTCTCCACTTTATAATTAATCATACCTCTCCCTTGCCAGGAAAAAAATTTTAAAAAAAATACAATATTTAACCTTCACATTTTCCAAACAATAATTGAATGCTTCCAACCAAAATAATCTAGACGTGATTCAAAGAAATTTGGTTTATTGCAAATTATCAAAGTTATACCAGAATGAGTTCAACTTGACATGCATCCCAACTCGAGTCATGAATTGAGTTTGAATTACTTTGCTTTGGATAAGGATCTTTCACTACTTAAACAACTGGGTACTTCAAAAACGCCTATTTTAGTTGAATTTTGTGGAGCTAAAACTACTTCGATCGCCAGTTAAAACAAGAGATAAGTACACAAATCTCTATAGGGCTTTATCACAACTATAAACAGTTTCCTCCAGGAAACTTATAAGGTAACAACTTACGTGGGAAGGTTAAGGAAACATCTCCCAAAGTAAGAAGCGTAAGGATCTAATAAATATTTTTGGGAGTTATTGAATCGGTGTCCCCGCCCCAGCAAAACGAGGAGAAAAACCGTTCAGGAATAGGGTTTGTGAAAAAAAGAGCATATCGTCATCAATGGAAGACGCCGGCAGAAAAATACCAAAAAGAGAAGAAAGAGCAGGGGCCAAACTTCCGCTAGTTCTTTGTGAAAAAATTCTCCTTAGGCTTGACGTCAAGGCACTTTCTAGATTCAAGTGCGTCTGTAATGGCTGGTATGACCTGATCTCAAGTTCCCGTTTTATCCGTCGTCACCTAGACCTTTCAAGAGCAGATCCTGAGCAAAACCATCATCGAGTTTTCTTAATTTTTCCATTGACCGCTATTGATTACAGATACTTTGGCTTCCATGTTGAGCGAAAATATTGCAATAAAATCATTGACAAACCTCTTCGTTATCCGAGAGAGATGTCCGCTTTTTATCTGGAAATTATAGGATCATGTGATGGATTAATATGTTTGTTGAGCGGAGTGAAGGACAAAAACATTATCATATGGAATCCATCTACCCACGAGTTAGTGACTTCACCTTTGCCTTTTAATCATGATGGCCTTGGCTTCTATTGGTTCGGCCGCGACAGCAATTCTGATGGTTACAAATTGCTTGTATCCAGCAATCACAAGTGCCACAAAATCTACGAATTGAGCCCGTATGAAGGTCTGTACCATTGGAGGAAGCATAAGGACGAACTAATACGTCAAACTCGAGCTTTCGAAAAGAGGGGTACCTATTTCAACGGTAATGTTTATTGGCCATGCTTGCAGAATAGGCATGTTGTGGTTTCATACAATTTGTTAAAGGAGGAAGTTAGGGGAATACCGGCACCCGATATCATTAGAGGGTATGAAAGTTTCACCTTGGGGGTTTTCGATGGAAGCCTTTGTGCAATTTGTAAGCCCGATAAGAATTTTGAGATATGGACAATGAGAGAGTGTGGATTGGGACAATATTATTGGACTAATTTGATTATGTTAGAGGGGTTTGAAGCCAATTCCAAAATTTTGAGGCCTTTAGGAGCTTTAAGGAATGGGGATTTAATTGTGGATGTTGATCAAAAGACCTTGCAAAGGTACTATTTCGATGGGAGCACTCCAAGAATCGTCAAAACACACAATATTAACAGTGGAATGCTTTCGGATGCTATTACATATGTGGAGAGTTTGGTTTCACCCATTGATAGTATACAATTTAGCCCATAATAATTGCGGATGCAGAATGAGGCACCTGGCTGTGCTACATATATAATTAGGATAAGGTTGGTCTCATGTTTCTCTAAAGAAATATTTCATCAATTTGGTTTTGAACTTCTTGTTATGGTTTTAGGTTTTTGTAGATGAACTACATTGTGGGGAGTAGAACAATTGGACTGCAATTATCAAGATTTCTGAAGAATGGTGATGTTTCATTCCAGTAGAACATATGTGTGGTATGCCTTACATGGAAGCACACAAAAAGTAATTCAAAATCAGGGTCATTTATTTGTCTGATGCAATAACATATGTGGAGCTTTTGATTTAGCCGAACTTGTATTCGACTGACTAGCTTTTGGGATTGACTAACTTTTTTTTTTTTTTTAAGACTCTTGCAACAGTTTAGTTTTCAGGCTCCTTTGCTCGTTTAGTTTGGTGTGATTTTACAGGGATTTCTGTTTTCTGTTCCTTGAAGCCAGATATATCAATAATTTTTATGAAGTTTTGTATCCATTTCGAAATTTTCTTATTCTCTCACTACATATGAATTTTCCTAGAAATTATATATTTTTGTAATGCGTGTGAGGCCATTTATGTATAATAATCATGTTACTATATATTCGGAGTTGGAAGAAAAATGAAAAAAATTAAAGTAAATTCAATTATCTTTATACTAGAATACTTTTTACTTTTTGTTGCAGTCAAAAGAAAACTGTTATTTATAGTATTTCTTGGCTTTTCAGTTTATCTAGAAACTTAATGTCAGTGCAACTGATATTTAGTAGGAGGCTTTGGTACATAATATAATAAAAACCTTTTTGACATAAATAAATTATGCTAAGTTCTTGAATCTGAAATATAATTCCAAATATTATTGTTGCATGTGTTGCCAGAGGACAAGATTAAATTTTTGGAAGGAGGATTTATACTCTGATAATGAAAGTTAAGTAGCATCATAAAAGTTTTTCCTTTTCTTTTATTTTGTTGATCAGAGCACTTTTGAAAGGCACTATTTCTGCAATTCATATGATTTACACTTGAATTGCTGTCATATAGCAAAAGAAATTCTAATCACATGCTTACATTTATAATTAATTGACTTTTACTTATATTTTAGTTGTTGCAGTACATAAGAACACACACACACACACATGCATGCATGTCTGCTACATAGGTAGCATATATCTTGTAGGATATATAGGAGCAAGCATTAGTATAAGTATACATGAGGGTATGTCTTTGTGCTTGATCCAAAACATGATCATGACGGGACAAATGGAACACTAAAGTTGGACTTAATGAGTTCAACGATGGATTCGTTTACTCGAAATGATCTGCTCAAGGCAGCATCAGGAATTGAAGGCGTGGCATTGAAGAGAGACTGAGGGACGTACTGAAGTCCCGGATTTTGACTGTTGAAGCTTGCATAAAGGAGTGCCGTGTCCTCCCTTTTCCAACATTAATTACCATGTGCAACATCGCCTGAGGAATCACAAACGCCATTTTAGGTAGGGGTGTGCAAATTCGGTTCGTACCGATTTTGTAACCGATTTCAAATTGAATTTGGTAATTTGGTATATAATCAGTATGTGTCAAATTTACCGAATTCGAATATGGTATGAAATAGGTAATGAGATTTTCAATCTGGTAATAATTGATTTCGAATTCGAAATTCGGTAACGAAATAGGGTATCGATTTACCGAATTCGAATTACCAAATTAGTTTATAAAATTATATCTATATAGGTATATAATATATATTACGAATATATTATAGAGATAAAGGCTGGCAGGCTATTAATAATAGATAGTAATTAATGCATTGCGCATTACATGATTTGTGAACTCTTAGTGATTAAGTGACACATAACTAATCATTATTTATAGTATATGATTTTAGTATTTGTAATATGACTATATTAATACAAATATATAATAGTAAATCATTACAATACTTATCACTTTATATATAACTAGAATTAGATGATAAGTATAGTCTATTAATACATTAGTTTTCACCATTAAAAGTAATCAAGTCATTTGCAACTGAAGCATTTAAATTATGTAAGAAATAAGAATAAATATAAGTACAATGCACTATGCATTAAAATTACTTAATTGGTGAATTATAAGTGATTAAGTGACATATCACTAATCATTATTTATAATATATTATTTTAGAATTTGTAATATGACTATATTAATACAAATATACAATAATAGATAACTATAATACTTACCATTTTATACATAATTAGAATTAGAAAATAAAGACAAGTGGACAACATATTAGTATATTAGTTTTCACTTTTGAAAGCAATCAAACCATTTGCAAATAAAGCATTTAATTTATGCAAAAACTAAGAAACAAGGATAATAAGTGTAATGCATTGTGCATTACAATACATTACATATAATTTGTAAACCACAAGTGATTAAGTGGAATAGCACTAATCATTGATTCATTGTAAATTATAAGTTTTGTAGATTATAAATTGTAACTAATATCACTTACCACTAACCAAGGACTTAAGATATAACCATGTATGTATAAGGGATCAAATGACTTTGAATTAATTTTTCAAATAGGTAGAACATGACTAATATGTTAATTTTTCAAATAGGGGTTCAAATCAAGAATAAAAATTTTACTAATGAGAAACAAAATGAATGTACAAAAATTTTAGAGTCCTACATTGCAAATTACACTATTAAAGAATGTAAATTATAAATTGTAATATGCTTTAATTACTAAGGAGCCGTTTGGTTCGAATTCCACTATCACTATCACTATCGGTATCATAGAGTGGTCAATGATAATGGGTTTTGATGAAAACCCATAGTGTGTTTGTTAATGTGGAATGGATTTTATAATTTATTTTTTTTTTTCATTGTTTCTTTTTTTCTTTTCTTTTTCTTTCCATTTGTTGAAATAGTAGCATTTTATTTTCTTATTTTTGCATTTAATGAGAATAAAAGGGTAATTAAGATGATTTAAGAAGAATAAGATGGAAATTAAGATGATTCCCTAGTAACATGTGAGTAATCAAAAAACCCATAGAAGAGGCCTATCATTCCCATTAATTTATTCCCATTGACCCTAACCAAACATTTTATATGGGTATAATTGAATTTGAAACCCATAGTGGGGGTTGAAACCTATTTACCAAACACCCCCTAAATTGTGATAATTGATAAAAACAAATTACAACATACAAACGGTAAACAATTAAACAAACTAACAAAAGTCCCAATTTGGTAATAATACGGTTTTTGTACCGTTTTCAAATTCAATTTGGTAACCAATTTCGATTTACCAAATTCAATTCGAAATTGCAAACAGTTTAGACTTTTAGAGGAAAAATAACTGAATTACCGAATTTAATCAACTGAATTACCGATTTTGCACCGAATGCACACCCTAATTTTAGAACTCAAATATCAGTTGTCACAAAGCCTGCAAGGATTCTCCCTTCGTGCATACGATTAGCTCAGATGCCTGAGTGTGTGTATGCGGGCGTGCAGTTACTCTTTTGAGCTGCTTTGCTTGAAGCATGGATATTCCAAGAGTGTTTAACCCCGGAAAATTATTAACCGTTGCTTCACTGATGTTCAACCCATAGATATTGAACACTTTGTTGTCATCCTTGAAACCTTCGTAGAAGAAATCAGCTGAGGTTACATCAGAAGGATTCTTGCAAGGATAGCCATCCATTCAAATATGTACTTGAACTTAAATTCGCAGCGCAATAATCTTGTAATGGAGGTGGATCAACAGAGTGACAAGAAGGCATTAGTGATAACAGTGAAGTAACTAGTATTAGGCAGAAGAGGATCAGATGAAGACAGGAATAGGAGCTGGTCAGGTATACAGTATATTTTGGTTTTTACTTTCTACAACTATTTAGCTAGTGAAGCAACTGAACTGATGCGCTTAGCTCAGGAGTTTGCCCCGTGCAGTCCATTTAAAGGTCGAAAGTTGAAACTGGGCAGTTCACCAACCATTGCTCAATTCATGCACGGCTTTGATAGCAGTCATATCAACCAGTTTACGAGATCATTGCAATTTAACCATAATGAGATGGTTGGATGCCTTTAAACACTTGAAAATTTGTGGCTAATGGCGGCCTCTTTTAACCTCGCCTTACAATGAGGGCTATATTTGTCACACTACTTAACTTGCCTTCCCACCATGCCTTTTCCTTTTAAAGAAACTCAATGATTGAGCTATCACTGTTTCATTGATTAGGAAGTCAAGACACGAGGAAGCTTATGAATTGTTTTTAGTTATTTTCATATGTGAATAGTAACCGATGCCCTATTCACAAATTTCTCAAAACTGACACCCTTGGTATAAATTCTGAATTTTCCTTTTGCCCTTTTTCAAATTTGCTCAACGTTTTATTCCTAGAGGGGATGAATGACAAGTGACAGCGAGTGTGGAAGCCATGAATGATTTGTATACAAGTATTAGCAGCTATTGCAAGTTAGAAATAAGATTTTATGGCTGTAATTTATTGTAAGGGAGAACTAATAAACTGCGTGTGCACATGTAGGATGGAGTTGTATTCAAACAGTTTAGCACATTCTTGGGTGCAGTTCAAAGAACGTCATTAATTTGGAAAGGATATGACGGAAATCACTTGAAAGAGTAGAAGATCTCTTGCCTCAGCTTGCCTGATCATGACTTCTTGCTTGCGGCTTCCGAAGGGCGATATTGGATAGATCATGAGTCATGACTTCCTGGCATCTACGATTAAACCCATCATAATTTTTTTAATTTATTATTTGCTTATTATTTTTAGGACTAAATGCAGACAATGAACACACAATATTATCACTATACATAGCTTCTAAAAAGATTAATAGCTTCTAAACTTATATTAATAAATACATAGCTTCTAACCCCAATTAAAGATTTTGTCAAAAAACAAAAAACAAAAAAGGGCTTTGGAAACTGCCTGTTACAAAGAACCTCTACTTTTTCTCACAAATAACGAGAAAAAAAAAATCCTTGAAAGCGTATGCAATTCAAGGGGTTGGTAGTAATTTCATAACTTTTTAAGCAAACCTTACTGACTCCTTTGAGGATTTGATTGGTATACTTTAGGGCACACAAATAAAAAGCCCATGTAACTAACCCTACAATGTTCAGAGCGAAGAAGAAAAAAATAACAGGAAAAAAAAAATGAGCGATCTTCCGCTAGAGATACAGGAGCAAATTCTCCTCAAGCTTGACGTGAAAGCTCTCTTGAGATTCAAGTGCGTCTGCAGTTGCTGGAATGATCTAATCTCCAGTTCTCGTTTTGCGCGGCGACAACTGGAGCTATCGATAGCCCACCACGAGAAAAAGCATCATCGGATCCTGCAAACTTTTCCGCTGGCCACCATCGAATTCAATGCATGCGGTGGCAAAAGGGATCGTAAAGGCCATAGAATAAGTAAAAAGATTCCCCTTCCTCCCCATTTTTCATCTCGTTACTTGACGATCGTTGGCTCTTGCGATGGCTTAATGTGCTTACTGAATTTTGATCCATCCTCGTTTTTTTCCAGTACCAAGGATATATTGATATGGAATCCTTCTACGAGAGAATCATTGACCCTACCCAGCCCTTGTTCTTGTAGTGATCTTGAACTCTGTTGGTTTGGCCGCGATAGCAGTACTATTGATACCTACAAACTTGTTATAGGCCTCGGTAGCCATGTACCTGCTTTAGTGAACCCTCTGTATACTGTGCTCATGTGGAGGTGGAATTTACAGATGGAGAGGGATTGAAATAAAACCTGGGACTGAAAAACGATTTATTTCCAATTCAAGGGGTACCTATCTGAATGGAATTGTTCATTGGGCATCATCTGATCCCTGGCATGGTCATGCTGTGTTTGCGTTTGATTTGTCACAGGAAAAGTTCGGGAGAATACCGGTGCCCGAGGAGATTAATCGACATAGCCGCTTCACAGTCGAGGTTTTTGAGAACTGCCTATGTGCAATTTTCGGTCTCCCTGATAGATACTGGGAGAAAGGATTTGAGGTATGGATGATGAAAGAATATGGGGTGAAAGAATCTTGGACAATGTGGTTGACATTAGAGGGATTCGAAGCTTTTTCAATTAGGCCACTTGGGTTTTTGAAGGATGGAGAACTAATCACGGATGTTTATGACCGAAAATACGGCAAAACATATGTAAGGTATAGTTTCAAAGAGAAGGCTGCACAAGTTCTGAAAAGACACAGTCGCGCAAGGTCAGATGCAATCACATATGTGGAGAGCTTGATTTCACCCAAAGCGAAAGTCATATGTGGAGAGCTCGGTTTCACCTAAAGCGCAAGTGTTCAACCAGCCAGAAAGGAATGCCGTAATTTGGATCATGGAGAGGGCATCAACTTGTATACCAGGCAACCTCATTCCTTATTTAATAACATCTCTCTGGTTCTGGTTCTTCAGTTACACTTCAGTTTTTTCACCGTTGATGAAGCAGCTGTTCTTACATACGTTAATGAGCATATGAGTTATCATGCTTGCATATCTATTATTTGAGTTTTCAACAACTATTCCATTATAATTATTTATCTGATTTGACCTATGGACAAATATGCAAGCATACGTTTCATGCTTGTTTGAGTAATAGCAATGAGATTTCCCAATATCATGCTAAGAATACCTCGGATTTCCGAGAGAAGATGCCACACGTTTAAAGAGAAATAAAAAGGAATATCGAAAATTTGGAGAGAAATGTAGTTTTCATGAGAAATGTAGTTTTCATGAATTTGATGAGAAATATAAAGAAGATGCCATACATCTGAAGATGTTTTAATTTGTTGGGGAATGTTGTAGTTAAAATTTTTCCGCTGCCTGTAGTCTTTCTTCTCCCTTGGCGAAAGGAGAGTCTAAAATGTAAACTATCTATTTTCGCGGTTTCTTGCTTTTGGGTTTCATATGTGGTTACAAATAGTTAATTTGATTAATCTGTACATATGCAAAGAGTAATTCTTGCAGCTCAAGTTCTTCCTCGAGAACACAGTACAACTGACTGGATCTCGATGGTGTCATATAGACATATTTCTCATGTTGTAGAGGGTGAGTATTTTTTGGATTTGTGAGATTGGAAGTGAATTGTTTTTGTAATTTGTGATCATTTAGGCCCCTATATATTTTGGTTTTTGCCACTTTTCCTAAATGATGCATGGCTCGCATTTTTTTTTCCATACAAAATACAAATTATCAGTCAAAGGGCGAAGTATGAATTTTCAAAGTATACATATACATATAAATATACACACACATATATATACATATATTGGGTAAATGGGAGGTTTTAAACTCCAAATCTCTCACTCATATAAGCTGCTTTCATATCACCCAATCCATACCCCCTCCCCCCATGACGAAAAACGTATAAAATTTAAAAAACTAATAGAAAAACCAAAGCTGATGTAACATCATTAACCGTGCAATTAGTTGTTGGTATGGCATTATGGCAATGAAGGTATTTTGTTACAGTAACATGTACCTAAGGCTTGTTTTATTACATTGACATCAAACCACTAGTTGCAAAGCAAACACTTGTACCTCAACACATTAGTTTTAATGTTTTTGATTGCCTTTTCAATTTAATTCAAACCAAAACGTGTCGAATTATTTGTTTTGAAATCACAATGACTTTCCTATATTTACTTTTTTTTTATCCTTTTCTTTTATAGTAAATAAAGATGAGTAAGTTTTTCTTTTAACATTTATATTTTCAAACCATGCACATGTGCCATGTATCCATCACTATATATAAAAAAAAAAAAAATCATTCCAGTAGTGCACAAAAATTTAATCCAATAAAGATTAGGAGAAAAGGATGCTCTAACAAATTGTTGCCTACAATTATAAGAGTACACATAAAATCCAAAACCTCAACAGGGCTTTAATCTGCAAACTGACTTACTACTAAATTGTACTTTCCCCACATTATATAACAACGCAGGCCAACTCCAGAATAGGTAGTCAGTCTACGAAAGAGAAATCAAAAGTACTTCCGACGCAATCCATCCTGATTAGGACTACTCCATATGAGAATCTTCAGAATCAACTTTTACTTCATGGATGTAAGAAACCCCACATCAAAATTACAGCAATATGGATCTTCAAATTGATATTCTCAAATTAAAAAAAAAAAAAACTTACCACACAGAAGATTAACCAAGACAAATAAAAACTAAAAAGGAATTACCAAAAAGAAACGAATGTAATCGCACAATCTGATATTTGCATCAAACTTTCGATTATGATCTATCACGGACTACTAAAACAAAAGTTTGCCAAGGCCAAAGCAAATTAAACCAACAACCCATAAAAATAATAACATCAAACCAAGATATGCCACCACATTAATCTAGCTTAAGGATTCAAAAAAATAAACAAAAGAAAATCAAAAGCAATAAAAATTGTAGATAAAGAGAGCAAAATCCAACCATAATGAACCAAATTTGGCATAAGTGACATAAGATTATATGGATAGTTATAGTTTAATTGATAATAAGACTCTAATAAAACTACATTACAATACCTACTTAAATTAAAGAAAACTAAATACTAAATTCTAATTCTGTCGACCACCCAAAATATTAGACCCTGAAAAATCCATATTTGGAAATTGCTCCTTAAACTTCTTCATCAGCTCCTGATTCTGAATTTCCTCGCTCGTCGGCAACCCTAGCTGTTTCTGACGCTGATCAAACATCATCTTCTCCACCGCCGATCTTGTCTCCATGTCCAAATCGGAAAGCTTGCTCGGCTCTGGCTCAACTTTCTGGGTATCGATTTCGGGCCCGCCTTTCAGCAAGCTCTTCCACCAGTTGGTTTTGTCCTGCTTCGTCAGGAAAATCGAGACGTCGTTATCCTCCAGAGTCCAGGTAGACTCCTGGGGTTTGACGGGGCCAAAGAACTGGCCGTCGAGGACAGGAGGGGAGTTTTTCAGCCCGACTTTGATGCGGTCCTTCTTGATATCGCAGACGACGAATCGCGACCTTGTCCCCGGAGGAACGGGGACCGTGATGGTGACTTCTTGGAGAGATTGGCCCCATGTGTAGTTTTCCATGTCGAGTCCGTTGGACTTGTTCGGAGCTAGACGCTCCGGCTTGGGAGGCTCTTGTTTCTCTGCCTTTTTCTGCTCCACCGTCTTGGGCGGGTCAAGCTGAGGGGTTTGCTGCTGTTGGGGCAGGTCGACCGCAGGGGTCTGCTGCTGTTGTGGTTGGTCGCCGTCGTTGACGTCGGAGATAATCGCCATTGGTGAAATTTGGAGAAACGGTTTACTAGGGTTTTGAGAAGAAGTAGTAACGTGATAAGTTGAAGAGACAATCGTGGAGCGAGGAGGGAGCTGCATTTATAGGGGAGGGAGAGGAAAATTCATTGCATGGAGGATTTGGAAATCTCTAGAATATTCTTTAAGTCCTTTTCCTTCGATTATTTGGTTTTACTTATTATTCTTTCTTTTTCTGAGAACTTATTCCTTGTTTCTTTAAAATAAAAATAAAATTGCCTAAGATCATAACCTATAATGATTTGGATTGTATCTTTTCATACTTTTAGAAGTTTACTAATTATTACTTTCTATAATTTTATCGAGACCAAGTTAGGAGGGAGAAAGCTTATTTTTGATATAAACAATGTTAAGAAGTGCTTTTCCTTTGATTATTTGGTTTTTGTAGTTCTTTCTTTGTTGCAAAGAATGGCTAAGATCACAACCTATAACAATTGGGATTTAATTTTAAATATTTTTAGAAGTTTACTAGAATAACTTTCTATATATATATATATATATATATATATTGTTAAGATGAAGGGGGAAGAGAGAGATTTTTTTGATATAAACAATGTTTAGTTTGTACATTATTAGCATCAATTCGGGTTTTGCGCAATAGGATTGTGCCAAAAAAATTAAAATCAAGAATTTGAAAATTGAGAATAGCCAATTTGTATCTGATTTGGGAAATTTAACCTTTTTACTCTAAGTTGGTTCGAGTTACATTTTCAATCATATTCAAAATTCACTTGTTATGTGTTGATCGGTGAGATAATAGATAAAGTCTGTATTGATTGGTGAGATAATAAATAAAGTCTCAGACTTAACTCGACAAAAGGTTATCAAGAGAGGGAAAAAAATATAAAACCAAGTTGGGGGGGAAATTAGGTAAGGCTAGTATAAGGGCATTCAATTGGAACCAGCTGCTCAATTATGGATAAAGGATGAATGAAGGATTACACTGATATAATAGTCATTTACAGAGAAGAAAATCATGTTACCAATTCGTTTTTGCTTATAATTGAATTTGCTTCAAAAGGAAAATAAAATGGAAGTAAAGAATGATACGTAATAACATGTTTTTCTAAATATTAGTGAATAAATCCGAACAAAAAGACAAATTAAGCAGCACATAAATTGTGGCCAACAATCCTCTCTTTTGTGAAAAAACAGAAAAAGATTTACTAGCTTGTTTGATCATCAACTTTAGTAGTATTTCATAAATTAATTTGGCAATAACAATCCGAGAGTGGCCTGCTAAAATTTCTAAAACAAATTCTTGCTTTTTTCGTGTACTAGATTGTACCATAATAGCTTTCTTTTTCTCATTATAAGAAAAAAATAACTGATTGGGAGCCAGTATTGTCATTTTAATTTGTGAATTGAGTTTCTTTCCCTTCTATTGCAACACCTTTTAGGAAAAATTAAAAGCATTAGATGTAGTATTGATGTACTACGCAACTTTCATTATAGTGAATTTAGGATGTAGCAATATACTGGCAGAGTAATCAACTGATTTTGCTCATAACATGAGTGTAATATGCATTTTCAATTACTTGTTTGCAAAATCTTTTGCTTTTACCATTTTTTTATGCTTTTATTGTTGCTTATATAACTTGGATTGTAAATATATAACCATCAAAAATGAAAAAAGGGTTTCATATATGTTGGTATTCCCTTGACTGATACTCCCAAACACTAAAGTCCCTTCAGATTGAGGATAATTTGAAAAAAAAAAAATTAAGATAACGTTAAAAAAAAATTTCCTAATATTATATATGTAACATACAAATATGATGAAATGATAAAAATGTGATTAAAAAATATATTTATGATGCAACAAAAAAAATTCCAAATAAGTATCAATGAAATTCTTCTAGCCTCTCAATATTTACTAAACTTTATAGAATATGTTAGGGGTTTTGAGCTCTTAATGAGTCGTGTGAATTTTAATATACAAACATACATTTATATCTCTCACTTATAAGTTATACTCTCTTTCCCCAACCGCTCCATCTATCTCTTCCCGTCCCCCTAAATGCATACATATATAATGTATATATATACAATGTCTATGTATATGTAAGTATATACATATACATATACAATGTATAGGCATGTATGTGTGTGTGTGTGTCTGTGTATGGATGTATATGCAAACCCTAATATTCATCCCCAAGCAATCAGAAAAGAAACAAAAGTCAAAGTACTTTATAAAAAAGAAATTAGGGAACGATAGAATTATCCTGTAATAACCTTTTCCCAATTAATCAAGCTATTAATTCTTTGCATGGCATGTTCCCACATGATGAATTATTTATTTCAGATAAGTATCCATTTTGATTAAGAAATTGAAGGAGTTTTTTTTTCTTTTTTTAATCCTTATATACTAAAGAGACGATATTGTCTCCAGCTCATTCTGCCATGCCAACACCGGTAACAGCTGCTTAAGACTGCATTTCAGACCCAAAACACATTATCAAGTTTATTCTATGAAAAAAACAAAAAGTTTATTCAACTCAAATATAAAAAAAAACCCCGTTTTGGCCAATTTATTCAAAGAAGAAGTTAATTGTACGAGTCTCCCAAAGGCTGAAAAAGTTTTTATAGTTTAATCATGCCCACTAACTCAATAGATTTGGCAAATTCCTACTTCTTGGACGCTCACATTAAAATATTGGTACTGCACCATGTATTATGAATTGTTCATTTCATTGGCCTATTTTAGTGTATAAAGGGACTAACAAACATTAAGCTTTATATTATTATTACTTTTTTTTAATGAAGAAGAAAGAAAAGAACAATAAGCAATAACAAGTCAAGGTGAACAGGAGGGGAAAAAATTCAATTTAACACTAGTACTCAATTTAACAATAGCAAAACACATTTGATGGCCATTGGAATCATTAAATAAGTGATACGACAAATGCAACTTTTCAGCCACAATACAAAGATGCATCCAAAGGACTAAGCTATAACCATTTCCGTACTATTGTTCAACTTTTGTACAACATTTGATGCCTATTGGAATCATGGAAATAAGTGATATTACAAATGCAAACTCTCAGCTAGAATATAAAGATGCATATAAAGTAATAAGCTACAAGTTGCCCGTATCAAAGCATTGAGTGGCTATCACCAGAAACATCATTTACATTAAATTTGTGAACTACTTTTCAATGATAGCACCAGGTTGACCTTCTGTCCGCATTTGTTGCAAAAGTATTTCTTCAATGCCATCAGCAAAACTCGAAATATCATGCCGTAGGTGTTCATCCAAGGAGTTTGCCACATCCTAATTAAAAGAACAATGTGGTTAACTGCTTATCTTGTGCTTCAAGGACTAAACTGAAAAGAAAACATAATTGAAAGAATAAAACTTCAAAATGTAACGGTTTCATTTGAGCAAAATTTCCAGGATGATTAATCTGTTCTCCAATTGGAACCTAGTTGCTTACGCAGGGTACAAGTTGTGAGGACTTAAATATGAAGGCAGAAAAGTAATTGTCTACTGACTCGCCAATCTTATACTCCCATAACTATCTAGCAACAAGCCAACAAGTCTCCATAGGATGCTGCCTTCTTCACATGGCACACACCTTTATGACCAATACAATCAGTGACAAGATCAATCTTAGATGTGTTGGCTATAACTGATACTTTTCACTGACCAAGTGGATGCCTCAACATGGAAAATCGATTATCAGAATCATGAGAATGCAGTGTAACTTCAAACCAAGAAGCAGCAGGGATAGTGCTCTTTTAATTTTTATGGAGTCAAAAAGATTACTCAAAGACATCTCTCATGTTCTCTCATAAGTGGTTAGGCTTTCCTTTTATTAGTACTTACCAACAACACCTTACCTTTTGCATTCTACTGTAGCTTGTTCTCACAGAACAAAGCTAATAGAAGGGGTAAAGTATGTCAAACAAGGAACTCAAACATTACAGACGTTTCAAATTAGTACATTAAGCCAAAAGTGCATTCCCAGTATTGGAAGTTTCAGCAGCTCACAAATTGGCAATTCTGAAATACAAACATAGTCAGAAAGAAAAAAGTAAATGAAGCACAACTTACCACAACTTTGCAAAGGAAGCTCAGAGAAATTTCCTTAGAGTAGTTACTTGAGCTCTTAAGCGTCAATAGATTCAAAGGAACACTATATACAGGCCAACCCTGAGCCAGCCTTATGAAAGCATCAATTCCACCAACCATGTGAGCGACTATTATCTCATCTCTGTCCAAGTATTCAAAAGAGTGCCTGCATTGATAATAAGTGTCCACTATATGAGCCAACTAATCTCTCAGGCAGCAACAAACCAACACAAAATTTCCTCAAATCAAAAACTTCAGTCTCAGAATGTATTCTTGGCTTTTTATGCAAACAAACACTGAAACATCAAACACATGAAGAAAGGAGAAAAACAATGCCCAACAACCCCGGTGAGTTGAAAAGCACACTTGGTTCTAACTTATTATTCTTGATTCTGGCACAATGGTCAACAGCCCATGCCTAGTCTATCTATTAAAAGCTTAAAATCTTTTCTAATGATTTTCCCATTCACAGTGTATGCTAGAGCAGACAACTTAAGAAGCTTCTTTTACACAAGACATAAGCAGAGCTCCTCTGAGAGTTCCAGTGGTGAAGTGAAACAGCACTTTTACCTTTAGAAGTTGATGAATGATTCAATGCACATTCACAATAACTACCAGAATGCAGGCTTTAGGGATCCCTCCAGCTCAGAGATTTTTGCTTGACAACTAAGTATTGAACAAAGAGACAGCAACTTACACATGATAGATCCACAGCTTATAAATGAAATATAATTTGCTGTGTAAGGCGTTAAAGTTTGGTTTCAGTACAGTAGTACAAGCAAAAGCTAGTAATAGCCCATATTTAACAGAATGTACAACATTTTACGAAAGAAAAAGCGAATACACTCATATGACTTCGATCTAGACTTCAATAGTTTGAGATCAAATAACACAAAAAAGTGTCTGATTTTCTGGATGGAGAGCTCATTGAAAGGAACCCAAAGGCTTCTCAAAAAGGCAAAAAAGAAAGAAAAGAAAGATTGGGATGCATCTTAATATTTAAATTACAAGATTAACCATATATTGAACAAGTATGCTGCTCAAAAGTCCAACATAATTCCTGTTTTTGAAATTAAACCACGCAAATAAGATGGCAGGCAACAGAAGTAAACTCTGTATGGCAGACCTTGACTTATTTGCACACTTCACCACAAAGCGCCTCAGTGTGCAAATAACAATTCGATCTTGGACTCTTCTTAGAAACCACTCCAAAGAAGACATAGTATCCAGCAATGGCAAAGGTGAATAAAGTTGCCTGGAAGCATGGAAAATGATAATTAAATCTATGAGAAGGGAACGTTACTTGCAAAAAAATTTTGGGAAAATCAACATAATCCATGAAAGAGAAAGCAAGAGATGAAAGAAGGTAGCATCATTCGCCTATCCAAGTCGGCTTAGGTACACTCAATTGTTATGGTTCATAGAGAGAAATGTTAAGTAGTCATTTAGTTATGTTGTACCTGAGGAATGTAGAAATTTAATCTTGCACCTGTTTTTTGGGACCTAAGGATTATTCTCATCCTCTCTTAGACTTAAGGCATTAAATTCATAGGCCCACAACTGGGGCCATTTTTGTGTAGCTTTTGAAATTTGGATGTCTAGCTATAGAAAGAGATGCAACCTACTCCAGAGGGGAGTGATTACACAGGTTATCCAGTTAATGCCATACAATTCACCACAAGTGAATGTCAACAATCAGGGCATTTCATGGAGGACTAAGATGTTTCTTAACACTGTAAGCAATAAAATCCAAACAAGTTCACATAAACAAGAAGATGCAGTAACCTTTACCCAGTAACAAGTTAGAAAGAAGGCACATCAAGGGACAATAAAGATGAGATAATTCATTACGGTTTTATCTTTTAATACCAGATAGAGATAACATAAAAATGAAATTGAAGAGAAGGGACCAGAAACTAACCTGAAAGATTTTGCAACATCAACAATTTCACCAATATACACATCATTTGGGAAAATCTGGACATTTGATGAAGAATATTGGAATAAGAAACAGCAATATGAATGGCATCCGACCAGGAAGATATTTAAAAATTTACAATCACATGTCAGCAAAGAATCAGGCAGAATAAATATTAGTGCAAGTAATCATATGAAACCTTACTGTGAATAAATTGTTGACTGCCTACAACTGAATCCAAAGCACAATCCCATGTTGATACAGAGAAACCTCTGACAATTAAAATTTTGATAATCTAGCCTAAACGTATAATGCATTTCTCAGCAAACATCATAAGACAGCATTCTCCAAAAGCAAAATACTAAGATAATCTTTCACTATAATCTGTAGATGGTATTGTGCTTAAAAACTATAAGTTAGTAGTCTACATGTGATGGAAATTGGCATAAAAAGAAGCAAATGACATCTATTATACTCACACACTTAGAAAGAGGGACTGTAAATCCATAGATATCATACTTCCATGTTACAATCTATAAGCTATTTGTGTTTTAAGTATATCTTCAGATGCTTACACACACACAAAAGGAGGAAAATATGGTATGTGCTGATTATTGAAAGAAAAGTATTCATCCTTCACTGAAAAGCTACTAGTTATTTATCACTTTCTGCTGAAGACTTCTACTGAAAGGAACAGCTAAATGGGTGAATGAGATATAAATTTATTCCAAATTATATCTCTTGGTTTGATCATGCAAAGTTACTAAGATAGAGTTGAATATAAATACTAAGTTTAGGCGCTAATTTTTTCCTAATTTATTTCCTACTTAAGAAGGAAATGATATTTGTACCCAAAAGAAAAATACAGAGGTCAAACAAAAAGGAGAACCAGATGTCTGACAAACTTTACACTTCTAAAATTTAAAAAGGAGTCATACCTCAGCATTCTTTAGCTCCAAGGTCCCATCAACAAGTTCCATAAGCAATTCATGATTCTGTTCTGATGGTTCCACAGAAAGTTCTACTTTTTGCAGGCATATCATATTATCCATGTTTGGGATGTACGTCGTCAAGGACAATCTTATGGAATTCCCTTCGAATTCAAGTACTTTGAGACCTGATAATGCATCCTCAATCTTTTCTACAACCTCAAAGCTGAAAAAGAGAGATAAAATCAAGGAGACAATTTAGAGGAAGAGAAAGATTGCAAAAATTCTAACATATTTTGAATTTGAAAAATTACATTTTAACTTGATAGTCAAGATCCTGCAATGACTTCAAAGTGCTTTTGCTCTTCTCAATCTGATGACTTAGTTCCAGAATCTTCAACACAGTGAAACATTTTCAAATTATCGTCAACATCTAAAAGGTACCAAAATGATTGGAAAAATCCACCAAAAAAAGTTCAAAACAATTATAAATCCTATATTAATAACAGCTGACTAGCTCCAGCTGTAAGAGGGATCAACAACTGTCACAGGTGCTAAGAGAATATGATGGTATAATCAACAAAATAATGTAGACATTCCCATCTTGATCCTTTCATATTATGGGGGACAAAAAACAAATCATGAAACTCTGTCTACTAATATAAACTTGACAAAAAGGTATAACTAGAAATGAATATAGAGGTCACAAACCTCAATATTAGAGCCACTGCCTGCCTTTAACCAATTGGCTTGATCCTTGCCATTTGTAGAGTCATCAACCTGCGAGTCCCCATCTCTTCTCTGGATGCCCTAAAAGACATGATTAGGAATAAAAAATTTCATGTCAAATTAGCAAAGCCACAACAGAGGCATTTAACTACTGTTGAATAGTCTAAACTTAGCCATAAAGATGAATGAAAAAGCTGTTACCAGAATATCTTGTCAGAATCACAATCCCTTTCAAACTTATTCATAATCCATCTAAGAACACTAATACTGCTAGTAACTCAACTTCAATAATTGTTGAATTATAACGTAAAATGAATTAGGAAACCTACATGAATATAACATGGTGGAAACTACATTTGCTTCAGCCAACAAGTAAGAACATTATCATACTTTTGGAATACTAATATAGTTAGTAGACATAGGCTAGCCACCCCTAGACGTTGATAACAACATGATCGATAACGTTTGCAGACACAAAGAACAATGTGGCAGTTGCTAAAGAACCATCCTTTGCCAAGTTAAGCTACTTTATGCAGGAAAAAACCAAAAGAAGATACTTTTTCTTTTCTCATTAGAAAGATGAAGAATTTAACAGAAACAAAAAATTTAATGTGCTTGGTCACACAAAGCAACAAATTGACTACCTGTAGCCTTTTATCTCCTAGCTCATATAGGGGTACAACTTGTTTGCTAAAGTCAGGGCATTCTGTTCCCATTTAGCTGGTCGAAAAGAGATAACAGAGACAAGAATGAGGAGGACAATGTCCTTGACCACTGAACACACATATCTTATGATATCCAAGACAAGGGTGATTATTGACTGATACTGCCTCGGCAAAAAAAGCAGCCAAATTGTATGCTATTCACACTAACAGAACAAGAAAAACCTTTTCTTTTTGTTCTTAGATATATTCTGGGAAAGTCTCCTGAAAACCGACTCCATCTTGGATAAGTAACTACTCAACCATGAGTTACGCATATCTATTCTAAGCTTTCACCCTTAAGAATAAATAGGATACCAGTATTACAAAATTAAGCCATTCAACAATGAAGAGGCATAAGTTGTCATGCTTGCGCAATCCTCTTATAGCATCATTCAAATTTGACCATTTAAAAAAAATTAAAACTTTATTTACCTGCTTGTCAATAGAATCCAAGAAACCGCTTAAACCTTCAACCTCAGATTCAAGTTTACAAGAGTCTGCAGTAAATCAAGTAATTAAACAAATAAATCAGCAAAAAAAATAAAACAAAAGATCAGTTTCTCTAAAATATCAAAAACCCCAATTTCCATTTTCCCAACCTTCAACATATCTCCTTGAAAGCTCACTGAGCTCATTCTCAATTTTCGCATTCTCACTCTCTACTGACCTCAGCTCATTCCTCAAGTGCTCGGAAAGTTCCGCTATATCAGTAACACAATAAATCAACTATACCACCAAAAAGCTATCTACAACATGCTAAGAAAATACATTAAAAAAAAAAGAAAATGGTCAGAAATTAAATACCTAAACCTTCAAGAGATAATGAGTTAATATCCGAAGTCTCAGCCATAATTTGATCCATATTGCTCTAGACATAACATTCAAAACCCAAAAAAACCAAAAAAAAGAAAATAAATTAAACTAAAAAAGAAAATGTTTAATTACAAAAAGCAACTTTCTTTCTTTCTTTCCTTCTCCATTTTTACCTGGACTTCAAGAGCTTGGTCTTGGAACAACTCCTGCACTTCTGAAGAGCCCATCTGGAAATCTTCGTTACAACTCCTCAGGATTTCTCTAAGCTCCAAAATTTGACTGCAAAAAAAGAAATCCATTGAAAAATTTAAATGCACAATTTAGTGCGCTTGTGTGTGGAAACTGCAAATCAGTAGTACCTTTGAAGGGAATCCAGATCAAAGGTTTCTGTTGAAGGAGTAATTGCAGTTGAATCCGTTTCCATTTTTTTTTTATGCTGGAAATATTCTAGAATTTTTTTTTTTTTTTTTGATAATTTTGATCTAAATTTTCTCAGTAGAAAATATCTCCCGCCACTGCCACTCTTACTCTGAGGGTGACAAATCTATGCGGGTTTCTGGTTATTGATGATTTTCGGATCTGATAAGGATCCGACCCTTTTTTGAATTTTAAACAGGTAAATTGTCAATGAATCCTTCTACAATTGATTTTCTTTGATTTTGCCCCTACCTTGGTAATGTTTGTACAGTTGCTATCATGTTGTTATTAACCAGAAAATATATATGTGTTTGGTACTATCTATTCTTCATTCTTCAAGCAAAAGTTTGGGTTCTTCGGAGTTAGGTTGCCACAAAGTTGTTTTTTGTGGAGGACTTTGACCGAGTCTGATTTGAATGTTTAAAATTGATAGTGTTTGTTTAAAAACTTTACAAGAATTTAGGTCATTTAAAAAAGTGATTTTAGAATTTTCAATAACTATTGGGGTGCATTTGATTAAAAATCTAAAATATGTGAATATTCTTTTAAAATACATGAATATATTTTAATTAAACCGTAAATAGTTTATCACTTATATTTTGAAGTAAGATTGATCAAAAAAATTTAAATACAATTAATTACTTTCCTTTTTTGATTATCAAATGTCTCTAAATCCACATTAAATTTAAGACCCAAATTGAGTTATCAAAGAATAGTTTAATATTTAAAAAAAAAAAAAAAAACTTTAACTTCTACACCAATAGATTTATTAACTTCTACACAAAAAAAAAAAAAAAGCACAAATCCACCTTTTCCATTTATTTTCCATTTTTTCCCTCCCTTGGACAAAACCAACTTCGCTAAAATCTTCTTCAAAGTAATTTCCCTCAAAATCTATTGCGATGCTGATTTTACAAAGATTGAAAACTAGACATTGCCGGGTAATTAACTAAAGCCAATATACAAATAATCGAGTTCTCTGGTAATCATAATAACTAAGAAAAACAAAATCTCCAGCATGTCTGGCACCATTATTTCTCGACAAAGTTTCATCAAAATCTTCCAATTACTCCACTGCCGCCATCATCCACCACTGCTGCCACCGCCGGACCTTGTTACCACCAGCTTGCTGCCATTGTCAGTCTTCTTTTCTTGCCTCAGTTTCATGATGTAATTCATTTCTTGCGATGAAACCTTGGACTGCTTCGATTAGATGCTTGTTAATGTTTCAATGCCATGAACATTGGACTTGTGAGTGAGATTGAAGAAAACCATTTGATCCACTGTTCTGTGACAACTTCTTTTTTTCTTTTTCTTTTTTAATCTTTTATTCCTTTCTGCTTTAGCATGTCCCACTCACAAGTCCAATATTCAATCTCTCCCCTCTCCATGTATAGAGTTCAATGTAATACCATCATGCATGTATGAGACGTGTTTAGCAGATTATTGCTTGTAGCAGGAGCCTGGCTCCATGGGAGCTGATCGACCCCATCCTGTCAATGGTGCAGCTGCAACTCCTCTTTGGTTCAGCAAACACCGAAAATGTGCTAATCTTTCGGTAACGTCTGTTGCATTCTTGGCTACTTTGTCATGAGGGGTCCATAGTCTCTCTTCATTAGGAAGCAAAACAAAGGGGAATAGAAAGGTTAATGACTCAATTATCAGTATAGGTGGTAATATATATATTTCAAGTTAGAAGCTGGCAAGGCATGGAAATCATGAATCTAGTGTAATATCACTAGCAGCAAAAGATGGCTTGTAAAAATTGGATATCTTGATGTGAAGCCATCTTCATCATTATTTCACGACAATGGCTTCGAAAATTATTTGATCAGTGACTTGCATGAATGACTAATAGAAGAAAATAACTTGGAAAGATTTTCCTGGTTTTCTGTTTGTAGAATCATCCTTTACAAAGTCCAAACTAGAAGTAACTGGGACATCATTGGACCATAATCGCTCTTGAAATCATAAGTAGGATATGGTTTCTTGGCTACCATGCCTTAATAGTCTTTGAAATGCACATGCTTACTTCTTTTGGATCAAGAAGCTTTTAAGATCATATCTTATAAGGCGAGCGTCAATGACCTACATCAGATGCCGAACCAGACGTTTACCCTTACCCTATAAAGGATCCACCAATTTAGGGATATATTGTAACATCACACATCAGGAGATTCATTTGTAAACAGACAGCATAATGACTCTGCCCTTGGACCTTATGCAGTCTTAAACCATAAACAATGTTTAGAAAAATTAAGAATCTCTATCTATTATGGAATACAGACGTGATTTACCTCCTGCTGCTGCTGTTCGTGGCCATATCGTTTGTTCAATATCTGACCCATCAACACGTTCACCCCACATGCATACTTCACCTCCCATAACTAATGCTTTTTGCTGAGCCTTTCTAATATTAAATAGGGGCTCATTGGCATAGAAAGTTTTCCATGTTGTACCTACATTGTCCAAGTACCAGCTTTCCTGGTTACTTACAATGCATTGGAATCCAGCTGCAACAGCTTGCTGAACAACACCACCTCTAAGCCTGTTAGGGAATTCATACATGTCCATTTAGCCCATTGTATGAAATACTAATTCATAAACATATTAAATTTCAATAACCAGGTAAGGTTGGGACTTGAACCTAGAACATTTCCATCAAAAAATCAAAATGAGGAGATGCATCTAAAAGATAAAAATAAGTCCTTACCAGTGGTGGATAACAGTTTCCCGGCTCAATTTACTCCCAAAATTGATGAAGGTCTCTTCCCTGTAATTTTACAAGCAAAACTTCAATTAAATCCAATTGATGCAGAAAAGTTTCCTCAAGTAGATGATTTTACCAGTTCACAATTTTATATCCATAGGATAAAGCTATTTTCTGTGCTTTCAAGACAAAGTAGCGATAAGCCTCAGATCCATTAAAACCTTGTTCCTCTAACCTGTTGCATCAGATGGTTCTTTCAGTCGCGTAAAAAGAGTCACTATCAACTTGATTCTAATAGAAATATCCAAAAAGAGAAGTCAATCTAGTAAACAAGACATTGAGTATGAACTACCAGGGATGAAATCTATCCCCATCCACATCCCTAGAGTCCTAAGGTTTGCCTGTGCTTTGTGTAACAAAAAGTTTGCCTGTCTTGTGTGTTTTGTGTAACAAGAGTGAGCTGAAAATCTAGTGAACTGAGTATGGACAGAATATCGCTAATACATACTAACATCCATGAACATCTACTGAAATCTTCAGAGAGTTAATGAACCCTGAGACAAAAACAATCAAAAGAATAAGTAATGCTTTGAAAATGTTACCAGTTGCTCACACGAGGAGTTGAAGTCCAGCAACCTGCACTCAGCATCAGTTGCATATGATTACTGAGATTATTTTAAAGAAGAAAGAAATAAATACTTTATAAGCTAGACTAAACAGACATGAACATACACTGAACTAAATATACAAATAAATGTTATAAATAACTGAAATTTGCATTGAAACAGATAACAAGATAGACAGCCTTGGTACTAGCTGAGAGCAGTCAGCTATTGGATCAACGGTCATTTTGTTTACCTTCTCAAAGATATAGAAGACACAAAAGAACCAACTAGTACAGGCTTGAAGACTTTAGTCATTGAATATTTTTGAATTGCAAAAAACATCTCAGTCAATGAGGCCAGAATATTAGCATCTCCATACATTATGCCAATGTAAAATAGCTTCACACAATGTCAATATGCACATAACAAAATAATAAAACTCACTTGTGTTCACTTCATCTCCTCCAAGGTGAACAAATCTGTACTTGAAGACCTTACTTATATCTGAAAATTGAAAAGATTTTCACCAGGTTGAGTTTTCTTCTGTCTTGCAGTGAAATAGACATGAAAAATTTTTGTCATAAAGAAGTATCACCTGAGAGAATTCCATCTATGACCTTGAAAGTAAAATCATTGCTAACATCAAGCGGCTGTGTACAATTTATTGATGGCCAAAGTGAAGGATAACCAACACCCCTACAAATTGAAAATAGTTAGTTATGGAGACTATAGTGCAGAAAATCAGAATAAAAAAGGAAAACTGATGCCTACTAATTCAAGTCATAAAATTTGAAAGCCAAGTTTCTGAACCCACCAACATAATTTTAAGTGGTTGACAAACAATTTAGAAATTACAGATTGATTGGGCTCTTCAACACTCTATCTGTATCTTAAATTACCAGGATTCTGCTCCTTCTGATCATTGTCATTTGAAACTACTAACAGCTAAGCATTTCCCTTCTTTCTTAGGTGGAAAAAAAAAAAAAAAAGCAATAAATGACACGTACATTCAGACAGCTTAAAAACATTACTTCTTTGGCGAATGGCTAATGCTAGTGAACAGCTCACTAGCATCTCACTCCTAAGGGGGTGTGGGGTGCGGAGTGGTAGGGGAACAGAGCCAATCCTCTTTTTTTCTTTTTCTTGTTAATTAATCAAGTAATGCAACTATTTTTCTGCAAGGAGATGCAATAAACCAGGTAATCCCAGTAAAAAACCGTAAAATGAAGATTCTTTTACAAGTGTAGCTGTTGCATAGTAGGCATTATATACTGGCATGCTATTGGGGAAACCATTGAAAGGAACTAAGATAATTACAAAATCCTTTTCTGCTATTAAACTCATCCAGTACCATTCATGTTCTTGAAAAAGAAGATTCTTAGCAAAGTAGAAATGCAGAGAGCAGATGCATTACCAGGATTTAGCATGTCCCGGCACATCTATCTCAGCCAATACATGGATTCCTCGTCTTTGAGCATATCTGCAACATTAAGGTTTCAAATCTCAAAAAGATATGTCATGGAAGATTTCAAAATGGACCTAACTCAAAAAGATGCATACTAATAACTTGCCTTACAATGTCAGCAGCTTGAGCCATGCTGTATCGTTCTGAACTAGAATAAGCAGCATTCCACAACTTCGGATAAGAAGGTATTTCAAGAGGAAAAGATTCTTCATCTACTACGTGCCAATGCAGCACATTCTGCAAACCAACGAAAACTATCATCCAAAGTATAAACAAATTATTGGTTCTCAAGTCAATTTTCACATTCTTAGGACCAGACAATAAAGATGATCCATAAGTTGTTAACATTACACATCACTACCTTAAAATTTTCTTGTAAATCATTTATTTGAATTTTCTGATTCTTATGAGCATTAAGCTGGCTTCCACACTCACATCAGCATCAATGGTGCAAGTAATCCCAGTACAAAGTCATGCTTGTAACCAAATCAGATGAAGTGCCATGGGAGTCCTAATGTAGAAAAACTAATGCTGAACAGTTTTTGAGAACTTCCATCATGGAATGGTGCAAGGTTATCCCAATAGAGGGAAAATGATTTACGATAATCAGGCTAGTTAAGGCACTTTTGGGATTTAGCAAAGGTGATTATCAGGGGCTAAATACTATGAGTTAGAATTGACTATAAAATATTAGGATAGGAGCAATGTTTCAGCAGTCTCACTAAAATCCATGTTTCACAGCCAATGAATAGTTGACTGCAGCATAAAACCAGCACATATTCATATTCTAAGATCCTTTAGACTTTTGTAGTTATATTTGTTGAAACGTTCTCTAGAGCAACCAAAGAATAGGAAGACCTCACTCTATTTGATTTCAATGTCTACATTTTATGAAATCTTTGTCCTTCCCATATAAAATTCTTTGATATTTTTGTATGGTGCTTTGTATTTTCTCAAGTTTTGCAGGGAAAAAGGCTTCACCATCAATAATTGTGGAGTATTTAATATCCACAAATAAGACTAGAACATCCATAGGCCATAGGAATGATTCATCAATCTCACGTCAAAAAGTTATACAGTTCGAAAGTATGCTTTCCTGGTTTACGATTTCCCTAGTTCGATCACTTAAAGCAAACAGGAAATCTATGTACACTATAAGTGCACTAGCTATCAAGTCCAGTGCATAACCCAATAGCAATAAATTTTACTGATCTTATTGCACATGCAGTGGAGATCTAAACTGCTTAATTGAAAGAGTTTTTACAGTGCCTGCAGATATTGGAATAGTCCTCAACTAAACCCCAAATCTTAATGGTTCACATGAATTTACCTACACTATCTGCCACTTCTATTTTCGTGAACTCTAGGCCCAGCTTGTAAGAGATGGCAGAGTGATTGTCCATATTTACTTGGATACAGAATGAAGACTGGATAGCTAGCCATCAACAGCCTCCAAAATGCTAGATGCTTGACCATTTAACTTGTATCTATTCTCGTTACATTTGTTTAAGCATCCAACGAGAAGTTCTCCCATGCCACAGAGCAGCTTAGATCAATCTGACCATTTATTTGAAAATTGAAACCCAAAATAAGATCTGTCACTTGCTACAGGAAGCAATTTACTCAGTCAACACCTAAGACGACAGTGCTTATGGTATAAAATTATGTCCTGCTCCAGAAAATTCATCAGCAGATACATTTCTACTCAATGTCATTTGTTTCCTAAATGGAAGCAGGAACTCAAGAACCAGGAAACAGAGATGCCAACTAGAAACATAAACCATAGTCAGCTTAGTGAAGTGCTGCTAAACTTTTACGGCATCCATTAGACTGAAAAGTAGTTTAATGCTTACGTCTGTTGAAAGAGCTCCTATATCTACACCATGAACCAGCCATGTGACAGTGTAAGCACTTGAAAAAGGGGTGGCGCAGGTCAAAAGTTAGGATATGCTTGGCAATTACTTTTATAAGAAAATCTGATATATCCCTAGAAAAGTGAGTATTGTGCTTACATTTGTTCCTTTGGTGTGCACGACACAATTTTAGTCACAATTAAGTTGCTTGATATGAACTCCTTTTTTTTTTTTTTTTTTTTTTTTTGGCATGTATTCAAGAAACTACTTACTCTAGACAAAGCAAAAGCTTTGTCTTTTTCTAGAAACCCACAATCAATTGCACCCTACAATCTTTTTCTTTTTCCCCTGTAATCTTTTATAGACTCCTTTATGCACATAACTATTAGCACAGACAAATCATTGAACTCAAATTATTTTGTGCAGTCAAACTAAAAATAGCAAAACAGGTTGCATGAAATGATCCGGTGCATACCAACTTGGCATATGTCATAGAATTGATGACCTTCTTTATCACGGGCACTGGCAGAAAGTGCCGAGATGTATCTACACAAAGTACCATGTAACAGCAGAATATAAACATTAGCACCTTGAATACAAAGGGAGTGCTGACAAACAATATTAGTGCATTTAACTACTAGTCTACAGTGGTTTTAAAACCCTTCAGATGTTTTGTAAATTTCACCATTTTCTGGGAACCTCTAAAAAATTTAGGAATGCTTGCCAAAAATATTGACTGCTCAGCTCCACTACTCCTTTACTAAAATAAATAAAGAAACACACACAAAAAAAAAAATTCACAATCCTCTACTTTATTTGTTCTTGCTTATCATGCAGAGGAAATGGCAAAACCAAAATAATGTTAAACAGTGCAAAATTTATGAAGGCATCTCACCAATCAAAAGCCCTCGATAAGAAAACCTTGGTTTATCAAAAATGGTCCATGGAGCCTGATGAATTTCAAGTACTCTGGATGAATGGTTAAAATAGCAAACTTGGCTAAATGTCTGTAGCAGATTGATTGAAAGTAAACATTTATGTCAGATCTTCTTTTAAAAAAAAAAATCAAAGAATATCTTAGTATCAAGAGTGAAAATGACACCTCTAGCGCGTGTAATGCCCCATAAACTGTTTTTGCCTGCATAGAAGCAAAAACTTCTAATTCATGTATCAAATATAGTAGAAAAATACTGGTATGGTGTAAACTTACTCTTACCCAACATTAACCAAGCATAAGCAAAAAAATCCTGCAAAAGTTTTATCGCCTCAAACAACTTAAGGAGGTAATCATGTTTGTAATTTTCAATTCCAAGAACGGTGGACAACTGCACTTTTGGTCATGTTAAAGTAGAGAGTTGAGGGAGTTTCTACTCCATGCTGGAAGACAATGAACCAACTATAAGAAACAAGTTCTCATGAAAGGTTCAATGCAAGTTGTTATTTTAGTTTGGCAATTAAGCATTGAACAAAAGACTATTAAGGTTCCTACATCTTGATTAGCTTTCTAATGACATTGACAGTTTACATATTGATATTGAGAACTTTCTTAGAATCAAAAATTAGCTTTAGGGCTAAGATAGAGCTCCTGTAGGTTGCTTGCACTCCTCGATGCTAGACTGTGTTTTTGATCTTTCTGTCCACATGATCAGGGTTATTCTAGCTTTAATTTAGTCTCCACACCATTAGGACCCTAGATAGCAAAATCTGCAGCCTCACTACTTAAAACAAGATACAGTTTCTAGCATTTAAAAGTCAGATTTGAAAAGGTGATAGTTATGTAAAGACACCCGAGTGGTCTAAAGAAAAGCTCATGCTGCTCTTGAAACCAGAATTCAGCTTATTGCAACTGCAATTAATTACTGCAAGCAACTTACTCAAACTCACCTCAATGTATGCATAACTTGGATCTCTCGGCATTGGGACAGATAACTTGTATGACTCATCAACTCCGTGCTGTAACTGCATTAAAAAACATCTTAGGCAGTTTCAAATCGCATTAAAGTGGAAACAAACTTGTAAATGAATTGTCCTCCTAGAAGCCAAACTGCAAATAGAAGATTCTGTTCTGAAAAGAAGCTTCACAATAAAGTTATTCAAAGCCTGTGACAAATAGAAATCTGATTTCCTTAACTAGTTTGGGGTTTGGACAGCGAAATGGCACCAAATCTACAATCAAATTAGGGGAATATGTTCAAGGCAGTCCTCTGCATAATTGGCTCAAAGAGGCAATTTACTCCTTATCTTTGTTCCATTACCTTCACCTTAATGCTCATATGTCAAGTTAATGTGGCAGGAAAGATATTTTACCTTAAGTCTTTTAGTACTAAATTAGCAGGGTGATATTCAGAAAAAGTCAATTTCTTGGAAATCACACCAAGCTCGTCATTTTGAAGCAAAGATATTTATAGAAACTACACTGATAACTCCAAAATCCCACAGTACTGTGCACAATTATATCTACTTTTGCTTTGTGGTCCAATTGGATTGCAGTAAAGGAGAGCAGAGAAAGTCGAAACTTAAATGGTTTACCTCATCACTTGGAGAAACAATGACCACATGAATTCCCTTGATTATAAGGGAAGAATTAAAACTGGAAATATCGGTTTGGAAAACATGATCTCCTTTTAGAATTTCAAGGAACCTGAAGAATCCATCCTTGAGAATTCCTGAAGCATCACTATACATCCTCCCATCAATCCTGAGCTGCAAATTATTTCTGAGATAAAGTGTACCTTGTCCATGCCTCACTGAGACAGGCATGGGCCATATATTCAAGCCCTTTTTATCACCAGCAGCAACTGCTATCACCAGAAGATGAACAGCTAAAATCCCAAGAAATATCTTCTGAAGTACCCCAGTCCTCCCCATCAGAGCATTCTCATTCCTAACAAAAAACTACAAAAAAAATAAAAATGAAGCAGCACCAGTAATATCCACATTCAGCAACTTCACTGATGGAACATGGAAATGGCAATCAGAAATGGATGGAAATTCAAGAAAGTATCTAAAGTCTACCGGTTATTACCTCATCAACAAGGAGAGAAGTTCAAGAAAGTGAGGTTGAAGTACTTAATTCTCCAATTATCTTACAGTATTCAAGCCAACGAATCACAGAAGAATCTGAAAGAAGATTTTCAGAAGATGAGACATCTTGTTGAGTATTCTGCAGTTTAAATTATACACAAGTTGAAGTGCCAAGAAACTGAACTAAATGATGGTGCATGCTTATCTGTCCGGTGTTCGTCTAAACATATATTTAATAGAGTCAACGGTTCACGTTCTTTATTCAATCAAATCTCAGTGGATTTGTCAATAGACGACTAACAATCAGTGACCTGACCTCAGGTGTCACTAAATTTTTTTTTTTAAAGGAAGTTGAAGTGAGACAGTTTCTAAATGTTATTGGAAACAGATAAATGAAAATGTGCATAATTATATGATAAAAATGATTTGTGTGACAAATCAGTATCCGATTGTCCATCGGGCAGCAGTTTGAAATATTTTTCGTTTAATTGGTGATTGTAAGGGTACAAATTGGGGCTGCAAATACCTGTGTGAAGTGTACAAGAATTTTTTTTTTAGAGATACACACACATATATGTGGCAAATTTATCAGAATAATGTTAAAATCAAAATTTATCCGCCGAATGGTGTTCATTTTTTTTTTCTTCTCCAGCGACATCGATGTGCGGCAGAATTGAATTTTTTTTTCAGATTTGACTTAAAATTGTGGGGCATGTGTATTTCTTAAAATTTTTACATTAAATATGCACCAAGAAGCAAACGGAAAATTTACATGAGAGGTGCCGCACAATTAATATGCGGCACCCCTCACATTGGTTAAATAAAATTTCAAAAAATTAAAAAAAAAATTGGGGTGAGGGGTGCCGCACATGGAATGTGCGGCACCCCTCACATTTATAAAAAAAAAAATAAAAAAAAAAATCTTGGCAATCTCACATTAAATAAAAAAAAAAAAAAAAATGTGAGTATGTATGCTAAGAGGTTTGAAGGTTCATTCAGGGTTGTCTGAAGAAGAAAGTTTGACTGTATGTAGTGGACTAAATTACGAGAAGCTATCATCAGAAGCTTGTAGTCATCTCACTAAGAACAAAAAGTTCCCATCAAGATCAGCAGGGCAAGCTCTTATCTCTCAGAAATGCAAACTCAGAAGCCTGCTTCATGAGACCAACAGGCCACGCTCTTTCACTGAATCACCTTCTAGCTTGGTGGAAACAAAAAGGAAGGCAAAAAAGGATGAATCTTGTCAACAAATTGTGCTATATGCTGGGAAGCTTGACATTTCAACCGAGAATGAAAGGCTCAGAGCACATTTGCAGGGCATGCAATGGAGAGTATTAGAATTGGAAAAAGTTTGCAGGAAGATGCAAATTCAAATGGCAAAGATGATGAGATCAAGGTTGTCTTCCTAGCATACATTTTTTTTTTTTTTTTAATTTAATGTGAGAGGTGCCGCACACTAAGTGTGCGGCACCTCCTTGCCAAGATTTTTTTATTTTTTTTCATAGAGGGTGCCGCATGGAATGTGCGGCACCCTCACCCCTAATTTTTTTTTAATTTTTTGAAATTTTATTTAACCAATGTGAGGGTGCCGATAAGCGGCACCTCTCATGTAAATTTTTTCCTTTATCGGTGCCGATATTTAATGTGTAAGAAAATTTTAAGAAATTGCACACACGCCCCACAATTTTAAGTCAAATGCGAAAAAAAAAAATTCCGATGCGGCACCGCTAGATGGAGAAGAAAAAAAAAATGAACACCATTCGGCGGATAAATTTTGATTTTAACATTATTCTGATAAATTTGCCCATATATGTAGCAATATTATGTCACAATTATTCTTTAGTACCTCTGGATTAAATGACCTAAATGATGAACGCTTCATGTTTAACACGCCATTGAGATATAAGTAACTAATAATTAGTTCCTCTACCTAACGTTCTCTGGGTACACGATCATAATTAAATTTAATAAGATTTGATGAGATAACGAAATCAGGAAAAATTGATATAAATCACAAGTTATACAAAGATACTCCACTACAAAATCTTTGCCATGTGAGAAACGCAGAAATGGTGGGAAATGACATGATCCTTGTGGTATGCTCTTTTCTTTATACTCACAACGTCAATGACTATCTTTGAAGGTTTTTTTTTTTTTTTTTTTGGGTACATTGCGGATTTGCCCAAAATTAAATAAACAGACAACCTTGAGGACTTGTAAATTAATTCTGCAATACCACCACAATGTTTATCAGGTTTTCTTTTTTCAACTTTGGGTGACAGACAAAAGATAACTAATGATTTGGGACCATCCGTAGGGCTACTGAACAACGTGTGCGAAATAGATTGCAATGATTTCCATTTTTCAGGAAAATGTCATGTCGTCCCACAATTGTTATGGCTCAAAAGTCAAAAGAAAATGGAGGAATCAAAAGATAAGATGGGTCCTCATTATTGAACTTTTTGTCTATCAGTAAGGAGGCTGTTATATTCAATGTTTTAAAACTCGACTACCAAATAACCCTAGAGATGGCGGTTGGCTCAATCGGTCCACCGGTTTTTTTTTTTTTTTTTTTCTTCCTTCCCTCTTCCTCCCCCTCCCCCACACCCTCCTCCCTCCCCTCCTGGTCGCTGATCCTGAAAGAGGGAGGGAGGGGGAGGGGAGGGGAGGGAAGGAAGAGGGAGGGAGGGAGGAAAGAAAAAAGAAGAAGAAGAAGAAGAGGTCACTGGTCACAGGGGAAGAAAGAAAGAAAGAAAGGAAAGAAAAGGGAAAGGGAAAAGAAAAGGAAAGGGAAAAGAAAAAAAAGGAAAGGAAAAGGAAAAAAAAAGGAAAAAAAAGGAAAAGGAAAAATTAAATTTATCACAAAAATTTTACATCCAAAAATAAATTTCTACAAATTTCTACTACAAGAAAGTTTTCTACAAACACCCAAAAAACTCATTACCAAACCCATGAAAATTGAACATAAATTTTGAATTTGATAAATGTAATTTCTTTCAACCATACAAAAAAAAAGCAAAAAATTTGAAATATTAGATACATTTTAACCAAAATTGGGAAAACAAAAAAAGAAAACCAATATCAATAAATGAAAAGAATTCGAATTTTCAAATTTTTGTACTCATCTAACTTCAAAAATACTTGTTGCTGTGGTGGTTAAGACACTTGTATCTTATATATGAGATTCCAAGATCAAATCTCACTACCACCACATTTTATATTTTCAAAAAATGGAAAAAGTCAAAAAACCGCCAGTTCGCACGGTTCGACCGGATCTTGACGGTTTTTGACCATTTTCGGCTTTTGAAGAGAACCGGACCGGTGGCATGGCCGGTTCGCGGTCCGGTTCTGAAAACACTGGTTGTATTAGGGGTCCTGAATTTTAATTGTTCTCCTCTTCTTTGACTTTTTAAACTAGAAAAAATTTTATTCAAAAAAAAGTCAAAGTTATATAATAATTTATTATGTGATAGTAAGTTTTTAGTACCTTTTTTTGGTTAGATGGAGCCCAAATGACCAATTACAATGTTATTATTTTAAATGACTTTGGGGGGATACCATCAAATATATGGCAAGGTCAAGTGGTCTTAAGATAAAGTGACATCTGGTCACAAATTTAAGTTCATCTTCGCTAACATATCAACGTATGAAATATCTTCCCACTAAGAATAATATATAGTATGATTCTACGTGCAATTAAAGGAATTTTCTATTCTGTGCCTTTAAGAGGTGGATTCATATATTAGTTGTATGGAAAAGTTTAGAATTCCTTCGCTAAAATTTCCCGAAGGTAGATTAATAATATTTTTATACTGTGCATTAGCCATTAGGAGCACAAAATAGAAAAATCTTAAAATATTTAAAATAAATAGTCTCATGATGCACAAGGGCAGTGGCCATGTTAGAATCTAACTCTACCTCAAACATGTCCATATCCAAGATCTCAGGCTGACTTAACATCACGAAAATTGACCAGCCCGTTTTTACGGCCCAACTGATTGGCAGCCCTGACTGAAATTTAGTCTGATCAGACTTTAGGCTCTAGACCGTTGCGATTTGCATATGGGGAATTGGATAAAGTTTTGCTACTGTAACTTACTATAAAAATTATTAAAAAAAAAAAAATTTTACCGTATGTTAATTGATTCTAGAAATTATAGAAAAAATTTTATGTATATGATTGTATATTTGAGGGTTTGAAGAAATTAGTTTTTTTCTTTTTATTTTTCTTTCTTATTTTTCCTCCCCTTTTTTTCCTCTTCTCTTCTTTCTACTCTTCTTCTTCTTCCTTTTTTTGTAAAACCATTTTGCAATCTCTTTTTCCTGCTTTTTTCAGGGGGGCTTAATTCTACAGCATTAACATTCTTTTTTTTTGCTTTTTTTTTTTGGGAAGAGATAGGAAGCCATTCTGCGGTATTAACATGTGAAATTTAATTCCTTTTGCAATCTTTTATTGATAATATTTGATAAGTGAGGGGCATTTTTGGTAGTACGGTAAAAGTGGCTGTGAGCTTGTGGGGGTAAGATTTAGGCTGATGCCGGAAAAAAAATTGGATGAAAAATACACCAAAACCGCGGGAGCCTAAAACCCCGTCTCTCATCTCCCTTTTCATCTAGCGGTCTCTATCCTCTTCGACTGATAAGTATCTTGATTTCTTTAAGGTAAGCTCTGCTCTTTCTCCTTGTTTCTCGCTTCCATTCCGATAAATTTTCTTGAAATATTGTTTGAAAACTCTGTTAATATGAATTAGTATATCTATTTACAGTGTCATTGTGCAATGGTCCTGTTATGTTGATCAAGTTATTTGGTTATTATTTTTGGTATTCAGAAACTTTAGTGTCATACATTTATATCTTTATCAATTGCAAAACGGGTTTCTTATGTCTTCAAGATTGTCTTACATTGGTCGCTGCTTCTTCTTATCTTATTTTCTGGGAATCGAGTGGTGGACAGATATATTTACGTAGTCCATGTGCTTGATTCTTGATTTTGATGGGTTGGATGGATGAAATGCTTTTCTTTGTTACTTTGCCATGCTGATTGTCAACCCATTAAGAATTTGTTCATGAAAAGTTAGCTTACTCCAAAAAAAAAAAAAACAAAAAGAAAAAAAAAAGAAAGAAAGAAAAAGAAAGAAAAGGATTTTGATTTTCTGATTCTGAAAATATGAAAAGTTTGCTTATTTTAGTCCTTGCAAACACCATGGGCGAGCAAATTTTGTTACAAAATCCCTCCTTTTGCTCAGCTGCGTTCTGAAGTTATTGTTGGTTCAGTGGTTGATGTACCTTTGGAACTTTCAGGTTGAATATGCGGTTTTTAAGTTGGGCTGGTAAATTGAGCATCTATTGCTTAGTCATTGATGTACCTTTAGAAAGAGACTTATGTTGGTTTCAGGCAATTTGTGGTTTTCAAATTGAGGAACTTATTAGAAACCATTTAAAAATTCAGCTGATTAGCTTGGTTAGCTTGAAACCATTGAGAAACTTATATCCATCTTTTATTTCAAGTCTATATCTAAGATTAAAGGCATGTGGTCTCTGTCTTTCAGAAGTGTTAATTCCTTATTGTCTATGCTTCACATTGGTTGATCGAGTACCCGATAAAGGTTAAGGAAGGGAAGGGGGAGAGGACGACAACCAGGTGTTTCCATTTTGAAATTGGTTTGAGGCTTGATTTTCTCATAACTGCAACTCTTTTGATGCGTAGTTTGATAGGCAAATAATCTACATACAAGGGAAGGAAATATTTTATTTGTTAAATGGATCAGTCAGTCTAAAGAGATGCAAAAGGTTGAAAGATGGTATTCCTATACTTAGTAGCTCAGCAGAGGATTAAAGGAGAGTGAAAATAGCCTCTCATTTAGAAAGTGGTAACTTAAACACTCTGTATCACTTATTAATCCACGTCAGATTGAGAGAATGGCAGCCTCACTGAGATGGGTGCTGCAGCTACACAAGGACGTGCCAAAAGCAGCAAAGCTCTACTCAGAGGGATTGGGCTTCACCGTCAATGTTTGCACTCTCCGATGGGCTGAACTTGAACTCCAACCAGGCCCTTTCAAGCTTGCACTTTTGCACTCTCCAACTTCTAGGTTTCTGTCTTTTTACTCTATGGTCTCTTCCTCATTTTTCTTGTTTTCATGGTTTAATTTTTTCCGGATGGTAGAAGACGGGTGAATCATTACTTACTCATGACATTTAAATGAAGTCCCTACAATGACTTCCTTTTTTATTTTTAGTACTTTAAAACGTTGCTTTTAGCATCTGTAAATCATTTCCTATCTTCCTCTGAAGGGGAATGGATAGTTAATGCCATCCTGCCGTAGGAGTTGGTAAATGCAATTCTGATGAGGAGAACTCTGCAAGTTCTGTTCATATTGTGAAGCTTCATGTAAAACTTTAATTGAATATTAAACAGAGCACAAGTTCTCCTGTCACTTGCTCCTTGTCTTAGATGTAGGTAAAACTTTGAAGTTATGCATGATTGAGTAATGATTATTCTCCTGTATAACATAGAAAGTCAGCCATCCCTTTGTTATCCAATAGTGCAAGAGTTTAATGGTAGTATGCAGTGTATCTTTGAAAAAAGATTTTGCTGATAGATGTTATGCAGAATCTCTTTCATCTGAGCTTTTGAGATGAAGCATGTTAACAGTGAGGAAGATTACACATCAAGCTTTTGGCTTGAAATAGTTTATGAGAATCTTGCAATTAATGATTTCCTTGTGTAACACTTCTGTGGGTCAATTCAAACGAGTTTGCTAAATATATATATATATGTATACATGTAATAGATTTAATGCATGATAGAAGAGATAGCCCTTAAGATACTGTTAGATGTGCCTCTTCCATCTTCACCAGTAATTGAAGCAAGATGTGAATTTAGTGTATCGGTATTTAGTTGAGGTTTTCACTCACTGGAGCATTTAGCAATAAAGAATAGCGATTACTTCAATCATGAACTTTAGTGTATGAGCAGGAGTTTAGCACCAGTATAAACTTCTACAAAAGATAAAACTATATCCTCCTGTATGTAGTAGTAGTTAGATTGGATTGTATCACTTTTGGCGGTGGATCTTTATTTGCTTTCTACTTCACTGGAGGAGGAAGCCTTGGATGTTTTGAAGGTTGCTTTAACCTACTATTTTGATATTTTCAAAGATTATTACTATGATCTTCCTTTGGTTTTGTTTTTATATAATAGAGTGTTACCTTTTGACTTTTTCCCTTAAATCGTTTTTCTGTTCATGATTTTCCACTGCCTTTGAAGTTCAGTGACAGCTGACCCTAGTTTTACAGTGAACATTTGCAGAAAGAGTACTCATCACTCCTATCCTTCACAGTAACCGATATTAGTAGTACAGTGACAAAACTAATGGCTCTGGGTGCAGAGTTAGATGGTCCAATCAAATATGAGATTCATGGAAAGGTAAACCGACTTCTGAGTTGCTATATATGTATTCCCTTGGCTGAAAATTATTTTCCTTAATTTTAAGGGTTATATTCCATGTTTCAGCACCACGACTACATGATCAGTAGTTTGTCTTTTGATGGTTATGGCAGGTTGCTGCTATGAGGTGTTTGGACGGCCACATGTTAGGCCTTTATGAACCAGCCTGACGGTTTCCAAGGATCAAATGCCTGCCTGCCTGCTTCGGATCATGCTTAACCATTTTCCTATATTGCTATGTTGCAAATTTGCTGTTCAGTGTAAAATACCAATTTTTCATTAGCATAGGATTTATGGATGGTAATCTACTTTCGGAAAGCCACCACAGAAGTGAGATAGTTGAAGAGCATTTTGCACTGCTGATTTTTGGTGCATTGACATGTTTGTGGCAGCTCCAATTTAGCTAGTAAATGTCACAATGTTAAATGGCATGAGATTGCACCAAGAATTTTGCAAGCTTTTCAGCTTGACTGGAATTTATCAAAGGGATTTGCTTACGAAGTTGTTTAGATGATGATATATCTAGGCTCTAACTTTGATTTTAATCTGCAAGCTGAAGACTTGGATCACTACACTCATGTCCAGAAATTCCAGATGGAAGTAATCTAATATCATACGGTGGATAAGAGAATGTAAATGCCATTTACAAATTGTTATCTGCTCAAAATGAGTCCCTTTTTCCGGGTTGGTGGGAAGGCTGGGCCATTTTTGGAAATCACATGCATGAGATCTTTAGTTAGATACATTAAGACAAGACATTGTCCAGCAATCTAGAAGAAGATGCATCCCATTTGCAACCTGGAAACTTAGTCCCACAAGTCTCATTACACATTAGTCAGGCAATTTTTTCCCATTTTTTTCCTTAAAAATTGCTGGTGCATGTTTTGCAAGAATCTATCAAAGATAAAGATTCAATTTTTAAATTTTTAGTGATACAATTTCGAACTTAACGTGAACTAATGTGTTTGTAAGAATAGTAATATGTGGACATCGTTTCCATCTTTTTGAATTGAGATAATTTCAAAATCCTCTCATGAGATTTTTGACAATTTTACTCGACTTCCCTGAGGTTTACATAAATGATAACAGTATTTATGTAACTATTATATGTGGACATTATTATCATCTTTTTGAATCGGGATAATTTCAAAAGCCCCCCTAAGGTTTTTAACAATTTTACTCGACTCCCCTAAGGTTTACATAATTATGGGGATCTCCTTTACTGTAATAAAAAGATAACAACACCTTTCATTAATTGTCAACTCATTGGAAAACTCTATATAGAATTAAATCTTTCTCACTTATTGTCAATTAATGACTCAAATTATAGTATTCTCTATTTAATTATTATCTTCCTCCTATATGTATATGTGTATGTGTGTGTGTATAATAAAAAGATTACAACACATTTCAACAATTGCCAACTCATTGAAAAACTCTATATAGAATTAAAACTCTCTCACTTATTGTCAATTAATGACTCAAATTATAGTATTCTTTTTTAAATATTATCTTCCTCCTATATGTATATGTGTTTGTACACACACACGCACACATATTCCTTCCAAACTCATTTATTTATTCTCATCGATCAAATGTGTATTTGCGCTACCAATAAAACCACCGTGCATAACAAGTGCATACCTATCTTTTTATGTATTTCCGATTCTCTTGTTTTCATTACTATTAAACAGCTTCTTTGAGCACATTTTGTTTTTAGTTTTTGATAGGTGTTGACAAATTAAAATTGTCAAAGTTGAGTGATGATTTTGTTATCAAATTAGATGGAGATGAAAATTGCTACTATGATAAAAAATAAAAAATTAAGGATAGGAAATGGAAGAGGAACTAAATAAAGATTATAGTGTTAAGGTTGTTATAGGAAAAAAAATGTTCCTAATATATTTGTAACTACATTGTGTTTCTATTTTTGATCTGCAATTATTAGTGATGAATGATGATACCTTATGGAGAGAATTTGATTGATTTTGAATTGTGTGCTGTGGGTGTTAGTACTAGTGGTGATGATTTGGACATTTCATATTATAAAGAATGCAGCCATGGAATTGGAATTTAGAGATATTGATAAATACAATGTTGATAGGAACCAACCAAAACTTGCGGTTGATATAAGATTGTAGATTAAGCTTTTAGGTAACTAACTTGGTTTTTTTAGTTGATTCAATGGTTTGTACTAGAAGTCTTTAGGTTTAAGAAGGACTTTATAACAAATATAAGTATTTACTTAGGATGTTAATGGGTAGGCAGTAGTAATAGCAAGCAATGATGAATGAAATAGAGACAGTGAACTATTTTTTCTTTTTATTTTTGTGGTGAATTATAACGCAAGGGCATTCTAGGATTTTTAAGAAAAAGTCTAGTCTTTTGGATCTAGAATGTTACTTAAACAATGAAAATAAGGGGGCAAGTGTAATTTTTAAAACTTGAGGGAAATTTCTTGTAACTAACAAAAATCTTAAGGGAGGTCTATGAAATTATCCTTTTTGAATTTTCATACAGGAACCTTGGGTATAGTGTTTGACTAATTGTTACAGGGAACAATTTGAATACATCTAAAGTTTGAGAGGGCAAAATATAATTAATCTTAATTATATTGAAACGTTTTCATGCAAAAATGGAAAATTTTAGTATTGTTAGATGTACATTGATTGCATTAGTAAATGCCAAAGTTTGACTACCGGCATATACATCATCACCCACTTTATGAGCTTATATGGTAAGTATTTAATTTTGTTGGCTTATTCAAATCGCCCTTTAAATTCCCTTGATATTTGCATATGCTCTTATTATCTCTTCTCCAGATTTGCCGTCTAATTCAGGTATGAACTTTTATTTTCTTGAATTTTTTATGAGTGATTTTTCGCCTATAATGGCCTCAATCAATTTGTTTCCTATCAAATAGTCTCTATTTTCTTAATCTTGCATTTCATTATAGATTTTTTTTCTCTCAATTTTATGTTTTATTTTAATGATCAATCCTTGCATTAACCATATTATAAACTTTTTACATGTTTGTGTGATATATATTCAATTTCTGTTTGTATAAGTTTCTAAAATACTTATCTGTAGATACAAGTTATATGATTCTGACTTCCATTAGATATGACGTGCTTTCTCTAATGATAAAAAATATCAATTATAATTCAACAAGGTTAGCACAAAATAGAAAAAGAATATAAGACCAGTATTCATACTTGATTGAAATCATCATTTTTATAAAAGTAAAATTTGATTCAGCGGGACTTTTACTGTATTTATTTTATAACAGTAAATATTTTTATAATTTTCTTTAACCAGATTTTACCCCATTTTCAGGTAAAAGAGATAAAAAGTTGCTAGAAGATCAAGGTACTCTATTACTTCATATTGACCTATTTTTACTTTTTTTATGAGAACAATATATTATTCCATGAATTTTGCATACATGCACTGGTAAATCTCTAATTGAAAAGTATAATAGTATATAGAGTTTAATAGAACATCTAAGATGCAATATAAATATAGATTTATTGTCTTTAGGGAAAAAAAAAGTGTACTTGCCCAATTTAATTTATGATTACACATAAGTGCGAGTGTATTATATGAGAGTTTTATCTGTTTATATTTATAAAAATACCAATACATTCAAACATGAGATGTGAACACATTTCTACAAAATTTGATTAAATTACACATCTTGAATAATTAACTAATATTTTTTATTTAATAAAAATTGACACCTAACGCATAATGATAGTCTTATGAATTATTCTATTGAATTATGTATATGGAGTTTATATAAATTAGAGTTAGTACATTTTACTATTTTTATTAGTAAAGTAAGATGACAGCTTTTGGTCTAATTCCATTTCTTTATTCTTGAGAAAGGTAAGTTTAAATCCCTTACTAATTCTATTATCATGTCTTTGTCTCCAAATATTCTAACAAAAGACTTATTTTTCCTAACAAAAATATTCAATAATATAAGTTTAATCTTAAATATATGCTTTTGAAATTAGGCAAATTGTACTCAATTTGGGTTTTGTCAAAAATCACTATTTTTTTAATCACAAATAAATCCTTTGTTGATATGATTCTTTTCAAACTTTTTTTTTTCATTAATGCGCTTATACTAGTATAGGTTCACATTTTTCTATTATTCTTCTTACAACTATTTTCTTCACATTTCTTTTATGTTTAAATTAGTTACACAAATAAATAGAATTCTAAGTTTTCAGCAGCTTATTATAAAGAAACAACACATTACAACTTAGATCACATGTTTGAGTTATATATTTCTTGTTATCTTTATGACATATACTTATTGTCTTTCATTATTGTATTATCTAGATGCCTTCTCCCAATTCGGACCTCAATTATTCTGGAGCTCATGATATCATGATTATAGATACTAGCTCTGATAGCATTAATAGAACGGTGGAACTCCAATTACTTTTAGACAGTTGCTTTTTTGATAATGATAATAATGGCTTGGTCAACTCTCCAAGGGCTGGGATAGAGGTACAACTTTCCATATGCTGAGAACAACTTTTATTGATAGCATTTATACATAGAAATTCTCTTTTATTAATTATATCTCATTTTAGGAAAATCCTGGAAGAAATGTCAGAATGACTAATCAACCTAACAGGGAAATTGAGTCTGAAAGATTACCAAGAGGCCCTTCTGCAACCTGTATGCACTTATCAACTTTTATTATACTTATATAATTGTTATCCATACTATACACTAATTTAATAGTTTAGATTAACTCAAAGTATTTTATAGCCTGTAATGTTGAATTCTTAAATTTTATCAAATATCTTAAATATGTAATAGTATTTTATGCATGTATATGCCTCATTTAATATATTAGGGAAATAATGAATTACTCTTTTTGAAAATAAATTTCTAGCAAGTTTCAACACTAGGAGCAACTCAAGAGTTCATGGAAGCAATGTCAATTTAATGATACAAGAAACTGGAGAATCCCAGAAGGTATTTTTGTGAGATTACATGTATTACTTATTTTATTATATATATAGGTGTTTCTTCCTAGTAAAACAAACAAGAAGTCACTAGTCATGAATGTTGATGAGTATAAACTATACATGTAAATAATTAATTATGTTTCTCAACAACTTGTACTTGAATTTTTATATTATTACCTAATAATTATTGTCTAAGACAAAGATTACTACTGGATATTACCAATATTTTATGATTCTCAATGTTATACAGAATATAATTTTTAAGTTATTATGAAATCTTTTATGTGTTTTTCTCTTTATAAATACATTGAATTATCAATTTCACTAAAATATATTTCTTTTTATTCTTAGTGCCTACATTTTTTTCTTATGAACTTGGTCTAATGAGATAGAGATTCTTTTGATTTTATTTCAATAATTCTACATTACCTCTATAAATAAGTTGTATTCTTTTTTTTTTCTTTTGGTCTTTAGTAAAATAATTTAAAAATTTTCTTATAATGTATTATTAATAAATTATTTGAAGCGCATAGAAATAATGTATTTGTAGTATGTATTAGTATGCCCTAATATAAATCTTATATCATACAAAATTGTAACAACTTTTCACATAAAATTATTTTTCTCTCCAACTTATGGTTCTTAATTCTCATAACCATAATGGTTATTAAGAATACAATTCAACCAAATCACTTAGAATTTGTTTCTTTAAACTATTGCTATATAATAGCTATATTTCTATTGCACTTTTTTTAGTAGTACTCTACTAATAAAATTTAAATTTAGTACTATTAATTTACTAATACTATTGTTAAATAGATGATTTACAATAATGAAATATCTAAATATGCCAGCCACTTATGCTAATACAAATTATATTTATGAATGTGTCAACATGCACCAATATATAACTCATTTTGTCTCATTAATTTTTGTGTGTAGTGTTTTTCATATGAAAATCAGTTATATAAAAAATTTACTATTTACTAATCACTAATAAATAAAATATCTAATGTATAGGATAAGCAAAACTTTGAAGTAGGAGAATCATCAAATTCAATGGCTAAAACAAGAAAGATCACTTTCAGTTGCCCCATTTGCATGGGGATAATGGTTGAAGAAACAACAACCAAGTGTGGACATATCTTCTGCAGTGATTGCATTACTAGTGCAATTGAAAAACAAGGAAAGTGCCCTACTTGTAGAAGAAAGATAAAAAAGAAAGACATCCATCGCATCTATCTTCCAGAAGCTAGCAACTAGCTACATCTATTGGCAATGTTAAAATCTCAATCATATTGTAAGTTACTTGATTTTTTTTTTAAATATATTGAATCTGATATAAAAATCTTAATACCTTGATATCATTTTCTTTGTTTACCAACACAAACTCCTAAATACTTGGTTATGCAGGTTGCAGTGGGAAGATGTATCAATTGGTCATATTGAACAGCGAGTTTTGATAAGACTTTGTTTTGCATGAACTCTCTATAATGAGAAAATCATTATATATGCTATATTTTGTCTTGTTCAAACTTATCAAGTTGTTTGATTAATTTCAAAACATGTGTTGTTTCAAGAATTTCTTTTCTGGTGTTTGATATAGAAGTTCTAGTTTTCTTTACTATTAAAGTCATATTTGTTAAAAATTTATGTGCTTTGAAAATATCTGGTTTGTAAAATCTTTTGATGTTGATACTTAAATGAAACATAATATATCTTTTCATCAATACTCAAATACCTCACATGACTTTTTTGGGATAATCATTTTAGTTTGTGAATCAATAGCTCGAGTAGAAAAACAAAATTTTCAAATACTAGTTTGTATTTTAGATATTTATTTCCAATTTTAGTTATTCTTTTAGAAACTATAAGTTGTAAAAGTTTTATTATGATTTATAGAAATAGTTGTTTAAAATGAAGAGTGAACTACAATTTATATTAAAATGTATTTCTGCTATTCTTTACTAGTATTACTTTATATTATCAAGAACAAAACAAATGGAGAATTAATTGTTAATAAAATATCAAAGATAGACAAACTAAGTTTACTAATTTATAATAAAATAACAATGAATTTATAATATAATAGAAAATTAATAAATTATTTTTCTAAATGACACATTATATTTTCTCGTGTTAATGTACGATTTGAAAGTAAGATAGACCATTAATTTCAATATAAAACAACCATAGTTCTCATATATTTACATAGAAATAAAAATTATAAGATCTATAAATTATAGTTTTTGTTAAGTCCTATGCTTAAAGAGATGATCACCTCTTCTGCACTTAAACATTCAATATTCTCTATGTATAGGTACTTATCTTATATGATTTGTATTTCTTACATTATAGTGCATGATCATTGTCCTCCAAATTTTATGTGTTGAATAGGTGATAAACTAAATTTTTAGCAATGTAAAATTTCATAAATATATTATGAATAAAAGTAAGAAAATAATATATAAAAATAAAGAGCAAGATGAGATTTTATTTTCTTTAAATGCAAGGTCAAAAAAAGTATATACATTCTTGTAGTGTTTTGTTTGTTTATATATTCAAGAACAATTAAAAGTTACGTTTATGATCTTGATCACTATTACAAAATTAAACTCTAATATTACATCACTTCTCTTCCTTGTTTTCGCATGATCATATAGTTATTACATCATTTTGTAGTTCAATTTAAGTTTCTTAAGTGCTTTTTTAATGCTCAAAATTAGGTTGAATCGAACTTATTGTACAAAATCTATGAGTTTACATTAACATTATTCTAATAATTTGTGTTATTCAAAGTAGGATACTTGAAATTTTCATGACTTTAAAAATATTGCTATTGACTTCGAAAAACAAAGCTTTGGTTTTGAATAAGAGGGTAATAGCAGGCGCATAAATAACATGTATTGTGAAATAAGCTTATAAATGCAAAGATGAATAAACAACAAAGTAGATCTATTAGAATTAAAAATTAAATAAGTACCTCTTCAATAATCACACATAGTGAATTTAGTTTATCTTATCAATTCTGCACTTGATTTATGTCTAAAACATTTCTCTTGGTGATTATAGTAAGAATCATAACTCCATTGTTTGTCCATATATTTACATATTATTCAAATATGCAATTTGAAAGAGTTGGGCAAAAAAGAAAAGATCAGTTATTTAAAAAACCCTATTTCAATTGCTAATATTAGACCCACTTGGTATTTTATTGTCAAGAGCAAATCAAGAAAGGATGTTAGCTTAATATACCTTATAAATATTAAGAAATTTGGAGGACTAAGTAATTACTTTCTTCTTCCATTTTAGTAGACGAAATACTCGTATATACAAGTCAAAGAGGATAACACATTTCATGCAAGTGACCTATATATCCTATTTCTAAGATACTCTCAGTAGAGAATGAAATCAAAATATTAACTTAGTATCAATTTTTGGGCATTTAAAACTAAGATACAAAACTTGAACACAATTTGTGCAATATCTCAATATTAGATTTTACAGAGAAATTTTGTTTTTTAATGATCCCTTATAAAAAGGAAAATAAGGCTTCAACATTAATGTTTGTAACCTCTACTCTATATCATTGAATGGTATACAAGAAAACTCTAATTTAATGAAAGTTGAAATAAGTTTTCAATCAGCAATTAACCAAAATGCAACATGGAAATAATGAGAGATGTAAAAGATGGAATCACAGATATGAGCGACATAAATTTTACTTGTCATGAAAACTAGGTTGAAACTCCATGGTTTGTACCTTTTTTGCGTGATATAGAGTACTCTATAGTCATAACCAGCTTTATGTTTACTCTTGGAATTGCAACTTTGCTTAGATAACCATGGTTACACGATTCTTAATAACTAAAAAAATACTGTAAGTGCAAATAAACATAGATATAATTGTGTCTCTATGTCCATGACTTTACTTTTGTATACACTGTCAAGCTGGAAATGATTTTGAAAGATCTCAAAGCTATAATTACGTGGCTATTCATTACTTTGTTGATCCTAAAAATTATTAGAATTAAATTTTTCTCTAGCCTTATTTTTTTCTTGGAAGTCACAGAATAGGCCATATAATAATTTTTACAATGTATTTAGGAAGACTTAATAGTTTAGCTCAAAAAAGCAAAGTATTTCATATAGGTGCTTTTAAAAAAAAGAAATTTCTAATAACAAGTGCCCACAAATAGAAAGCTTTCATAGGATGCAGTACTTAGAATACATTTTTGAATCTTCTGCTACTACAATTTTTTTGTTATGTTTTCTTTTATGTTCTCTTCCATACTACTGAATTAAGTTAATATGTGTCCCGTTAATTAAATATTTAAAACCTAAATATCTTACCAATAAGGGTTTAAATGTAATTGTTGCTAAATCTTTTTACCAATTGTTTACTCCAACTCTTCAAGTATATACGTCTAGACCACAGAATTTGGGTCACTCTTATGTGGAAAATTGACTACGATATTTTCCACCAAATAGCATAATATTGTATGTATAAGAGTCTCTTTCTGGTGACAAAGTATAAACTTTGGTCCAAAATATACAAATACTGGTATTTATGATTAACCAACAGTCCAACATAGACCTCAGACTTATCATTTAGACCAGAAAAAAAAAGATAGGTGTACATCCTTATTCCTACAAGGCGTGAGAATATTATCACGCCTTCAAGACTAAAGTAAAATTTTTGATAATCAAGGTTCTTCCTTTTTTGCAGTCACAAGAAAAATTCTTCAAAATCTGCAGATATAGACAGAATCACCATAATGAATTCGAATTTTTTTTTTCATGATAATCTAAGGTTAAACCACTAGGGTTTGGCGGAACGCAGCCTTTTTCTTTGTATAAATATATGTGTAGATGGGAAGAAAGAAAAATTGGGCATTTGACTGAAAGTCTGGAGTTGGCTATTGACGTGCACAGGGGTTTCACACTTTCAAGCAGCTAACTCTTATCATTTTTGCGTGCAGTGGTCCTCTGGTTCCTCACCTTTATCTTGTTCTCCCAATTATCCTGCGAGATAAGTTTGTTTCCCTTCTTAATTTCTCCAACTACTAGCCTTTCATTTTGGGTTTCTGGAAATTTCTTGTTACTTATTTACATGTCATGTTTATTTGGAATTTAGTTGATGACCCTTTAATTTAAACAAGAAATTCTTGTCAATTTTTGGAAGCTTGAATTTTTTTCCATTTTCTAGGAGGGTTCTTTGAAATATTCAGGTTTTTTAAATTTTTCATAAATTTCAACAGTTGGTTTGTGGTTCAGGCCATGTTTTAAGCTTGTTTGTCTAGGGATTTTCTCGTTTGTGAGAAAGTTTCAATCTTTTGGATTGTTTACAGAGTAATTAAAGTTCATCAAGCTTCTTTAAATTTCTTTCCTAATGTGACAGTACGTAAAGCATTTAAATAATCACACTTCTTTTTGATAAAACAGAAATTTTTGTTTCATCATCAAAGAGATTTATATATAGTTAATCAAAGATATTATTTGGGTCTTGAACTATAAAAGAAAGAATTTTGATTTGTGATTTAGGTCTAGAAAAGCTGATTTGATGCATGTCAGTTCTGAGACAAATGGACCACTCACGCAAAGATGATACGAATTAATGGTTGGTATTATATTTTGTGCACCTTGCACTGCGGGAGGACTAATCTTTTCCTGGCAAAGTGACAGAATTCATGTTCTTGTTACAGATGGTAGGCTTTAGATTCAATATATTTGGAAGGTGTGATGTGAGTTCCCACTTTCTGTGACTCCAAAATTTCAATTGGTTTTGTTGATTATGTAGGTTTATCAGTTTAGACTAACTTCTTTGTTTTTGTTGTGCTTTTCCTTATTGTAGTTGGAATTGCCAGGTTCATGGAGTTGTTATGAACTTCTAAAGCAGATTAAAAACAACGCTTTGATCCTCGATAACTGGTGGTTTCTGTTGCTACTGTCAATGACTTGTAACAGACTAGTGGTTTCTTTATGTAATGCGGTCAATTATCATACTAGTAAGATGACATTGCAAAGGAAATTGCTATAGCAGAAGAGGCTTATGCAAGTCTTTCATTCTGATAATGTTAAGTTAGGGAAGGATCATAGTTCAATTCTATTTTTGCAACTTGTTTTAAAGAATTAGAGAAGTAAGCAATTAAGTATCTGCTTTTGGTATTACGAACATGTCTTCTTACGTTTTTGTACTTGGTATATTGCCCATTAAGTTAGGCTGTAAAGAAGCTGTGTTTCTTCCAAGAATGACATAGTTCTTGAAAAGACTGTGAACATCCAGTATGCGTAGGACAAAAGATGATCTAGTTATATGTTGGTCATGATTCACTATGCCAAATAGCAGTAGTTAAAGGCACTTTAACATGCAGATCTCTTTGCATTGAATACTGTTATGCCTCTCTAAGTTGGTCACCTATTGTTCAAACAATTTATTCCTGTGCAACTGCAGATTCATTGACATTGATATTGTGGATTGTCAGAGAAATGTCAAGAAGAGAATGATTTTTAATGGGAACTCCATTGTCTTCAAACATCTCAGGTTTTGAAAACAAAGTGTGTATTTTTCCAGAAAGAAAAGTGCATTTCACAATGTTGGTATTGTAATATTTGCACAGTATTTGACCACTGCAAAAAAGATGGAAATATTAGTGCATGTGTTGCTTCTACTACTCCTGGCTTTTATTTCACCTACAGGAGGTACCCCCGAGTTCTTATGCTCTTTTACTACAGACACAAGGAATTTGTCTCTGTAGGAACTGATTGATATCATTGTTGAAGATGATAATTATTTGGTAAACAGACTAAATAGAGACAAGATTAGTTCTACACTGGCTGCTTGTACTTTTTAAGAGAAGCTCATTGTTGTTCTGGATGTTGCTGAAGTATTCTTGAGAATCGCCTAAGCAAATCTTTGGTCCACTCTTTATGCTGGGAGCAAATGGAGGCAGCACTTTTCTGGGATGAAAAGGAGAGCTCTTTGGTGATGTGGTTGACTAAACGGTGAAAGAATTAGTGTTGTGGAGAGCTAAATGGTTGTCAGCAGCAGGAGGGGTCACCTTAGTCAAGCATGCGAAGAACCAAGTTCTATGTATGTGATTGATCCTTGTCAGTTTCCTTCAGTTTTTAGGGGATTTGGAAAGTTGACTGTTAATTTTCTTGGGATAATTATTGAGGATATGTAGAATGAATGTACTGCGTTTCTTCATTGGCTCCATTACTTGGTCTTGGTTTGTGTAATTTCAATCTACTTTTTAGTCTTTGAGGGGAGGGAAGACGTGATATATGCTCTTGATTCATGATCTTGAAAGGTAACATCTATACGACTGGCTCCCTTTCTTGCTTATATGTTGGATTTTATAGATCATGCATCTAAAGGATTTTTTTCGCGTTTGTCTTTTCCCAAGGAAACAAGTTTCTTGACTATGCTAGCAAAAATGGAAGGAAAAACATTGTAAAGAAGTATTGCCGATGAGAAATGAAAATGAAGAATCAACAGAAACCTTCAGTGTCATATATGCCCCCTCTCTTGCTTGTATGTTGTATTTTGTATGTCATGGATCTAAAGTATTTTTTTGCATTTGTTTTTTCCCAAGGAAACAAGTTCTTGACTATGCCAGCAAAAAAGGAAAAACGTAGTAAAGAAGTATTGTCAATGAAGACGAAAATGGCAAATCAACAGAAACCTCGAGTGCAGCATTTATATTTACTTGTCTAATGCCCTCAAATTTCCTATTAGAAATCACTAAAACTGTTTTCCGTTTTGCCTCGATTTAGATCATTGGTCCTTATTAGAAATCATTAAAACTGTCAAGCTAGAGAGTATTTCGTTTTGCCCCAGCGCAGATCATTCGTTTTTCTCAATAGAAATAGTCATTCAAGCTTTAATGCACAGCCATCTTCTTTGGAGCCTTATTTCTTCCAAGTGCGATTACATGGTGAAAATCCTTTCTCTGACATCATGTCCACTTCCTCCAGTGGCAGCCCTTTTATTTCCTTCCGACACATTAGTAATGGATGGTAAGCCTTTACACACTGAAGTGTACATCAGTAGAACAAGAATGAATGTCAAGAAGATCCTCAACTTGTTATTAGATTATTATATAAATAAAGGGATGGACATAAAACTCACGTTACTTAAAAAGCATCTTCAATTATTCCTCGACAGAATTTTTACGTGTAGGGCTGCAAATTGATATGTTAAGTTTGAGAGTTCGACGAGTCTTATCAAGCAATATGTATTTTACATAAACAAATATATGTGTGTGTGTGTTTCAAAATCAAGCTTTTGAACCTGAGTTCGATCTCGTTTATGTTTGAGCATGTAAGATCTTAAATGAGTCAATTTCAAACACTTCATAAAACTTAGCGAATCGAACTCGATCATAGAAAATCCATACTCGATCAAGTCAAATTCAATCTCGAACACTGCTATATCAAGTCGAATTCAAACTCGAGCATAGTAGTACTTCTGAGGGTCAATTTGACTTGATTGTACCTCCAGTGTACGTAAACAATTGCCATAAGAATAAGAAAGAACATGCATGTTCAACTTGTATTTAGCTAAAAGTGAAACCTAAGATTAAAAGTAAGGGTCATTTGACTTGATTGTACCTCCAGTGTACATAAACAATTGCCATAAGAATAAGAAAGAACATGCATGTTCAACTTGTATTCAGCTAAAAGTGAAATCTAAGATTAAAATCTCACTACAAAAGATAATTTCTTAACCCACTCATCAACACACTTTTGCTTGTGCTAATATCTACTTCCATTATGCACTAAAATATGAGTAATTTTTGACATTGAGTTCTTTTTTTTTCTTTTTAATTCTATTGTATTTACTTGTCTATACTTCAACGTTTTTCTAGTTCCATGCTAGGCTAACTATTTTAATCTTAGGGATAATATCAGAAACCTCCCCTGAGGTTTCTCTTAATATCACCTGGTACCCCTAAACTTTTGAAAATATCACTTACCTCCCTTACTTTTGTTATTTGTGTAACAAAATTTATAAAAACCCCAAACTATCCTTTTGCTCATTTTGCTAAATAAAAATACTCCTAACCACTTTTTTGTTCAAAAAAAAAAAAAACACCACCTAAAAAAAATTTCTACTCGTACCACTATATCACAAATCTATAATTCATAAAAATAAAAATTTTAAAAATAAAAAAAGATATTTGTAAAGAAATATACTAGTACCAATTTAATTTATATATTTAAAACTAATCCATTATGAGCCTTTTTTTTTGCCTAATATATTCACAACTCGTGACGCAAGTCTTTAAATTGTACTAATTCATTATAAAAGTCAACTCAAAACAAAGGAAAAAATCATACATTCATATTCCATATTATCACAATTAGAAAAAAATAAAATTTAATTTATTACAATTTATAACTAAAAAATTGTATAGCCATAAAAAAAAGAATAAAAAAGAATGTTGGATAAACAGAAAAAAGAAAAAAGTGACTTTTGATTATTTGTCTTTCATTTTTTGACATCTATTTATTTGATATGTAAATCATGTACCAAGTGAAGGTTAATATAGTCAATTTATAATTACCAAGGGAGGTGAATGATATTTTTAAAATGATAGGGGTGCCAGGTGATATTATCCCTTAATCTTATTCTTTTGGGTTTTTCATTACTACACAAAAATTAAAAGGAAAAAAAAAAAAAAAAGGAATCCTCACTTCCCTAAAAGGAAAAAATTCTTAGTGTGGGGGTAAATTGGTCCACTTAGCACTGCTGCCCCCTGGAAGCAGCTCCCAAGTCCCAACAATATCCACTTCACAAATCTTCTTCCTCCTAACGGGCGAGTCTTTCCGTCCACGTCACTCCTTTGCTTCAACTATCAGAACTCTTCCCCTGACGCTGATGTGACGTTGCACTAATCCTATTTTTTTTTTTTCATTTTTAAATACTCCAGATGCAAAATTCTATCCGGTCCTGAGTTTTGCGAGTTTAAAAGCGTCTAGTTTTGTGTTCCATTAGTTGTAGAGGAAAGAGAGAGGTGGAAAAATGGTGGTTGGGAGAAGAATGCGGCTGCAATGGCTGATGATCACGGCGGCGTTGACGTCGCAGTTAGCACTGCTCGCCGGCCGCGAGTATTTCAAGCCGTTTAATGTCAGTTATGATCACAGAGCTGTAATCATTGACGGAAAACGCCGTATGCTCATCTCCGCCGGAATTCACTACCCTCGCGCCACTGCTGAGGTAATTGATAGCTGTAACTCTCCATGCTGGAAGTAGTAAATTCCTTTCTTGAATGATCGGATCATCGGCTTCAATTAGTTATATTTGTCTTAATAAGTAGCTTGAATTACCTCACTTGAACTGATTGTTATTTATTTATGCTTGTGTTTGAAAATTTGAGCTTGGAGCGCTGTTTTAGTTAATCAATAAAAGTGCATTACTTTCTGATATTTTGTTACGGGAGTCACCGTGTACAGTTTGGGTGTGAACGAGCTTAATCAAACTTTTTTTTTTAAACAAGCAGTTTGTTTATTTTAATGGACTTGATATTCTGGTCAAAATTGGTTTTTTTTTTTTTTTTTTTAATATGTGGAGCCAAACTCAAGCTAGCTTATATCGAGCTGAGCTTGAAGCGAGCTCAAGTAGTTTGAGTTTATACATATTAAATTCAAATATTATGCTAATGAAGTTGAGCTTGAGCCAAGCTTGAAATCTTAATGAATAATCGCTGTTGTTCATGTTTAGCTTGATTACTTGGCAAATCAAGCTTGAAAGAGCTCTTACCAAGCTGTGTTGTTACTCGGACTTGGGTACTCTAGTGCAAAATATAGAGTCCGAATAGCCGAGAACTGAGCTCAGAATTAACTATCGAATAGTTTGTTCATTTCTTTAGCCCTGTCTGAGTACAAAATGTGCTGCTTCGAGTCCATAGAAAAGTTTATATTTTGTAGAGAAATAAGTGAACATGGCCTTTACAATCACTAGTCCAAACTGCTGCCCTTCTTTTAATTGTTAATTAGAATAGAGCTCCAAATGCATCCTTTTCAGTAAAGCTGCCAAGTATTTTTCTCCTTTTCTCTTTTGCTTTTCTGAGAATTTTTAGTACCCTGGATTAGAAGCATATTCAGATCATGTCAAACGTTTGGAGCTGTATAATACAATTCATGGGTTGGTAATTCATTGTGGAGGACTCTAAAACAAAGATAAAATGTAGAAATGGACCTTATGAACATATGTGTGTATGTTTTTGCAAGTATGATTTGTAGGAGTTTTCATGACTAGCTTCTTGGCCATTATTATCAGTTGATTTGTTAACTTCTTATTTTTCACCTTTCCCTTGTGGTTCAGAGGTAATATTTCTGCTTTGTTAGCCAAGTTTGTTCATGTCCTGATGGAATTCTTATGGTAGTTGTTCCATGATGTTAGATGTGGCCAGATCTAATAGAGAAGAGCAAGGAAGGTGGAGCAGATGTAATTGAAACATATGCATTCTGGAATGGTCATGAACCAATTAAAGGTCAGGTAGAAAATGTCTTGGCATTTGCATGCGTGGCTTTACTTGTGAATGATTTATGGACGTACACACATGTTTACATTTATGAATTATCTTTTCAGTACAACTTTGAAGGCAGATACGATATTGTCAAGTTTGCTAAGCTAGTTGGTTCAAATGGACTCTACCTCCTCCTGCGAATAGGTCCATATGTTTGTGCAGAATGGAACTTCGGGTTGCACCTTCTTTCTCATTCTGATAATTTTTTTTTCTTTTGGACACATGATACAACCTAAAACTTTTAGAAAATGACAACATTCTAGACTTATTAAAATTTGTAGAAGTTAAGTTTGTTTAGTACTCATATGAATGGAGGCATCAATAATACTTCGACTTGGAGTACAAATACAAGACATTCTTCAAATCTGAGTGGATATTGAATTCTTTGCGGACAGATTATTGATGCTTGCTGTAATTTGTCTCAACGTTGCTTTGACAAATTATAAGTTTGTCTTAAATCTGGTGAACAAATGAACAGATTGGTAATTATATAAACAATAATCACTGTAGAAGTGCAACATGCCCAGTTTGGATTTTTTTTTGATTCAGCAACAAGGATCCAGATTAATTCTTCTGATGTTTTGTTTTTTCTGGTAAGTTCTTAAAGTATTACCTGTCAATTGCCATTATTAGGAAAACTGTGAAGGAGGACAGTTTTTTGAATATTTCAATTCTAGACAATGATACCTTATATGTATGTCATGTCGTCATCAATGTCGTCCATTTTTATATTTATGTAACGCAACAGAAAAGGAAAAAAGAATGACCTAGTGCAATTTCCTTTTTAAAGGCTCTTACCCACTAGGGAACTCCACAACCATCTTCAATTATTGTCAAATATTTAAAAATTGCTCCCAACCAATAGATAAATCCTACTTCGACTTGTATAATGTCCAAAAAATTGGAGGCTACAGTTATCACCTACGGGCAAAAAGTGGAAGATTCCTTCTATGAAATGCACAGATTGACCGTTTATAGCTCTAAATGATAAATATTTTCATGGATGAAAGCATATTTAAAGAATTAATATGTTGATTGCTTGTGATGTTCTTTTTTTGAAGGGGATTTCCGGTTTGGCTGCGTGATATCCCTGGTATAGAATTTCGGACTGATAATGCACCCTTCAAGGTAAATGCAACTGAGTAACACTCATGATTTATCTAGTCATCTTATTTATTGCTGGTAATAGCTCGAGTTTTTGCTTTTGGATGTCTACTGCTTGTGGTTATTTCCACTATATTACTTGAGTTTCATCGTACAATTGCAGTCTTTATCAAATAGAAACAGAGCAATGTTTCTGGTTCTCTACTATATTACTTTAGCTTCATCACCATATTGGTGGTCTTTATCCATGGGAAAGAGAACCTTGTTATGTCTATTTTCCTGGTCAAAATCAGAATGGATTGTTGCAAGCCTTGGATTGGCAGCATTTATGATTTACATGTCTCATACTTCTGCTAGGAGGAGATGCAGCGGTTTGTTAAAAAGATTGTGGATCTAATGCGAGAAGAGTCACTCTTCTCATGGCAAGGTGGTCCTATCATTATGTTGCAGGTGATATACAAAGTTTTTACCTTTAGAATCTTTTCCTAGTTACATATTATGTGTCAAATAACTGAATGTAGTTGCTAACTAAAGCACATACTAGCTCAGATAAAGTGGTTTTAACTCTTGGACTATTTTTTTGATTCTGGTTTTATTGTACAGTTGAATTGGATTCTGTCCTTTTCCTCTGTGTGTGTGTGTGTGTGTGCGTGTCTGTCTGTCTTTCTGCTTGTTTATGTATGTGGTTTTTCTGGTGCATGGTGCATTTACAGCATGTGTTATAGTATATATTACAGTTTGTCCATCTGTCCTTGTGTTACACTTCTCCTGTCCCTTTTTTTTTCCAAACATTCTCATGTTAGCTTAGCAATGCCAGGCACTTCAAATCTTTCTGCCTTGAAGTTGACGATTAAATAATTTCTTGTATCCTGCAAATGTCTTTGATCAGATTGAAAATGAATATGGAAATGTCGAGAGCTCCTTTGGTGCTAAAGGGAAAGCTTATATGAAATGGGCTGCTGAAATGGCCATTGGCCTTGGTGCTAATGTTCCATGGGTCATGTGCAAGCAAGTTGATGCGCCAGAATACATTGTAAGTCCTTGATCTGTTAACATGTCATATTCAATTGGATTTTGTTTATTTCTTCATTTGTTTGAATATATAGGTTTCATACTGGGTCACTGGTCAGCAATAATCTGAGTCTTTGCTTTTACACCTTTAGTTTGGGTTAGCAGTCAAATATTGATGTGATAGTCTTTGCCAATGCATCTCATACCAATGGATCTTTGGCATGCTTGGCCATGATTCTGAAATTTCTGACTTTTCTAATTGTATAGCTTAATTTTTCATCTGACAGATAGATGCCTGCAATGCGTACTACTGTGATGGTTACAGGCCAAATTCCCGGAACAAACCAATGGTTTGGACTGAAAATTGGGATGGATGGTACGATGAGTATTTCTGATGTTTTTAAGGTTATAGCATTCATATCATACTTTTGCTTGTATGGTGGGAATGGGAGAATGTTGTATATGAATAAGAAACTTTAGATCTGCTTATGGTTAGTTCACAACTAGGGTTAAAAGGATCCTACTTTATTGAAGGTTGGCTTAGAAAAGGGTAATCAGCTAACGCCTAAAGGCTGTAAATGTTGCACGTAGTGATGGAAAAAGGGTCAGAGCTAGAAGCACTCCAATCCTGTTGCATGATTTCCCCATAGACTCTTGGTGGAGAGAAACATATTTGAACCTAAATGAATCATTCCTAGCCAATAACTTGCTGGATAAACTTTTTTTTTTTGGGGGGGGGGGGGGGGGGTTAGGTGTTATAAAATAGGGAAAACTTTATACGAGAATGCAGTTTAATATGCAATATAGTGTCTTTTAAGGTAGTAATCATCAGTAACTCTATCAGCATGCATCACCAACATATACTTAACCCAAGAAAAGGGGGAACAAAACTGAAGGGGAGGGAGAGGGAGAGGGAGAGAGAACAGATTTGCTTCGGCTTCTCAAATTCAAACTTCTGGTTCCATTGAAAGCCTTGTAGGAGTAATATAGATGATAATGTGCTTGCGATTACTGAGTCCATTACTTTGTTAGTTCTCAGCTCATATTGTTTTTTTGAAACTTGCAACTATTTGATTTGGGCACAAAGACATGGAGCAATAAAATTGGGTGACACAAAACAAAAAGAAGCCCCAAAAGAGAGGACTCCTGGAATGTTGTAATTGTATCTCTCGATGCTACTGTTAACAAATAACCATTAAATTTAGACACCCTGTAATTTTTAATTTTGGTGAGAAATGTTTCAAGAATTACTGTTTAGACACTGAATCCAAGATTAAACATCTCATGGTGCCAACTATAAGATTGTGTTCCCTAATCTTCTAGACATTGCATAATAACATTTGTTTTGTATTTATCATGCCTTTAACCTGGCTATGTGCTCCAGACACTGGCATGGCATTTTATTTTAAGAGTGAGCTGGCTCACTTCTTTGCAGGTAATCACTAGCTTCTTTGTACCATTTCGTTTGGTAGCAAGGAGGATCTCTCTTTCTGGAAGAGACGTCACCAATTATTATTGTTCCATGTCCTAGTGCACAATCAAACTATTACATGTTAAACAAATAGCTCCAATACTCAGCTGACTATATTAGGTCATCTTTTGGTCCCTCTATCTGAAAGGGTGGGTGGGAAAGCATTGGGATTCATTCTAACTGGCCAGAGTGGTTTAAATTGAGGTAAAGGATGCATATTCTTTGTTCTCTCTCTTCCAATTCTCAAATTGAGAAGTCTAGTGACTGCATTATGTTAGGTAAACTTCTCTGCTTGTTGCTTAAGATGACTTCTTAGTCATTTGCGTTTTTAGAATAGATATATATGAGAAGACAGATGAGCAACTTGTCTTAAAAAAGGGTGAATAGTTATTTTGACATTCATGGTGTTTATACTTGCAGCATTAGGCCTGTAGATCAAGAGATTCTATGTTTGTGAGATTGTGCTCTGATATCTTAAATGGTAGTTAGTTAAGAGCTGTTGCATAAGTACTTGCATTATCTTCTTTTGAGAAACTTGAATGAAGATTTGCTGTAGCAACTGTTTAAAAGAAAAAAGATAATCTAGCAACAAAGATTTCTCATGTACTTCAAAGTTGTTGATGGAGATTGATAGCTTATTAAATGATATTACCTTTGAGATGGTACGAGATGCTTGTCACAATACAATTTCAAAATTATAGAGAGAGAATCTTTGCTTTTTTTTGGTAGGGGGGTGGGTGGTATGAAATTGTGCTTGAAACATTTCCTTCGAAAAGTTTGTAATTCAATTACCATGTACCTGGGTGCAAAGTTGTTTACTAATTAGAATAAAGGCTCTGATGTTTCTTTCTGCCTTGTTTGTCTTCCTTAAGGTATACAAGTTGGGGAGGGAGACTCCCACATAGGCCTGTTGAAGACATTGCTTTTGCGGTTGCTCGTTTCTTTCAGCGTGGTGGAAGCCTTATGAATTATTATATGGTACAGTTACAAACTGGATGATGTATGAGTGCTAGTCATTAAAGTTGCAGGATTAGTTGTTTAATGCATCTAACAAAAAAGGTTTTTCTCATGGTAATGGAAATGTAATCAATAAATGGTTTCCTCACTTGTGGTTTCTGTTTTTTGGTGGGACAAATTTTGGACGTACTTCAGGAGGCCCAAATCAGATTACTAGTTATGACTATGATGCTCCAATTGATGAATATGGTAGGTTCTGCAATGCTTGACTGTGACTTTTGCTTTTCACTTTAAGGCTTTTCCTTCTTGCGTGAATGCTCTAAATTTCTCTCTTTTCTTCTTAGTTTCAGTCAGAAACTAGTTAAACCATCTCTTTCTTCTCTGCCTAGGTCTGCTAAGCCAACCTAAATGGGGTCATTTGAGAGATCTACATGCTGCTATAAAGCTATGTGAACCAGCTCTTGCTGCTGCTGATTCAGCTCATTACATTAAATTGGGGCCAATGCAGGAGGTGAGTAGGGATCTGGAGTCATCAAACTTTAGCAGTTGTTATATGTGGAACCATTCTCATTTTGATAGTCATAATTCCCTGCTAACCGTTTTCTATATAAGTTTTGAAAGAGCATTACAAATGTGGCAGTAGACATCTTCCTCTGGTGTCTAAGAATCATTTGGATTTTGTGTTTTCTTATTCTGTCTTTGTTTTACTTTGGGTCAGTTGGGATACTATATTACCCAAAAGTATGCTAAAGCATACTTGATTCTTAAATCAAAGAGGGACAAGAACAGTTTGGGTGACAAAGTTTGTATAAGTTTCTTGATTGAGACTGTTATGTACTTTTATTATTGCGCTTGCTAGTTTTTTCTTCTTCTTCATGCTTGTTCTTTTTTTCCTTTTTTATTTTTTTCTGTAGGAATGAGTATTCACCTGACATGCAAAAAGTATAGCTTTAGTATCTCTCCTTGTGAGGACTCATCCCTACATTTGACTTCCTTTGTCTACTATGCATTCAACTCTTTGGTGCACAATATATTAGGATCTGAGAAGGTAAGTTTGATACATGATGTCTCAGCAATATGAACTTCTATTGAGAGAAGAAAAAATTTCAGTATGGTGTAGTCCCAATGATTCTTAGGAATGAGTCTTGGAGATAAAGAAATCTTCCTTTCAAAATACAGGAGAATATTCGAGTTCTGCTACTTGGCCTGTTTTTCACTTTCTTAATTGTATTTTGACATTAGATATCCTTTTCCTATATTTTAATCTTTGACTTGGTTTGTTGGTCAGTTGGGGCCTTGAAGGCAGTAATGGTTTTTAAGCCTAACTTACTTTCTCTGACCACTCCTTTCTTTCACATACTTGAATGGTTTTACCTATTTATTTGGGTGTCGATGATATTAATTGATATGCATATTCAGGTTTTGCTTCAGGACAGGTAAGAGGTCATAGGTTAAATACTGACCTTCTCCTCCGATAATACTTTCACATGTATGTTTGCAAACTAAATGCTCGTCCTGCTTTGAGAAGGCTTGGAGTTGTAATTTACAGGTTTGTCAGAAATAGATTATTTTAGAAGTGACTTAAACTGTATGGAGATTGTGCAGGAAATTCTATGCTTTGCAGTTAATATTATTAGTTGGTGGAGAGGAGAAAGGAGTTTCTTGAACTAACCATAATAGAACTTATTTTTCACATGTTAATGAACTCCAAATGTAGTATTCATCATTTCCGCTGTTAGTCAAACATTGAGTGGTAATAATCTTCTTCCGTTTCTTGAAAGCTTATAATGGTTGGTGATTCTCAAGTGAAGTGGTAAGTAGTTAAATGATCATCTTATAGAACTCTAAAACATGTGAAACTCCAAGTGCACATCGTGTATTGGAATTCCTAAGGCTTTAGTTGGGTGAAGACATCAATATTTCCTTGCTGTACCAGTCCATCGTAAGAAAAGCTTAAAACTGGAATAAAAGGAAAAAAAAGAGAGAGTAGTGACAGAGATCCACATGAACTACTGGTTACTTTTTTGTGATTCTATCAAAACCTGTAATTTGCTGTCAGTATCTATCATATTGCAATAATCTGGCTTTAAATTTTGTTATACATCTGTAAGTATGTGTAGTCAGCTTGGAGAAAATCTGATAGTAGTAAAGATGGAGGATCTTTGGTCATTGCTAACTTTCTTTCCAATTATGTGATAAGGACACCTGAAATTTTTCTGCCATCGTGTGTTTATCTTTAATCTCAACCAAATCCCCAGCAACCTTTGAACCATTTCTGTTCAGAATTTGGATTTTGATGGGGTTTCTATGTTAATAACTTCAGGCACACGTGTACCGTGGAAACATAAGCAGCCATGGCCAAAATATATCCTTGTATGAGAGCTGCTCAGCGTTTCTTGCCAACATTGACGAACATAAATCAGCTTCAGTGAAATTTCTCGGTCAAGAGTATACCTTGCCACCATGGTCCGTGAGTATCTTACCAAACTGCCGAAACACAGTTTTCAACACCGCCAAGGTTTGGAGATGTAACATCATTTTGGAATATCATTTATAACCATACCATGCATATAGTATTTTGCATGTCTACATTTTTCACTTCTGTTTTACATCGTCAAAAAGATTTCTAAGAAAAGAAGCTATGGGGCTTCTTTTTATTTTTATTTATTATCTATAGGCTTGTTACTGCCACTGAGATATATTTTCGCTTTTAAGGTACAAATGCTTGTTTTTGTTCGCTTATTTTATCCGGTAGTTCATCCTTCTGAGTAAGAAACTACATCTCTCACATGTCATTGTCCTTCTACTTTGACCAGCAAAAGTTAACATATGGCTATGTTCAATTTTAAAACAGGTTGCGGCCCAAACTTCCATAAAAACTGTTGGGCTTGATGTTCCCTTTTCAAAAAATGGTTCTTTGTTGGCACAATCACCAATCCAGGAAAAGGTAGTGCACGTCTCAGAATCCTGGTTGAGCTTGGAAGAGCCCATTGGTGTGTGGGGTGACAACAATGTCACTTTCCAAGGCATCCTAGAACATTTAAATTTAACAAAAGACTTGTCTGATTACTTATGGTATACAACCAGGTATGTAAAATTTACTTAAGTGGTTATATGGTCTGGTTGTGCAATAGCTGTCATTTATTTACTCTTTATCATGTTTATCCGGATTTTACCTGGATATGTTGCATATGTAACTTTGGTGACCAATTTTCCTGTCACTTTCTTGTCTTGTTGTAGTTGGTTCTTCTAATGGACATTCTTGCAAAGAAAATTAGAATCCCACCTTTACTGAGGGTGTAATGGAAACAACTAAAATATATGTTTTACACAATGTGAACACAATAACTTGATACCAAGCAACTAGTGCTGGATATTAAGCAAGCGGCTGTGAAGTCCATCTAAAAGATTCAGAATTCTCAACTTTTGCAATAAAAGGCTAATGCAGAATATTGCTAGTAAACTAAATGGGAAGCGTGTGGATTTCGAATGTTTTGGCTCTGTAAGATGAACAGAAACTTTTTTTCTTGTATGAAGTTGAATCTTTCTTTTCTATTTTAAATCAGTCTTTCACTTTCTAAACTCTATACATTTGAGTGTTGCATTTGAGGATCTTGAAACCTAATTTAAGGCCTTTTATTTACTCCTTTGCTGGTTAGTTAGACATATGTCTAGCAGCATACCTGAGATGGGTTATCCATCTCAACAGCAGGAACTTGCATTCATTTCTTTAACCATTTTCTGCTCTTCAAAGCAAAAGGTGTAAGATGTAATAATATTCATGCTTAGTAGACAAACTTAGAAGTAAATTGGTCTTTGCACTTTAGCCAAGGGAACTTTGTAATGCATGTCTTCATTGAAGTGATAGTTGTATGTATGCTTTATTATTACCACTAATACTGGTTCATTTATCTTACTCTAATTGCAGCTATTCTTTTACCTATTTTCTTGTTAAACTTGAATGAGGAATTCCATTTCAATTATGAAAGTTTATGCTAGGGGAGAATAATACACATGGCACCTTAGGTGATGGATCAAGAGTTGTGGGATTTTTCTAGGTTGAGTTAGTGGCTAAACAAAATATAAGCCTTTACCCTTTTTCTCAATATGGATTGTAGGCTTTATTCAGTTATAATGGTGACACATGTCTGCTCTATTATGATATGGTATGTCTTTTTTATTTTTGATGTTACTGCTCTGATAAGAGGTACATACAAGCTTAGAGGCGGTTGACATTGCAGAATTTTGAATTATCTGAGGCAATTATATCGTTCCTTGACTGACAAACCCTAGGAATTCATCTACTAAAAATTAAGTGTGTAATCTAAAACGAAGGTAAAGGTCCAGAAGAAGGTATGTGGCTCGTAGTTGCTGGGAGTTGTCAAAGCTTTGGGCTATCTCAAACTAAAAATTGACTTTCACATCTAGAATTTAATGATGCTTAATCGGTCCATGAGATGACAAACTTAGTTGTTCAAAGGCATGACAATGTGAAGTGTTCATCTAGTTTGATTTTCAAATTTAATTTTGCTGAGTAAGGAAGTGGGATTAGGTTTGAGAAATGGTACTTCCAGAGTATGAAGTCATCAGCAAGATTATTATAGTTTGTTATTACTGGACTTGCCATTTTTTCCTTGTGACAACAGTGGTGTTGTTCATTTCTTTATTAGTTTCCACCAGTTCACAGTATGTTCTGCTTATGGTTTGCCTTTCTGATCATATACGATAGAGGGTCACTCCAAGTGAAGTTTCATTCTTTCAGCATGTATATCCCTTATGGACTTCCATCTTTTACAGCAGCAAATTCTTTAGCTTTTTAAGGAATTCATTTTTTTTGGGCATTAGGTAATTGTTTTGATTTTATTGGGGCTTGATTAAAGTGCTGGTTTCATGGCTGTCATATGCGCTTAGTTTCATACTTGTGTTATGAGCAAATGCATTTACCATTCCTTGAATGATACATTTTCATGTGATTCAGATGGCCATGAGAAAACTATGGTTTTTACTTAGCTTCTATCTTAAATTATCTCTCACTTTGTAATGCTTAGTTCATCATCATTTAAAATGGAAAGATATCTCACTTTTTCTATTAAATTTCTGGTTCTCTGCAAAGGAAATTAATCTTGACTGGGTATTAACTGAACTTTCAAAGGAAGAATCTGATTTTCTGAGAACTCCAGCATTGAAAGAGGATAACTTGCTACAAATACTGATTTCCTCAACCCCGTGGTTGCTTGCATTCACATCCTTTGCTTTTCTAATATATTTACATGGTTGTGTACTTTGCCTGAGTGATTTGAAACTTTTACTACATTTGTCACTCAATGAGATCTGTTCTAATGTCTGGCAAACTGCAGGGTATATATATCCGATGAAGATGTCTTGTTTTGGAAGGAGAATGAAGTTAGACCCACACTTAAGATTGATAGCATGCGTGATATGGTTAGAATATTCATAAATGGCAAGCTTGCAGGTACTTACCATCATGTGCTTCATAGTTTATATCCCCTCCATGAGCGCAAACAGATGCTTCCTTTCTCCATGTGGATGTTTCTGGTGCCTAGCTTTCTGCACATTGATATTTGTGGGTCTAGCTTTGTTAACCGATGGTTTTTTGGCTTGGCTCCCTTTATCTGTGTACTTTCAGCTGATGGTTTTTTGGCTTGGCTCCCTATATCTGCATACTTTCAGCTGACATTAACTATGTCTTTTGGCAGACATTAACTATGTCTTTTGAAATAACGTAAGCCTTGAGACCCTAATTCTTGGTGTCTGGATAAGTGTGACTGAAAGTATAGGATTGCGAAACTTAAGTTTTCTCTACCATTTGATGATCTCACTTGAGCAGCATCAATGTGGACTAAGTTAGACTTCCTTTGGTACTAACTCTATTTGCAAAACAAGCATGTTTAACCTTCAATTCCTTAAATTAGCGTGACATGTTGCAAATTACCGCAAAGGTATCATAGCATATAATTTTGAAAGTTTAAAATGGTATCAATCATAGAGTTCTACATAATAAGTTTTAGAACCCTCTCTGCTATTTCATCAAAATCATATGGATGAAAGAAGTTCTGATTCCCACACTGTAAAACTATTATCTGTAACAATTCTGTCAAGGACTAAAGGGCACCTTTTAGTTAAACTGCTTGGCTGTCTTTTTCCATCGTTTCTGGACTCTTGTTCTCATTTGTTCTATATTTCTGACTCTGCTTCAAATTTTCTTTGCATTTTCTAATGACTGTTGGAAGTAAAGGTAGTGCAAAAGGAAACTGGATCGAGGTGGTACAGCCTGTTCATCTTACTGAAGGATACAATGACATAGTCCTCTTATCCCAAACTGTGGGTTTGCAGGTATTCTGTCTTGGAAGCATTGTGTGTCAAAGGACATTTTGAACCCCAAAAAAGACTGGATAATCTCTTTTTGCTGGAAACACTCTTTATTTTTCTAGTTCCTGTGTATTTTCACATTTCTTTGGATCCTATATCTCAATTTCATTCATCCTCCCCATGTGCCTTGTCTCCTCTACTTCCAGCAGAAATTAGTTAATTTGACAACATGTTGGTGGTTCCAGAATTATTTAAATCTTTGTGAATAAAGGACAGAGGAGTGCTAATTTTGCTTATTTAGTGTCTGTATATGGGCCAACTCTCACTTCGCTTCGTAACTTTTTGAGTCATTTTTCGTACTTGGCCTTCTTTTCAATCTCTAAATCTGATATAAAAATAATTAAAATTTGAAAAGGTGACTTTGTCTAATGAGGATGTCATTTTTCTTGTCATTTGTCAGAACTATGGTGCCTTCATTGAGAAAGACGGAGCAGGGTTTAGGGGTCCAATCAAACTCATTGGCTGTAAAAATGGGGATGTTGATCTTACTAACTCGTTCTGGACTTACCAGGTAAAACTCAACTCATGATGAATCCTGCTGTGCACTTTACCCTTGTAACAAATGTTGAAAAGGTAAGAGATTTAGTTGTGAAAATGCTATCAAAGTCAAAAGCTTATCTGACTCATTCGAGCGGCATGTTTGGGGCGCCATTTTATTGTCTATTTTTTCTTTTTTCACTTTTTCCCTGGATGAGAGAGCACATCACTTAAATCTGAGTTGTGTCTCATGTAAGAAGTCCAGCAACACTATATACTACTGTGCATGCATTCACTTTCATTGAATCCATTAGTCAGTCTGGAGTAGAATGGATATGCTCCAGACTATCGTTCTATTCTTGTTTCATTTTGCAAACACTATGGCTTCTGTTTCTGCTGTGTTTCTTTCAAATAAATGATGGAAATCGTATTACTTGTCTGCACTGCTAGTATCGGGAGCAATAAGAGTGTATGTTCAATAGTCAAAAGGGAAAGGATTTCTTCTGAGGAGGAATTGTTCCCTCAGTTGAGCTAGGAGTAAGCAAGACAGCTGCATTGAAACTTATAGATGAACACCGACAAAGTTAATTTTTAATGAGGGTCTGTCAAGGCAAGAATTTCTCTATGAATTTTATGTGGTGAGCTCTTCCGTGTTTTCCCAATCAGCTCTAAATGTAGGATGTCACATAATTGGTTATTCCAAAATCAGACAATTTTCAAGTTTCTCGGACATGAGGTAATTTTTGTCCTAAAACCATTCTTGCTACAATCACAACATAAAAGACTGAGGCAGAAGAAAGGAAAATATATAAAAAGTTGAATATAGAGGTATCAAAAGTTCTGGAGCTGAGCAAGGATAATCGGCAAAAAAGAACACAGCTATTTTCTAAATATCTTGGGAGTTCTTCTCTAGAATTTACTCAGTAGTACATATTTGCCGACGCTGTATCCTTGTTCTGCTTATGTCTGTGGTCTTGAAGTTCTCCATATTGTTTCACATACATTATTGACCTGCTAGGATCTGTAATATGAAGATGTACTGGTCAAGCCTTTTTTCCTTTATATTTGGTTTCAGGTTGGGCTTAAGGGTGAGTATGAGAGAATATATGCTCCTGATCAAAGCACGAATTCCAGATGGAATGAGTTGCCTCGTGGTGCAAATTCATCCATCTTTTCTTGGTTCAAGGTAACTCTATATCTATTTGACCATTACTTGCAACAGTGTCACTGTAGATCATGTTGTACTGTGTCCTTTCCAAATAATGCATAATGAATTTGGAAGCAAAATTGCTACTTAGAAGCTTGTTCCTTTTTCTTTCTGTTTTCAGTAGTTTCCCCTATAGGCTATAGGCAATTTGTTAGATTAAAACTGTTCTTAGTATCATAGTAATTCTCAGATTTCTCTCCCGTAATCTCTTTTGGTGAACATGCAGACACATTTTGATGCTCCTGCTGGGACAGATCCAGTTGCTCTTGATTTAAGAAGCATGGGAAAAGGTCAGGTTTGGGTAAATGGCCACCACATAGGAAGATATTGGACTCTTGCTGCTCCCAAAAATGGTTGCCAAGGAGCCTGTGATTATCGTGGAGCTTATGATTCTGACAAGTGTGCAACTAACTGTGGGGAACCGACTCAAGTCTGGTAGAATTATGCTTACTCAGTTGAATTGATATTGTGCATTCATGTTGCTTTTTATGTTATCTTTTTTGTTTAATTTTTTATTGACTTAGTATTTTAATTTTCTTTCCCTCAATCCAATGTGTGCAGCTGCATTCTTTGGTTACAGCATTTTGATTGCCTCTCTAACTGCTGATTATTTATGAAAATCTAGGTACCACATTCCAAGATCATGGTTGCAGAAATCTCATAATTTACTCGTCATCTTTGAGGAAACAGAGAAGACTCCATTTGATGTGTCTATTAAATTACGCTTCTTGGAAACCATTTGTGGTCAAGTGTCAGAGAACCACTATCCACCTCTAGAAATGTGGTCTGATCCAGAGATCAAAGATGGAAAACTGTTGGAGAGTGATATGGCACCTGTAATGAGCTTGAAGTGTGAAGATGGTTATTCAATCTCCTCCATAGAGTTTGCAAGCTATGGGACTCCTAAAGGCAAGTGCCAGTTTTTTTCAGTAGGAAGCTGCCACGCACCCAACTCTCTGTCTCTGGTTTCCGAGGTACGTCCTTATACTTCTTGTAGGAACTGTAAGCATCTGGCAGCTGTCATTCTATGAGGAAGCAGATAAATGTGATTAGAAGTTACGTAACCTTGGAGATCAGAACAATGTTTAGCAAAAAACTTGTTTGCTTGGGGTACATTGAAGTCGAAATTTGTGAACTCTAGTTTATTAATGGTTATTACTGCTGCTGCTGCTGCTTTCACTACACATCGCTGTGATGTCTAGCATTCTTTTACTAAATGCCATTTGCCTCTAATAAATAGTCTGGGGAACACATATTGCATGGAGGCTCATACACACTAATCGAGAGCATGGAGATTAATCAAAAAACTATTTAAGATATTCTCATTTTTTGCAGGCTTGTAAGGGAAGAAACAGTTGTTCTGTTCGAGTGTCGAATACTGTGTTTGGAGATCCATGTCGAGGTACCGTCAAGACGTTGGCTGTCCAGGCTAGGTGCTCGTCAAGTTCCAGTGGCTCTTCAGCCACGAAGTGATGAGAACATACAACATGATTAAGCTCCCTGCTGTGAACCTATCATGCAGCTCTAAGGCAACAGCATGTACATCTGATAATCTGTACAGCTTTATGGTTGTCCGAAACTGAAAATCTGGTTAAGTGGAGCAAAAAAAAATAAATTTCTTGTGAGTTGCATGGCATTTTCTCTTTCTCGTATATGATTCAACTGACCTAAATTCACCGAAAGCCATATGCAGTATCAACTTGTATGCTTTTAAAGCTAACAATTATTGGTCTGCAGCATCAACTTCTATGCTTTTAAAGCTAACAATTATTGGTGCGATGAATTGAACATTTCCAGATATTTCCTCCTATAACGGTCACGGTTTAAAAGTGGAAGGCCATCCACCAACAGTGTTGTTGGCTATGGGTTTTAACCCTCTTGGAGATATTTCTAGCATAGTGCAGAAAGTTGCTTGGCACTGTGACTTTATTAAATCACAGAGCCATTACACTTTCAGCCGAACATGTATGGGGGAATGAGGAAAAACCACACTCATGCTAGGGTTTCTGAATTCGATACTGGAATGCAAACCAAACGCCTCCTGTATAACGTCTGGGCTTGCCTGTAAGTTTGGTCACTTGCAATGTTAATAGGTATAGGCATTATACGCCTAGAGATCTGTAGTTATAAGAAAGGAAATACAAATAAATAAATAAATTTGGTATCAATAAATTTGACTCCTTTTTTTTTCGGGGGTGGGGGGGTGAGTTTGGCCAAAAAATATGTTAGAAGCACTTTGTTCAGATATGGATTTCAACAAATGATGATAGATGAAATATCATGTGAATTGACAATTATCTAGGATATTTATTTATTTATTTTGGGGGAGAGGTTTTGAACCGAATATGGGTTACTTGAATTAAAACAATATGGATTTAGTTTTTGGTTGTGAGGACTTGAAGTAGCTCTTGGATGACTGATGTGACTGTCTGTGACATGACAATCATTCGAGGCAACTTACATAGGAGCTGACTTAGGACTCATCTTAGAACAATTAATGTAGCTCGCTTTCTTTTGATCATTTGGATTATAAATACGGGCCTGTTATCGTCTCTATAGATATTCTATCCTTTTATCTCATAGCTTCCAAATTTAACCTTTATCTCGGCAATTAACTTAGGCATCGGATTCATCCCGACGAGCGAGCCAAATTCTGTGTCTTCTTTTTTGTTGTTAGCAGTAAACCAGCTCGGCTTCACTGACTCCTTGCTCGCACAGTGGTACTTGGAGGACTTACTGCATGGGGATATATCTTCATATCTTGTTTAAGTAAAATATTGTATATTTACATTAAGAATCAAAAACTTGTTTTAACATAATTAGCAATATAGGCTGTAGAGGCCTTAGCCCATCCACCTCGGAACGGACACCTCGGGAACTCATTTATTTCGGGAGATTAGTTTTGAAAGGCTTATCTGAATTACTATAATCAATATATGATTGACGTGACTCCTGATATACCTATAAAACCTATCATTGTTCTACCAGTATAGGTAGGTCGTTGCTATCTTACAAGTATAGGTTGGTTACAACAGGGAGTTCACGGCTACAATCGTCCTATGACTATAAATTGGCTACAGTAGGGAGTTGTATAGATAAGCTACAACAGGGAGTTGGGAGTTGTATAGACGGCTACAATAGAGAGTTGTATAGATCGGCTACAGCTAGGGCTGTAAAACGAACGAGCTGTTCGCAAGCTCGGCTCGTTTAAGCTTGTTCGAGCTCGCTAAGAGCTCGTTTGAGAAGTTAAACGAGCCGAGTTTAAACAAAAAATACGGCTCGATAGCTTATCAAACGAGCTCGAGCTTTGTTCGCGAACGTTCGTTAGTGTTCACGAACAGGGGTAAAATAGTTTTTTATTTAGAATTTTGTTCGCGAACGCTCATTAGTGTTCAAATATAAAATCGGCTCGTTTGTTAGACTCGTTTGTTCGGCTCGTTTGTTCTGCTCGTTTAGCTTAAACAAGCCGAGCTCAAGCTCGGAATTTAATTAACGAACCGAGTTCGAACAATTTTTTCAACTCGTAATTCTTAACGAACGAACACAAGTCAAGCTCGAACGACAAACGAACAGAGCTTAAACAATAAAAACTCGGCTCTGTTCGGCTCGTTTACAGCTCTAGCTACAGCAGGAAGTTGGGAGTTGCGGCTACAAGAGAGAGTTGTATAGATCAGCATAGATCGGTTACAGCAGGGAGTTGGGAGTTGTATAGATCAACTATAGCACCCAACGCGACCAAAAATACCTACTTCTCTCTATAAATAGCTCCCACTCCTGGTACTAAGGTTCTATTTATTCTAGACTCCCTCTCCTTTCTCTTACCGCATAGACTTTTACAATGTTTTGCTGATTTAATCATCGAAGTTACATCTGATTTAATCATCGAAGTTACATCTGGGGATTGAGCCCGGTTACAGGTTACATCTGGGGATTGAGCCCCGTCCTGTAGCCCGAACTTCTTCTTGTTTCAGCTCCACCTTGCTGGCCTCTATTTTCAAGAAGCTCGGCAGTAGTGCTATCCGACCTGCACATAGGCAAATATGAATTGTTGTTTTTCTTTCCCGGATTGGTATAATTGATAGTTCTAAATAATAAAGTAAATTAGATTTTTAGACAATGGTGTGGAGAATCTGCAGAAGAGTCGGCGGAAGAAATTCGGAAAGAAACTGGGGATATCCAAGTCCTTATTAGTAGTTCACATTTGAGATCGTGAGTACGGTTGTGAATTACGTTGTTGTATTCTTCCACCTTTTGTAATACTAGTAATAATTTACGTGCTTTGCACGTGAATTTATTTTCCCAAGATATAAAAACTTTAATATACTACATTTCTGTATAAAATTTCGATTGTTGGTATAATATAAACTAAGAAACTATATAATGAACAAAATTAAGCAGTTGGCAGTTGGACAAAACACTTATTGTATGCAAAGAAACTAAAAATTTATTATGCATTCTCCAGTTATAAGAACTCTAAAGATAGAAGATTATCATATTTAAACTAAGGTTGTTTGAATAATATTTACTATGAAACCATATAATAAATAAAATTATGCGATTGCCAGCTGCACAAAATATTTATTATACACAAAGCCATTAAAAGTTTATTGTGCAAATTACAATTATAAAAACTCTAAAAATGAAAGATTATCGTATTTAAACTAAATTCTTATAAATTTTACCTGGATTGTGACTGTAAGAAGAAAAAATTTTCTATGTTATATCACACCAATAAATACAACAACATTTGAGCAAAATATATATTAAAACATTTTGATTTAGATACAACAAATTTTTATCAGTTTCAGTAGTTGTAATTTTTTGGTATTTTATAATTGTTGATAATTTTTTTTGAGATTTTCTTAATCAATATGACATAATAAAAGTGGATTTAATCATTAATTTAACCTTTCATTTTCTCATTAACTATTTATAGCCTTTTGTCTTCTTATTAATTGTGATTTTCTTCTAAACAAATATGTCTATAAAATATAGTTAACTTTAATTATAATGCATAATAATATAGTAATTGGAGATAATTGTAACACGTAGAATAACTGGAGATGAGGGAAATGATTGATGAATATAATTATCATATCTAAATTAAGTTGTTTTATAATTTACTTGAAGTATGACAATAACAAGAGGAAATTTTCCATGTTGTATCAAACCAGTGCATGCAACAAAATTTGAGCAAAATATATAATAAAACATTTTGATTTGGATACAATAAATTTTTATCAATTTTAGTAGTTGTAAACCTTTTCTTTTTTTTTTTTATATAATGAGCAAAATATATACAAAACATTCTGATCTGGATACAATAGATTTTTATCAATTTTAGTAGTTATAAACATTTTCTATCTTTTATATAATGAGCAAAATATATACTAAAACATTCTAATTTGGATACAGCAAATTTTTATCAATTTTAGTGGTTGTAAACCTTTTCTATTAATTTTTTAGAATTATTGATAAGTTTTTTGAAGTTTTCTTAATCAATATGACACAATATAGTGAATTTAATCATCAAGTTAATCTTTTGTTTTCCTATTAACTGTTTATAACCTTTTGTCTTCTCATTATCATGATTTTCTTCTAAACCAATATGTATGTAAATTACAGTTAACTTTAATTATCATGCATAATAATATAATAATTGGAGATAATTTTAACATATACAAATAATTGGAGATGAGGGAAATGATTTGGTGAATATAATTATAAGTGAGCAGTTTTTTTAATTTTAATGACCAACATTTTTTATATGTAATTTATTAAAACATTTCATTTTTCTTATTAGTGTCATGATTGAAATACAATAACTCTAATTAAAAGGTTTGAGGGTAATTTAGACATAACAAAAACAAGTAAAACTGAAATAACCACAAAAACTGAACTAACGTTAGTGTAAAAATTTACTACACTATCAATGTATAAAAAAATAATTCTAAAATGAATGTTTATAATTTTAAATATTGCTATGTTGGGCTTGACCAGACTCATTTTACATCCCTAATTGTTGATGGTTGATTGTAGAAAGGGGTGTGTGATGATTGAAAATGTTACCGGAGTTGGGTGCCATTATCGATGTCATATATCCGTAGCAAGAAAAAGGAGTGCAAAGTCAACGCTAGTAGTGCAGCATCTGTGATCCGGATCTAGTAGTCGCAGGCTAGCAGTATCCAAAGACTGATCATACTATGGCTGCTGCTCGCGTTACTGTTAAGCTGGAAGGGCTACGGAAGCAAGTGGTGGAGGATGGTGATGATCGCGGCTGCGTCAGTAGCGAGATCGATTACTTCTGCACGTTATTGAGCACGCCATGGCTATCCACTAACTCATCCTCTGTCATTTCGGGGATCCATCAACTGAACAAAGATTGGAGTTTTCTGAGCACACTTGTTGAATCCATCCGCCGGTGGAGCAATGCTGATGAGGTCGCATTCGGTGGTGGGCCGGAAAAGAACGAGAATGTGGTCTTGCTGGCGCCCAAGATTGAAGCTGCTGCTAAGAAGATATCCCAGAACCTCCAAGAGAAAAAGCATCAGTGTTTTTGGGGGTCGGAGTACTTGGATATAGTCCTTTATTGCCAGATGGAAACCCAACGGTTGATGGCAGAAGTTAGAGATTCCGTAGACCATCTATCAGGATGCTCATTCCAAGTGCACATTCGTCCTCGTCCTCTCCCTGCTGGTGATAGTTTTGCACCTCGTCCTCTTCCTTCTGCTCTTCTTGATGGTGGTGATGATCTTCGCGGTGGTGGGCATCTTCCGTTTTCATATAATGATCTGTTTTCAAATAGTGATGGTGGTGGATATGCTTCAAATTCATATAATGATTGGTTTTCACATAGTGATGGTAGAGATCATGATCATCCTATTCCTAATCTTTCTGATGATGATGGTTTTATTCCTAGTCTTTCTGATGAAGGTAGTTATATTCGTTTTCTTTCTGATGATGATGGTGGTGATGCTATTCCTGGTCTTTTTGATGATGATGGTCGTAGAGGTGATGATGTGTATTTTTCTTGTCCTGATGATGATGGTGGTAAAAGTGATGATGTTTATTTTTCTTGTTCTGACGGTGAAGGTGATGATGATGATGACGATGATGATGATGATGATATTGATGGTGATTGGTTTTCTTTCTGGACAAGTTTTGCCCAATCTGTACTGTCAAACTTGCGTATTATGTTGTCTACTATCGACTTTCAAGATAAAGATTGTGATATTACTAGGAAACAAGTCTCTGCCTTGTACAAAGAGCTGGAATTGATTCGGGATTACATTCTTGGTGTATGTGGTAGTAGTCTTGATTTTCCAGCAGCAGCAGGTGAGACCTATGTAATTAATATTGATTACTTCTTTAATCATGTTGCATCTGTGATTGTGCACATAGCAATTCAGTCTTGTAATTACTGGTTGCACTACAGCACAAGAACAACTAAAACAGAACCTCTAATCGAAGAGGGAGACAAAATCAAATTTGCTAAATTTCTAGTGGTGGAGGATTTGCAGCATGAGATTGATCCTACTAATCCTTACTTCATGGAATTGCTTCTCCATTTCTCTATAGCTCTGTGTAAAGTTGGAGTATGTCAGGATGGGAATCTTGTGGATAGTTTTTGCAAATATTATTTCCAACAGAGACAAGGAGATTTACGAGATGAGGTTTCTTCCTTGTTAACTTGTTTTCTTGAGAGTATGTCACATGAGGAGGAGGAGGAGGTAGCACAAAGTTTGTCGGAAGAAATTAAAGCGGTGCTACTATGGATGGCATCTCTGCTTGATGTAGTACGCAAAGAGGGGCTGAAGATGGAGGAGGAGGAGGAGGTGGTTTATCTTCCTTTTCCTCCATGTACTGAGTTCCTTACAGAAATTTGTCTTCTCAAGGCAGAGCTAATCTTGAAGAAGCTACTCCACCACATCTCTGTTAGCAACAAAAAAAGATGGACTTTGTCCATAATTTCATCTCACGAAAGCCAAGCCAAAGATAAATTCAATCATATCCTCCAAAACCTGAGAAGATATAACCGAGGTTTACCCCTTGAGAAGATTGAACATGGGAAAAAGGCCTTGGCAGTTATTGAACAGGTGGCTGACGAGACTGTATCTCTTTGTCAGTCATTTGAGGCCAAGAAGATCTCACAATCTATGTTAAACAACTCAATCCTCGGACTGGTTCTAGAGATAGTTATTTTGAGGGCAGAGTCAATTTTGCTGGGGTTATTACTATTGAAATTTAGTGATGCTGCAAAAATTTCCATGGCTGATGAAGATCAAATTCCTTTCCTTCTTGAGGAGCTCAATTTTTTGAAACCAATTCTCTCAAGTAAGCGACTGATATACAGAGAGGAAATGGACATGAGATTCTTACAAATTGAAGCACTTTTGAGGGGGATTACGTGCTTATCTTACTCCAATCCTACCAACAAAAATACCACACGAGATATGATAAAGAAAAAGGTCTTTTCATCTTGTGAGCTGTTAGACGAGGTGAAACATCTCAAGCCAATGCTTACTGAGATCGGCCCCCAATTTCCACTGTCTAAGTTACCGAAGATGCACAACATGGAGTTCATTGATTTTCTAACCAACCTAGGGGAACTGCTGAGATATTCTTCTAGTGCAATTGCACCATTGACGCATTATGTTGAAGAGATTCAACTACATCTGAAGTCATTGAGTCCTCTCATCAAAGTGTCAGATCCGGATGTTAATGAGCATCCTGGACTGGAAGATCTTGGTGATCGCGTCACTGAGATAGCATATAAAGTGGAATATATTGTTGACTTGATTCTGAGTGGCCCTCAATTGGAGCATTTCTTCTGGTTTTATCATGAGCTAAAGAAGTTAAGACTTGTTACTGAGCAGGCAGCTGGAATTCTCTTGACAAACTCCAATGCCAAAGTCCAAAATGTGAGCAATGCCCCCCAGGTTTCACTCAACATGACATCACAAGATGGCAGGCCAGCAGCAATTAATGAAATCAAGGTGGATCTCAGCGATCAAGAACGAGTTATTATTAATCGACTGACAAGAGGATTACAGCGACATGTTGTTTCTATTGTTGGAATGCCGGGCATTGGTAAGACAACATTGGCTTGGAAAGTGTACAATGACCAGAATGTAGTGCATCGCTTTCATTGTCGTGCATGGTGTTATGTTTCGCAAGTATATGAAAAAAGGGAATTACTACTTGGTATTTTACGTGACATTCATGGACTTACTGATGAGATTCGTCAACTGAGCAATGAAGATCTCGAATCAAAATTGCGTCAGTGCTTGTTGAAAAGGAAGTATCTCATAGTTATGGATGACATGTGGCATGCTGGAGCTTGGAATGACTTAAAAAATTGTTTTCCTAATGATGCTAATGGGAGTCGAATTTTGATAACCAGTCGTCTCCGTGACGTGGCCTTGGAAATTGAACCGGATGGTGATCCTCATTCACTTCGCACACTTTCTGGTGATGAAAGTTGGAAGTTATTAGAAGGGAAAGTATTTCAAAGTGAAGCTTGTCCCCAGGAATTGTTGCTGGCCGGAAAGGAAATTGCTCAAAAATGTGAAGGATTACCTCTTGCAATTGTTGCAATTTCTGGTCTTCTCCAAAGGACAGAAAGGAGCAAAGAATTGTGGGAAAACATTTCAAAAAGCTTGAGTTCAGAAATAATGAATGATCCACAATCTCGTTGCAATGAAATTTTGGAATTGAGTTACAAGCACTTGCCAGGATATCTAAAAGCATGTTTTCTTTATTTGGGTGCTTTTCTTGGAGACAAAGATATTCCTGTGACCAAGTTAATATGGTTTTGGCTTGCTGAAGGATTTATACAGAACACCGAGTCAGAGAGATTGGAGGATGTTGCTGAGGCTTACCTGATGGATCTAATTAACAGAAGCCTAGTGATAATTTCCAAAAGAAAATCCAATGGAAAGGTCAAAGCCTGTCGCCTTCATGATCTGATACTTGATTTCTGTAGATTAAAAGCTACAGATGAGAATTTCTTGCAGCTAGTAACCAGATGTAGTGAACCATATTCTTCTTTTCCTAGATCAGATTATGGTTTTGAATTTGATTTTTACCATCAATTAGGTCTTGTGGAATACAATGTCTATCGATTGGGTATTCTTTTGAAGCGAAATCATTTTGTTGAATCAAGACCTTCCGGCCTAGGCACCCGTTCTTTGATATTCTTTGCATCTACTGATTCTGAGCCCAGATGTCCTTATGATATCTCATTTGTTTGCCACAACTTCAAATTTCTTCGGGTGTTGGATTTTGAATGCATAAATATCGGTGTCTCCTTTCCTGCTGAAATCGAACTACTGGCTCTATTGAGATATTTAGCAGTGAGTGGGTATTTGCACTATATTCCAAAATCAATAGCCAACCTCAGCTGGCTAGAAACTCTTATTGTGAAAGGATTGCGTGGTAAGGTTGTCCTACCACATACTGTTTGGAGTATGACAGGGTTGAGGCATCTTCATGTGAACGTTCATGTTACTTTCAACTCGGATGACGAAGACATTGGGGACTTAGAGCTAGAAAATTTGGTCAGCTTTTCCTGCCCATCTCTTTCTTGTGGTGATGATACAAGAAGGATAATGAAAAGATTGCCAAATCTTCGCAAGCTCAAATGCATATTCTTTGAATCATGGGATTCTTCCAGGAACCGCAATCATTTTCCAAGATTGGATTTTCTAACTAAATTGGAGTCGGTTAATATATTTTACTATGGGGCCTCTCTTAGTAAAAGTGAATTTAATCTCCCATCGAATTTAAAGGAGTTGACCCTCTCGAACTTTTGCCTACCATGGGATTGTATCTCTCCGATTGGGAAACTACCAAACCTGGCAGTTCTCAAGTTGCTTTCTGGTGCCTTCGAAGGGCAAAGATGGGACATGAAGGAAGAGGAATTCCTAGTACTTAAATTCTTGAAGCTAGAGAGTCTGAACATTTCCCAGTGGAATGGCTCTTCTGATCACCTGCCCAAACTTCAGCGACTTGTCTTACAGAACTGCAAAGACCTTGAGAAAATTCCATGTGACTTTGCAGACATAGATACACTGGAAATGATTGAGGTGCATTGGTGTGGACAATCTGTAGAAGATTCAGCAAAAGAAATTGGGGAGGCAACTGAGGGCATCAAAGTCCTAATCAGTAGTTCATCATCAACATAAGTGTGGATGATATTGTTTCATTCTTCCATTCGATCGTAAGTATATTTCTTAAGATATTTTGGTAACATATTTATTTTTTGTGAGATGACATTTCTTTAGTTTTTCTTTGCTTGAGATTTATGACTAGTTCAATATACGAACTTCAGCTACTAGATTATAATTTTGAAAATTTTGATCAATTTAGGTAGTTGTTGGTTCATGTTTTTTTCAGAACTTTACACCAGTGCTTTGTTGTTTCTTGCTATTATCATGTCTTTAGTCAGTTGAATTCATTTATGAAGCTGGTTTTTATCCATCTGATTAATACATTCACACCTTATCACTATTCTAAGTTCAACAAGTCTGACTGGGGTATATTTGATCCATGAACATCCTGTTTTATTCCAAAATACAGAAAGTGCATGAGAATTGTGGATGTTTGATTCCTGGATGGTTCGCATGAGAATTGTGGATGTTTGAATCCCAGATGGTTCTTCTGGTAAATTTTGGACATTACTATTTTTAATGTGCCATTGAAGAGCATATTTATTTGACACATCTCTTCTACTGTGTAATTGAGATAAATTTGTTGGGACTTTCAAAATTAGTTGATTGATCATGTGAAAGGAATTTAAGTTGTTAATTACTATCTTTGACACATCTCTTCTACTGTGTAATTGAGATAAATTTGTTGGGACTTTCAAAATTAGTTGGTCGATCATGTCAAAAGAATTTAGGTTGTTAATTAGGCCCTTTCCAAGTCCAGGAGTTGCTTGTCAAGAGATCCTCATTAAAATGCTTCATGCAATCAATTTGGTTTTTATTGGCCTCATGTACTTTTTGGTTGTCGGATGATCCTTGTTGAAGTCCCAACTAAGCATGGTTGGCCTTATGGATTTTGGTCTAATATATTGGATAGTATCAAGCCATCTAGTAAGCGATTGAAGGAATCCTTGCCCCCTCTTGCTCGTTTTTTTTTTTTTCACTTCTCTGCCTATATTACTTATCCTTTTTTATTTTTCTCTTGCTCTTTCATTGCAGCAAGATTAGTGGCGTGAATAAAAACAATAGAAACATGTTATTTTTGCAGAGAATCATGTCAAGTTATCAAGAGATCTTGAAGTTTCTGGGGATACTCACATGGTCCAGGAAGTCAAGGAAGGTTAAAGGTAATGGAGCTATGCTTATTCTTTTTATGAAAACATTTGTGAGATGATACTTCTTTTGAATCTATTTAGACAAGGACATATGAAATGCTGCAAAATGTTAATTCTTCAAAAGATAACATTCATGAATAGTAGCATAGTTTGTTGAATCTGGATAGTGAGAATTGCTTCAGAAATTTACAACGTTGTTCCTTTGTCTGTTAAATTTAGTTAGTTATGAAATCTGAAATTTTCTTGTAAATCTATCAGGACCATGGAGCTTCCTCTAGAAAAAGGGGGCCGAGTTTAAGGATTGATTTAAATGCACTAGAGGCAGAATTAAGGGTGTAGGTTTACAGAATCTTTCTGGACCTATTAGGTACTTCTTCTTCATCTATCTCATGATAAATCCTGCTGCACCTTGCAGCTTTATTGTGACAATGACTAACAAGATCATAGATGTTAGTTTTGAGAATTGCTGTGGGATGGAAAATTAGCCAACTTTCAAGCATCAGATGCAGGATTCCATTTTCTTTTATCGCAGATGAAATCACAACATCCCCTGAATGAAATTGTGCATGACATATACAAGTCTAACGACACTATCGTTTATGGCACTAGCCAATTACTTTTGTTGAATGCATAGTTATTTAGTCTGGATCAGCACCCTTCTTCAGTTGTACCATTCTTGTATACTGCTTGGCAATTTTGGTTCTGTTTCTTCAGTTAAGCTATTCTTCTTTTGTTCATATTTGTCTCAGGAAATGTAAAACAAGAAAAGTTATTTGTTTTCCCTTTCCAGAGTTTTATGGTAGGGGAGAATGGCGGAACCTTATTCGGAGGTATCCCTTCCTAAAATGATTGTTTTGCTGTACAAGCTATGAACAACCTAAGTGATAACATTCTTTGAAATTAATAAAAGGAAATTGTGGAATTGACCAATAAGACTTTAGTACATGTGATGGTGTGATTAACTCTTGAGGAGGGTAGGCAGGAATTTCAGTCTGAATATCAAGCCTTTTCTTTCGGGTTCTTGATCAGCTTTATGTGTCTTGCCACCTCAATGGTTATTTCAGCATCAGAAAATTTTCAAGTTACTTGCCGAATAAGGTACTTTTGTTTTCAAACTCAAGATCCATAGCAGCAAAAGGAGATTCCAGGCGGTTAAAAGATCAAATAAAATAAAATAGTAACAGAAGCTAAACACAGATTTACATGTTTGTCATCCATGGTGTGCTGAGTTTTGTCTTTGGCCAACTTTGTGTCCTTGTTTTGCTTTAAGTTTGTGGTCTGTTGAATTAAGCATAAACCTCTAATTCCCACTTTTTAGCGACCAGTTAAATCTATTTATGTAAGTACAAACATTGAAGATTGTCAATGCATCCTTGCCTACGTTTCTGATTCTCGGGCCAGGCTTCAAGTGACACAAAACACCCTTGATGAAAATGACAATGCTAGATGGATTAAGTTGTGTCATGGCACAATAACATCGACTTTTCTTGATTTAAAGTAAGTCAGTTTAACCAAAAAATGTGCAACAGAATTGTATATTCCAGTTTGTTGATTAAGAATTGACATCTTTCCTGAATTTTAACTGCATCACTGGTCTTCAATTCGGTTGCGTCAACTTGGTTTCAAATACTGAACAGATATCATCACTTGCTATTTAATTCTTCCCTCAGATTATCGTGTAATATCTGTGGAAAGCACCTCATACATTAGTTGCCGAGGAATTAAGATTATAATGATATTCATCCTCAAGTCATTGTTGCCATAATTTTGTATTGGAATGGCATGATATGGTTGTTGAATTATTTGGCCAAAAGTAATTCCCAGACTTATTTTCTCAGTGAAGTCTTTTGATAAACATGCAGGCACATTCTGATGCTGCTACTGGGACAAATCCTGTTGTCCTTGATTCAAGAAGCATGGTAATGGTCAAGTTTGGGGATATGGCCACCATATAGAAGACATTGCATTCTTGCTGCTCCAAGAATTAGTTTCTGAAGAACCTGTCATTATTCATACAAGGCATAGGGTTTGGAGGGTGCATCAAACTGTCCGAACCGACTCAAGTCTTGCATATTAATGCTCGTTCAGTAACATTTTCTGCAGTCCTATCACACAACTTTAGGGCTTTAGGCAAGTTATCACTGCATTAGCATTATTATTTCTAGGGCAGATTACCCAATAACCCACTTGTGTTTTGGGAAAGGTACTCCCTACTTTCTTGTGGTTTTACAAGACATCTTTTACCTTGCTGTATTTTGGACTGAAAGGTCAATTGAATGATAAACGTTGAAAGGTACTGATTTTGTAGCATATCTGTCACCTTTTGACAATGACAATTGCAAATTAGTATGGGGATTACTGGCATTCAAGGTACTACCCGAGATGGAAAGTTTTTTGTACTCTTTAAAGTCAAGTTTACAAGGTTAAATATTAGTAAATTTATTTTGAGCTGACTTCTGATGATAGTTCATTAGTTTTCAGTTTTCGCAATGCTGTGTAATGCTAACTAAAAGGGCACACATGACAAGCTGAAAAGTGATTATCTTTTTATTTATTTATACCATTGGACTTACTTGACCTTGCCTGCCTCTTAGTCCCCAAAACCCAATATATATATATATATATATATATATATATATATATATATAATAAGAGAGTGGGCAGAAGATAAATTTTTAAATCATATAGAGATTATAAGCAAGACATTTGAATCTTAAGGACCAAGAGGGTATTTGGTAAATGGGGTTCAACTCTGGTTATGGGTTCCAAATTCAATTATATTTATATATAATATTTGTTTGAGACCAATATGGGAAATTGGGAATGACATGCCTCTTTTATGGATTTTCTAATTAACCATCTTTACTAGAAAATTATTTTAATTACCAATCTTATTGTTCTTAAATAATCTTAATTACCCTTTTATTGTCATTAAACATAAAAATAAGAAAACAAAATGCTACCGTTTCAACAAATGAAAAAGAAAGAAAAGGTAAAAAAGAAATAACGAAAAAGAAAAATAATAAATCATAAAATCTATTTCACATTAACAAATACACTATGGATTTTTATTAAAATGCATTATCATTAATCACTCTACGGTACCAACATTGATAGTGTGATTGTGAAATTCGAACCAAAAGCTCCCAATTTTTTTTCTTTTTTTGTTATTCGTTAGTATTCTGCATCTGCTCCTATATCTATACCTACTCTAAGGGGGAGACCCGACTGGGTCATGGAGGGACAAAAGGAACTGAACCGTCTCTGGACCAAACAGGTGTTTTGAATTTGAGAAGAAATTGATGCATTTAGCCACCTTCAAATGTAGGAGGGGCATTTGATCCTCCTACCTACGCCCAGACAGTTCAAAAGCTCCCAATTGCTACTCCAATTTTGCCCCATCTTTTGTACGGTCCTATGCCGAAATACTGAAAACGATGAGAGCCATATGTTTATGTCGGTACCAGCAAGAGCGCTAACGTCTGCGTAGGGCAAAAGGCCCAGAACCTGAACATGTTTGGGGATAATCATAATTGTACTCTTCTAAATTTTAAGTCCGCACCCTAAAAAATTATGCATGAAAATGTTTGGACTCATCACTGCTGTGGACTACAAGACCCAAAAATTTTCTCTCTCTATGAGAGCACTTTCTCTCTCTATGAGAGCACCTTCTTCCGAAGTTGGAAGTACAGTTTTTTTCAAAAAAACTCAAAAAACGCTATTCCCGCTTAAGACCAAATTTCAATTACTACCAAAAATCTCAGCAACTTTGAATCCGAAAACAAAACAGCTTATATAGTTTGATTAATAACCTAGTTGCAGAGACCAATCACTACCAGATGGTAATGGACATTTTCTCCGAGAGCCCAGACTCAGTGGGTTAAGTGGATGTATGTCTTATGAGTGATTATCGCAATAGAATTTGCCTCTGTTTCCGTTTTTAAGTTCAGCTTAACCTTTTTCTTAGTATTAGTAGGTAGATCCAGTGTTTAGTGTCTTCGAGCTTGTTTTCAGAAACTGCTTTTCTCTGTAAATTGCTCTCTCAATTTTCTGAAAAGGGATACATCGTGTTCGGAGCTAGGAATCACATAGTTAGTTGGGAGGTCAGTTGGAATTTTGTCTTTTGGAACAGTCTGTGGAATGGGGACCGGAATAGAGGATCTGGAGCAGGTGATGCAGAAGTTCAAGCTGTCTGAAAAAGAGCAGGAAGGGATCTCGTTAGAAGAAAAGGAAATCCATAGAGGGATTGAGGAATGTCAGTTAAGTGTTGTCGGAAAAATAGTAGGGGATAAGATAGCAAATCTGGCTGGAATCAGAAGCTTTGCAAGCAACATGTGGAAGCATTCAAAGATGTTGAAGATAACAGAGCTGAAAGTCAACATGTTTCAGTTTACTTTCGACAACAAATCAGAGCTGGAAAGGGTGTTGGCAGGAAGGCCTTGGATATTTGATGGTCAACCTTTGGTGGTTCAGCAATGGAGAGAAGGGTTGGAACTAGGGCTGCAAACGAATCGAGCCATGAAATGCTCAATTTGAGCTTCGACTCGAATTTTCGAGCTCGAGTCGAGCTCGAGTGGCTTGTTTCCGAGCTCGAGTCGAGTTCGAGCTCGATTCTCTCAGGCTCGATAGCTCGCGAGCCGGCTCGATAGGCTCGAATATATATATATATATATATATTATTTTTATTTTATTTTAATAGTGAAATTACATATATATCCCTAATATTTTTATTATTTATTCATAAAAATAATTATTTTATTTATTTTTTTAAAAAATAAAATAATTATTTATTATTTTATTTATTTTTTTTAAAAAATAAAATAATTATTTATTATTTTTTTCGAGCTCGAGCTCGGCGTCGGTTTTGAGCTTCGAGCTCGAAGTTCGAGCTCGATAAAAGCAGTCGAGCTCGATAAGCCCAAAACTCTCGGCTTCGGCTTTCCTAGTTGGAACAGGAAGAGAGAGAGTTCGAGAAGACGTGCATCTGGGTCCAACTATGGAATCTGCCACTGCATTGGATTACAAAGGAGGCTGGAAGAAAGATAGGCAATGTCTTCGCTGGAGTGAAGGAGGTAATCATACCTGCTGGTGGAGGTAAAGCGGAAAACACATCAAAATATTGGCTGAAATAGATCTCAATATTCCTTTAATGAGAGGTACTATGGTTAATCTGAATGGAACAAGGAAATGGATTGAATTTAAATATGAAAAATGTCCCGATTTTTTTTTTGTGGTATTGTGGGTCATAATGAAGCAAAATGCTAAAAGGGAGTAACATGGATAAAGAGGACCAATATGGAATTTGGATGAAGGCTAGTAATGCTAGAAGTCCAACTAAAAAGAATCAATATAGACAAAATGGGGGAAGGGAGGAAAATAACAACCATAGTGAGCCTGGCTGTGATGAAAATTTAAATAACACTGAGAATTTGTTGTTAAAATACACTGAGGTTTTTCATAGAGAGAAAAATAGGGAAGAGAATACTCCTGACACAAGTGCTATAAGGATAAATGAGGATTTAGAAAAGGAACTGGTAGGACATAAGGAGAAGACTTTGTTTAATGATAGGAGTAATTCTGGAAAATCCGAGAGTAGTGGAACTAAAGTGGGGAAAGGACAAAAGGAGGAAATCAGTAAAAAGAATGAAAATCATGGCATCTATCTAGTAACTGAGAATGGCAAGGAAAAGATAAATTATGATCAAATGTGGATAGATGGGAACCAAGAGGGTGAGGAAGGCGGAATGAGATGGCTAGAAAGGATAAGACTAGAATTCTGATTGGGGATGATAATGATGATGGTTATGCAGAACAAAGTAACATTAAAGGTAATAAAACATACAGAAGACCTAAAAGCTGGAAAAGAATTGTTCAGGAGGTTAAAAGGAGGATTCCCCTCTCAGATGTCACTAATGAGACTAATATACTAAACAAAGGTAAGAGAAAAATGACCTCAGATCAAGAGAGTAAGGAAAATGACAAAGAGGAGAACAACAAAAAAATAAAAGGAACTAGAAAGAGTATAGACCAGGAAATGGAAGAGCAGGTGGAGGAGTCCTACCTTAAAGGGGCTCCCAAGTGGAAATGAGAGCTGTGGTGTGGAACTGTCGAGGAGTGGGGAGCCCCTTGACAGTTCCCCAACTTAAGGAGGTTGTGAGACTCCACTCTCCGTTGCTGATTTTCCTTGCTGAAACAAAAAACAAAAAATCAGTTTTAAATTCTGTTAAGCAAAAAATAAAGTTTGATAAGCTTTTTGTTGTTGATCCTGTGGGGAAATCTGGTGGTTTGGCTGTCCTCTGGAAAAAAGAGCTTAATGTTAAGAAAGTTCTTTTTACTAGTTTCACTATTGAATTACATATTGATGATCAGGAAAATAGACAGGAATGGTGGTGTGTATGTGCATATGCTAATGTTGATGCTCAAATCAGAAAAACTCAATGGGATGTTCTCAGTAAAAGACAAGGCATTTGGGGTGATAAGTGGGTAATCATGCGGGACTTAAATGATATAGTTTCTAATGAGGAGAAATGGGGAGGGAGAAATAGATCTGAGGGGAGTTTTAAGGAGTTTAAAAATTTCATTAATAAAAATAATTTGATAGATGTGGGTTTTACTGGTCACCCTTGGACGTGGTCTAACAATTGGGATCAAGGGGAGGAAATTAAAGAAAGGCTGGACAGGATTTTAGGATCTTATAGTTGGTTAGGGGTTTACAAAAATCCTTCTTGTATGCATGTTGAAACTGAAGCTTCTGACCATTGTATGCTGGTTTTTGATACTAAGTCTTCTGGTAAAAGATGGAAAAAGAGATTTATTTTTGACAAAAAATGGTTGTTATATAAGGGAGTGGATGAGGTAGTGAAGAACTCTTGGAATATTGTTCAAAAAGGGTCCAGATTCTTTAAGTTGAAAAGCAAAGTTAAAACTTGTAAAATTAACTTGATTAATTGGTGCAAAAAAAATGATACGAATGCTGGGAAATTAATTAAAAAGATTAAGGAAGAGATTGAAGCTGTTAAAAAATGTGACTGTATGGGAAAAAGGATTAAGATGGCTACCCTCCATAAACAACTCAGTGAAGCATATAGAGCAGAGGAAATGTACTGGAGCCAAAAGGCCAGAGTGAGTTGGCTACAAGAGGGAGATAAAAATACAAAGTATTTCCATGCACAAGTTGCAAGCAGAAGGAAAAGGAACCAAATTCTAAATCTAAGAAAGAGAAACGGAGGCTGGTGTGAGAATGAGGAGGAAATAAGTGACGAAATTGTGGACTATTTCAAACAGATTTACACCTCTGACCAACCTGTTGAATTCTCTGAAGCTCTTGAAGGGGTTCCACAGACTGTTACAAATGACATGAATGAAATCTGACCCACATTCTTGAACTAGAGATTCACAAGCTCGTTCTCGATGCATCCCTAACAAAAGTCCTGGCCCTGATGGTATGACTTCCTTCTTCTTCCAACATTATTGGAATTTGGTGAGCTATGATGTGATTAATGCTGTTAAAAGTTTTTTCATTCCAAAGAACATGCTCAAAGCTACAAATGAGACATTGATTAGTCTGATCCCAAAAGTTGATTTACCTGTCTCTGTCACTCAGTTTAGACCTATAAGTTTGTGTAATACAAGCTATAAAGTCATTGCCAAAATTCTGGTTGATAGGTTTAAACATGTCCTTGATAGGTGCATTAGTCCTAATCAATCTGCTTTTGTTCCGGGGAGGCAAATTCTGGATAATGTGCTAATTGCTCATGAGTATATACATTACTTAAAAAACAAGAGATATGGGAAGGAGGGGTGGATGGCCATTAAACTGGATATGTCCAAAGCATATGATAGGGTCGAGTGGAGTTATTTGGCTAAAATGATGGAAAAAATGGGGTTTTGTTCTCAGTGGATAGGCTGGATTATGTGCTGCATTACCTCTGTTACTTATTCAATTAATTTGAATGGGGAAAAAAAGGGTTTTATAAAACCATCAAGGGGGCTGAGACAGGGGGATCCTTTATCCCCATATCTTTTCTTAATTTGTGCAGAAGGTTTTTCTAATCTTCTGAAACAAGCTGTCAACAGGAGGAATTTAAATGCTATCAGAATTGCTAACCAGGGACCAAAAGTGTCTCATCTTTTCTTTGCAGATGACTCACTCATTTTTTGTAAGGCAAATGAAAAAGAGGCACAACAAGTGATGAAAATTCTGGATAAATATGGCAAGGCATCAGGCCAGGTGATCAATTTAGAGAAATCCCAAGTCTTCTTCAGCAAAAATGTGAATGAAGAAAGGAAAAAGGGAGTGCTGGAGAAACTACAGAGTATGAAAGAGATTAAGCAAAGCAAGTATTTGGGACTTCCACTGGTGATTGGGAGGTCAAAGAAGAATGTCTTTCAATATGTCAGAGAAAGGATCATCAAAAGAATATCAGGTTGGAAGGAAAAATTGCTCAATCAGGCTGGTAAAGAGGTTATGTTAAAGGCTGTGGCAATGGCTCTACCTGCATATACTATGTCATGTTGCAAAATACCAAAGGGACTCTGCAAAGAAATCAGTAAACTTATGGCTAATTATTGGTGGGGACAAGACAGAGAAAAACAGAAAATTCACTGGCTAAGCTGGAGAAAACTTTCAGAAGCAAAATGGGAAGGTGGGCTGGGATTCAGAGATTTAATGCAATTTAATGAGGCACTCTTAGCAAAGCAATTGTGGAGAATCATAACAAGGCCTAACTTGCTGGTGAGTAAAGTGATGAGAGTACGATATTTCAGGGGTCAGCAAATCTGGAAGATGAAACAAAAAAATGGAGATTCATGGTGTTGGCAAAGTATATTGAGTGCAAAGACTCTATTAGAACAAGGTATAAGGAAGAGAATTGGAGATGGAAAAAATGTTAATATCTGGAAGGATCAGTGGTTTCAAGAAGTGGAGAATGGAAGAATCAAAACAAAGAAAGGAAAACATAAGGAGGTTTCCAAAGTCTGTGAATTGATAAAAAAGGGAGAATGGGACGTGGAAATGTTGAAGAAAGTGTTTGAGAGTGATGACATTGAAAGAATAAGAAAAATTCCGCTGAGTATTTTCTCCATGAAAGACAGGTTATATTGGATATTTTCAAAATCTGGAGAATACACAGTAAAATCAGGATACCAGTTAGCCAGAACACTGATGAAGCAAGGAAGAGATAAAAGTGGAAAAGAAACATCAAGCAGTAGAAATGCTAATAGCACTCGATGTTGGAAGTGGCTATGGAACTTGCCTATGAAACAGAAACTAAAACACTTTATTTGGAAGTGTTTGCAAGGCATACTACCAGTGAATGAGGTGGTTAAGCAAAGATGTGATAAAGGTGATCATGTTTGTAAAGCCTGTGGTGAAGAACCGCTCTTGGAGCATATGTTTTCTATTGTAGGAATGCACAACCGATATGGAAGTATGCACCAGTTAACTGGATTGGTCTGAAACAATTCTGTGGAAACTTTTGGTTATGGTGGGATGGTTTAATGGAAGCTGAAAAGGGAGAACAGGGGATGGACAGAATTATTCTAACTGTGTACACACTGTGGCAAATCTGGAAAACTAGAAATGCTGCGGTGTATGAACTTAAGATACCAAATCACATTGGAACAGTGGAAAAGCGGTGCATGGTGGATGGAATATAACAAAGCTCGGAGGAGTTCGGGATCGAGTAAAAAAGCTGGAGGGACTAGGAGAAAGCGGGGACTCAAAATGGATTCCACCAAGGCTGGAAGAATAAAGGTGAACATGGATGCTGGATCGGAAAAAAGGAAAGAGGTTGGGAGTGGTTGCAAGAGGAAATTCAGGAAAAGTTGTGGCGGCCTGGGCAATCCCAAGACAGACATGTAGTGACGCATCAACAGAGGAAGCTTTAGCCTTGAGGGAAGCTATGCTATTGGCACACAAAGAAGGCTAGAAGTGGGCTGAGTTTGAATCTGGTTGCAAAGGTAATATAGATAGAGTGAACATGAAGTTTGGTGTGGACTTGGCAGATTCATCAGTGATCCATGATGTCCGGAAACTTAAGTATAAATTTGACAAATGTTGCTTCTCTTTCACCAAAAGAGAAAACAACTCTGTGAGCCATAGGTTAGCAAAGTATGCTGTTGAATGTCTAAATGTTGTGAAATGGAAAGATAGCTTTCCATGTTGGTTGCTGGAAACAGCAAGAACTGATGTTGAAGGGCAGTTGCCCACTTGTAATTGATTTGCTAGTAATGAGAACTGGTTATATTTTGGAAAAAAAAAAAAATCACTGCTGTGGACTGTGGCCTTGTTTGGATTGGAGTTATTCACGGAAAAATTTTTACATTTTTTATGATCACATTTTTCAAATACATTGTTACCTCATTGTATAGGTGTCAAAATGGATGATTTGAACAAGTCATAATTAGGTAATGGGTACAATTGAATCAACCCATTTATACTCATTTAAATAAAGAGTAATTTTTTTATACACTGCTACCTATGCAAAAGGTGGATTTCAAATTTGAAATTGGATTACGTGGCATACATCTGTACCCACTTATGTATACACCATCTACACCTGTTAGTGTAAAAAATCTACTACACTGATAGTGGATGAAAACTTAATCCTTAAATAAATAGGTATAAATGGTACCCATTTATACCCATTTAATAAATAGGTATGGGTATACCTAACTATCCATTTATGACTTGTTTGAAATATTATTTATTTTTAAATATTTTTTCATGGTGTCTAACAATAAATAATGGCATTTTATTGTTATTGCATGGGTAAGAAATTCAAATTAATCTCCTTAACGCTCACTAAAATTTTGAATAAAATGTATATTTATTTTTAAATGAGTTAAATGGGTGAATCAAGTCAACCCACCACCCATCAATTAAATGGGTATAAATGGATCCATTTCTATCTATTTAAAATTAATGGGTGGGTTTGAATAAATTATTAATGGGTGAATTTGGATGAACCAATATAAATGGATTGTGGTTGACACTTCTACCTCATAGACATCAAATCGCTATCGTATATTTTTTTTTATGAAAAATTTACAAAATGACAATCCAAACAAGACCTGTTTAGGGCTATAAGTTAGAGTCACTCCCATACAGTTTTGGTTTTTCAAATTTCGGTGCAGCATAATTGTGGCCATTAAAATTTCAAAGAAACTAATATTATTTAGGGGTATAAAAGTACACAATAAAGCTCAATACTCGAACGTCCAAATTTGCCTGATTATTATACCAAGTTTGAAATTTTGTTGAAGTTTAGGTCAATTGTTTATTGAATCAAATGCAAACAAGCTTTTATGCAGTTTAACCATGTAAACTTTTATATAATACTAATAGAGCCAAGGTTGAGTTGAGTTTAAAAATCTATGAAACAAAAAATAATATTTATATTTCGTTTGATTAGTTGGCGAATAAAATTCAAACAAATTCTAACCAGCAAGTATTAGTAATGTGAGAATTTGGCTCAATTGCCAATGGCGGGGACCGTTGGTTCCAAACAGTTAAGGGCTAGCTTTGGCCTAAAATTCAATTAGCCTAAAATTCAATTTTGAAGAATGCACTACAAGATGTTTATCAGATGTACATGACTCATATAATAGGCTAATTTCTAAGAAAAATGTCAAAAACTGAAATCATTCAAAAATTGGAGTTCCGGGAGGGTGGTATACAAAAATAGGGTCGGCAAATTTTCCAAATACGGTTTCTTGTTGGATTTAATTTTGTTTCCATCTTTTTTTGACTTGTCAAAGGGGATTTTTTTTTTTTAAAGAAACCGCAATTGAGATATGCGGTTTCTTAAAAAAAAAATGGAAAAGTGAAACCGCATTATTGAAATGTGGTTTCTTCAATTTTAAAAAAAAAAAAAAAGCTGAAAGCAGAAACCGCATTTCAACAATGCGGTTTCTTCAAAATGATTGTTGCTGTTAACAATACTGAAGCTAAAGGCTTTAAGCGATGTGGTGCCTGATTTTGGCATGGTAGCCAAAATAATGTCAGACTCATTGGCTTTGAAGTTTCTTTTTTTTTTTCTTTGTTTTTTTTTAAATGTTAATGTACCTTGAAGCATGTCTGCATTAAACAAAGGGATAATTTCAGAAACCTCCCTTGAGGTTTTTGACAGTTTCACATGGCATCCTCAAACTTTCAAAAATCTCACGTACCTCCCTTACTTTATGTTTTTGGTATTATTTATAATCCAATTTAAAATAAAATACTAAAAAATTCATATTGGGAAAGTAAATATAATCTCATTGCAAAATTATCCTTTGTTATCTTACTTTTTATTGCCTAAGTATATTAATAACAAAATAAATGAAAGTTTATTTTGATTGAAAAAAATATAGTATGTTTTTATATAGCAAGCATTCACTTTGTTTGGATTTCCCATTTTTAGCAAAAACTGTCTCTTGTTTTCAAGCGACAAGCTACAACCGGTAGCAAAAACTAAAAATGCTACAGTACGAAAAGAGTACAACGACGTCGTTTTGGGATTGCTATGAAATACTACCTACCAAATTTGTTTTGCCCCATTTCGGAAGAGTTTGAGCCCTAGCCGACACTCAAGCAACCTGCTGCTGCGTTCGTCTATGTACGGCCACCATCTAGCTCAACTTTCCTTCCCTGAGTTTTCCAGACGGATTAAAAGCTCTCGATCTTGTCAACCCAAACCAAGTCGGTGTGCAAGGCAAGGACAAGGGAAAGGGAGAGTGTTAGGTAAAAAAAAAAAAAATAGAGCAACGGTTTCGTCAAAAATCTCCTGCACCTCCACAGTCGAGCTCCTCCATCTTCATCGAAAATTTCTTCCAGTAGCCGTGGGTTTAACAACTTCTCTCCGCTTATGCTTATAGTAGACATTGTACTGATTGGTGCTGTTTTTTTTTTGACATTTGTTGCATTTGGTAATTGCAACCCCTGTTCTCCTATTTAGCCTAAGCTTAAGTCCGAATGTAGCAATGCCTGCAATTTTACGTAGGGATTAATCTTTTAATAGAACTATGCAGCTTGATTAGGAATCTTTTACTGCCAAAATAGCCAATATTGGATTCTGATTTCTGCTTGGCGAATTTAAAAAATTCTGGTGAGAAGCAGAATAGCTATACGTAGTGAAGTTGATATTTTACATTTGTCCGGAAAGTTTCTGAAAAAAGCATTCAACTCCTCTTCCCCTGTAGTATAAGTGTAGACTAGATGCTGCTGTTTATTTAATAAATATAGAAAATACAGCACCCATGCATTTAGTTTTTTGTCAATTTTGCCTTTGGTGACAAAAATTAGATATTGCTCCGCCTCTAACTTTCTTTGGTGCAACTTCCAAGTTTAGTTCTTGGCAAACTTCCAACCGACATATAATGTCCCCGATGGAGCTATCGGCATGTGTTTTTTTGCGTTCACTGTATCAATGTTTCAATCCATAAATTTAAACCTTAGAGTTGTTTTTCTTCCCCTTTTTTCACCCTATAAATTGTATACTATTGAATGATGGGAAAGAACGGGGATCGAATAAAACGAAGAATAGTATTCAGGAAATAGCAAAAAAGTGATCCAAATTCTTGAGTTTTGCTTCTATTTTCAGCTTATTGACATACTGTTTTGGCTGGTAATGAGAATGACACGGCTCGTCCTTGAAATTAGATATATTTCCATCCCTGAACTTACTGGTTGCTAGTATTTTCATTGCTTGTTATTGGTCTTCTTTAATTTGTGTGTATTTTGGTTTTGGCTCTTCGTAGTTAGTACCCTTGGGGCAACAATTCTTCTTTGCTATGGCAGGTTCTGGTTAGCCATTCAGTTTTTGTATGGTTTAGAAATATTATATGCATGTGTTTAAAGCACGGTAAATGCTTCTTTCATTTCAGCATTTGTTATTCCTAAATTGTAATAGCCCTTGTATGTTTAGGAATTTAGCACAGCCACTGGCTTTCATATCCCTTGCCCCTTTAAGCTATTGCAAGGGCTGCCCTGTTAGGTTGAAAGGCATAATCATTACATGCCCCCGCTGACTCGCCGCGCAGCTAAGGGTAGGTGTTCGTTTATAGAATTTATAAACTGCAATGTCTATTTCCAGCTGCAATTTTGATAACAATGGAATTTTTTCTACATTACACCTTTCAGCTTTGAAGGGACGAATTCACCCACATTCCAACTCTTCCAAATCTGCCTGGGCAGAAAACGATTTAAGTGTGTGCCTTACTAATTACTACAAGGTAAATCAGCTTCATGGAATATTATTTTCCTCTCTTTCTGGGACTGTACTAGTTATTTAAGCTCTTTTCTTCATGCTTTTATCTTTCTATTTTAATAAGTTCAACTACGATATCTCGAAATTAAGATGCGTAAACAAAGGCGACCCTTTTGTGAGCGTATACATTTCACTAAGGAACAAGAACTTTGCTTCGCCCAATATCTTGTGGCCATGCATTTGGAGAGCAAGATTTCAGCAAATACTATCTCGAGCTATGTGGTTCCTCAACTCATGCGGCGCTTTCAAGAGGACCATGGCATCAATATTCCTCGGGATAGTGTTAGGGCCAAATACTATGCCTTGAGAGATGCAACCAAACTGTATATGAAATTCAAGAGGACTGGCACCGGAATGGGTTGGGATAGTCAAAATTACACTTTCATGATGGATGACCCTCGCTGGACGGAATTGCAGCAGGTTTCACTTGAAATTTCTTTCATTTCCACCATTTCTATTGATTACTCACTGCTGTATTTCTTTTCAGTTACGGCAAGTAGAATTGTAATTCAAATTGTCCTGATTGCTTCTTTCTTTTTCCTATTTAGGTGAACAAGGACTATGGCAAATTCTATAAAAAAAACTGTTACATATATCACTTGCTGGAGGATGTTTTCCGATCTCAAGGCGCAACTGGAGACTGGGCTTCTGGCTTTAATAGGTCTCCACGCAACTCTTGTGAGGAGAAGGAGATGGAAGACCTAACAAACGCTGCTGTAGACAAGGGTGGAGCAGCCTCTGACACTTCAACTGATGGTGTCCAGGTTGTAAGGCAACAGAAAGGAAAAAGCAAGAAGGGTAAGGGAAAACGCAAATCTGGGGACCATTCTGGCGACTCACCTATTCCAAGTCCATCCGCCGTTGCTCATGATAGGTATTACCGAGTCCTTGACGGTTTGGAGGCTGCTTTAAGTCGAAAGAAGAGCGAGGGCAGTAGCATGAGTGTTTCTGTTAGCTCCCCCTCGAAGACACAGCCTGCTTCCTCAAAACCCAAAACCAAGTATGAAATTGCATTGGACCAGCTGTCGGAATTGCACTTGCTTTGGTTAGTCCACGCTAAGATGGGTACTATCTTAAGAGATGACCAGGAGCTCGCCCTATGGTTCACGGCCAGATGTGATGAGGATCGGCTAGAGCTAGTGAGGATGCGAGGCTGCTTTCCATCTGAGTAGTTGCCTTTGATGGACAAGATATTTATCCATGTTTCAGTCTACGTTTTTATTTGTCTAATTCGTATTAGGGATGAGTGTACATGAGGCCTTTACAGTGCCGGAGACTGTTGAGGATAGTTGTTAGGCCTTGCCGCCTGTTTTTTTTTTTTCCAGTTTGTATTCTTTTTTTTAACATGTCAGTTTGGATCCTGGATTAGCTGCTCTGAGGCATTGACTCCTGATTTTTTTCATATTTTTATCTCTTTTTCAGCACGGTAGTTTGCATTCTGGATTCGGAAATGTGAGGCCTTGCCTCTTGCCTGATTTTTTCATTCTTTTTTAGCTTTTGTTAAAGCATGGCTGGTTGGATAATCATTAGCTGTTATAAGGCCTTGCCTCCTCGTTTTTCATTCCTTATTTTGAAACTCATTTAATGTATGGCAGGTTTGATAGTTGGATTAGCTATTGTTAGGCCTTGCCTCCCGGGTTTTTTCATTTCCTTTTACCTCTTTTATTGCATGGCAGGTTGGATTCCTAGATTTGCTGTGGTGAGGCCTTGCCTCCTGGTTTTTTAACTTCCTTTCTTTTTTTTGAGGCCTTTAATGCATGGCAGGGTTGACAGCTTTATTAGCTTTTGTGAGGCCTTGCCTCCCAGGTTTTTTCATTTCCTTTTATCTATTTTATTGCTGGCAGGTTGGATTCTGGATTAACTGTTGTGAGGCCTTGCCTCCTAGGTTTTAAATTCATTTGGTTTAATCTCCTTTTGAGGATCGGCCTGATGTGACAGTTTCATTATATGTTGTGAGGCCTTTTGTCTTTTTTGTCCTATGTTCTTCTTTTTATGCTTTATGAGGTGGGGTTATGAGGGATACCTTTTTATATGCTTGATGTTTATGCATGACATTTGCATAATTTTTAACCTACTTATAATTACTTGCTAGTGCAGGTTTTGCCGTGTTCACATTTGGTTGGAATCTGAGGTGGGGTAATGGCTAACCTCGGCCAAACACATTTGGATGACCTGGAAGAGGAAGATGATTTGGATGACTTGGAAGTGACCTTTGGCCTGTTTGTCCTGTTAGGTTTGGCTCTTTTCGACCCTTACCTAAACCCTTCTCCACGGCAAAGGATTCGAGATAGTGCCATGTCAGGGGAACAATGGGTGCTTGAGCTTATAAATGGCCATAGAGATAGAATATTTGACAACATGCGCATGGATGCTCAGCTATTCTTGCATTTGTGTTGCTTGCTTGAGCAACGGGGTTACTGGCAGCCACATCCAACCCAGAGGATCGGGATTCACGAGTCTGTGGCTATAGCATTGGTGTGTCTTAGCCACAACGAACGGGTGAGAGTCTTGGCTGAACGTTTTAATCATTCTTTGGAAACGGTTGATAGGCATCTCCGTAGGTGTCTAAGATCACTGGTGCGGCTTGGACGAGATTTAGTTAGACCCAGAATGGGGTATCATCAAGTTCATCCACGTATTCGAAATACTCAGAAGTTTTGGCCGTGGTTCAAAGTAAGTTACTATTAAACACTACTAATAAGTTAATGGCTGATTTTTTTAATATTTTAATTCGAATGGAATTTTATGTTCAGTGCTGTCTTTATCTCTATTTTGTAGGACTGTGTTGGAGCAATAGATGGGATTCATGTATCTGCTTGGTGTAGAACGGAACTCAGGGACCGTTATCGAAACAGGCATGGAGACCTGTCTCAAAATGTGTTAGCAGCTTGTGATCACGATATGCGATTTGTTTTTGTTCGAGTAGGCTGGGAGGGTAGCGCACACGATTCTCGGGTGTTGCAGGATACTTTAGAAGATCCAAACCTTGGATTTCCAATGCCACCACAAGGTTTGTCCTTTTTTCCTGATTATTTTAACAAGAAACCCGTTTCCATTTAATGATTTGTCCCTTGGAACTTGTGGAATGGCTAGTCTATTCCACAGAAACGGTAACTAAAAAAAAGGTTAATTAGGGTTCCCTTTATGGTTAGGCAAATATTATGTAGATGCCTACACAAACATGCCGGGTTTTATGGCGCCATTTAGAGGGGCCAGGGGGAGTGCTCAGGAGCGAGAAGCTAAAGTTTTGTTCAATAAACGCCATGCTTCTCTTAGAAATATTATAGAACGCACTTTTGGTGTGTTGAAAAAACGGTTCCCAATCTTGAAGGGACCAATGCAGAATTACATGAGGGCCACTCAGAATAATATTGTCCTTGCATGCTGTACACTACACAACTTCATTCGGGAGAATGGAATGAATGATGAATATTTCGATGAAGAAACAACAGCTGGGGAGCTTAATGATGCAATGGAAGATGGCTACTGGTCCCTACAACAAGAAGTTGATATGTCAGAAGAGGGAATTACCGCCTTTGCTGAAGATCGAAGAGCGATTGCCAATAGCATGTACCTCCATCGCCAGTTGTAGTTTGCCTTTGGGATTCCACGAAATATTCAACCTACAACATTGAATGGCCGTGTGTGTGTTCCACATGAAATTCCACTAATTAGTTTTACGTGATCTTCTTAAAAGATCTATTCAGAACTTAGTGAGAACTTTTGGGATTGGTATGACTCTGTATGAAGTCCTTTTTCGGGTATGAACAAATGTAATGTGATAAGGGAAGTTGCAAAAAAAAAAAAAAAATCGGACTTCCTTTACAAGAAATTATTTACATATGCCTATTGAACTATGCCTTATGAATGTTGCAGTTGGATTGCCCTTTTTTCTTTTCGAAAACTGGCTTTTGTTATTAACTAACAAGCTACAAAAGGTTGGAAGGTCGATGCTTGTAATTTTTGCTTTATAAACTACCCCAAAAAGGATCCCAAATAATGCAAAAAATCGTAAGAATACAATATTTAATACCTCAAATAATGGGTTCCATTTAACAATGCCCAAAAAAGATACCGTACATAAATTTTAATTATAGAAATTACCCCAAATAAATGTTTTAGTTCTACAAATGCCCCACAAAATACCCAAAATCAATTTTTGCTTTGAACAATGAACTAAAATTGACCCTAACTAAATTTAATTTTAAAAAGGGATAATTTTTTATTTTTGTATATATAAATTATTTTTGAAATTTTACATTGTTTGGTATTTTCCAAATTGTATTTTTTTTGGTGTAATATTGGCATCTACATTTCGATGCGAAAGACAGTGTTTCAAAAACAACTACAAAAACAGGGAATCCAAACGGACCTGTTTTTCAAAAACAGTCCGTTTTTCATATACAGCTAATCCAAACGGTTTTTGCTGTTTTTCAAAAACTGCTACAGTGCTGTTTTTAAAAAACAACCCCAAAAACAGGTAATCCAAACGCAACAATTAATATTTGAATTCTACAAGTTACAAAGATAATATTTTCTTTATTTCAATGTGTTTTGAGTTAATTTAAGAAGTTTTACAAATCATTTACATATTTTTAAATTTTCTACTTTTTGTCCAAATTGATGGCTTGAAAACTAAAAAGATATAATATGCTAAAAATTATATATAAATTTGTTTGTATTGTTTTTAAATTAGTAAAAAAGGTATTATTATGGTTATAAATTATTGTGAGTTATTTCTAAGGGTATTATAAATTATTTGTAATTTTAGTAATTTAACATTTGTTGTCCAAACCAATGACATAAAAACTACAAAAATTAAGGGATAACTTTGGTGTATTATAGTAATTAAGAAATCATAAGAAAAGGGCAAACTTGGAATGGAATTATATTCTCTCACCCAAAATAGATTTTTTAATATTATATTTTGAAATGGGTTTTAAATGTTATAAAAAGTTTAAAATAAGGAAGGCAAGTGAGATTTTTAAAAGTTTGAAAATGTCAGATAAAATTGTCAGAAACCTCAGGGGAGGTTTCTGAAATTATCCCTTAAACAAAAAGCCTACATGATTAGCCAGCAGATGACCTGATACATGCTTGTCTTTTTACAATGTCCAAAAAAACTCTTCAAATTGATCATCCTTTTGCTCCAATTTTTACGAAATCGCATTTCAATAATGCGGTTTCACTTTTTCATTTTTTTTTTAAGAAACCGCATATCTCAATTGCGGTTTCTTATTTATAAAGAAACCGCAATTGAACCATGCGGTTTCTTTAAAAAAAAAATTCCCCTCTGACAAGTCAAAAAAAAAATGGAAACAAAATTAAACCCAACAAGAAATCGTATTTGGGAAATTCGGCGACCCTATTTTTATACACCACCCTCCCGAAACCCCAATTGTTGAATGATTTCAGTTTTTGACATTTTTCGTAGAAATTAGCCCATATAATAGTGCAAGCAAATTTTATAGACTTTGCAAAAAATTGATTACAACTGTAAATATCTTTTTAATAAAATTTTTTTTTTGAGTGGTTTCTGCTCTAGTAAATTACTACAATGGTACGGACGTTGGCAAGAAAAGTGCACAGTGAAAAGTATACTAATAATTCAATTCAAAAAGTAAAGTGGCAATCATTGCAACAAAGCTGATACCTGCTTGCAAGGATCCAAAGATCGACACTGAGTGTGAGAAAATGGCTGCTGCTCGCATTTCTATGGCATTGGAGGAGTTACTGAAGCAATTTCTGCTGGAAGGTGATAATTGTAACTTCGTGAGTCATGAGATCAGATACTACTGGGAGTTGTTGAGCTCGCCATGGCAGTCCTCCAGCTCAGCCTCCCTCATTGATGGGATCCATCAGCTCAACAAGGATTGGGGTTTCTTGCGCTCAGTTCTTGAATCCATTCACCAGTGGAGTGATGCTGCTAAGGTGTCATGTGCTGTGGAGCTCAAGATCGAAGCTGCAGCTGAGGAGATTGTCCAGAACCTTGAAGAGAAGAAGCAGATAGTGAACCAAAACTGGGAGGAATTCCTGGAATTAGTCCTTTGTTACCAAGCAGAAACCCATAGCTTGATGGCAGAAGTTAAAGAATCTCTTGACCATTTATCAGGATGCTCAATTCAAGTGCGTAGTACTCGTCCTCTTCCACCCGTTCAAAATGATGTTGTAGATGTCTGTTCTTCATTCTGGACAACTTTTGTCGACTCTGTTCTATGCAATCTGAAGTTTATGTTGTCGACTATTGATGCTGTTGATTTAGAATCTTTGCTTTTCCGGACGCAAGTTCGTGCCTGGTACAGAGAATTGGACTGGATCCGGAATTACATTGTTGATGCATGTGGTCGTCGTCTTGATCTCCCAGCAGCGGCAGGTGATCAATATGTAAGCATTATCGATGATTTTCTTAATCATGTTGCATCTGTGATTGTGCGCACTGCAATTCAGTCTTGTAATTACTGGTGCCATTACAAAACAACAACAACAACAACAACTGACTCTCCACTTGAAGAGAGGAACAAAAATAAGTTGGCTAAACTTCTGGTTGTGGAGGATTTGCAGCGTGAGATTGACCCTACTAATCCCTATTTCATGGAGTTGCACCTTCATTTCCTTATAGCTCTCTGTAAAATTGGAAGATATCAGGGTGGGAATCTTGTTTATTGTTTCTGCAGATATTATTTCAAATGGAGACAAGGAGATTTTCGAGATGAGGTATCTGCCCTGTTAACTAGTTTTCTTGACAATATATTAAACAAGGAGGAGGAAGAGGAGGAGGTAGTGAAGAGTTCCTGTGGAGAAATTAATGCAGTGCTACTATGGATGGCATCTCTGTTTGAGGCAGTACGCAAAGAGGGGATGGAGGTGGAGGAAGAGGAGGCTCGTCTTCCTATTCCTCCATGTACTGAGTTGCTTGCTGAAATTTGTCTTCTTAAGGCAGAGCTTTTCCTGAAGAAGCTGCTCCACCATGACTATCTTAGCAGTAGCACTTTGTCCATCATTTCAGCTAAGAAAAGCCAAATCAATCATGAATGCAATCAGATCATCAAAAACATGAGAAGAGATTGGCCTTGGCAGTCAATCATAGCTGATGAGAAGATAGAGCATGTGAAAAAGGCCTTGGCAGTCATTGAAAAAGTGCTGGACGAGGTTGCGTCTCTTTGTCAGTCATCTGAGGGCAAGAAGATCTCAGAGTACTCTATGTTAAAGAACTCTATTCTCCGAATGCTTCTTAAGATTGTGATTTTCAGGGCAGAGCCATTTTTAAGACAATCATTACTATTCAAGAGTAACTATGCTGAAACGTTCATAGCTGATGGGAAAGATCAAATCGCATTCCTTCTTGAGCAGCTCATCTTTTTGAAACCAATCAAGAATGTGATAGAGAGTGAGGAAATGGACATAAGCTTTGTCCAAATTGAGTCACTTTTAAGGGGGATAACGTGTTTGTCTTACTTGAATCTTGCCAACAAAACAAACACACGAGAGATGATCAAGAAAATCACCCTTTCATCTTTGCAGCTGTTAGACATGGTGAAGCATCTTAAGCCAATGCTTATCGAGATTGGTCCCCGGTTTCCCTTGTTTGAGTTCTCCAAAACTCACAAACTGGGATTCATTGATTTTCTATGCACAAATCTAGACGAGCTGCTGAAACATGATCCTGTATCAATTGCACCACTGAAGCATTATGTCAGAGAGATTCAACAACATCTCAAATCATTGAGTTCATTTCTCATTAGAGTTTCAGAGGCGGGTATGCATGAAAATCCAGAACTGAAAGAGCTTGGTGATCATGTTACTGAAGTAGCATATAAAGTGGACTATGTTATTGACTCGATTGAGTATGATCCGCAATTGCACAATTTCTTCTGGTTCCAGCATCAACTGGAGGAGTTAAGACTTATCAACAAGCAGGTCGCTAGAATTCCCTTGACATACTCTGATGCCAAAGTCCATAATGTCGGCATTGTCTCCCAGGTCTCACTCGATATGGTATCACAGGAGGGTACAGTAGAAGTAATCAAAGAAATGGCGGTAAATCTCAGCGATGAAGAGCAGGTTATAATTGATCAACTCACCAGAGGATCCTCAAGACGAGGTGTTGTTTCTATTGTTGGAATGCCTGGTCTTGGAAAGACAACATTGGCTAGGAAAGTATACAACAATCAAAATGTTACACGCCGCTTTCATTGTCGTGCATGGTGTTATGTTTCCCAAGCATATGAGAAGAGGGAATTATTGCTTGGTATTCTACGTGACATTCGTGGACTTTCTGATGAGATTTGCCAAATGAATACCGAAGATCTTGAATTAAAACTGCGTCAATGCTTGTTGAAAAACAAGTATCTCATAGTTATGGATGACGTGTGGGATGCTAGAGCTTGGAATGACTTGCAAAATTCATTCCCAGAGGACGACAATGGAAGCAGAATTCTGATAACAAGTCGTCTTCGTCATGCCGCCTTGGAAATTGAACCAAATGGTGATCCTCATTTACTTCGCTCACTTTTTGATGATGAAAGTTGGATCTTGCTAGAAGGAAAAGTGTTCCAAGGTGAAGGTTGTCCACAAGAATTGTTGCCAGTCGGAAAGAAAATTGCTCAAAAGTGTAAAGGACTACCTCTAGCAGTTGTTACAATATCAGGTCTTCTGCAAAGGACAGAAAAGAGGAAAGAATTGTGGGAAAACATTTCAGAAAGCTTGAGTTCAGAAATAATGAACAACCCAGAAGCTGGGTGCAATGAAATCTTAGAACTTAGTTACAAGCACTTGCCAGGACATCTAAAAGCATGCTTTCTTTATCTGGGTGTTTTTCTTGAAGAAAGAGATATTCCTGTGAGTAAATTGATACGTTTTTGGCTCGCCGAAGGTTTCATTCCAAATACTGAGTCAAGGAGATTGGAGGATGTTGCCGAGGCATACTTGGTGGATCTAGTTAACAGAAGCTTAGTTATAGTTTCCAAACGAAGATCCAACGGAAAGGCCAAAGCATGTCGCCTTCATGATCTTATACTTGATTTCTGCAGATCAAAGGCCAAAGATGAAAATTTCTTGCAGCTGTTAAGGAGGTGTGATGAACCATATTCTTCTTTTCCTAGTTCAGATTATGGTTTTGAATTTGATTTTCACGATCATTTACCTCCGGTAGCTTATAAAGCCTATAGATTGAGCATTTTTTTGAAGCGGAATCATTTTGTTGAATCAAGACCTTCTGGCCCGGGCACCCGGTCTTTGATATTCTTTGCCTCAACTGATGCAGAGCCGAGATGTCCTTATGACATCTCGTTCGTTTGTCACAACTTCAAATTTCTTCGGGTGTTGGATTTTGAATGCGTCAACATTGGTGTCTCCTTTCCTGTTGAAATCGGACTACTGGTTCATTTGAGATATCTAGCAGTAAGTGGGTATTTGCAGTATATTCCGCACTCAATAGCCAACCTCAGGAAACTAGAAACTCTGGTTGTGAAGGGATTGCGTGGTAAGGTTGTCCTACCAAATAGTATTTGGCGCATGACGAGGTTAAGGCATCTTCATGTGAACATCCATGTTACTTTGAAAATGCATGATGCAGAGCTTGGAGGCTGGTCTCAGTTGGAAAATTTGGTCAGCTTTTCACGTGTATCTCTTTATTGTGGTGAAGATACTGAAGAAGTGATGAAGAGGTTTCCAAATCTTCGCAGACTGAAATGCATTTTCTTTGTTCGGAATTCGTCAAAGAATGGCAATCAGTTTCCGAAACTGGATTTTCTAATTCATTTGGTGTCACTCAATATACTTTACTACGGCAGAGCTATTACCAGTGAATTCATTCTCCCGTCAAGTCTGAAGAAATTGACCCTTTCAAACTTTCACCTAGCGTGGGAGCATATCTCTGCAATTGGGAGGCTACCAAAGCTGGAAATTCTCAAGTTACTTTCTGGTGCCTTTGAGGGGCGGATTTGGGACATGGGGGAAGAAGAATTCCAGAAACTTAAATTCTTGAAGTTAGACAGTCTGAACATTGCCCAGTGGAATGCCACTTGTGATCACCTTCCCAAACTTGAACGCCTTGTCTTGCAAAATTGCAAAGATCTTGAGGAAATCCCATATGATTTTGCAGACATGGGTACACTGGAATTCATTGAAGTGCACTGGTGTAGTCAATCTGCTGAAGAGTCTGCAGATAGAATCAGGAAAGCAACTGGGGACATCAAAGTCCTAATCAGTAGTTCGTATGTGAGATCATGAACATGTTTATGGATTTGTTGCATTTTCCACCTATTCACAGGTATACTTCAATTATTTTTCAGTTAACTCGTGTGTATAATGTCTATTTATTTTCTAAATGATTTTTTCTTGAGAACGTATAACCAGCTGAGAAAACTTAGAACTTCCAACTATAAGACTATAGAGGTGATCGTTTCAGATCTTTACACTAGTACCTTTTTATTTCCTACTGATACTCTATAGGTCTTTAGTCAGTGAGATTCATTTTTGTAATTGTTTTTCATCCACTGCTTCTAATTAATACATTTGTACCTCAATGCTATATTAAGTTCATTAAGTATATCTAGGGGGTTATTTGATCCATGAAATTTTTGTTTCTACTTCAATGTACAAAAATTGTTAAAATTGTAGATTTTTCATTTCTAATTCTTTCTACTGGTGAATTTTACAGGTTAAAATTGTTAATGTATTATGAGGAACATAATTTTTTGCTTGCACATCTTTGACACATATCCTGTATATGTGTGCTTGAGAGGAATAGAGTTGGGACTTTAAACATTTCATATTTCTTCATATGAAAGCAAGTCTAGAAGTTGTTGCTTGGGAAATCCACTTTATGGTTCCCACACATCAACAATTCGCTATTTTGTTGGTCAAGCAGCAGATGCAGGTTTCGATTCTCTTTCTTCTCAGATGAAATTACAATGAAATTGTTGTCGCATGTCAAGTGTAGTGACCCTATATTCAATTGCACAAACAATGTTGCTTCATTGGATGTATAGTTCATAGTTGTTTAGTCTGGACTCTAGACTAGCACCCATTTGCAGCTGTACTTTTCTTCTGTTGTTTTCGCTAGCATTCTTGACTCTGTTTCTGTTGCTTTTTTCTTTCTTTATATCCAGCAAATGACAGTTCCACTCTGCATGTAACTGAATAGGAGCACCAGAGTTTATTTTAAACCTGAGAAAAAAAAAAAAGAAGCATGAGAGTGATTTGTCCTTGCTGTCCAGAATTTTATGAAAAGATGTATGGCAGAAGCTTGTTAGAATCCCTTCGTAGGTGGTCATTTTTTTCTCCACAAGAGATGAGTAATCAAAATGAAAGCATTAATTGAAATTAATGAGTAGAAGTTTATAGTTAACCCGTAGAATTGACCAACAGTGTCTCAATGCATAGGAAAGTGTGACTCTCAATGTGGGGGTGCCAGGGCAAGAATTTCAATCTGGATTTTGAGCTTTTCTTTGCGCTCTTAATTAGCTTTAGATGTAGTTGCTACCTAATCCCTGAATGATGCACATTAAGGAAACTCAAGAATTGTGGCAACAACAATGAGATTTCAGGGGAAAGAAAAGGCAAATGAGTGAGTTATGCTTGCATTATTGAGCTTCAACAACCTCTTATGAACTTCGTTTCCCAAATTTTGGCGTGATTCATGATGTGTCAATGGTATTTTTTTCACTGAGCTTATCTGGTTGTCTCCCTCAAGAACACATTCCGGTTTTAAGATTTATCAAATTTCATTTCTTTGTAATTGTTGCCAAAGTCATCATACTAGTGGTATGATAGAGTTGGTCCAATCATTTGGCTGATAAGTAATTCTCGGATTTCTTTTCCGTATCATACTTCATAAACAGGTAGCCACATTCTGATGTGCTGCTGGGACGGATCTAGTTATCCTTGATTCAAGAAGCGAGGGAAATGGTCAGGTTTGGGTAAATGGCCATCAAATACGCAGACATTGCATTCTTGCTGCTCCAAGAAATGGTTTCAGAAGAGCCTGTCTCTATGTGGGAAACCTGCTCAAGGCTCGTGTAATCTGCTCCTTCAGTAGCACTAATTTTGTGCAGTCATGAAATAAAGAGTCAAAAACTTTTATGCTGCAACAAGTTTTAACATTCTTTCTTAGTACAATGATGACAATCCTTCCAACTATAATGCCTATTTTGGATGGAACCATTTAAAATGCCAATCGGTTGCCTCTATTGCATGCTTATTACTCTATTGGTGATTCCTGGATACCATATTCCAGGTCTGGCTGGAGAAATCAGATGATTTACGTGTCATCGTTAAGAAAACAGAGAAGACTTAATCAGTTAACTGTGTTCAGCTATGAAGTTAAAGAGAAAGGATTATTTAAAAAGAAGAAAGGGAGAAAAAAATAAAATAAAACACAACCCTCTTAGGCAACAGCAGCATGTATCTGAAGAAGTTTGTAGCTGCATGCTTTTCGTAACTGAAATGCAAAAGAAACACATCCCTCTTAGGCAGCCAGTTTTTGGTTTTACTGACTGGCTTTGTATTTGGCATCTATACTCTCTTACAGTAGTTTGAATTATTAGCCTTGAAACGGATCTACTTCATCTATCATACTGACCAGCAGGTACTAATCAAGGTAAAGTACGATCTAAAGAAATTTCATGCAGGATCTTCATATTTACAAAACCACAAATATAATAGTTATTATAAAAATTTATTTATTATCTATTATTATCGTAAATATAAATAGTGAATCACACAAATCAGAGTACTGCAGAATAATTCTAATGATTACATATTTTATAAAGAACGGAAGCAATTATCAAAAAGGAGGAGGAGGGAAAGAAAAAAAAAAAAAAAAAGGAAAATAGAACGGAAGAGCATTGGCGGGAAAGTGCGAGTGAGCCTCTGGTTACGTTGCAGCAAGGACATTGGGCATATTAGCCGGAGTCTTTACATCGTGTTACTGAGGATCCCGTTTTAAAAAAAATACGCCGCCTTTGAAAATTTTAGTTTTATCAGAACTAACTAATAAAAAGTCTAGAGCTGAAAATAATCTTAGAAACCATTCACATTCGGAAAACAAATCTCAATATCGTATTGAACTAGAAGAAAAACAAAAGTTGCGTTTTGATTATGATCAGAACGACAATTACTTAAATATGTTTGCAGGAATTTGGATCCCAAAAATTTCCCACCCAATGTGCTTCCGCTCTATTTAGCAGCATTGCGTTGTCACAATATGCTTCGCTCCTTTTGCTTTGCAGCATGTGGGAATCTCCGTACGCTTCCCACCACAGAGGGATCCCACATTTCATGACAACGCTTTTTCTGATGTAAAAAGCAAAGGTTTTCATGTAAATGCTCGGACTGATAGCGGTGTGAAAGCAGAAATCTTTCCAGTGATGGGTATTTCCAGCAGCTTCGATATCATACTTTTCTTCTTTGATGCGATCAGGAGTAGACGTGATTCTTTCCGGAAAGATCCGTACTTCTATGAGCGCACCTATGACTGGAAGCTTCTGAGGTTGATTTGGGAATCAAGTCGCAGGCTGGGAGATGAAGGTGTGGAGCGGGTGCTGCGTAATATGGGAATCAAGATTGAAGCCGCAGCTGAGGAGATGGGCCGAGATGTTGTCCTTACAGACGGCGACGACAAGAAGAAGATGAAGCTGTCGGGGGTGGATGACAGGTTTCTCTATGATTATCACAAGAAAACCTGCGATTTGATCCAAGAGATGGGAGAAGACGTTGACCACCTTTTGGTACTAACAGGGGCGTCGTCGCGTCGACTGCAATCTCCATCTGATGTTTCGTATTGGTTAGAATTTGTAACCTCTCTAGCGGAGACTGTGGAGCGTAAGGCGAGGAGGAAACCAGTCCATGCCTTGCCCGAAGAGTTAAGCTTCATGCGGAATTACATGGACGGCGTATTCAGGGATCTCCGGAATTACATGGAAGGTGTATTCAGGGTTCTCGACTTCCCAACAGCAGCAGCAGCAGGAGCAGGTGGCGAGGATGTAAACATTATCAATGATTTTGTGACTCGCGCTGCATCTGTGATGGTACGCTTTGCAATCCACACTTTAAAATATCGCATTTACTGCAGAAAAACCGATGGCCAATTCAAAATGGAAGAAATGACGAAGCTAACTCAATCTGTAGCGGATTTGCAACATGATATTGTTCCTACTAATCCCAAATTCATGGAGTTCCATCTCCATTTCCTCGTAGCTCTCCATAAAGTTGGAGGATTTGAGCACCATTTCTGCCTTCATTTCTGCAAATATGTCACCGGCATCAGAGATTCTCGAGAGAGGAGAGATCTTTCACAGGTCTGTCCGCTGTTAGAGCTCTTAATCTTCGCGAAACTGAAGCACGAGGAGGAGGAGGAGGAGGATCAAACTATATTAATTTTCTTTGCAGAAATTCATACGCTGCTCATAGAGATGGGATCTCTGGAACAGATGGAAGAACGTATCGATGACCATCCTGAGCTACTTATAAATGTTTGTCTTCTCCAGACACAGCTTTTCCTCAAGGGGATGCTTCTCCGTAACATTCAAGGGAGCACTTCCCCATTTGAAGATCTGCTCAATCGTGTTAAAGGTGATGTTCATCGGATGCCAAAAAAATTGAGACGTTTGGAATATCTTCCGGATGAGAAGGCAGAATATGCGAATAAGGCCGCCGCTCTCATTGAACAAGTGGTCCATAAAGTAGCATCTCTCCATCAGTTATTTAAGGCCAAGGAGACAACAGAATCCATGTTGAGGAATTCGATTCTCGTTTTGCTTCTTAACATTGTTGCTTTCAAGGCAGAAGCATTGCTTGAGGAGTTATCACCTAAGAGTAGTAGTCCTGCAAATTCCGCGTCTGATCAAAAAAATCAAAATATGAATTCAAATCTCCAATTGGTTGCTAATTTTGTTGTTCGCAATTTAAAGCAAGGTCAAATTATGAATTCAATTTTCCAATGGGTTGCTAATTTTGTTGATCTCAATTTAAAGCCATTGTTTAAGGAGTTATCATCACTTGAGAGTAGTAGCGCTGCAAATTCCGCGGCTCATCGAAAAGATCAAATTGCACTTCTTGAGCAGCTTAATCTTTTCACACTTCTCTGCGACCAGCTGAAGGAGGAGAAAGAGGACATGGGCATGATCTTCCCACAAACTGAAACTTTTGATGCAGAGATGGCAGGACCCGTCGACAATATGATCATCTCATCTTCTGAACTACCAGATAAGCTCAATCCTATCAAGGCTAAGCTTAGAGAGATTAGTTCCCAATTTTCATTGCCTGATTTTCCTGAGACTTACAAGCCAGGGTTCGTTGATTTTCTCATCAGAAACCTAGAGGAGCTGCTGAAATATGATCCTGCATCAATTGAACCAGTCAGGAAATACATAAAAGAGATTCACCTGCATTTCAAGTCGTTGGGTCCTTTTCTCATGAAAGTTTCAGAGTTGGATATTGATGACAATCGAGAAGTGAAAGTTCTTGGTGATCATGTTGCCAATATAGCCTATAAAATTGAGTTTGTCATTGATTCAATTGAGGTTGATCCTCAATGGCAAGATTTCTTCTTGGTTTACGATCTACTAGAGGACTTAAGAATTGCTAATAAGCGAGCCTCTAGAATTCAGTTGACAACCTTTGATGCGAAAGTCCTAGATAACAAACACGTCATCCAGGTTCAATCCAATGGGATATCACGGGATGCTACACAAGCAATCAATGAAACGGTGGTGGATCTTGGAGATGAAGAACAATTTGTGATTGATCGAATCATCAGAGGATCCCCACGGTGCGGTATTGTCTCGATTGTTGGAATGCCTGGTATTGGCAAGACAACGCTAGCTTGGAAAGTGTTTAACAATCCAAATGTTGCGTATCACTTTCATTGTCGTGCTTGGTGCACTGTTTCACAGGTGTATGAGAAAAGAAATCTGCTGCTGGAGATTTTATGTGGCATTCACGGGCTTACAGATGAAATTCGTCAAATGAGTAGTGAAGGTCTCCAATTAAAATTGCATCAGTGCTTGTTGAGAAACAAGTTTCTCATTGTTATGGATGATGTGTGGGATGCCAGAGTTTGGAATGAGTTAAGAGATTGCTTCCCAGATGATTCCAATGGAAGTAGAATTCTGATTACGAGCTGTCTTTGTGATGTGGCAGTGCAAATTGAACCAAATGGTGATCCTCATTCTCTACGCCTTCTTTCTGATGATGAAAGTTGGAACTTACTAGTAGGGAGAGTATTCCATGGTGAAGGCTGTCCTGAAGACTTGTTGCTAGTTGGAAAGGAAATTGTCCAAAAGTGTAAAGGATTACCTCTTGCTGTTGTCGCAGTATCTGGTCTGCTTCGAAGTATAGAAAAGAGCAGAGAATCATGGGGGAAAATCACTGAAAGCTTGATTGCAAAAGTTATGGAAGATCCAAAAGCTGGATGCATGGAAATCTTAGAATTAAGTTACAAACACTTACCGGGGTATCTAAAACCGTGCTTTCTTTATTTGGGAGTTTTCCTTGGAGACAAGGATATTCCTGTTAGCAAGTTGATTCGCTTTTGGCTTGCTGAAGGGTTCATCCATGACTCTCAGTCAAAGAGCTTAGAATATGTTGCTGAGGGTTACTTGATGGAGTTGATTAACAGAAGCCCGGTGGAAGTCTCCAAGAGAAGATCCAATGGAATGGTCAAATCATGTCGCTTGCATGATCTGTTACGTGAATTTTGTCAGTTAAAAGCCAGAGCAGAGAGCTTCTTCCGGCTAGTAACCAGGTTTGATGAGCCATATGTTTCTTTCCCTAGCTCAGATTTTGGTTTTGAATGTGATTTTGGCCATCATTCTGATCCTGTAACATATGAGGGCTACCGATTGTGCATTTTTTTGAAGCGACTCCATTTTATTGTATCAAGACCTTTTGGCCTGGGCACTCGTTCTTTGATATTCTTTCCCTCAGCTGATTCAGAGCCTAGACGTCCTTATGACATCTCATTCATTTGTCACAGCTTCAAACTTCTGCGTGTGTTAGATTTTGAATGCATCATACTTGGCATCACCTTCCCTACTGACATTGCATTAGTGGTTCATTTGAGGTATTTGGCAGTTAGTGGGTATATGCAAACTATACCACAATCCATTGCCAATCTCCGAAAACTAGAAACTTTTGTGGTGAAGGGATTAGGTGGTCAGGTTGTCCTACCAGATACTATTTGGCACATGACAAGGTTGAGGCATCTTCATGTGAATATGCATGTTGCTTTCAAATTGGATGATGAAGGGCTTGAAAGCTGCTCTAAGTTGGGTGATTTGGTCAGCCTTTCCCGTCTCTCTCTCTCTTGTGGTGAAGATACAGAATCAATAATAAAGAGGTTGCCAAATCTTCAGAAACTGAGATGCATATTCTTTCAGCCACGGGGTTCTTCCGAGAATTCCTATCAGTTTCCAAGATTGGATTTTCTAATTCATTTGGTGTCACTCAACGTATTTTACTACGGGAGTGCTACTACCAGGGAATTCATTCTCCCGTCCAATCTGAGGAAATTGACTCTTTCAAACTTCCGTCTACCATGGACCCATATCTCAACAATTGGGAGACTACCCAACCTGGAAGTTCTCAAATTACTTCTTGGTGCCTTTGAGGGGCTGGTATGGGACATGGAGGAAGAACAGTTCAAGGAACTTAAATTCTTGAAGTTAGACAATCTGAACATTTCTCAATGGAATGCTACTTGTGATCACCTTCCCAAACTTGAACGGCTTGTCTTGCAAAATTGCAAAGATCTTGAGGAAATCCCGTATGATTTTGCAAACATAGATACACTGGAATTGATTGAAGTGCACTGGTGTAGTCAATCTGCAGAAGAGTCTGCAGAAAGAATCAGGGAAGCAACTGGGGACATCAAAGTCCTTATTAGTTCATATTTGATATGATGAGTATGATTGTGGATTCTGTTGTATTACTCCACGAATTTGTAAGATAATATATCAGCAACTTATTCTTCTCTCGATTCATTTGTGAGATGATGTGTTTCTTAATTCGACTTCAAACTAATTGACGCAATGGAATGTTTTGTTCAGTCTTGATACTTAACTATCAATTATTGCTTGAGATCTTTGGAAAGGTGAATTCAATTTGTTTAAGTTGGTTTTGGTCCTCTAGATTATATCAACTGTAATTCTTGCCTCTCAAAGCAAACTGAAATTCTAATCACTCAGATTCATTTCTATGTTTCTTGAAGTACTGCATTCAATCCCTCTATCTTCAAATATTGACAGCCATTGACTGAAAATTTCACACCTAATTTGCCGAAGTGCCTATTCCAATCTTGAAGTACTCAACATGATTCATATTTGAGCGGTTAATTCACGGGTGCTCTACCCTTATGCAAATTCTGATGAGGATAATGTCAAATAGCGTTTCACTATTTTACCGAAAGAAAGGTCTTCTTATCAAATTGTGCTGTTAGAGGCAACAAATTTTGTGCATTCTAAAATTAACCACAGCGAATCATATCTGGGTTCTGCTGAAATGAGGTATCTGGGGAACATTACTGGCAGCAGAATGGATTCATCATGTTGGGCAATATCAATATGACAAGCAATCTACCAATTGGGCATCATGAAGAAGTACCAAATGCTGTCTTGGCCGTTCCTAATAAGCAAGAAACACAAGTAGTCACTAAATCTAAAGGATCACTCTCCTATCAAGGTGCTAATATGAATCAGTCTATGATGACATGAATGCTATGGAGATGCTAAGTCTAATTTTAATCAGTGTATCATTCTTATTATGACTTAATAGGCCATAATATGATTCATAACGACCACCAAAGCTAACCAGTAATGAACTAGAGAATAGTAGTGTGTTTGTGTGTGTGGGTGTGTATGTCTACACACACACACAGAGGGAGAGAGTAGAAAATAAAAAATATTGGTTAGACAGGTCATTCAAAATCGAGGCATTTTTTTTTTTTTTTATGACTACTAGGGAATTGTTTCGTCGGAAGGCTGTACAATATTGATTATCGAATTTTATTTTTTTGGGAATATTTTTCCCTTTTTTTTTTGTTTGGAAAATGTGCAAAAAAGAGGACCTGAAAGTCAAATAGAGACCTCACTATCACCCATTAATTTCCTACTACCTAGGTCGTGGAGAAGGTAGGTTCTTTTATTTCTAATTTGGAAAAATTGCACGAGAATATCTTAAAAGCTCTTAGGAACATGTACGCATTGTTTATCAATTTACCACAAATTAATTTTCTCATCTTGGGTTTTTATTTGGAAAGGGAATTGAATTGCTACCTGTGGAAGTTATTTTATTTTCTCCTAAAAAACCATATTGTGTTGACGGTGAATGAGTCTAATCTTGCAAAATGAACTTATCAATTCCCTCCTTAAAAATATGGCCGCATATATAGTTCGGCAAATTCCTTAAAATATTGACGTTTTGGATAAAAGTCCGCCATTTGGTGCTATTTTTTTTTCCGTTTCCGAATGTATCGGTACCGCACATGGAATATGCGGAACTAGAGATAGAATTTTTTTTTTTTTGCAAGGCCGTTCCACACATTGGATGTGCGGAACCAAGCAAATTTTTTTCAAATTTGCAAAAGGGGGCTCCGGAAATATATATGCAAATTTTGTAAATAATTGTAGTAGTAAATTTGCTTATGATTTATGCTTTTGGTGTTTAATATTAAATTAGTTTTAGTGTTGTTTGTTTTTAGTGTTAAATTTTGTAAATAATTATAAACATGTTATAAAAGATTGGGCAGTTACCCCTAAACCCTAAATGCTAAACCAAAGACCCTAAACCTTAATAAAATAAAAGCCTAAACCATAAACCAACTAAAAACCCTAAACCCTAAACCCTAAACCGTAATCTCCTAATACTAAACCCTAAAAACCCTAACCCAAAACCCACAACCCTAAACCCAAGACCCTGAAACCTAAACCCTAATATAAGTAAACCCTAAACCCTTAAACACTAAACCCTAAAACCAAAACCCCAATATGAGAAAACCCTAAACCTTAAACAACTAAAAAACCTAAACCCTAAAACCCTAAACCCTAATCTCCTAACATTGAACCCTAAAAACCCTAAACCCTAAAAACAGTGAAACCTAAAACCCCTAAACCCAGGATATAAGTAAACCCAAACCCTAAACACTAAACCCTAAACCAACCTGATAAATTTGTAATTTCCCTAAAAGGCTATACCCTAAATATACAAACCCTAAACCCTAAACATTTTAGGGTTATATATATATATATATATTTAAATTTGTATATATGTATATATATTTGTATATTTATATATATTTATATTTGTATATATCTATATATATATTTATATCTGTATGTATTTATATGTATGTAAATATGTATTTATATATTTATGTGTATGTATGTATATATATATATTTATATTTGTATATATTTGTATATATTTATATATATTTTTATATATTTATAATCGTATATATTTATATGTTTGTATATGTATATTTAATTATGTCAAAGTAACTGTAAACGATTCGGATAAAGTAATGTCTAATTGTAATATATGCGTAATTGCTGAAGTTATGTTAAAACCAAAAATGCTAAACCCTAATCTCAATTATACACATAACTTCAGCAATTACGCACATATTGCAATTAGACATTACTTTATCCGAATCGTTTACAGTTACTTTGCCATAATTAAATATACATATACAAACATATAAATATATACGATTATAAATATATAAAAAAATATATATAAATATATACAAATATATAAATATATATATAAATATATACAAATATATACAAAAATAAATATATATAAATATACATACATACACATAAATATATAAATACATATTTATATACATATAAATACATATAGATATAAATATATTTATAGATATATACAAATATAAATATATATAAATATACAAATATATATACGTATATACAAATTTAAATATATATATAACCCTAAAATGTTTAACCCTAAAATGTTTAGGGTTTAGGGTTTGTATGTTTAGGGTATAGCCTTTTAGGGAAATTACAAATTTATCAGGTTGGTTTAGGGTTTAGTGTTTAGGGTTTAGGGTTGTGGGTTTTGGGTTTACTTTTTTTAGGGTTTAGGGTTTTTAGGGTTTAGTGTTAGGAGATTAGGGTTTAGGGTTTTAAGGTTTAGGTTTTTTAGTTGGTTTAAAGTTTAGGGTTTTCTCATATTGGGGTCTTGGTTTTAGGGTTTAGGGTTTACTTATATTAGGGTTTAGGTTTTAGGGTCTTGGGTTTAGGGTTGTGGGTTTTGGGTTTAGTGTTTTTATGGGTTAGGGTTTTTAGGGTTTAGTATTAGGAGATTACGGTTTAGGGTTTTTAGTTGGTTTACGGTTTAGGGTTTTATTATATTAGGGTTTAGGGTCTTTGGTTTAGCGTTTAGGGTTTAACTGCCCAATCTTTTATAACATAATTATTTACAAAATTTAATACTAAAAACAAACAACACTAAAACTAATTTAATATTAAACACCAAAAGCATAAATCATAAGCAAATTTACTACTACAATTATTTACAAAATTTGCATATATATTTCCCTTTGCAAATTTTAAAAAATTTGCTTATTCATATCAATGTTGAAGAGACATGAAATTTCATGTCTCTAGTTCAACCGGAGAAATGAAATTTCATGTCTCTAGTTCCGCACATCCAATGTGTGGAACGGCCTTGCAAAAAAAAAAAAAAATTCTATCTGTAGTTCCGCATATTCCATGTGCGGTACCGATACATTCGGAAACAGAAAAAAAATAGCACCAAATGGCGAACTTTTATCCAAAACGTCAATATTTTAAGAAATTTGCCTACATAGTTCCTGGCTGTGCAGAATGCTTTTAGCTAATTGTGTTGCTAGGTTTGTTAGGCACAAACTGTTCCTTTTCTATTCTCAGATAATTAGAAGTTACATAATTTTTCAACATCTATAATAGTAACTCTTTTTGGGTTTACATCCAAAAAAAAAAAAAAACCACTCAATGTCTAATTGTTCTGCTCAAACTTGAAACATCTTTTTCTTCTAACTCTTTGTGTTAGGTGCTTGTAAATTTTTTTTTTCAAGAAATGTGGGAGATGTATCCTAAAACTGACAAGTCTTTGGGTAAGTCATGTAACTTGAAATAATTGACATGCTAGACAGAGCTCCAAGTCTAAGGACTATTGGCGACCACAAATCCTTTAAGAGTTTTGTGGGGTGGGAGGTCAAGTTCAAACCTTCCCTCCCATTAATTGCCAGACTATGTGGCTTACCACTTTAAGTGGCTTTTTCTTATATCTATATAGGTGCGTGGTACACCCGTTTGGTCTGATGGTGGTTCAATCCTCATCAATTTTTTAATGACCCAGTTGGGTCCCCCCATAGTTAGATCCCCTCGCTCACCATAGATAGGTTAGAGTAAGAGTGGATTATAAAAGGTTGTCGTCTGACAGGGAAAAAAAAAAAGTTCCAAGTCTCATTGAGGATTGGAGTTTCTGGAGGATACTTTGGGAATCCATTGACAAGGTGAGAGCTGATAATGATGCAGGTAAGATGTTTGATTCGGGATATAGCAGGCAATGAGGTTATTATTATCAGGATTTGATGAAAGGTCCGTGTTAATGTAAATAGGGACTGATATGATCATTAATACAGTAGATGTAACAAAAATGAGATCAAGACAATGTTGATTTTGGTACGTTGAGTTGTTGAATTATGAGTAAAATGTCCACTGTTTTGGTGTGAAGTTACAACGAATATGATTATATGAGCAATGCACTATGCAATCCATGCAGAAATGTTTAGGCAGGTTTAGTTTTAAGAAATTGTTGTGATGCATTTGAATTTGAACTTAAGAGGTCATTGACTCTTAACTGACCAAATAGATGCAATTAATATCTACGAGTGTTAAGGGCACACTCAATATGTGTGCAGTTTAGAAATAATTCAAATGAATTAAATTTATACAAATTTTGTCTTTTACACAAATAAAAATGATATAAATTCTTCATCAAAGAATTTTGGTTTATAACATTATAGTAATTTGGTACTTATAATTAGAGTGATTTTAATGGCAAAATGTAATTAGGTAGGGTCGAAATTAACTTTTTTCATAAGGACAAAAATGGAAGTTCAAAAGATGACTATAATTATTTACATCAACTGCCACCCCTCTGGTTTTATATATTATTGTATAGATAGATATCTATACAGTATCTAAAGGGAGAGTATTAGGTTTCGTGTAAAATTTTTATTTTTTTTTATTTTTTTGATTTCTAACTTTACCTTCGCAATCACTTAACTATTCTTTATCATCCAATTACATGTTTGCCTATATTCCCAACTAATTTAACTACAACTAGTTTTTATCCATAACCACCAACAAACATTATAACCACTAAGTTAATCAAAATTCTATTCAAAAAACTTTTAAAAGATGAAAGTTTATTTTATTTTTTGTTTATGAATACTTTACACTAAATTCTTCCATACAAAAAATGATTGTTCATAAAATACAAAGGTATCGTGTGTGCCTTTATCACTAGTACTATTTATGTGACTAATGCTTTTAATAATTTTCATGAGCATGAATTAGTCGAGGATTACAAAAGCCAAGTTTTAGCCTACACCATTTAGGGTTTGAAATGCTATAAGACAGCGAGATAATTACTTACAAATTCTATGATAGTTATACTGCAATTAAGGACGTTGATATATGAAAGGAGTTTGTTAACAAATACAAATAAGTGCTGTAGTAATATGTTAATTGGAAGTTATCCTTGCCCTTTTTTTTTTTTTTTTTCCTTTTTTCCCTTTGTGAAATTAATCTATCTCATATAAGTATTTGACTTCTTATATCAGAGCATCCACTGCACTTATGTAGTACCTACACATCTTTCTAATTTGTAAGCGAAATGAATTATTCCCCATATCTGCACTCAAGTGTTAATTCATTGTGCGGCATAAGTGTAAAAAATATGTATTGAATTCTTGAATTATTGATGGATAATGTTACATTAACCCTGCCTCGAACAAAAAGTACAACAATGCAGCATAAATATAGAAAATAGGCGTAGAACTTGTTATAGATAATGAATAGGGATAATTTTAGAAGCCTCCCTTGAGGTTTCTGATAATTTCAGGAAGCTCCTTTCAATATTTCAAAATTACACATACCTCCTTATTGGTGCAAAAGTACTCTGCCTCCCCTAATAGAATATTCAAAAGACATTTTTTTTCTTAAAAAAAAAAGCTCAAAAAATGCAAGTGAAAATTCAAATCAACTGATTTTTTCTTTTCTACCTTTGCTTGCTTTCTCACTGCTTGTCTTCCTACAATGAAAGTAAGGGAGATTGGTGTGATTTCTGAAATCTCAAAGGAGCTGTGTGAGATTGTCCAAAACCTTACGAGAGGTTTCTGAAATTATCCCTAACAAATAATAAATGTTGCTGTAGAAATCACATGAAATACCTAATTAATGTAAATATAGTACCTATTCTGTCACCATGTTACTGCATGACTCACGTAAATGTACGGCAGTATGGTTTACATATTCAGAAAAAGTTACATAACTTTACTTCGGTGTCGTTTCGTTTGATAACCCCAATTCAACACTTAAATATAAACACTTAAATATAAAGTAGTATGATTTACATATTCAGAAGGGTTGCGTAACTTAACTTATACCCCTTGTATTTTTGTATCTCCTTTGACAATCAATAATTCTTACTTACCCACCTCCCCTCTTAAAAAAAAGGAAAAAAAATCCTCTTATATCCGCACCCCACCCACTGCTGTATTTGAAATTATATTTTTTTTGGAATTATTATAGAGAAAGAACTTTTTTTTTTGGCAGGCACGGTCGTGTCATGTTATTAGTCCTCAATTTTGATTTTTCTTTCCCTTCCCCACGCGACGCGCAATGATACTGCCCTGTCTCATTATCGCAATTTGATCTTGTTCGGAGCTGTCCGAAATTGACAATCTTGGGGAGACTTCTCTGTTTCTTCTCTCATTCACCTCATCCATACGTCAAAAAGCAAGCATTTGTGTTTACAGGTGCAGACCAGTTTGACAGACAGAACTGGTGTGCTACTGCTCGAGTAAGAGATCAAAATTCTGGAGGAGGAGATGGAGACGGATATTTCCAGCCTTGATATCATAGTTTTTTTCTTGGATGCGGTGCAACTTAATGGTAGATTAATCGATGCAGTTAAGTATAGAAGCAAAAGACGCGCACACTTCTATCAAGGCACTCAACTCTTGGGAGACTGGAAGCTTTTGAGGTTAATTTGGGAACCAATTCACAAGCTGATGAGAGATGAAGAAGCAATGCGGGTGCTGCATACTGTGGGATCCAAGATTGAAGCAGTAGCCCAGGCGATAATTGAAGGGGACGTTGTACTTATTGACAAGACCAAGAGGGAGGAGAAGAAGAAGAAGATGAAGCTGTCGTCCCGGGTGAGTGGCAAATCTCTCTATGAAAATTACTATAAAACTATCAACTTGGTCGAGGAGATCGGAGAAGATGTTGAAGGCCTTTTGGGTTCATCCGGGTGGTGGTCGTCGTGTCGACAGCAATCTCCATCTGATGTTTCGTTTTGGTTACAATTTGTAACCAATCTAGCCGATACTGTGGACCATACCAAATGGAGCGAGCCAATCGGCGCCTGCCGCAAAGAGCTAAGCTTGTTCCGGAAATGCATGATGGAAGGTGTATCCAGGGATCTTAAATTCCCAGCAGCAGCAGCAGCAGCTGCAGGAGGTGGTGGTGAGGATGTAAATATTATCAATGATTTCATGACTCGTGTTGCATCCGTGATGGTACGCATTGCAATCTGCACTTTGATGTACCGGATCAACTACAGAGGAACCGCAGGCAGAACCAGAAGGGTAGAAATGATTAAGCTAACTAAATCTCTAGTGGATCTGCAACATGAGATTCATCCTACTAATCCCAAATTCATGGAGTTCCATCTCCATTTCCTTGTAGCTCTCCATAAAATTGGGGGAGTTAAGCCCGATTTTTTGCTCTCATTATACCAATTATGTTGCCACTGAAGTGAGGAGCAGAGATACTGGAGAGATCGGTTCTCGAGAGATCTATGGGCTGCTAAAGCTTTTAGCCTTCATCAAACTGAAGCAGGAGGAGAAGGATCAGACTATACCAATTTTCCTTGCAGAAATCCATACGGTGCTCACAGAGATGGAATTCCTCAAACAGAGGGAACGAGAGGGTGAGCTACTTATCGGTGGCTATTCTGAGCTACGTATGAAAGTTTTTCTTCTCCAGACGGAGCTTTTCCTCAAGGGGATGCTTCTCTATAACATTCAAGGGAGCACTTTCCGAATTAAAGATCTGCTCAATCGTGTTAAAGGTGATGCTCGTTGGATGCCAATAAAATTGATATTTCGTTTGGAAAGTCATCCGCATGGGGAGGCAGAATATGGGAAAAAGACCTTGGCTCTCATTAAACAAGTGGACTCCAAGGTAGCATCTCTCCATCAGTCATTTAAGGCCAAGAAGATAACAGAATCCATGGTGAGAAACTCAATTCTCCTTTTGCTTCTTAACATTGTTGCTTTCAAAACAGAAGCAGTATTTGAGCAGTTACCCCTTGAGAGCAGTAGTGCTGCAAATTTGGAGGCTTATCAAAAAGATCAAATTGCACTTCTCGTGCAGCTAAATCTTTTCACATTTGTCTGCAACCAGCTAATGGAGGAGACGGAGGACATGGACATGACCTTCCCAGAAACAGAAACTTTTGATGCAGGGATGACAGGACCCATCAACAACATGATCATCTCATCTTCTCAACTGCTAGATAAGCTGAATCCTATCAAGGCTAAGCTCAGAGAGATTGGTCCCCAATTCCCATTGTCTGATTTTCCCAAGACTCACAAGCCAGGGTTCGTTGATTTTCTCATCAGAAACCTAGAGGAGCTACAGAAAAGTGATCCTGCATCAATTGAACCAGTCAGGAATTACATAAAAGATATTCATCAATATTTCAAGTCTTTGGGTTCTTTTCTCATGAAAGTTTCAGAGTCGGATATTGGTGACAATCCAGAAGTGAAAGTTCTTGGTGGTCATGTTGCCAATATAGCTTATAAAATTGAGTTTGTCATTGACTCAATTGAGGTTAATCCTCAATGGCAAGATTTCTTTGTGGTTGGTGATCTACTAGAGGAGTTAAAAATTGTTAATAAGCGAGCCTCTAGAATTCAGTTGACAACCTCTGATGCTAAAGTCCTAGATAGCAAACACGTCATCCAGGTTCCACCCAACGTGATATCACAGGATGCTACACCAGTAATCAATGAAATGGTGTTGGATCTCAGAGATGAAGAACAAGTTATAACTAATCAACTTACCAAGGGTCCTCACAGTTTGGTGTTGTTTCTATTGTGGGAATGCCGGGTATTGGCAAGACAACAATGGCTAGGAAACTCTTTAATTGCCAAAAGGTCATGTCTCACTTTCATCTTCGTGCATGGTGTACTATTTCACAGGAATATGAGATAAGAGGACTGTTGCTTGAGATATTGATGGGCATAGACGGGCTCACTGACGAGATTCGTCAAATGACTAATGCAGATCTCCAATTAAAATTGCATCAGTGCTTGTTGAGAAACAGGTTTCTCATAGTTATGGATGACATGTGGGATGCTGGAGCTTGGAATGAGTTAAGAAAGTCATTCCCTGATGACGCGAATGGAAGCAGAATTTTGATAACCAGCCGTCTTCATAAAGTGGCCTTGCAAATTGAACCAAATGGTGATCCTCATTCTCTACGCCTTCTTTCTGATGAAGAAAGTTGGAACTTACTAGTAGAGAAGGTATTCCATGATGAAGGTTGTCTTGAGGAATTGTTGCTAGTTGGAAAGGAAATTGCCAAAAAGTGTAAAGGATTACCTCTTGCTATTGTTGCAATATCTGGCCTCCTCCGAAGGTTAGAAAGAAGCAGAGAATCATGGGGGAAGATTGCAGAAAGCTTGACTGCAGAAGTTATGGAAGATCCAAAAGCTGGGTGCATGGAAATCTTAGAACTGAGTTATAGACATTTACCCGGATATCTAAAACCATGCTTTCTTTATCTGGGAGCTTTCCTTGAAGACAAGGATATTCCTGTTAGCAAGTTGATTCGCTTTTGGCTTGCCGAAGGGTTCATCTGTGACTCTGAGTCGAAGAGCTTAGAATATGTCGCTGAGGGTTGCTTGATGGAGTTGATTAACAGAAGCTTGGTAGAAGTTTCCAAAAGAAGATCCAATGGAATGGTCAAAGCATGTCGCTTGCATGATCTGTTGCGTGAATTTTGTCAGTTAAAAGCCAGAGCAGAGAGCTTCTTCCGGCTAGTAACCAGGTTTGATGAGCCGTATGCTTCTTTCCCTAGCTCAGATTTTGGTTTTGAATGTGATTTTGGCCATCATTCTGATCCTGTAACATATGACGCATACCGATTGTGCATTTCTTTGAAGCGACCCCATTTTATTGTATCAAGACCTTTTGGCCTAGGCACTCGTTCTTTGATGTTCTTTCCCTCAGCTGATTCAGAGCCCAGACGTCCTTATGACATCTCATTCATTTGGCAAAACTTCAAACTTCTGCGGGTGTTAGATTTTGAATGCATCAACCTGGGTATCACCTTCCCTGCTGACATTGCATTACTAGTTCATTTGAGGTATTTGGCAGTTAGTGGGTATATGCAAACTATTCCACGATCCATTGCCAATCTCCGAAAACTGGAAACTTTTGTTGTGAAGGGATTACGTGGTCAGGTTGTCTTACCAGATAATATTTGGCTCATGACAAGGTTGAGGCATCTTCATGTGAATATGCATGTTGCTTTCAAAGTGGATGATGAAGGGCCTGAAGTCTGCTCTGAGTTGGGCGATTTGGTCAGCCTTTCCCGTCTCTTTCTCTCTTGTGGTGAAGATACAGAATCGATAATAAAGAGGTTGCCAAATCTTCAGAAACTGAGATGCATATTCTTTCACCCACAGGGTTCTTCCGAGAATTCCTATCAGTTTCCAAGATTGGATTCTCTATCTCATTTGGTGTCACTCAATGTACTGTACTACGGGAGCGCTAGTACCAGGGAATTCATTCTCCCGATCAATCTGAGGAAATTGACTCTTTCAAACTTTCGTCTACCATGGAGTCATATCTCAACAATTGGTAGACTACCCAACCTGGAATTTCTCAAATTACTACTTGGTGCCTTTGAGGGGCTGACATGGGACATGGAGGAAGAACAGTTCAAGGAACTTAAGTTCTTGAAGTTAGACAATCTGAACATTTCTCAATGGAATGCTACTTGTGATCACCTTCCCAAACTTAAACGGCTTGTCTTGCAAAATTGCAAAGATCTTGAGGAAATCCCGTATGATTTTGCAGACATAGGTACACTGGAATTGATTGAAGTGCATTGGTGTAGTCAATCTGCAGAAGAGTCTGCAGAAAGAATCAGGGAAGCAACTGGGGACATCAAAGTCCTTATTAATTCATATTCGAGATGATGAGTATGATTGTGGATTCTGTTGTATTACTCCACGAACTTGTAAGATAATAAAATATCAGCAACTTATTCTTCTTGATTCATCTGTGAGATGATGCAATGGAATGTTTTGTTCAGTTTGGATACTTAACTGTCAATTATTGCTTGAGATCTTTGGAAAGGTGAACTCAATTTGTTTAAGTTGGTTTTGGTCTTCAAGATTATATCTACTGTAGTTCTTGCCTCTTAAAGCAAACTGAAATTCTAATCATGCAGATTCATTTCTATGTTTCCTGAAGTACTGCATTCAATCCCTCTATCCTCAAATGTTGACAGCCACTAACTCAAAAAGTTCACACCTAATTCACATAAGTACCTATTCCAATCTTGAAGTACTGAACATGATTCATATTTGAGCGGCTACTTAACGTGTGTTCTACCCTTATGCAAATTCTGACGAGGATCATGTCACATGGTGTTTCACTATTTTACTCAAAGAAAGGTCTTCTTATCAGATTGTGTTGTTAGAAGTAACCAATTTTGTGCATTCTAAAAGTAACCACAACAAATCATATCTGGCTTCTGCTGAAGTGAGCTATGTGGAGAACATTACCAGCAGCAGAATGGATTCATCATAGTGGATAATATGACAAGCAATCTACCAACTGGGCATTATGAAGAAGTACCAAATGCTGTCCTGGCCATTCCTAATGACCAAGACAAAAAGTCACTAAATCTAAAGGACTACTCTCCTATCAATGTGAATTTTATTAAAAAGTAAGTAGACTTGTCTACTGAATATATATATGTGAGTGAGTGTGTGTAATTGTATATGTATGTATGTATATATAGAAAAGAAAAAATCTTGGTTATGCAGGTCATTCAAAATCGAGGCTACCATTGTGTATGACCACTAGGGAATTGTTTGGTCGGAAGGTTGTATAGTATTGGTTGTCGACCTTTTTTTTTTTTTTTTTTGTGGAAATATTTTCCTTTTTTTTTTGGGTGTTGAAAAAGGGTAGAAAAGAGAGTTTGAAAGTCAAATAGACCATCACACCCATTAATGTTCTTACTATCCGGGTGGCAGATGTTTTTTTATTTCTAATTTGGAAAAATTGCACAAGAATAAGTTCTTAGGAACGTGTACGCATTGTTTATCAATTTATTACAAATTAATTTTCTCATCTTGGGTTTTTATTTGGAGAGGGAATTGAATTGATTGCTACCTATGGAAATTATTTTATTTTCTCCTAAAAAACCATTGTGTTGGCAGTGAATGAGTGTAATTTTGCAAAATCAACTTATCAATTCCCTCCTTAAAAATATGGCTGCATATATAGTTCTAATTGCGTTGCTAGGTTTGGTAGGCACAAACTGTTCCTCTTCTATTCTCCGATAATTAGAAGTTACATAAGTTTTTCAATATCTGTAATAGTACCTCTTATTGGGTTTACACCCAAAAAAAAAAAAAAAATGAAGAGGGATTGAGATCAGCAATGTCTAATTGTTCTGCTCAAACTTAAAACATCTTTTTCTTCTAACTCTTTGTGTTAGGCGCTTCTAATTTTTTCTTTCTTTTTTTCAAGAAATGTGGGAGATGCATCCTAAAACTGATAAAAGTCTTTGGGTACGTCATGTAACCTGAGACAATTGATATGCTATCTGATGCGTTCTTGCTTGGTGTAAATAGCTTCAACTAGCTACTATCATATAACAAATGGTATTAACATGCCAAAAAGAAAGAAAAACTAGTTTTCATAGAAAAAATTCATTTGACACATTTTTGACTTAAATGGGCTAACGAATATGAATTTGAATCCGGTTGATAATTCTGGCTTCACAATTCAGAAGATCAAAAGGCTCATTGAGGATTTGAGTTTCTCGAGGATACTTTGGGAATCCATTGACAAGATGAGAGCTGATAATGATGCAGGTAAGATGTTTGATTCGGGATATAGCAGGCGATGAGGTTATTATTATCAGGATTTGATGAAAAATCCGTGTTAGTATAAATATGGACTGATATGATCATTAATACACTAGATGTAACAAAATGAGATCAAGACAATGTTGATTTTGGTACGTTGAGTTGTTGAATTATGAGTAAAATGTCCACTGCTTTGGTGTGAAGTTACAACGAATATGATTATATGAGCAATGCATTATGCAATCCATGCAGAAATGTTGAGGCAGGTTTAGTTTTAAGAAATTGTTGTGATGCATTTGAATTTGAACTTAAGAGGTCATTGACTCTTAACTGAACAAATAGATGCAATTAATATCTACTAGTGTTAAGGGCACACTCAATATGTGTGCAGTTTAGAAATAATTCAAATGAATTAAATTTATACAAATTTTGTCTTTTACACAAATAAAAATGATATAAATTCTTCATCAAAGAATTTTGGTTTATAATATTATAGTAATTTGGTACTTGTAATTAGAGTGATTTTGAATGGCAAAATGTAATTAGGTAGGGTCGAAATTACCTTTTTTCATAAGGATCAAAATGGAAGTTCAAAAGATGACTATAATTATTTACATCAACTGCCACCCCTCTGGTTTTATATATTATTGTATAGATAGATATCTATACAGTATCTAAAGGGAGAGTATTGGGTTTCGTGTAAATTTTTTTTTTTTGATTTTTTTTGATTTCTAACTTTAACTTCGCAATCACTTAACTATTCTTTATCATCCAATTACATGTTTGCCTATATTCCCAACTAATTTAACTACAACTAGTTTTTATCCATAACCACCCACAAACATTATAACCACTAAGTTAATCAAAATTCTATTCAAAAAACTTTTAAAAGATGAAAGTTTATTTTATTTTTTGTTTATGAATACTTTACACTAAATTCTTCCATACAAAAAATGATTGTTCATAAAATACAAAGGTATCGTGTGTGCCTTTATCACTAGTACTATTTATGTGACTAATGCTTTTAATAATTTTCATGAGCATGAATTAGTCGAGGATTACAAAAGCCAAGTTTTAGCCTACACCATTTAGGGTTTGAAATGCTATAAGACAGCGAGATAATTACTTACAAATTCTATGATAGTTATACTGCAATTAAGGACGTTGATATATGAAAGGAGTTTGTTAACAAATACAAATAAGTGCTGTAGTAATATGTTAATTGGAAGTTATCCTTGCCCTTTTTTTTTCCCTTTTTTCCCTTTGTGAAATTAATCTATCTCATATAAGTATTTGACTTCACTGCACTTATATAGTACCTACACATCTTTCTAATTTGTAAGCGAAATGAATTATTCCCCATATCTGCACTCAAGTGTTAATTCATTGTGCGGCATAAGTGTAAAAAATATGTATTGAATTCTTGAATTATTGATGGATAATGTTACATTAACACTGCCTCGAACAAAAAGTACAACAATGAATGCAGCATAAATATAGAAAATAGGCGTAGAACTTGTTATAGATAATGAATAGGGATAATTTTAGAAGCCTCCCTTGAGGTTTCTGATAATTTCAGGAAGGTCCTTTCAATATTTCAAAATTACACATACCTCCTTATTGGTGCAAAAGTACTTTGCCTCCCCTAATAGAATATTCAAAAGACATTTTTTTTCTTAAAAAAAAAAGCTCAAAAAATGCAAGTGAAAATTCAAATCAACTGATTTTTTCTTTTCTACCTTTGCTTGCTTTCTCACTGCTTGTCTTCCTACAATGAAAGTAAGGGAGATTGGTGTGATTTCTGAAATCTCAAAGGAGCTGTGTGAGATTGTCCAAAACCTTACGAGAGGTTTCTGAAATTATCCCTAACAAATAATAAATGTTGCTGTAGAAATCACATGAAATACCTAATTAATGTAAATATAGTACCTATTCAGGGCTCTGTCACCAGTCATGTTAGCTTGCATGACTCACGTAAATGTACGGCAGTATGGTTTACATATTCAGAAAAAGTTACATAACTTTACTTCGGTGTCGTTTCGTTTGATAACCCCAATTCAACACTTAAATATAAACACTTAAATATAAAGTAGTATGATTTACATATTCAGAAGGGTTGCGTAACTTAACTTATACCCCTTGTATTTTTGTATCTCCTTTGACAATCAATAATTCTTACTTACCCACCTCCCCTCTTAAAAAAAAAGGAAAAAAAAATCCTCTTATATCCGCACCCCACCCACTGCTGTATTTGAAATTATATTTTTTTTGGAATTATTATAGAGAAAGAACTTTTTTTTTTGGCAGGCACGGTCGTGTCATGTTATTAGTCCTCAATTTTGATTTTTCTTTCCCTTCCCCACGCGACGCGCAATGATACTGCCCTGTCTCATTATCGCAATTTGATCTTGTTCGGAGCTGTCCGAAATTGACAATCTTGGGGAGACTTCTCTGTTTCTTCTCTCATTCACCTCATCCATACGTCAAAAAGCAAGCATTTGTGTTTACAGGTGCAGACCAGTTTGACAGACAGAACTGGTGTGCTACTGCTCGAGTAAGAGATCAAAATTCTGGAGGAGGAGATGGAGACGGATATTTCCAGCCTTGATATCATAGTTTTTTTCTTGGATGCGGTGCAACTTAATGGTAGATTAATCGATGCAGTTAAGTATAGAAGCAAAAGACGCGCACACTTCTATCAAGGCACTCAACTCTTGGGAGACTGGAAGCTTTTGAGGTTAATTTGGGAACCAATTCACAAGCTGATGAGAGATGAAGAAGCAATGCGGGTGCTGCATACTGTGGGATCCAAGATTGAAGCAGTAGCCCAGGCGATAATTGAAGGGGACGTTGTACTTATTGACAAGACCAAGAGGGAGGAGAAGAAGAAGAAGATGAAGCTGTCGTCCCGGGTGAGTGGCAAATCTCTCTATGAAAATTACTATAAAACTATCAACTTGGTCGAGGAGATCGGAGAAGATGTTGAAGGCCTTTTGGGTTCATCCGGGTGGTGGTCGTCGTGTCGACAGCAATCTCCATCTGATGTTTCGTTTTGGTTACAATTTGTAACCAATCTAGCCGATACTGTGGACCATACCAAATGGAGCGAGCCAATCGGCGCCTGCCGCAAAGAGCTAAGCTTGTTCCGGAAATGCATGATGGAAGGTGTATCCAGGGATCTTAAATTCCCAGCAGCAGCAGCAGCAGCTGCAGGAGGTGGTGGTGAGGATGTAAATATTATCAATGATTTCATGACTCGTGTTGCATCCGTGATGGTACGCATTGCAATCTGCACTTTGATGTACCGGATCAACTACAGAGGAACCGCAGGCAGAACCAGAAGGGTAGAAATGATTAAGCTAACTAAATCTCTAGTGGATCTGCAACATGAGATTCATCCTACTAATCCCAAATTCATGGAGTTCCATCTCCATTTCCTTGTAGCTCTCCATAAAATTGGGGGAGTTAAGCCCGATTTTTGCTCTCATTATACCAATTATGTTGCCACTGAAGTGAGGAGCAGAGATACTGGAGAGATCGGTTCTCGAGAGATCTATGGGCTGCTAAAGCTTTTAGCCTTCATCAAACTGAAGCAGGAGGAGAAGGATCAGACTATACCAATTTTCCTTGCAGAAATCCATACGGTGCTCACAGAGATGGAATTCCTCAAACAGAGGGAACGAGAGGGTGAGCTACTTATCGGTGGCTATTCTGAGCTACGTATGAAAGTTTTTCTTCTCCAGACGGAGCTTTTCCTCAAGGGGATGCTTCTCTATAACATTCAAGGGAGCACTTTCCGAATTAAAGATCTGCTCAATCGTGTTAAAGGTGATGCTCGTTGGATGCCAATAAAATTGATATTTCGTTTGGAAAGTCATCCGCATGGGGAGGCAGAATATGGGAAAAAGACCTTGGCTCTCATTAAACAAGTGGACTCCAAGGTAGCATCTCTCCATCAGTCATTTAAGGCCAAGAAGATAACAGAATCCATGGTGAGAAACTCAATTCTCCTTTTGCTTCTTAACATTGTTGCTTTCAAAACAGAAGCAGTATTTGAGCAGTTACCCCTTGAGAGCAGTAGTGCTGCAAATTTGGAGGCTTATCAAAAAGATCAAATTGCACTTCTCGTGCAGCTAAATCTTTTCACATTTGTCTGCAACCAGCTAATGGAGGAGACGGAGGACATGGACATGACCTTCCCAGAAACAGAAACTTTTGATGCAGGGATGACAGGACCCATCAACAACATGATCATCTCATCTTCTCAACTGCTAGATAAGCTGAATCCTATCAAGGCTAAGCTCAGAGAGATTGGTCCCCAATTCCCATTGTCTGATTTTCCCAAGACTCACAAGCCAGGGTTCGTTGATTTTCTCATCAGAAACCTAGAGGAGCTACAGAAAAGTGATCCTGCATCAATTGAACCAGTCAGGAATTACATAAAAGATATTCATCAATATTTCAAGTCTTTGGGTTCTTTTCTCATGAAAGTTTCAGAGTCGGATATTGGTGACAATCCAGAAGTGAAAGTTCTTGGTGGTCATGTTGCCAATATAGCTTATAAAATTGAGTTTGTCATTGACTCAATTGAGGTTAATCCTCAATGGCAAGATTTCTTTGTGGTTGGTGATCTACTAGAGGAGTTAAAAATTGTTAATAAGCGAGCCTCTAGAATTCAGTTGACAACCTCTGATGCTAAAGTCCTAGATAGCAAACACGTCATCCAGGTTCCACCCAACGTGATATCACAGGATGCTACACCAGTAATCAATGAAATGGTGTTGGATCTCAGAGATGAAGAACAAGTTATAACTAATCAACTTACCAAGGGGTCCTCACAGTTTGGTGTTGTTTCTATTGTGGGAATGCCGGGTATTGGCAAGACAACAATGGCTAGGAAACTCTTTAATTGCCAAAAGGTCATGTCTCACTTTCATCTTCGTGCATGGTGTACTATTTCACAGGAATATGAGATAAGAGGACTGTTGCTTGAGATATTGATGGGCATAGACGGGCTCACTGACGAGATTCGTCAAATGACTAATGCAGATCTCCAATTAAAATTGTATCAGTGCTTGTTGAGAAACAGGTTTCTCATAGTTATGGATGACATGTGGGATGCTGGAGCTTGGAATGAGTTAAGAAAGTCATTCCCTGATGACGCGAATGGAAGCAGAATTTTGATAACCAGCCGTCTTCATAAAGTGGCCTTGCAAATTGAACCAAATGGTGATCCTCATTCTCTACGCCTTCTTTCTGATGAAGAAAGTTGGAACTTACTAGTAGAGAAGGTATTCCATGATGAAGGTTGTCTTGAGGAATTGTTGCTAGTTGGAAAGGAAATTGCCAAAAAGTGTAAAGGATTACCTCTTGCTATTGTTGCAATATCTGGCCTCCTCCGAAGGTTAGAAAGAAGCAGAGAATCATGGGGGAAGATTGCAGAAAGCTTGACTGCAGAAGTTATGGAAGATCCAAAAGCTGGGTGCATGGAAATCTTAGAACTGAGTTATAGACATTTACCCGGATATCTAAAACCATGCTTTCTTTATCTGGGAGCTTTCCTTGAAGACAAGGATATTCCTGTTAGCAAGTTGATTCGCTTTTGGCTTGCCGAAGGGTTCATCTGTGACTCTGAGTCGAAGAGCTTAGAATATGTCGCTGAGGGTTGCTTGATGGAGTTGATTAACAGAAGCTTGGTAGAAGTTTCCAAAAGAAGATCCAATGGAATGGTCAAAGCATGTCGCTTGCATGATCTGTTGCGTGAATTTTGTCAGTTAAAAGCCAGAGCAGAGAGCTTCTTCCGGCTAGTAACCAGGTTTGATGAGCCGTATGCTTCTTTCCCTAGCTCAGATTTTGGTTTTGAATGTGATTTTGGCCATCATTCTGATCCTGTAACATATGACGCATACCGATTGTGCATTTCTTTGAAGCGACCCCATTTTATTGTATCAAGACCTTTTGGCCTAGGCACTCGTTCTTTGATGTTCTTTCCCTCAGCTGATTCAGAGCCCAGACGTCCTTATGACATCTCATTCATTTGGCAAAACTTCAAACTTCTGCGGGTGTTAGATTTTGAATGCATCAACCTGGGTATCACCTTCCCTGCTGACATTGCATTACTAGTTCATTTGAGGTATTTGGCAGTTAGTGGGTATATGCAAACTATTCCACGATCCATTGCCAATCTCCGAAAACTGGAAACTTTTGTTGTGAAGGGATTACGTGGTCAGGTTGTCTTACCAGATAATATTTGGCTCATGACAAGGTTGAGGCATCTTCATGTGAATATGCATGTTGCTTTCAAAGTGGATGATGAAGGGCCTGAAGTCTGCTCTGAGTTGGGCGATTTGGTCAGCCTTTCCCGTCTCTTTCTCTCTTGTGGTGAAGATACAGAATCGATAATAAAGAGGTTGCCAAATCTTCAGAAACTGAGATGCATATTCTTTCACCCACAGGGTTCTTCCGAGAATTCCTATCAGTTTCCAAGATTGGATTCTCTATCTCATTTGGTGTCACTCAATGTACTGTACTACGGGAGCGCTAGTACCAGGGAATTCATTCTCCCGATCAATCTGAGGAAATTGACTCTTTCAAACTTTCGTCTACCATGGAGTCATATCTCAACAATTGGTAGACTACCCAACCTGGAATTTCTCAAATTACTACTTGGTGCCTTTGAGGGGCTGACATGGGACATGGAGGAAGAACAGTTCAAGGAACTTAAGTTCTTGAAGTTAGACAATCTGAACATTTCTCAATGGAATGCTACTTGTGATCACCTTCCCAAACTTAAACGGCTTGTCTTGCAAAATTGCAAAGATCTTGAGGAAATCCCGTATGATTTTGCAGACATAGGTACACTGGAATTGATTGAAGTGCACTGGTGTAGTCAATCTGCAGAAGAGTCTGCAGAAAGAATCAGGGAAGCAACTGGGGACATCAAAGTCCTTATTAATTCATATTCGAGATGATGAGTATGATTGTGGATTCTGTTGTATTACTCCACGAACTTGTAAGATAATAAAATATCAGCAACTTATTCTTCTTGATTCATCTGTGAGATGATGCAATGGAATGTTTTGTTCAGTTTGGATACTTAACTGTCAATTATTGCTTGAGATCTTTGGAAAGGTGAACTCAATTTGTTTAAGTTGGTTTTGGTCTTCAAGATTATATCTACTGTAGTTCTTGCCTCTTAAAGCAAACTGAAATTCTAATCATGCAGATTCATTTCTATGTTTCCTGAAGTACTGCATTCAATCCCTCTATCCTCAAATGTTGACAGCCACTAACTCAAAAAGTTCACACCTAATTCACATAAGTACCTATTCCAATCTTGAAGTACTGAACATGATTCATATTTGAGCGGCTACTTAACGTGTGTTCTACCCTTATGCAAATTCTGACGAGGATCATGTCACATGGTGTTTCACTATTTTACTCAAAGAAAGGTCTTCTTATCAGATTGTGTTGTTAGAAGTAACCAATTTTGTGCATTCTAAAAGTAACCACAACAAATCATATCTGGCTTCTGCTGAAGTGAGCTATGTGGAGAACATTACCAGCAGCAGAATGGATTCATCATAGTGGATAATATGACAAGCAATCTACCAACTGGGCATTATGAAGAAGTACCAAATGCTGTCCTGGCCATTCCTAATGACCAAGACAAAAAGTCACTAAATCTAAAGGACTACTCTCCTATCAATGTGAATTTTATTAAAAAGTAAGTAGACTTGTCTACTGAATATATATATGTGAGTGTGTGTGTGTAATTGTATATGTATGTATGTATATATAGAAAAGAAAAAATCTTGGTTATGCAGGTCATTCAAAATCGAGGCTACCATTGTGTATGACCACTAGGGAATTGTTTGGTCGGAAGGTTGTATAGTATTGGTTGTCGACCTTTTTTTTTTTTTTTTTTTGTGGAAATATTTTCCTTTTTTTTTTGGGTGTTGAAAAAGGGTAGAAAAGAGAGTTTGAAAGTCAAATAGAGACCTTACTGTCACCCATTAATGTTCTTACTATCTGGGTCGTGGAAACTGTATGTTTTTTTATTTCTAATTTGGAAAAATTGCACAAGAATAAGTTCTTAGGAACGTGTACGCATTGTTTATCAATTTATTACAAATTAATTTTCTCATCTTGGGTTTTTATTTGGAGAGGGAATTGAATTGATTGCTACCTATGGAAATTATTTTATTTTCTCCTAAAAAACCATTGTGTTGGCAGTGAATGAGTGTAATTTTGCAAAATCAACTTATCAATTCCCTCCTTAAAAATATGGCTGCATATATAGTTCTAATTGCGTTGCTAGGTTTGGTAGGCACAAACTGTTCCTCTTCTATTCTCCGATAATTAGAAGTTACATAAGTTTTTCAATATCTGTAATAGTACCTCTTATTGGGTTTACACCCAAAAAAAAAAAAAAAAAATGAAGAGGGATTGAGATCAGCAATGTCTAATTGTTCTGCTCAAACTTAAAACATCTTTTTCTTCTAACTCTTTGTGTTAGGCGCTTCTAATTTTTTCTTTCTTTTTTTCAAGAAATGTGGGAGATGCATCCTAAAACTGATAAAAGTCTTTGGGTACGTCATGTAACCTGAGACAATTGATATGCTATCTGATGCGTTCTTGCTTGGTGTAAATAGCTTCAACTAGCTACTATCATATAACAAATGGTATTAACATGCCAAAAGAAAGAAAAACTAGTTTTCATAGAAAAAATTCATTTGACACATTTTTGACTTAAATGGGCTAACGAATATGAATTTGAATCCGGTTGATAATTCTGGCTTCACAATTCAGAAGATCAAAAGGCTCATTGAGGATTTGAGTTTCTCGAGGATACTTTGGGAATCCATTGACAAGATGAGAGCTGATAATGATGCAGGTAAGATGTTTGATTCGGGATATAGCAGGCGATGAGGTTATTATTATCAGGATTTGATGAAAAATCCGTGTTAGTATAAATATGGACTGATATGATCATTAATACACTAGATGTAACAAAATGAGATCAAGACAATGTTGATTTTGGTACGTTGAGTTGTTGAATTATGAGTAAAATGTCCACTGTTTTGGTGTGAAGTTACAACGAATATGATTATATGAGCAATGCATTATGCAATCCATGCAGAAATGTTTAGGCAGGTTTCTTTTTAAGAAATTGTTGTGATGCACTTGAATTTGAACGTAAGAGGTCATTGACTCTTAAATGAACAAACAGATGCAATTAATATCTACTAGTGTTAAGGGCTGTGCAGTTTAGAAATAATTCAAATGAATTAATTTTATACAGATTTTGTCTTTTACACAAATAAAATTGATATAAAATTTGGGTAATGTTATTTATACTCCTATTATATTATTTGCACTCCCACTAAGTCGTTTTTATTAGGAGGAGACCATATTACCCCTGCACTTCACTAACCTAATCCTTACCCAAGGAATTTTCATGACACACCTTGATTAGTAGGATTTGAGGGATTCAACTGTTGATAAAAAAGTAGAAATATCTTGAGTATTGTTGGATCTAACCATATTGTATATCTTGCTTAATTTCTCTTCTGGAGAATTATCTTTCATAGTTTGAATGCGTTGAAATTTTTTATGGAATAGAACAAAATTGGAGTTTGATATTTGCTACTCCAAAATGATCTGTCGAACTTAACTTTTGTGTAGTAGTATATGAGCAATGAACACAAGATAGGATTGGAGAAGAAATTAGAACAAGGACAATATGGTCTCATCTTAATGAAAATGGATTAGTGGGCGTGCAAATAATATAATAGAAATGTAAATAACATTACCTTAAAAGTATATTTTGGGGCATTTGGATAACATACTCAAATCCTTAAATAAATGTATTATTGAAAGTTTTATTGGGTGAAACGCTTTTTAAATTTAATTGGCCACCCACCATATAACTCCAAATAGGTACTTTCAAATATAGTTGAAAGCCACATAGCTATTTATTACATTAAAAACGATCTTTTTGCAGGTGTAGCATGCATCACAACTGATGAATATATAAAAGCTATTACAGTAAAAGTGTAGGAAAGATTAGTCATTGAATATCCCCTTAGAAAACAAGCAAGTACGTTTAAGCAAGGTGGAGCAAATTCTTACATCTCTAGAGGACAATTTTGTGTTAGTGAAGTGATTCAATTATGTCGACTTAAGACTCTGTCTTTACTATAATTAACTTTAGACCGTCTCGATAGAGAAATATAAATCTGGGATGTGAATATGAAGAAGAGGTGTGTAACTTACCAATCTGCCAATACATTTTGATTGTATTTGAAATGGGATGCAGGTAACAAAGATGTGCATTGGATATTTTTCAAAATAAGAAGTGAGTTTCCTTTCTACTAGACGGAGTTAAGTGTTGCATTAGTTAAAAGATGATTTCGTAATGACTAAATGGTTTAATCATACCAATTTCAGGTCATATATCTTCACTTAGGTTAACATATATATATATTATTGGCTCTTTCAAGAAATGCATTGTTGCAGGAAAATATAAACATCCAGAAGAGCCGTGTCACTTAGAATTTGCTGGATGGAAACAAGCGAATTACTGCTTTTAAAGGAGATGGAGTAAATTCTATCGTAATGTCGCATTGATTGAATCACTTCAATTTAAGACCGACCAGGCATGCACTTACATGTTAGCCAACTTATTCATATACTATTTGGTACAAGAACAGAGCACATTAGCGTGAATGTTTAAAACTAGCATATATCCCTTGCATTGGGTGCTCGACCAGGAATTAGTGAACTACCTTGAAGTGAGATAGGATACATTCTTGCATGACGAGTGGATGAGGTGAAAATTTCCCCATTGAGTTAACCACATTTCATGTTTCATTCACTCGTATAAATCAACTTGACACTTTTCTGCTGTAAAAGCAAAAGGCTTTCATGTAAATGTTTGGACTAGTAGAGATGCACAATACAAATGGTGGCAGACAGGGGGAATCCAGAAAAAAAACAAAGGAAAGGAAAGGAAAGTGCAGACGGGACGCGTCGCGAGCCAGGATCCGTCAGGGAAGACTCTCTGTCACCTACTACATCAAAAACATTTACCAATCTAGTAATAGAGGCTGGAGTAAGGGGTCGAAATTCTGGGGGAGAGCGAAACTGGAGATGGGTAGTATTTCCAGCAGCTTGGATGTCATAGATTTTTTCTTGCATGAGATAGGGAAAAGACGTGATTTTTTCTGGAAGGATCTGTCCTTCTCCGAACGCGTCACTGATTGGAAGCTTCTGAGGTTCATTTGGGAGTCAATTCGCAAGCTGGGAGATGAACCGCCTGCAGAGCAGGTGCTCAGTATGGGACTCAAGATTGAAGCTGCAGCCCGGGAGCTCGCCCGGGACGCTGTACTTGTAGACAGCAGCAGCAGCAGCAGCACCGACGAGATGAAGCTGTGCGGGTCGGATTCCAAACTTCTCTATGAGTGTTACAAGAAAACCTGCTATTTGATCGAAGAGATCGGAGGAGCTGTTGACAGCCTTTTGGTTTCATCCGGGGGGTCGTCCTCGTCGTGTCGACTGCAATCCCCTTCTGATGTTTCTTTTTGGTTAGAATTTGTATCCACTCTAGCCGAGACTCTGGAGTGTAATGGGTGGCGGTTTCCGGTCCGTGGATTGGTTAACGATCTAGGCTTGATCGAGAATTACATGAAAGATGTGTTCAAGGATCTTGACTTCGCAGAAGCAGCAGGTGGTGATGATGTAAATGTTATCAATGATTTCGTGATTCGTCTTGCCTCTAAGGTGGTACGCATTGCCATCCCCCTTCTCAAGCTTTGGATTTACCAGAAAAATCCCGGAGGCATAACCGAAGGGGAAGAAATGTATAAGCTAGAAAAATCTGTAATGGACTTGCGACACGAGGTTCATCTTGTGGATCAGAGATTCATGGAGCTCCATCTCCATTTCCTTGTAGCTCTCCATAAAGTTGGAGGATTTGAACCCGATTTCTGCCTTCATTTCTGCACATATGTTAGCGGGATAAGAGAGTTTCAAGCGGAAACATGGCTTACACAAATCGCTCAGCTGTTCAAACTTTTAGTCTTCACCAAAATCAAGCAGGAGGAGGAGGATCAAACTATACCAATTTTCTTTGCAGAAATTTATGCGGAGCTTTTCCGTGGGCTATTTATCTATGGGTATGAATCTCCTGAGCTGTTTATAAATATTTGTCTGCTCCGAACAGAGCTTTTCCTCAAGGGGATGCTTCTCCGTGACGTTGAACGGAGCACTCTCCAAATTGAAGATCTGCTCAATCCTATTAAAGGTGATGCTCATCGCACGGCAGATGGATTGATATGTTTTCCGGGAAATCTTCCACATGGGGAGGCAGAATATGGGAATAAGACCTTGGCTCTCCTTAAACAAGTGGACTCCAAGGTAGCATCTCTCCGTCAGTTGTTCGTGGCCAAGAAGATAACAGAATTCGCGATGAGAAACTCAATTCTCCTGTTGCTTCTTAACATTGTTGCTTTCAAAGCAGAAGCATTATTTGAAGAGTTACCACTTGAGGATAGTAGTGCGGTAGATTCCGAGGCTTTTGGGAAAGATCTAATTGCACTTCTTGAGCAGCTTAATCTTTTCACACTTTTCTGCAACCAGCTGAAGGAGGAGACTGAGGACATGGACATGATCTTCCCACAAACTGAAACTTTTGATGCAGGGATAATAGGACCCATCAACAATGTGATCATCTCATCTTCGAAACTGCTTGATAAGCTGAATGATATCAAGGCTAAGCTCAGAGAGATTATCCCCCAATTTCCATTGTCTGATTTTCCCGAGACTTACAAGCTAGGGTTAGTCAATTTTCTCATGAGAAAATTAGAGAAGCTGTTGAAATATGATCCTGAATCAATTGGACCGGTCAAGAGGTACATAAAAGAGATTCATCTACATTTCAAGTCTTTGGGCTCTTTTCTGATGAAAATTTCAGAGCCAAATATGGATGACAATCCAAAACTCAAAGATCTTGGTGGTCATCTTGCCAATATAGCATATAAAATTGAGTATGTTATTGACACAATTGAGGTATATGCTCCATGGCAACATTTCCTTTTGTTTTATGATCTACTAGAGGAGCTAAGAATCGTTAATAAGCGAGCCTGTAGTTTTCAGTTGACAACCTCTGATGCTGGAGTCCTAGATAACAAACATGTCATCCAGGTTCCACGGAACGTGATATCACAGGATGCTGCACCAGCAATCAATGAAATGGTGGTGGATCTCAGAGATGAAAAGCAAGTTGTGATTGATCAACTCATCAAAGGATCCCCACAGCGTGGTGTTTTTTCCATTGTTGGAATGCCTGGTATTGGCAAGACAACACTGGCTTGGAAAGTGTTTAACAATCCAAATGTTGTGTATGACTTTCATTGTCGGGCATGGTGTACTGTTTCACAGGCATACGAGAAAAGAGAACTGTTGCTGGAGATTTTACGTGGCATTCACGGGCTTACAGATGAAATTCGTCAAATGAGTAACGAAGATCTCCAATCAAAATTGCGTCAGTGCTTGTTAAGAAGCAAGTTTCTCATTGTTATGGATGATGTGTGGGATGCTCGAGTTTGGAACGAGTTAAGAAATTCATTCCCTGATGATGCAAATGGAAGCAGAATTTTGATAACCAGCCGTCTTCGGGATGTGGCCTTGGAAATCGAACCAAATGGTGTTCCTCATTCTCTACGCCTTCTTTCTGATGAAGAAAGTTGGAACTTACTAGTAGAGAAAGTATTCCATGGTGAAGGTTGTCCTGAAGAATTGTTGCTAGTTGGAAAGGAAATTGCCAGTAAGTGTAAGGGATTACCTCTTGCAGTTGTTGCAATATCTGGTCTCCTACGAAGGATAGAAAGGAGAGGAGAATCATGGAGGAAAATTGCAGGAAGCTTGATTGCAGAAGTTATGGAAGATCCAGAAGCTCGGTGCATGGAAATCTTAGAATTGAGTTACAAACACTTACCCGGATATCTAAAGCCATGCTTTCTCTATTTGGGTGTTTTTCTTGAGGACAAGGATATTCCTGTTAGCAAGTTGATACGGTATTGGCTAGCTGAAGGATTCATCCCCGACACCGAGTTAAAGAGCTTAGAGGGTGTTGCTGAAGGTTACTTGATGGAGTTGATTAGCAGAAGCCTGGTAGAAATCTCCAAAAATAGATCCAATGGAGTGGTGAAAACATGCCACTTGCATGATCTGTTACGTGATTTTTGCCAGTTAAGAGCCAAAGAAGAGAAATTTTTCAAGCTAGTAACCAGGACTGATGAGCCGTATGCTTCTTTTCCCAGCTCAGATTTTGGTTTTGAATTTGATTTTGGCCATTATTCTGATCCTGTAACATTTAAATCCTATCGTTTGTGCATTTTTTTGAAGCGACCCCATTTTATTGTTTCAAGACCATTTGGCCTGGGCACTCGTTCTTTGATGTTCTTTCCCTCACCTGATTCAGAGCCCAGACGTCCTTATGACATCTCATTCATTTGGCAAAACTTCAAACTTCTGCGGGTGTTGGATTTTGAATGCATCAACCTGGGTATCACCTTCCCTGCTGACATTGCATTACTGGTACATTTGAGGTATTTGGCAGTTAGTGGGTATATGCAAACTATACCACAATCCATTGCCAATCTCCAAAAACTAGAAACTTTCGTTGTGAAGGGATTAGGTGGTCAGGTTGTCTTACCGTATACTATTTGGCACATGACAAGGTTGAGGCATCTTCATGTGAATATGCATGTTGCTTTCGAATTGGATGATGAAGGGTTTGAAGTCTGCTCTAATTTGGCTGATTTGGTCAGCCTTTCCCGTCTCTCTCTCTCTTGTGGTGAAGATACAGAATCAATAATAAAGAGGTTGCCAAATCTTCGTAAACTGAGATGCATATTCTTTCATCCGCGGGATCCTTCCGTGAGCTGTTATCAGTTTCCAAAACTAGATTCTCTAACTCACTTGGTGTCGCTCAATGTATTTTACATCGGGAGAGCTGTCACCAGTGAATTCATTCTCCCATCAAATCTGAGGGAATTGACTCTTTCAAACTTCCACCTACCATGGAGTCACATCTCAGCAATTGGGAGACTACCCAATCTGGAAGTTCTCAAATTACTTCTTGGTGCGTTTGAGGGGCTGATATGGGACATGGAGGAAGAGCAGTTCAAGGAACTTAAATTCTTGAAGTTAGACAATCTGAACATTTCTCAATGGAATGCCACTCGTGATCACCTTCCCAAACTTGAACGGCTTGTCTTGCAAAATTGCAAACACCTCGAGGAAATCCCGTATGAATTTGCAGACATAGATACACTGGAACTGATTGAAGTGCACTGGTGTAGACAATCTGCAGAAGAGTCTGCAGAAAGAATCAGGGAAGCAACTGGGGCCACCCAAGTCCTTATTAGTGGTTCGTGTTAGAGATGATGAGAATGATTGTGGATTCTGTTGTATTATTCCACGAATTTGTAAGATACTAGAATTTCCGCATCTTATTCTTCTCTTGATTCATTTGTGAGGTGACGTGTTTTCTAATTCAACCTACAAACTAATTGATGCTCAACTTTTAATTATTGCTTGAGATCTTTGCATTGGTGAATTCAATTGGTTTAAGTTGATTTTGGTCCTCCAGACTACACCTGTTGTCATTAGGATAGTTTGGCCTATATCACCGTGTGTGTGTGTGTGTCTATATATATATATATAGACACATGGGGAATGGTCAGCTTCATCAAAAAGGAGAAAATATTACAGAGTAGGAGTTTGTACCTAACAAAATCCAGAACAACTGGAAAATAGGAGGGATAAGAATCTACCAAAGTAATCAACGGGCCAACAAAGTACATAATGCCGGATTTAGTTGCCTATACGGAAAACTATTTTATGAAACTACCAAGGTTATTCATTGGATGCTTTGGTAAAAAAATATCAACATCAACTTAAATAGATCAAAAATTGAACAATAAATTCATCAAGAACATAATAACAAAACAAGAACAGACTTTGCTTACCACTAATTGTTCTGCTCAAACTTTAAACGTTTTTTCCTTCTAACTCTTTGTACTAGTCACTTCTAAATTTTTTTTTTTTTCAAGAAATGTTGGAGATGCATCCTAAAACTAATAAGTCTTTGTGTACATCACCTGAAATAATTTATATGCCAAACATAATTTCAAGTCTGATATGAAACTAGTTTTTATAAATAAAAAAAATTGTTTAATATATTTTCCAATCACTTTTTTTGTCTCATATAGATCACAATATTACATCTTTACAATATATTTTTATATAAAAACTCTAACATCCAAACATGACCTAAACTTTCTTAAATTCGAAGTTGTAGAAGTTCCTATGATTAATAACTCAATGAACCAATCACCCTAAAAATATTACTACCATTCAATTTTGTCACTTCCATTGCCGTATATTTTTTGGTCCAAAAGAATATTAATCTTTTATTAGTTGGCTAAATATTTCTGCTAGGAAAGAAAGTCAAGTAACCAAAACCGCCAACTTGACTTTTGAAAGAATTTATTTGCTCCAAATAGAAATAATATATGTTTTCAGCAGACAAAACTAACAGGATAGAAGTAGAACTAACAATCATACTACTGCAGTTTGTACAAAAGTCAGCGATCAAAATTTTGGAGATGGCTGCTATTGATTCCTGCTTAGATCACGTGGTTTCTGTCTTAAATGGGCTAATGAATGTATTTGAATTGGTTGATAATTCTGGGTTTGTGATTCAGAATATCAAAAGGCTCATTGAGGATTGGAGTTTCTTGAGGGTACTATGGGAATCCATTGACAAACTGAGAGCTGATACCGTGTTTGATTTGGGATTCAAGATTGCAGCTGCAGCCCGCGAGATTGCTCAGGACCTCATTGTCAAGGAGAAGAAGAAGACAGAGGATTCTTATTTTCAGTGGTGCAACCAGAAGATGGAGTATTCAGATGGAACAACCAAGCATTTGATGGCAGAGGTTGCAGAGGTTCTTGACAGCCATTTATCTGGATGCTCATTTCAGCTGCACTCTCCACCTGATAATTCTTTTTGGTCAAGTTTTGTAACCTCTGTGTGGAATTTGGAGAGCATTTGGGTCTCTACTATTCAGGATTCCTATATAAGGAAATAAGTCCATGGCTAGCTAGAACTAATTCTGGTTTACATGGATGATATGTGTAGTGATCTTGAGCTCCCAGCGGCAGCAGCAGGTGATGATCTAATCATTATCAATGATTTTATGAATCAAGTTGCTTCTGTGATTGTACGCATTGCATCTCTGTCTTGCAACTACTGGTTTGCTTACAAAACAAAAACAGTCCTAATACAAGAGCAGAAACGAATTAAGCTAACTAAGATTGTAGTGGATTTGTAGCACGAGATTGATGCTACTAATCCCAAGTTCATGGAGTTTAATCTGCATTTCCTTGTAGGTCTTTGCAAAATTGTAGGACATAAGGAGAATTTTGTTCGTCACTTTTGCCACTATGTTGTCACATCAAGAATAGGAGATTTCCCAAGTGAGGTGTCTTGGCTGGTGATCTTTTACTCAAGACTGGACTAGTGCATGATGAAGAGGAGGATCCAATTGTAACAAGTTTTTCCGCTGAGATTAATGCAGTGCTAGTAGAGACAGCATCTCTCCTACGCAACAAGGTAAAAAACAGTAGGCCTCTGCGTGCTGAGTTACTCATACAAATTTGTCTTCTGAAGGCAGAACTTTTCCTTGTGCTCCCTAAAGTTAAGAGCAGCATTTTCGTGTTTAAAAATGAGTTTAATCAGACGCTGGAAAACCTGAGAAGATTTTCCATAGACCTACTGCTTGGGAAGGCAGATTGTGGGAAAAAGATTGTGGCACTAATTGAACAAGTGGACTATGGTGGGTGTCAAACCGCCAAAAATAAAGTACATACTCTAAAAATATGAATTGAAATATAATGGCGAGTAGGGTCGTATCCTCAGGGATTGGGTGATTTATTTCCTACAGAGAATTTGGGGGGTTTTAGGAAGGAAAGAAAAGAATAAATTAAAGATGTGCAGTAATTAAAGAACACAATAAACAATGAATTGACACAACCTAGTGAAAGAACCAATCTCGGCACCGGTGCGCATAACTGATCATAGATACATGGAAATATTCATACGTTCACGAATAAATTGGTTATAGTGGTCGAGCGACGCGTCCAACCACCAATCTCTCCTTAATTATACAGCAGTCCAGAGACGCTCATAAACTACTCTCTTGTAAACTAGACAACCCTAGACTAGACAACCCTAGAAACGCTCATAGGATTTAATGTAGTCACAGTTTTAGGAATTAGAGAGACCCAATTCTAAATGACAAACATACATGCGGGTTTATTTAGACTAGATTAATTATTCTCACGATCCAGATTAGACCGCTTGCGAGGCGGTGAAATTGTCTCGTTTGCCACTAATCAAGATGCTTAAAGGCGACGCGCCAACACCTTAATTGACTATCAATTATTTAAACAATTGAACAACTGGCCACATTAATCAATAAATCCAAATAATAATAATTCAGGAAAAAATAGAGAATAATTAAATACCCATGAACGTATAAATTAAAAATAGACAATTAGAACGATCTCACAATTGTTGTGTACCACGCCTTGATTATCCCTCAACTAGAAAAGGAATTTAGCCACGCCTCGTCATCGCTATGCAGACCGTGAATTCCATATAATTCGTATAGAAGAAAAAGCAATTGAATTAGTAAGGAAAAAGTCTTCAATTGATAGCTACGAACAACCACTGAAAAATAAGCCAAGTCTATTCTATTGAATCTGACGACGAAGGACGGAAGAAAAACGGAAAAGAACAAAAAACTAGAACGCTTAAGCAAGTATTGTCTAAACTATTGCTAAGTGGCGGTGGGAGAAAAAATAAGAAAACTACTACTCAAAGTACTAGGTTAAAGGATGATCTCTTCCGAAAGACACAAACTCCTATATATTGGTCTTCTAATTGTCGGGCCCGCAAGGAACACAAGAGTTCCTGTCCAATGTGCTTCTGGACTCCTCTCAAGACAAGGAAACAACTTTGACTTCTCATCAAATTGTTCCACCGCCCTTGATCTTTCTAAATTGTTTTGGTAGTCTAACAAAATAAGGAAACACATGCTGGTCCTTGCGTGATTCTTCTATTTGCACGAGGCTTTCCTTCCTAATCCGCTGCCAATTTCTCCTCGGAATACGTTTCCCAATTCAAACAAGACTTCCAATTACTCCAGCAAGTGTATTGGCAAGCAACCAGAATTTCAGCTTCCAGCGGCTCGTTAATCAGCTCAGCTCCCTGTTCTCTGGCACAGGTACGCCTTGGAATTAAAAGTCTTCTGGAATTCGCACTTAAACACCACTTTTAACACTAATGGCCTGTAACCGACACAAAAACCAATTATAAGCAGAAATCCATTACTTTTTGTACAATAAATGGTCGAAATTAAGGTCAAATACCAACAAATAAAGTACACAATTATCTCCCTATCAGACTACAAAGTAGCATCTCTGTCTCAGTATTTTAAAACTCGGACCGGCCAGTGAACCGGTGGAATTAGTGGTTCAACGGTCCGACCGGCGGTTCTCTGCCTTTTTTTTTTTTTTTCTTCCCTCCTCCTCTCCTCTTCCTAGACATCCCATCCCACCCTCTCTCCCTCCCGATCACCCATACTCCCCATGGGAGTGATCAGGATGTGAGAGGTGGAGTGATGGTGGTGAGCGAAAAGAAGTAGTAATCGGTCATCAGTGGCCAGGGAGGGAAGAAGAAAGAAAGAAAGATGAAAAGAAAAGGAAAAAAGAAAAAGAAAAGGAAAAAAAAGGAAAAAAAGGAAAAAAGAAAAATTCAAATCTATCACAAAATTTTACACATCAAAATAGATTTCTAAATTTCTGATGGGTTACTGATAAAGTTTTTACAAACACAAAAACTCATTACAAACAGTTTATGAAAATTGAACATAAATTTAAATTGATAAATGTAATTTCTTTCAACCATACAAAAAAAAAGCCTGAAAAAATTTGAAATATTAGATACATTTTTAACCGAAAATTGGGAAAATAAAAAAAAAACCAATATCAATAAATGAAAAGAATTCGAATTTTCAAATTTTTGTACTCATTTAGTTTCAAAAATAATTGTTGGTGTGGTGGTTAAGACACTTGTATCTTATATATGAGGTTCCAAGATCAAATCTCACTACTACCACATTTTTTATTTTCAAAAAATGGAAAAAGCCAAAAAACCGCCGGTTCGCACGGTTCGACCGGTTCTTGACGGTTTTTGACTATTTTTGGCTTTTGAAGAGAACCGGACCGGTGGCATGGCCGGTTCGCGGTCCGACCGGTCGAACCGGCCGGTCCGGTCCGGTTCTGAAAACACTGCTCTGTCTCAGTTATTCAAGGCCACGAAGACAACAGAATCTGCAGTAGTGAACTCACTTCTACTGTTGGTTCTTAACATTTTTGTTTTCAAGGCGGAGTCATTTTTTGCGGTAGTTATGACTTCAGAGTAGTGATGCTCAAAAAGATCAAATTGCACTCCTTGAGCAGCTCAATCTTTTCTCACTTCTCTCAGGTGAGCTAACGAAGGGTACAGAGGAAACGGACATGATATTCTCACAAACTGGAACATTTGCTACAGGAATTCCGGCAGACATCATCAACAAGAATATCCTCTCATTTTCTCAGTTGTTAGATAAGGTGAAGCATATCAAGATGGAGCTCAGAGAGATTAGTCCGCAATTTTCATTGTCTGATTTCCCCAAGATTTACAAGCTAGGGTCTGTTAGAAACCTAGCGGAGCTGCTGAGATATGATACTGCATCCATTGCACCAGTCAGACATCATATTAAAGAGATTCAGATGCATTTCAAGTCTTTGAGTTCTTTTCTCATGAAAACTTCAGATTTGGGCCTTCATGAGAGTCAAGAACTGAAAGATCTTGGTAATCATTTTGCCAGTATAACACATAAAATTGAATATGTTGTTGACTCGATTGAGATTGATTCTCAAAGGCAGCATTTCTTCTAGAGTCACATCTCAACAATTGGGAGACTACGCAACCTGGAAGTTCTCAAATTACTTCTTGGTGCCTTTGAGGGGTTGAGATGGGACATGGAGGAAGAACGGTTCAAGGAACTGAAATTCTTGAAGTTAGACAATCTGAACATTTCTCAGTGGAATGCCACTTGTGATCACCTTCCCAAACTTGAACGGCTTGTCTTGCAAAATTGGAAAGATCTTGAGGAAATCCCGTATGATTTTGCAGACATCGGTACCCTGGAATTGATTGAAGTGCACTGGTGTAGTCAATCTGCACGAGAGTCTGCAGAAAGAATCAGGGAAGCAACTGGGGACATCAAAGTCCTTATTATATAGTTCATATTTGACATGATATGTGATTGTGGATTCTGTTGTATTACTCCACGAACTTGTAAGATTATAAGATTTCAGCAACTTGTTCGTCTCTCGATTTATTTTTGACATGATGTGTTTCTTAATTCAACTTCAAACTAATTGATGCAATGGAATGTTTTGTTCAGTCTGGACACTCAAGTATCAATTATTGCTTGAGATCTTTGAAAAGTGAATTCAATTTGTTTAAGTTGGTTTTTGTCCTCTAGATTATATCTAGTGTAATTGTTACCTCTTAAAGCAAACTGAAATTCTAATCTTGCAGATTCATTTCTATGTTTCTTGAAGCATGGCATTCAATCTTTCCATCTTCAAACGTTGACAGCCACTGACTCAAAAGTTCACACATAATTCGCCGAAGCACCTATTCCAGTCTTGAAGTACCCAACAAGATTCATACTTGAGTTGGTAGTTCACATGTGCTCTACCCTTGAGCAAATTCTGATGAGGACCATGTCAAGTGGTCTTTCACTATGTTACAAAACCCACCCCAACAAAAAAAAAAAACCCAAAAAAATGGTCTTCTTATCAGATTGTATTGTTATAAAATTTTCCCATTGGTTTAACTATATAAATGTGAAGCTATTCATTCACTCATACTAATCAACTTGACACTTCTCTGATGTAAAAGCAAAAGGTTTTCATGTAAATATGTGGACTTATAGTATGAAAGCAAAAATTTTCTCACTGATTTAACCACATAAATTTGAAACTATTCAATCTCTCATATTAATCTTTTCTTTTGTAAAGCAAAAGGGTTTTATGCAGATGTTTGGAATGATCAGTGTAATTCATCTGACCTCACCTAGATTGCTTTGGTGCCACCAGTTGATAACTATTTTGTAGTAATAAATACTACAAATATAACAAAAGAAAATTCTTATAAATAAATATGTCAAAATTTTGTCAATTCTTATAGCATCTAGTTCATCTCTTCTCTTCAATGCCAGCAGCTTGTAATTTAAGTTTAACCAATAGAACCATGCCGCTGATAAATAGGATCTCGAATTTTCTTATGTAATTAAAAAAAAAAAAAAGATTTCATCAACCCACAAGCAAAGCCTCAATAAAATCTCAAATTTATAGGACTGCAAAATTTTGCTTTCCATGAAGTTGAAGAAGCTGAGACCTTATTTCTCCTTGTTGGATTTTGTTAGAAATTTCTTATATCTGAGAAGTAACAGCATGAATATGGTGAGATGGAGTCCTGTAGCTCTCACTTGTCTCTGTTCACTAATTTTTTCTTTTCTCTCTCTCTCTCTCTCTCTCTCTCTCTCTCTCTCTCTCTAGAAAAGGCAGTGAATTGTCGAATAGCAGTCTTGTTACTAGTCCTCAAATTTGATTGAGATAATTTTAGAAATCTCCTCTGAGATTTTTAATTATTTCAACTTCAAAGTTTATGCCACGAGGTGTAAAAATGTAACAATAAGGTGTATTCATCAACAAGAATAGTGTCAGTTAACTAACACGATTGCTAATACTTTTTTATTGCTGTTTAATTTGTTTTATATGTAATAAATAATGTGCATTAGATGTTATTCTAGAAACACTTGAAATACTTTAAATCAAGGTTCACTAAATTCTTATATTATTGGGAGTATAATTTTGTGCTGGCACATTGAATTAACCCCGTCCATTTTCAACGCTATGACGTCACCCACATTAATTTCACGTACAACATTGAAGTGTAAACATTGAGAAATATTTTGTAGTTTAAGTTTGCATACATATTGGATATTAGGTTAAGGATCGGGCTTCTCTCTATTACCCCTTATCTCCATTTTCCCTCAATATCTCTTTGGATGAGAGACACATGTATCATACATTATTTAACTATTTAGATTGATTTATTTTAGCCATGTTTGCTTAACCAGGGTCCAAGATAAGAGTTTGGAAGAATCATTAAGTAATTATTCATTTATTAATAGAAACTTCCCATCTTACTTAGTGGAAATCCAGGAGGTGTTTTAATGGCTTGATGGATATGCCCAAAATTTAAATTTGGAAGACTAATCCATTTTGAAAATAAGATAATTAATATCTATTTTAAACACCCATATTACTCTACTTCTTTCCTTTTAACACTAACAAATATGAAACTAAAGAAGAACATTACATTTGATCCTTTTGCAATAAGAATTAAAATTTTTTTACATATAATACATAATATGTCAAAATCCATAATTTTTATTTAGGCAGCAATTTCAACTAGACTATAAAAATAATTATGTGGAAATTACTATATCATTTAAAATATATTGATTAGTTTACAATTCAATTTTTACCATATTTTGTTCTTGTGATTGTTCACAATAGCGCCATTGAAATAGCACAATTTTGAAATTAGTTCTAAATTTCCTTGGTAATGAAAAATGTATTGTCAAAAAGCCTTTTTGTACTTTTAAATAGCGAAAATTTATGATTATTTAGAATGAAAGGTAGCATGTTCTAATTTTCCTTATTGACTAATTTAGTAAATTTAATTGTTTGTACCCTATCTACTTGTGTCAAACAATTGACATATGTAGTTCGTATCCATTCTTTTTTCATAAGAGAAAATGCATTGTCAATATTTAATTTTTTTTTATTATCGAGTAATAAAATTGTTTTGTTTTGCAGTACTAAAGGAACTACTATAAAAGAATGAGATTTCATCTAGCAATTGGCTGATTTTAATAAATTGAATAGCACATTTAATTGCCATTTTGAAAGAATTTTCACTAGCATACCGCCATAAAAAAAATATAATAATTAGTACAAACTTCACTTGATAAAAGAAAATTTAAATTCAAGAAAGTCATTTTGTGTTACCTAGAGAAGATGATCTTGAATAAGAGATGTACAAATTTTAGTTGTTTATATTCATAAGATAGTCAATCATAAAATGAAAATAAAAATATGCATAACTTGTAACACTTTGTGGAGTGCAAGAAAGTGTACAATTCAATTGGGCACTTTGTACTATTAAATGATGAAATCCTACCATGTTTAACAAACAAGAAATAATGGAAAAGGAACGAATCGGGTTGGTAAGCAATTTTTTACTCATAAATTGTGAAAGCTTTCACCATTTCAAAAAAAAAAAAAATCACCACAATGGTAAAATTTTAAGAAATTACAATTGATCAAACCATTTTTTAATAAGATAATGTCAACATATTATTATGTCCTACCAAATTGCAAAATGGTAACATCATTTGTACCAAATGTACTTTCACTAGCAGATTAGTAAAATATTCATAAATATCAAGGCTCTTGCGTTATTCCAAAACCTTTTTAACTGAAAAATACTATGTTTGCTATTAAAACTTCCAGGAGTTGAATTAATTTTCATTAGTGAAAAAATAAAAAAAAATGTTATCAATTATAGGCTCTAAGTATAAGTATCGTCAAAAAATAATTTTGGATCACTAAACAGCTAAATAGTACGATAGGTACTAGTCCAAAAGAATAAATAATTTCTTTCTTTATGGCACATTTACAAATTTTTGTTTATCTGTAATCATAAAAGTAGTTAGCCTTGGACCATTTATAATGTCATTTCATTGAAAATGTTAGTTAAATTCCCAAAAAATATTGTACACAAATATATTTCATAGTCGAGTTAGCTTGTGTTATAATACTAGTATTACACTGTTCTTCCTTCTTGTGACTTCGTCTTTTCTTTTCTGCATTTCGATAACTTTCTAGATCTTGATAATGCAATAGAGCTTGCTGAGTAATAATTTTGACACTTAATTTAACAATTTTCATTTCCATGTTCTATAAAGGTAAGTGGATAGTTGAAGGAAGAAATTATATGTTTGGTGCCAAAATTTTGAGTTTCCATGTTTTATGAGATAGAAAAGAGAGATTGCAGTGATTGCTTGGTGTCTAATAGCCTACAATTTAGGATTTAGTTTCCATATTTATTTTGCCAATATTAATTCACAAAAAACTAACCATGGTTAGGATATGTAGTAAAGCAAACACAATCTCAGTCAATTAAAAAGTGAATTCCACATGTCTCACATCTGGAACTGTATTATGGGAAATGGGGCGAACCGGCTACTTAGGTTAATGTTTATGTTAAGTCTTAAATTACATGCTTTATTTGTAGACATTTTCCCTCAATTATGGCTTAGATATGATTTTAATTGCCTTATTCTACTCATATTTGGTTTTGGTATTGATTTTAGGTTCTTGGAATTAATTGAAGATTAAAAGCTCTATTTTTCGTGAAAATTCCAGAAGACCTTCAAGGATAGGCCGATGGGCGTGAAGAAGGAAGTGTGGAAGAAATCCCCGACAATTCCTACCATTGGTGGAAGACTTTATTTATTTTATGGTGGTTGAAGACCCTTTTAATTAGGGATTTTTAGTAATTAGTTTCCTTATTTACTTTATTAATGCTTTTTAGGAAAATAGACTCCAATTAGGACTAGGTTTCCTAAGTGATTAGGAAAGCTTAGGTTTCTATTTAAATTGGGAGGATCCAAGCCGCAAGGAGGGACACCACGAGGAAGCAGCTCTATCATTCCTTATTTTCTTTTGGTGGTCATCTCGGTTGACCAGGCAATTGGGAATAGGACAAAAAGACATCTGATAGTTTGTTTTCTTGCTTTTCCGTTTTGCCTTTCTTCCTTTTTAATTAGTCACTCGCTTGTATTTTGGTGGCTGCCTTCGGTTCTTGGTGGAATTGGAAGCTTGGAATTCGATTCGTCGTTTTATTTCTTTCCTCATTATTTCTATGGTTGATAATTTCTCAAACAATTGTTGGATGGAATTTCCCATGAGGAGCGGCTAGAACCCTAATCTACTCAAAGGGGCTTCGGTCCAGAAAATTTGTGAGATCTAATCGAATCTCTAACCTTTCTTTTAATTTGTTACTTATTCGTGACGTTTTGAATTAATTGATTGAGGGTTCGTTAGTGAGTATTGTGGCCGGGTATTTGAATTAATTTAATAGCTCTGTCAAATTAACTAATTGAATAATGTCGTTCATTTAGTTAATTACAAGTGGCGACCACCATAAATGGTTTATGTTGGGGAAGCGTATGATCTAGTTTAAATGGACCCTCTTGGCGTGTTCATTGGTTGGGGTTGGGTTTTCTAACTTTTAATGCAATCGGATAATTAAATTCTACGTACCTAGGGTTGTTATCTGGTTGGGGAAGCCAACGGTACCTTGGCTGTCGAAAAAAGTAAGGAAAAGGCGGTTGTGAGCTTGTTGACAACTATAACTAACCTAGTGACGAATGATTGAATTATTCTTGCATCAATGATCGAATGATTGGACTGTGCCTGAGAAGTTGTTCCTTTGGGTAGAAATTTCATTAATTGCATTTTTATTAAATTATCTCCTATTCGTTCTTTGGTGATTTATTTTAGTTGGTATTTTCATTCCTCATTTACTTAGTTTATTTATTTTATTTCAGTTCTATCACATCAAACCCCATTTCTTGTGACACGGAAAGAAACAATTTCCTAGTTCCACGAGGCGACCTACTTGCCACTTTTACAAATTAATTAAATTCTCGGTTAATTTCGGTGTATAGGATTAAGTAAACTCCTTGGAATCGGTGAAGCTAGTAACCCATTGCACGTCCGAGTCCTTGATCCAGGATTTAACTTCGGGAGTATTCCCGGATTAGGTTTTAATATTTATTATTGTACGGTTTTTTGTCAATTTTAGCGCCGTTGGGGCGGTGTTTTGGTTAATTTGTTTCTTTTGGGTTATTTGTTTATTTTTGGTATTTAGTGTTGCTAGTTTATGCCACGTTCTTCGTCATGGTGAGTTGACTTACGATTCGAGGTAGAAGACCTGAAATCAGACAAGAAAGGAGACCGGGAGCTGAGAAGAATTTTGGCCACTTACATATTGAACCCAATTGCAGAATCTCCAACTAATCAATGAGGGATTAGAAGAAGAAATGAACATGGCCAACGCTCCTAGAACACTAAGAGAATTGGCTGCTGGGATCTCACTCCAGCCTGCATTACATTTCCAACTGGCGAGAATACTTCATTCGAGGTTGAAATCAGGCTAATCCATCTTTTGCTCACATACCATGGTTTGTCTGGTGAAGAACCCCATAAGCACATTCAAGAGTTTGAAGTGATATGTTCCAGTATGAAGCCTCCTGGGGTCACTGAAGAACAGATTAAACTCAGAGCATTCCCTTTCTCCCTCAAAGATGGAGCAAAAGATTGGTTGTACTACCTACCAGCAGGTAGTATCACAACTTGGGCTCAATTAAAAAAGAAGTTCTTGGAAAAATACTTTCCTGCATCCCGGGCTGCAAGTTTGAGAAAGGAGATATGCAGTATTAAGCAATATCCCGGGGAAGTTTTATACGACTATTGGGAAAGGTTCAACAAGTTGTGCACTAGATGCCCGCAGCATCAAATTAGTGAACAATTGTTGATCAATACTTTATGAAGGACTTCAATCATCCGGGACAGCCATTGATCTGCCAGTGAGCAGTAAATAAAACACCGAGGGAAGCTTGGAATCTCATTGAGGAAATGGCAGAAAATTCTCAGCAATTTGGCTGCCGTGAAACTAATCCCACCCGTAGAGTCAATGAAATAGAGTCCTCATCTGTTCAACAGCAGTTGTCCGAGTTAACATCCGCCATTCGACAACTGGCTACGGGACATGCAATCCAAGCAAAGGTCTGTGGGATCTGTACAAACACCGACCCCGATGCATGCCCTACTTTGCAAGAAGAGGAGTAGAGCGGGTTAACATGGTGGAGGCGATTAGTGCCCGTGGCAATATGATCCATACTCCAACACATATAATCCAGGGTGGCGAGACCATCCCAATTTCAGCTACGGGAACAAACCTCAAAACTCATTTGTGAACCGTCCCCCAGGATTTCAGCAGCCCTATCAAGCAAAATCCCAACCTTCATCTACAAATCCTGGAAGCTCTTTAGAGGATATTGTAAAGAATTTAGCCACGAGCACCGCTCAACTTCAGCAGAGCACCGCTCAACTTCAGCAGAGCACTACCCAGTTCAAGAGGAGACTAGGGCAGGTATGAAAAATTTGGAGTCTCAAATGAGTCCGCATGACTCTGCAATCAACCGGTGGAGTCTCACGTTTTGGAAATTGCCATCACTGAGGCTAACAAAATGTCGGTGCTATGACATTGAGAAGTGGTAGAGAGGTGGAAGGGCAAAGTCAAAGGAGCGAAAAAGCAAAATGAAGAAGAGATTGAAAAGGAGATAGAAGAGGAGGGACACATTCCCACAGAGCCCAAGGTAACCTCTAATCCTTCAATTCCGGTTAAATCTAATTTACCTCCTTTTCCTTGTAGGTTGGAGAAGACGAAAAAGGCAGAAAAGGAAAAAGAAATATTGGACGTGTTCCGGAGAATAGAGATTAACATCCCCTTACTGGATGCAATCAAGCAAGTACCGAAGTATGCAAAATTTTTGAAGGACTTGTGCACCCATAAAAGGAAGCTAAGGGGTGATGAGAGAGTGGTTGTGGGAGAAAACGTGTCAGCTGTACTTCAAAGGAAGCTCCCACCCAAGTGTGGAGATCCAGGTATGTTCACAATCCCTTGTAAAATAGGAGATACCATGATTAGGAGAGCAATGTTAGATTTAGGGGCTTCAATTAATGTGATGCCTAAAACCATTTATACCTCTCTAAATCTTGGGCCACTTAAGGAGACTGGCATCATCATTCAACTAGCAGACCGCACTAATGCTTATCCTGAGGGGTTAGTTGAAGATGTTTTGGTGCAAGTTAATGAGCTTATATTTCCAGCAGATTTTTATGTCCTAGATATGGGAGATGAAAGAGCATTAAATCCGTCACCTATTTTGTTAGGTCGGCCTTTTCTAAGCACTGCTAGGACCAAAATAGATGTGAATGAGGGTACTTTATCAATGGAATTTGATGGGGCAACTGTACATTTTAATATCTTTGATGCAATGAAGTACCCGAAAAAATCTAACTCAGTTTTTGCTTTAAGTGTTATTGAGCCCCTTGTACAGGAAACTCTTGAATTAGATGGAAAAGATGCACTAGAGGTGGCATTGACCAAGCATTTGGACTTGGGAGAACTTCCTGAGATGGAGATCCGTGAGGAGTTGTACCATGTGCTCGAGGCCTTGCATTCACTCCCACCTATTTCCTCAAGGTATGAAGTAAACTCTCTTTTTATACCGAAAATCCAACAAAAATTGTTGCCTTCTGTTGTGCAGGCACCAGAGTTAGAGCTCAAACCTCTCCCGAGCCATTTGAAGTATGCCTTTCTAGGAGATAAGGAGACACTTCCAGTTATTATTTCTTCACAATTATCGCCAAGTCAAGAGGAGAAGTTAGTGCGTCTCCTTAGAGATCATAAAGAGGCGATTGGGTGGAGCATAGCAGACATAAAGGGCATCAGTCCATCCTTGTGCATGCATCGGATACGGCTTGAGGTTGATGCAAAGCCGGTAAGGCAAGCTCAACGAAGATTGAACCCACTTATGATGGAAGTGGTTAAAAAGGAAATACTTAAACTCGGAGGTGGGTATCATATTTGCTATCTCGGATAGCCATGGGTGAAACCCGGTCCAAGTGGTCCCGAAAAAGGCGGGAGTAACTGTAGAGGAGAACCAAGAAGGAGAAATGGTTCCTATCAGGAAGCCTACAGGATGGCGTCAATGCATAGACTACAGGAAATTAAATGCCGTCACAAACAAGGACCATTTCCCTCTCCCTTTTATTGATCAAATGATAGAGAGATTGGCTGGCCGTGTTTACTATTGCTTCCTTGATGGTTTTTCAGGTTACTTCCAAATTGCCATTGCACCAGAAGACCAAGAAAAGACCACGTTCACATGCCCATTCGGTACTTTTGCTTACCGGAGGATGCCATTCGGTCTCTGTAATGCGCCAGCAACGTTTCAAAGGTGTATGGTAAGTATTTTTTCTGAATACGTGGAAAAGATTATTGAGGTGTTCATGGATGATTTTAGTGTATATGGGAATAGTTTTGAAGAATGTCTTGATAATCTAGCCCTAATTTTGAAAAGATGCATGGAAACAAATTTGGTTCTTAATTGGGAAAAATGCCACTTTATGGTGGATCATGGTATTGTCCTAGGGCATGTTGTGTCGGCTAAGGGAATAGAAGTAGATAAAGCAAAAATAGATATTATTTCTGCTTTACCTTACCGTAAGTGTACAGGGAGATGCGTTCTTTTTTTGGGTCATGCAGGATTTTATAGAAGATTCATCAAAGACTTTTCAAAGTTGGAGCACCTGTTCAAGTTGTTGCAAAAGGACATACCATTCGACTTCACCAAGAATGCAAGGTGGCGTTTGATAAATTGAAAGAGTCATTGACATGCCACCCATCATTCAACCACCGTGGAACCTCCCATTCGAAATAATGTGCGACGCAAGTGATTATGCAGTAGGAGCGGTCTTGGGACAAAAGAATTGGCAAGGCAGCACCGCAGCGATCTATTATGCATCAAGGCCCTGAATGGAGCTTCGACTTAATTACTCTACCGAGAAAGAATTATTAGTGTTGTTTTGCACTAGAAAAATTTAGGTCTTATTTATTGGGTGCAAAAGTAATAATTTTTTCTGATCATGCAGCCTTGAGATACTTGTTGACAAAGAAGGATGCAAAGCCACGACTCATCAGATGGATTCGCTCCCTGGGAGTTTGATTTGAAGATAAAGGATAAAAGTGGGGCAGAGAACCTAGTAGCTGATCACTTGAGTCGTTTGCTTACAAATACAGAGGACCCACCGTTGAGAGAGGCGTTTCCTGAAGAGCAATTGCTTGCCATTAATTCGTCTACGCCTTGGTATGCTGATATTGTAAATTTTATAGTCACTAATCAATTACCTGCAGGTTGGCCAAAGGCTAAGAGGGATAAATTGAGGAGTGATGCCAAGTATTTTATTTGGAATGACCCCTATCTTTGGAAGTCATGCGCTGATCAAGTGATGATGCGTAGATCGTCCAATTCAATTCCATTTTAACTTTTTGTCACTCTTATGCATGTGGTGGCCATTTTGACCCTAAGCGAACTGCTCGTAAGGTGTTAGAAAGTGGTTTCTACTGGTCTACCCTCTTTAAAGATGCTTACGTGTTTTGTAAGTCATGTGATAGATGTCAACGGGTAGGTAATATATCCCGTAGAGACCAAATGCCCCAGACCCCCATATTATTTTGTGAAATTTTTGATGTTTGGGGTATTGACTTCATGGGTCCTTTTCCCTCATCTTATGATTTTTTATATATTTTACTGGCTGTTGACTACGTATCCAAATGGGTGGAAGCCAAAGCCACCCGGACTAATGATTCTAAAGTAGTTGCAGATTTCGTGAAAAGCCATATTTTTGTTCGCTTTGGAATGCCAAGGGCCATGATTAGTGATAGGGGAAAGCATTTCTGTAACCGGGTAATTGCAGCTTTGCTCCGTCGGTATGGAGTAAATCATAAAGTTTCCACCTCATATCATCCACAGACCAATGGACAAGCGGAGATTTCAAATAGAGAAGTCAAGTCAATCTTGGAGAAAATGGTCCTCCTCGATCGGAAGGATTGGAGTTTAAGGTTGGAAGATGCACTCTGGGCTTACAGGACCGCTTATAAGACACCTATTGGGATGTCTCCCTATAGGTTGGTGTTTGGTAAGCCGTGCCATCTCCCTGTAGAATATGAGCACAAGGCATTTTGGGCTATTAAACAGTGCACCATGCATCTCGAGGGTGCTGGGGAAAATAGAAAACTCCAATTACAGGAATTAGAGGAGTTAAGGAATGAGGCCTATGAGAATGCATGGATTTACAAGGAGAGGAGCAAAGTTTTTGATGACCAACAGATTTCAAGAAAAACATTTGAAGTGGGACAAAAAGTGCTTCTTTATCACTCAAGGCTCAAACTTTTTCCTGGTAAGTTGCGTTCTCGTTGGATTGGTCCATTTGTCGTCTCTAATGTTTTTCATTTTGGTGCAGTGGAAATCCACAGTTTAAAGACCGACAAGAAGTTTGTAGTTAATGGTCATCGCCTCAAGCCTTATTATGAAGGTTACAATGTTGAGGAAGTGGAGATTATCACTCTTGAAGATCCTAATTTTACAACTTGAGAGCTTTCGTTAGGTCTAGCCAAAGACGTTAAAGAAAGGCGCTACTTGGGAGGCAACCCAAGCATTTTTCCATTTTTCGTTATTTCATTTTGTTAAGCTTTGATTAGTTCATCCTTATAACTTTTTATTTCTTAGGATCTCTCATTTTCTTGTTTTAACAGAAATTTTGTGTTTGTAGGACTTGGATGTGTGTGCAAAAAGTTGGTTCAGTGGAGTTTTTCGTTTGGTTTGGACAGAAGACTTTCCCAGTTAGGGCGTGCCTTGGTTGTAGGGAGGAAGGTCTTCTGGTCAAATTTTGTCTACACAACATTTTTGGTCAGAAGACTCTCCACGTTATGGCGTGCCTTGGCTGTAATCCTGGCAGTCTTCTGCCTAAGCGTCAAAAAAAAAAAAAAAAAAAAAAAAAAAGCGGGAGTTGGGAAGACTCTCCGCGTTATGGCGTCTTGGCTATAATCTTGGAGTCTTACGAGTTCAAACTTGACCACATTTTCCTTTCCTTTCCCTTTTGGTCTGTTTTGTTTTCCTTCTTTTCTTCCCTTTCCTTTTTACCATCTTCTTCCTCCTTGTTTTCTTTTGTTTTCTTTTCCTTTTGTTCTTGTTTGCTCGGTCAGATCCGGTCCACCTCATCGTCGGTCCGCATTGTTTCAGGGTCATGAGTTCTTCTGCCGTTGCTTTCGCCGTCATTGCTGTTGCCTCGTTGTTGCTACTTGAGTTCTTGGAGTTCTTGTCGGCCGTAAACTTCTTGTCGTCGCCGTGTCGCCATGACCACCCAGATCTTCATCTCCAGTTCCTGTTTGTTGGGTTCCATTGACACGCAAACCACCACGCCACCAGCCCTCTGCTGCTTTGCTCCCTGGCCTTGCGCTGCCGGCTCCACCGTCCGGTCGACTCTGCCATCTTCGCCGCCTCCGTGTTTCCCCCGGTGTCGTTGCTGCTCTTGCGTGCCAAGAGCCAGCCGTGGAGTTCCCTTGTAGCTGCGACGACGTGGTGCGTTTTCCAACCACCAACATCTGATTCCTCCGCCGCCGCTGCAGCTCTTCTTCTGCTTAGTTCGATACCCACTCCTCCTATTTGAGCTGATTTCTAGGCAGTAGCCGTATGCAAATTCCCTCAGCATAGCCACTACTGCTAGTGGCTCAGGTTTACTTTCTCGATTTCAACTTCATAGCTGAGGCCAGATTAGTCTAAGTGTAGCTGATGCCAGATCTTACTTGCTTAGCTGAAGTCAGATTTTACTCTATTATTGTTATGGCCTGACGATTGAGTTGCTTGGTTCTTTGTCTGCGTTGTGTGCTATTTCCTGGAATTGAATTGACTGCCGTAGTTGGTCATTGTTGCTATTAGTGATTTCTGGTGCAATTTCTAGGTAATGGTGGCTTGTTGCAATTGTTGAGTTGTTGATTTTCCTGGGTAGTTTGTTGGTGCCTTTTCCTTTCTGTGGTTTTCACTGGGTGTTTGTGGCCTCTTCTGTGAGCCTTGGGATTTTGATAACCTAGCCATGGCTAAAGCTAAACAAAAGTCTTTGAAAAAAGGAAAAGCCCCAATCAAATTAGAACCCACTCCTTCTAGGCCTAAACCTTCACCATCTTCGGGAGCTACTACTTCTCGGCCTAGAAAACGTTCCCGGTTAGGCTTACCTACCGGGTTTATGCCCCATGATGGCATTCATGTGAGAGCGTCTCTTGAGGGGTTGACTGTTGAGCAACGAGCTCGTTTTGAGCAGATTAAGGGCCGCCCATTTGCTGCTTGTAAGTGCCTCCATCCTGCCACTGTTGCTAAGTTAAAGGTCGATGATGAAGTTTTTCAATTATTCTCTAATATTGGTTGGGAAAGATTTCTATCGGCTGATGGCCCCACCCACTCTGAATTGTCATGGGAATTTTACTCCACTTTTCAATTTGTTCGACCCCCTAATTGCACTTTGGATACCCCTGGTGTGATTAAATTTCGTTTAATGGGTCATGTGTGCCATTTGTCTATTACTGAATTTAATGTGCTATTGGGATTTGTGGAGGAAACTGAGGTTACATCGGAAGCCTATCTTACCTGTGCTTGTGATTATGTGAAGCCTTTTGTTACTGATTATATTGATATTTGGAGGGAGTGGTCCATTGATAAACAGGTGTACAACCCTAGCAAATCTAAGGCTTACTTTTTGAAGGATCCTGTTTTGAGATTGATTCAACGGCTTCTAGCTTATACATTCTCTGGACGAAGGGATAACTCTGGCACCCTTACCAAGACTGAATTCTACTTCTTATGGTGCATGGTCCACAAAGAGCGGCTCAATTTTGGTGCATGCTCCTCCACCGTTTTCTGTGGATGCCCGTCTTCGTCGCATGGAGGAGCAGCTTCATCGCATGGATGGTCGTTTGGAGGCTATTGAGCTCCAGCTATCTCGCATGGCAGGGACTATGGAGGCTTTCTTTGAGTCTATGAGGTCCCTACCTATCATTCCTTCCCGGTCCTAGCCTCGCTCTTCAGGGGAGTCCTCTGTTCCTTCTCTTCTCTTTTTCCATTGCGGACAATGTCGTGTTTAGGTGTGGGGGGGATTAGTTTGGTTTTGATAAGCTTTGATAACTCTTATTTTAGTTTTTCGTGGTTTTGATCTCAACTTCAGTTTCTATTTTTGTTCATTTTATTCTCTAGTTGCTTGTTGGTGTTGTCTTTTTATGATGAGTGGGTATTTTGTGGTTAAATTGCAATCAGGAGTAGTAGAATGGAAATGGCATGAGTATTCCATTATGTACTTGCAATTGACTTGAAAAAGGGATATTCTTGACATATATAGCCATTTGTGAGCTTTTTGAGCTTAAATCATTATTCAAATGTTGCTTTGAATTTGTTTTTGAGTGTAATTATCACACCTAGTTAGATTATTCTAGAACTTGCTATGATATACGTGTCGAGGCCACATTATTGAATTTGGTGCAAGGATATGATAAGGGCAATTAGGATTTACCCTTTTTGGCTTTCTCAAACCCACATTTACTATTTTTTTCCACTAGTTGACCAAGTTGGACCTTAGACCTTTTTTCTTTGTTTAAACATTACTTTTGATCACCTTTTAACCCGTTTTTTTGTTATAGACCCCGTTGTTTGAACCTTATGTCAAAGAAGTGACTTAATGTTTTTGTTTGTATGAGGATATCATGAGTAATGAAGGCGATTGTACTCCCAGTTAGCAAGTGCTTTTATGTTCATATGTTATTAGTGTTTTCTTTGAAAAAAAAACAAAAAAAAAAAGAAAAAAAATTGAAAAAAAAAGACAAAAAAGAGAAAAACAAACGGAAAAAAAAGAGAAAAAAATGGGTGAAGCACGTAAAAAAAGAAAAAAAAAAAGTGCTGTGTTTTGATAGTGGGACTAATCTTTTTGTTTTGTATGCACTTGCTATACTCGAGAAGTTGTCGTCGTGCTTAAGAGCCAAATATGTGAGTGAAGATGATATCTAAATTCATGCAAGAGACATTTTGAAATTTTCTTTGATAATTATGAGCCTAAATTACCTTTTTGTCCAACCTTTGCCCTAAGCCCCGTTATAACCCTTGTTAAAGACCCTTTGATTTTTGCATTTGAATTCATATTCAGTGGTGGAGATGTGATAAATTAGCAAGCCTATGGCAATGTCTTTCTATGGTGTTGATTTGAGTGAACGTATCCCTATTAAGAATCTCGAGTGCTGAGTGTATACACTAATTTCCATGTGAGGTTTGTCAAGTCTTGAATATCCTGATTTTGATAAGATTGTCAAGGAAATGTGGATTATTTGTGCTATGATATTATGCTATTCTATGGTTGATTCTGATTTTTGAGTCTTTGAATGCTTGAGGGCAAGCATTGACTAGGTGTGGGGGGAATTGTTAAGTCTTAAATTACATGCTTTATTTGTAGACATTTTCCCTCAATTATGGCCTAGATATGATTTTAATTGCCTTATTCTACTCATATTTGGTTTTGGTATTGATTTTAGGTTCTTGGAATTAATTGAAGATTAAAAGCTCTATTTTTGGTGAAAATTCCAGAAGACCTTCAAGGATAGGCCGTAGGCGCGCTACATTGGGCTGTGAAGAAGGAAGTCTGTGGAAGAAATCCTACGCCTGACAATTCCTACCATTGGTGGAAGACTTTATTTATTTTCAGTAATTGGTTGAAGACCCTTTTAATTAGGGATTTTTAGTAATTAGTTTCCTTATTTACTTTATTAATGCTTTTTAGGAAAATAGACTCCAATTAGGACTAGGTTTCCTAAGTGATTAGGAAAGCTTAGGTTTCTATTTAAATTGGGAGGATCCAAGCCGCAAGGAGGGACACCACGAGGAAGCAGCTCTATCGTTCCTTATTTTCTTTTGGTGGTCATCTCGGTTGACCAGGCAATTGGGAATAGGACAAAAAGACATCTGATAGTTTGTTTTCTTGCTTTTCCGTTTTGCCTTTCTTCCTTTTTAATTAGTCACTCGCTTGTATTTTGGTGGCTGCCTTCGGTTCTTGGTGGAATTGGAAGCTTGGAATTCGATTCGTCGTTTTATTCCTTTCCTCATTATTTCTATGGTTGATAATTTCTCAAACAATTGTTGGATGGAATTCCCCATGAGGAGCGGCTAGAACCCTAATCTACTCAAAGGGCGACTCGAAGGCGCGGTCCAGAAAATTTGTGAGATCTAATCGAATCTCTAACCTTTCTTTTAATTTGTTACTATTCGTACGTTTTCTGAATTAATTGATTGAGGGTTACTTCGTTAATTGAGTATTGTGGCCAGGTATTTGAATTAACTTAATAGCCTACTGTCAAATTAACTAATTGAATACGTAATCGTTCATTTAGTTAATTACAAGTGACGACCACCATAAATGGTTTATGTTGGGGAAACGTATGATCTAGTTTAAATGGACCCTCTTAGCGTGTTCATTGGTTAGGGTTGGGTTTTTCTAACTTTTAATGCAATCGGATAATTAAATTCCTACGGTCGTACCTAGGGTTGTTATCTGGTTAGGGAAGCAGTCAACGGTCGTACCTTGGCTGTCGAAAAAGTAAGGAAAGACTGGTTGGCAGAGCTTGTTGACAACTATAACTAACCTAGTGACGAATGATTGAATTATTCTTGCATCAATGATCGAATGATTGGACTGTGCCTGAGAAGTTGTTCCTTTGGGTAGAAATTTCATTAATTGCATTTTTATTAAATTATCTCCTATTCGTTCTTTGGTGATTTATTTTAGTTGGTATTTTCATTCCTCATTTACTTAGTTTATTTATTTTATTTCCAGTTCTATCACATCCAAACCCCCCATTTTACTGTGACCTGGAAAGAAACAATTTCCTACCGTTCCCTGAGGAGACGACCCTACTTGCCACTTTTACAAATTAATTAAATTCTCTGGTTAATTTCTGGTGTATAGGATTAAGTAAACTCCTTGGAATCAGGGTGAAGCTAGTAACCCATTGCACATCCGGAGTCCTTGATCCAGTACCAGATTTAACTCGGGAGTATTCCTGTGGACAGTTAGGTTTTAATATTTATTATTGTACAGGTTCGGCACCTGTCAGTTTACCATAGTAATGTATCACTTTAAGAGCTTTGTGCTTTTGCTAAAAAAGCATTTTTTGGTGGTAAAAGTATTTTGAGTGTTTGGTTAACATATTTAAGTCCTTAATGAATGTTTTATTAGAAGGTCTATTAGGTAAAATACTTTTTAATAAGCCACCACAACTCCAAACAGATACTTTCAAGTATAGTTGAAAGACACATAACTATTATTTATATAAAAAAATTTATCTTTTTGCAGATGTAGCATGCATCACAACTGATGAATATATAAAAGCTATTACAGTAAAAGTGTAGGAAAGATTAGTCATTGAATATCCCCTTAGAAAACAAGAAAGTATGTTTAAGCAAGGAGGAGCAAATTCATACATCTCTAGAGGACAAGTTTGTATTAGTGAAGTGATTCAATTGTGTCAACTTAAGACTTTGTCTTTACTACATTTAGCTTAGATTGTCTCGATGTCAAAATATTATTAGTCTGGGATGTAGATATCAAGAAGAGCTGTGTAACTTACCGATCTGTCCATACATTTTGATTGTATTTGAAATGGGTTGTAGGTAACAAAGATGTGCGTCGAAATTTCGTTTGTACTAGATGGAGTTAACTCTTACATTACTAAAAAGATAATCTCGTAATGACTAGATGGTTTAGTCATACCAATTTAAGGTCATATGCATATATTGGCTCTTTGAAGAAATGTATTGTTGCAGCACAATAAACGTCCAGCGGAGTCATGCAACTTAGTATTTGCTGGAAACAAGCGAATTACTACTTTTAAACGAGATGGAGTGAATTCTATCGTAGTGTTGCACTGATTGAATCCCTTCAATATAAGGCTAGGTATACACTTGTGTCAGCCAACTTATTCATATATTTGGTACAAAAACAGTGCACATTAGGGTGAATGTTTAAAAGTGATATGCCTAACTCGGCTGACATTCCATCAGCAATTTCACAATGGTGAATACATGCATATACACATATACATACTCCGCATTGGGTGCTCGACGAAGAATAAATTCTTGCACGATGAGTGGATGAGGTCAAAATTTACCCATTGATTTAACCACGTAAATTTGAAGCTATTCAATCACTCATATTAACGACCGACACTTCTTTTGTGTAAAGCAGAAAAGGTTTTCATGTAAATGTTTGGATAGATTTGCTTTAGTGCCACCGGTTGATAACTATTTTGTAGTAATAAATACCACAAATATAACAAAAGAAAATTCTTATAAATGAATATGTCAAAAAATTTGTCAATTCTCATAGCATCTACTTCATCTCTTCTCTTGAATGCCAGCAGCTTGCAATTCATCAACCCACGAGCAAAGCCTCAATAAATCTTGAATTTGCAGGACTGCAGAATTTCACTTCACTTTCCAAGGAGCTGTAAAAAGTGTTCTCCGTGTTGGATTTGGTTAGAAATATCTTAGCTTTAAGGAGCAGCAGCACGAATATGCTTACCAAATACTCCTTTTAACATTTTTACTCATCTATATTTCGTCCTCTCTCTCTTAAAGATGGGATATAATTGATTCTAGCTAAATTAGCCCCTATGTGACTGCACAGCCAACAAAATTTAAATTTCACCCCCACTCTAGATCAACTTTCTCTTGGCTGTTTCGCCATATAGGGACCAATTTGGTGCAAAAATTTTTATTGAAGGGCCGTTTTGTTTTATTTTCAAAATAAAGTATCAAACATGAATCAGTAAATAAAAAAAAAAGTTTAAGGGTTATTTGAGAAATTTGCTCTTTTTTCCCCTCTCCGTCTAAACTCTAAAGTGGGCATCGACTTCCGCGTGGTTGTTACGGTTCTCAATTCTTTTCATTTTTCTTCCCCCGACGCAAAACGACAGTGCATTGCTGCCGTCCCCCCGGCGGGACTAAAAGCACCATTGTAGCACAATCAATCGTGGACATCATAGCACAGATGTGCGGACTTTTTAGCAAGTTTGGGAGAAAAGTGGGAACAAGATGTTTTGTTTTTTGACCTAGCTATTTCTTGTAATTTGAAACTCTTAGATAATGACTGTAGAGGCTTTTCTATGCCTCGTACTGTTAACTTTTCTTCATAATTTAATTTAAGCAACTTATTTACCCAAAAAAAAATAAAATAAAATAAAATTCTTGACTGTCCCATTGCCACAATTTTATCTTGATCATGAAATTGTCAGGATTGTGCCCGATTTTATCTTTCTCCCATCCTAATTGAACTCCTAGGTGTATTAATTAAGGCTAAATTACTTATAACCTTCTTGTGATTTTATGTAATGATACACGATCCTTCTAAGGTTTTAAAATAGCCACCTAACTGCCCTATAGTTTTGTGTAAAGAAGAAAATGGACGGAATGCACAATCATTTACGGCGTTTATGCTAAACGTGCTCTAAAAGCACGTGTGATAAAATTTTAATATCGATGCAACTCCCTTATAATTTGTATAAGCATCAACTTTACACCCTTGTGACTTTTATAAATATCGACGTAGTTCTTCTATACTCTTATATAATGTGGTTATGCTATCGATTGATGTAGCATTTAAATAAAGACACCATTATTATTTCAACTAACGACATTACGTCGACAATTTTCCGTCAAGTTTCCACATTACATAAAACTGTGGAGAGGTAAAGTGAACATTCTGAAATATTTAGAGGGCAACGTGATAACAGATGAAACAAGAAGGGGGGTTATACATGTAATTTACGCATTCATTAAAAACTCATAGGACTTTAACATGGGCCGAGTCCAGTTGCACAGTTTAAGTGGGAGCTAAAAATGTGAACAGAGAACGAAGCGAAAATCCTAGGATCTTAGGTAGGGATAGGGACAAGTCCAATTGCACAATGAATACAAATGCCACTTAAAGTGGCAGACAGGGGGAATCCAGAAGAAAAAAGAAAAAGAAGAACGGGAAGTGCAGACGGAATCCATAAAAAAAAAAAAAAAAAAAAAGAATGATGACTGAGGACGGGCAGACGGGACACAGACAAAAGTCGGGAGGGAAGTCTCTCTTTCACCTACTGCATCAAAAACAAAAACATTTACCAATCTAGTAATAGAGGCTGGAGTGAGAGATCGAAATTCTGGGGGTGGGGGAAACTGGAGATGGGTAGTATTTCCAGCAGCTTGGATGTCATAGATTTTTTCTTGGATGCGATAGGGGAAAGACATGATTTTTTCTGGAAGGATCTGTCCTTCTCCGAACGCGTCTCTGATTGGAAGCTTCTGAGGTTCATTTGGGAGTCAATTCGCAAGCTGGGAGATGAACCGCCCGCAGAGCAGGTGCTCAGTATGGGACTCAAGATTGAAGCTGCAGCCCGGGAGCTCGCCCGGGACGCTGTACTTGTAGACAGCAGCAGCAGCAGCAGCACCGACGAGATGAAGCTGTGCGGGTCGGATTCCAAACTTCTCTATGAGTGTTACAAGAAAACCTGCTATTTGATCGAAGAGATCGGAGGAGCCGTTGACAGCCTTTTGGTTTCATCCGGGGGGTCGTCCTCGTCGTTTCGGCTGCAATCTCCTTCTGATGTTTCTTTTGTGTTACAATTTGTATCCACTCTAGCCGAGACTGTGAAGCGGACTGCGTGGCTGTCTACGCTCGGGGAATTGGTTAACTATCTAGGCTTGATCCAGAATTACATGAAAGATGTGTTCAAGGATCTCGACTTCGCAGCAGCAGCAGAAGGAGCAGGGCGTGATGATGTAAATGTTATCAGTGATTTCGTGACTCGTGTTTCCTCTGGGGTGGTACGCATTGCCATCCACACTCTCAAGTTTCGAATTTACCAAAAAAGGCCAACAGGCATAACCGAAGTGGAAGAATTTCTTAAGCTAAATTTATCTGTAAAAGACTTGCAAGACGAGCTTCATCTTGCAGATATGGAGTTCCATCTCCATTTCCTTATAGCTCTCCATAAAGTTGGAGGATTTAAGCCCGATTTCTGCCTTCATTTCTGCGCATATGTTTTTCAAACGAATCTATGTGTATATGTTAGCCAGAGTAGAGCTTTTCAAACGAATCCACGTTTGAAACAGATCCCTCGGCTGTTAAAGCTCTTAGTCATCACCAAAATAAAGCAGGAGCAGGAGCAGGAGGAGGATCAAACTATACGAATTTTCTTTGCGGAAATTTATACGCAGCTTTTGCATGGGCTATTTATCTATGAGTATCAACATCGTGAGCTATTTATAAAAGTTTGTCTTCTCCGAGCAGAGCTTTTCCTCAAGGGGATGCTTCTCGGTGACGTTGAACGGAGCACTCTCCAAATTAAAAATCTGCTCAATCGTGTTAAAGGTGACGTTCATCGGACTGCAAAAGAATTGATACGTTTTTTGGGAAATCTTCCACATGAGGAGGCAGAATATGGGAATAAGATCTTGGCTCTCATTAAACAAGTGGACTCCAAGGTAGCATCTCTCCGTCAGTTGTTTGAGGCCAAGAAGATAACAGAACTCACGGTGAGAAACTCAATTCTCCTGTTGCTTCTTAACATTGTTGCTTTCAAAGCACAAGCATTATTTGAGGAGTTACCACTTGAGAATAGTGGTGCGGCAGATTCCAAGGCTTTTGGAAGAGATCTAATTGCACTTCCTGAGCAGCTTAATCTTTTCACACTTCTCTGCAACCAGCTGAAGGAGGAGACAGAGGACATGGACATGATCTTCCCACAAACTGAAACTTTTGATGCAGGGATAATAGGACCCATCAACAACGTGATCATCTCATCTTCTAAACTGCTAGATAAGCTGAATGATATCAAGGCTAAGCTCAGAGAGATTATTCCCCAATTTCCATTGTCTGATTTTCCCGAGACTTACAAGCTAGGGTTCGTCTATTTTCTCATGAGAAAATTAGAGAAGCTGCTGAAATATGATCCTGAATCAATTGGACCGTTCAAGAGGTGCATAAAAGAGATTCATCTACATTTCAAGTCTTTGGGCTCTTTTTTCATGAAAATTTCAGAGTCAAATATGGATGACAATCCGAAACTGAAAGATCTTGGTGGTCATCTTGCCAATATAGCATATAAAATTGAGTATGTTATTGACTCAATTGAGGTATATGCTCCATGGCAACATTTCTTTTTGTTTTATGATCTACTAGAGGAGCTAAGAGTCGTTAATAAGCGAGCCTGTAGTATTCAGTTGACAACCTCTGATGCTGAATTCCTAGATAGCAAACACGTCATCCAGGTTCCACAGAGCATGATCTCACAGGATGCTATACCAGCAATGAATGGATTGGTGGTGGATCTCAGAGATGAAGAACAATTTGTGATTGATCAACTCATCAAAGGATCCCCACAGCGTGGTGTTGTTTCCATTGTTGGAATGCCTGGTATTGGCAAGACAACACTGGCTTGGAAAGTGTTTAACTATCCAAATGTCGCGTATCACTTTCATTGTCGGGCATGGTGTACTGTTGCACAAGTATATGAGAAAAGAGAACTGTTGCTGGAGATTTTACGTGGCATTCAGGGGCTTACGGATGAAATTCGTCAAATGAGTAACGAAGATCTCCAATTAAAATTGCGTCAGTGCTTGTTAAGAAACAAGTTTCTCATTGTTATGGATGACGTGTGGGATGCCGGAGTTTGGAATGAGTTAAGAAATTCGTTCCCTGATGACGCGAATGGAAGCAGAATTTTGATAACCAGCCGTCTTCGGGATGTGGCCATGGAAATTGAACCAAATAGTGATCCTCATTCTCTGCGCCTACTTTCTGATGATGAAAGTTGGAACTTATTAGTAGGGAAAGTATTCCATGGTGAAGGTTGTCCTGAAGAATTGTTGCTAGTTGGAAAAGAAATTGCCAAAAAGTGTAGAGGATTGCCTCTTGCTATTGTCGCAATAACTGGTCTTCTCAGAAGGATAGAAAAGAGCAGAGAATCGTGGGAGAAAGTGGCAAAAAGCTTGATTGCAGAAATTATGGAAGATCCAAAAGCTCGGTGCATGGAAATCTTAGAATTGAGTTACAAGCACTTACCTGGATATCTAAAACCGTGCTTTCTTTATTTGGGCATTTTTCTTGAGGACAAGGATATTCCTGTTAGCAAGTTGATACGGCTTTGGCTTGCTGAAGGATTCATCCAAGACACAGAGTTGAAGAGCTTAGAAGGTGTTGCTGAAGGTTACTTGATGGAGTTGATTAGCAGAAGCCTGGTGGAAATCTCCCAAAAAAGATCCAATGGAGCGGTCAAAACATGTCGCTTGCATGATCTGTTACGTGATTTTTGCCAGTTAAAGGCCAAAGAAGAGAAATTTTTCAAGCTAGTAACCAGGTCTGATGAGCCGTATGCTTCCTTTCCCAACTCAGATTTTGGTTTTGAATTTGATTTTGGCCATTATTCTGATCCTGTAACATTTGAATCCTATCGGTTGTGCATATTTTTGAAGCGAGTTCATTTTGTTGAATCGAAACCTTCTGGGCTGGGCACCCGTTCTATCATATTCTTTCCCTTGATTGATTCAGAGCCCAGATGTCCTTATGACATCTCATTCATTTGTCACAACTTCAACCTTCTGCGCGTGTTGGATTTTGAGTTGGTCAACATGGGTATCACCTTTCCTGTTGAAATAGGACTATTGGTTCATTTGAGGTATTTGGCAGTTAGTGGGTATATGCGTTCTATCCCACAATCCATAGCCAAACTCCAAAACCTAGAAACTTTTGTTGTGAAGGGGTTACGTGGTCAGATTGTCTTACCAGATAACATATGGAGCATGACAAGGTTGAGGCATCTTCACGTGAATATGCATGTTGCTTTCAAGTTGGATGATAAAGAGCTTGGTGGCTGCTCTGAGTTGGGAAATTTGGTTAGCTTTTCCCGTCTCTCTCTCTCTTGTGATGAAGATACAGAATCAATAATAAAGAGGTTGCCAAATCTTCGTAAACTGAGATGCATATTCTTTCATCCGCGGGATTCTTCCATGAATTGTTATCAGTTTCCAAAACTAGATTCTCTAACTCATTTAGTGTCACTCAATGTATTTTACATCGGGAGAGCTGTCACCAGTGAATTCATTCTCCCATCAAATCTTAGGGAATTGACTCTTTCAAACTTCCACCTACCATGGAGTCAGATCTCAGAAATTGGGAGACTACCCAATCTGGAAGTTCTCAAATTACTTCTTGGTGCCTTTGAGGGGCTGATATGGGACATGGAGGAAGAGCAGTTCAAGGAACTTAAATTCTTGAAGTTAGACAATCTGAACATTTCTCAATGGAATGCCACTCGTGATCACCTTCCTAAACTTGAACGGCTTGTCTTGCAAAATTGCAAACACCTCGAGGAAATCCCGTATGAATTTGCAGACATAGATACACTGGAACTGATTGAAGTGCACTGGTGTAGACAATCTGCAGAAGAGTCTGCAGAAAGAATCAGGGAAGCAACTGGGGCCACCCAAGTCCTTATTAGTGGTTCGTGTTAGAGATGATGAGAATGATTGTGGATTCTGTTGTATTATTCCACGAATTTGTAAGATACTAGAATTTCCGCATCTTATTCTTCTCTTGATTCATTTGTGAGGTGACGTATTTTCTAATTCAACCTACAAACTAATTGATGCTCAACTTTTAATTATTGCTTGAGATATTTGCATTGGTGAATTCAATTGGTTTAAGTTGATTTTGGTCCTCCAGACTATATCTGCTGTCATTAGGATAGTTTGGCCTACATCACCGTGTGTGTGTGTGTGTGTCTATATATATATATATATATACATGGGGAATGGTCAGCTTCATCAAAAAGGAGAAAATATTACAGAGTAGGAGTTTGTACCTAACAAAATCCAGAACAACTGGAAAATAGGAGAGATGAGAATCTACCAAAGTAATCAACGGGCCAAAAAAGTACATAATGCCGGATTTAGTTGCCTATACAGAAAACTATTTTATGAAACTACCAAGGCTATTCATTGGATGCTTTGGTAAAAAAAATATCAACATCAACTTAAATAGATCAAAAAGTGAACAATAAATTTATCAAGAGGACAGAGATATTCCTGTCAGCAAGTTGGTGCAGTTCTGGCTTGCTGAAGGATTCATTCCCAGAATTGAGTCAAGGAGTTTAGAAGATGCGGCAGAGGAGTATTTAATGGGCTTGATTAACAGAAACCTGGTGATAATCTCCAAAAGAAGATCCAATGGAAAGGTCAAGGCATGTCGTCTTCATGATCTAATTCATGATATGTGCAAGTCAAAAGCCAAAGAAGAGAAATTCTTACAGCTAGTAACCAGGTTTAATGAACCATATGCTTCTTTTCCTAGTTCAGATTATGGCTTTGACTTATATTCTCGGCATCAGTTAGATCCAATAACATATAATGCCTACTGATTGTGTTTCTTTTTGAAGCGAAATCATTTTGTTAAATCAAGGCCTTCTGGCTTGGGTACCCGCTCTTTGATATTCTTTGCTTCTATTGATGTCCTTATGACATCTCATTCATTTGTCACAACTTCAGATTTCTTCGCATATTGGATTGTGAATCCCTCAACATGGGCATTTCCTTCCCTGTTGAAATCAGACTATTGGTTTTGTTGAGATATTTAGCAGTTTGTGGGTATATAAGCTCAATTCCACAATCCATAGCTAACCTAAGGGATTACGCGGTCGTCTTGCCAGATACTATATGGCACATGATAAGGTTAAGGCATCTTCATGTGAATGATCATGTTGCTTTTACATTGGATGATGAAAAGCTTGGAGGCTGCTCTCAGCTGGAAGATTTGGTCAGCTTTTCCAGCCCATCTCTTACCTGTAGAGAAGGTACAGAAAAGATTATGAAGAAATTGCCAAATCTTCGCCAACTTAGATGCATATTCTTTCATGAACCAGTGAATTCTTCCAAGAATTGCAATCAGTTCCCCAGGTTGGATTTTCTAACTCATTTGGAGTCACTCGATGTATTTTATCATGGGATCCCTCTCATTGCGAGTCCGTTCATTTTCCCATCTAATCTAAACGAGTTCTCTTTCCAACTTCCTCCTACCATGGAGTCATATCACTGCAATTGGAAGACTGCCAAGTCTGGAAGTTCTCAAGTTACATTCCGGTGCCTTTGAGGGGCAGACATGGGACATGGTGGAAGAAGAGTTTCGAGAGCTTAAGTTCTTGAAGTTGGACACTTTGAACATTGCCCAGTGGAATGCCTCTTCTGATCACCTTCCCAGACTTGAACGAATTGTCATACAAAATTGCAAAGACCTTGAGAAAATCCCGTATGATTTTGCACATATAACTACACTGGAAATGATTGAAGTGCATTGGTGTGGGCAATCTGCAGAAGAGTCCTCGAAAGAAATTGGGGAAGTGACTGGGGAAATAAAAGTTTTTTTTCGTAGTTCATATTAAGATCATGAATATCATTGTGGATTTACTTTATGTTAATTCTTCAACTCAGTTGTAGTATAGTTAATGAAGTTTCAGCAACATATACTTTTCCTGTACATAATTGTGGGATGATTTTTCTTTTGATTCTTTTTGCTTGAGACATGTTAAGACAAAGTACTTGCTGATGAAAATCTAGAGAGTAATCTGTTCGACTTTTGTTTGAGATAATTGAATTCATTTTGCATGAAGCTGGTTTCCATACTCGATATTATATAACTAGTGAAACTATTAACTGCATTTAGCAAATTGAAATTCTGGTTTTCAGATATTAATTTCAGTGTTTCTTCAAGAATTGCAATTTATCTCTCCACAGTGAAATGTTGACAGCCAGAGCAGTTGCGTGCCATGAGCGCAACTGAAATACCCTTTCCGATCTTTTGAGTGCTCGGCATAGAAATGGCTTCAGTAGCTCATAAATTAACTGAGTATGTACAATTCTAACTTTGATACCAACACAACCACCTTTTTAACTGAGGTAAAACCCAACGTGATTCAAGTTTTAATAGGCAGTTTGCAAGCATAATAGCCTTGCGACTTCCCAATAAGGATCATGTCATTGTTCTTTTTACCCGAAGCAAACATGGGTGCCCGAGTCTTCTACCCAAAAAATTCTCTTTATCGGATTGTAGGGGCAACTTTGTGCAAACAAACCACCAACCAATCCTAGCTAAATCCGAAGCAAAAGAGGTATAGGCGAGAATTATTTGCAGCTGATAGAGTTCATGGTATTGGACACACCAAGCAATCTCCAATGGCAATGGGCTAACATGAGAACATGCATAGTTCAATCTTCAGTCGAACTGTCCCACTAGGAATTCCAGTCCATGCATGGGATTCCAGAACATGGGGATCTATCTCCCCAGAGAGTACCAAAAAGAGAGGGAGGTGGGCTGGCAACATTATGGTACATTAAATAAAGCATGCGTAAAAAATGTAAATATCCACGTTCAACATCTATAAGTTCCAAAACTGTTTACACTTTTCTCTAAGTGTCCGTTTTAAATAATAATCAGCACTATTTTCTACAAAATACAAAGAACACTTTTCCAAAGCATACCTAAATGTCGCCCAAAAATACAAGGATCACTTTCTGATGCACAAGGACACCAAAACCGATGCTGTGGGAGAGAGCTATTTTTGAAACAGACAAGCAGAAAAATACTTATTGTCTTGATTCAGACTACATTTCTTGCAGCCTGAGTTGACACCCACCTTTTCGAACTAAACATCAGACAATGAGGTCATTTCTCACCCTCATCATCATAGTATTCATCGTCCGTACTGCCATCGTAATAATACTCATCATCATCGTCGTAGTCATCTTCATCTTCTTTATCGTATATCAGTCCCCGTATATTCTTTGTCCTTATTTGTTCTTGAATCCGGTCTCTGATGGCCGTTCCCTGGAGAAAAGTCCAAGTAAAAGTCTAATCACGGACGCAAATCTGATACTCATTTGTCTTCAGTAATCCAAATTCTAGCATTTTATTAAGGCCCGTCTACCTTTTCCTACCACACGCTTACTATAGAGGGGGCATGAATTTAAAAATTGTGGAAGTCTCTGTACTCTATCAACAAATTTTTCTTAGATTCTCATGATACAAAGATGACAATGAGATAATTACCATTCTATGGCAACCTTCTTCGAACATCTCAAGAAACCCAGCAACCAATCGATCAGCATTTTCCACCCATATATTACGATGCTTTGCCACTGTTTGTATCTGAAGGTCACAGAGAAAAGAACTCCAGTAATTCAAATATAGCTCTTTTTTTTTTTTTTTTTTTTTTGGGTGGGGGTACTCATCATAAGGGAAAAAAGCTGAAGGCATTGCACATGAATATGGACCCTCCTCAGGAACACAAAACTTACAAGCTCACTAGTGCTGGATGACACAACCGAGAATTAACAGTTGGATCACAAAAATTCCTAATAGTCATGGTCTGTACTAAAAATGACAGAAAAATTTGAAAAACTGAATAGTGTTTCAAGACAGATATTGAATACCAATAAATTTAAGTCCGTGATATAACTCAAGCTTGTCAATTGAATCTAGCTTGTCCAATGTTTAATTCTATTTAATTTATTCAGAGAAAAATAAATTATGCAATGAAAGCACACACCATGTGAGAAATCTGAGTATAACTCCTCAATGAAGATCTTACTGATATAGACTTATATTCACCAATTAGAGTGTATTTTCTTGGCATTCTCATGCTGCCAAACTGTCATTATTATCAGAGGGCTTTCTCTCTTTGCCTAGAGTTCACCAGAAAGTTCCTGTTAACGCTCCAAAGACATTAGACAATAGACGCAGTTCTACTATAATATGACCAGCTGGTCATTAAAACTCTTTACAATGTGCCAGCTTCATTTTTAAATCCACAACAGTACTTTTCTGTCATGCAGACACGACTTTCTTTGAAAGTCGATGACCTGGCATGAATTCATTTTCATCTTCTTCTTTTCCTTCTTCTGATGATTCGCTAGTATAGAAAGTTTTTCAAACAAATTCCAGAACACTAGTTCACCATTCAGAGGGCCTCTATCACATAGCAAAATTTCAATATCCCCTCTCATGGTTCAACGCTGTAGAAGTTAAATGGCACAAGTCCAAATTTGCAGTGCCAAGTTTATTTGAACTCCAAAATGAACAAAACTATAACCGACTGAAATTGCACTTCCGAACTCATATGGACCATTAAAACATAAAAAATACATACTTGCAACCAATGAATATGTCAGGCTACTATTTTCTTATTCTGATGAAATAGATTGGTTATATTGGCACATCATGATTCATCTTCAGCACATTATACCATATGTAAAAGATAACATCAATATGGAAACAAGACTTGCATACCTTCTCTTCAACTTTCTCTTGTTGCTTCTTCACTTTCTCCTGCAACTTTCTTAACCCCCTATTCACCCTCAGTCTTTTTTCCTTCAATTAAAATGAGAAAGTACTCAATACATTTCCCAACAAGAGAGATGCTAATGGACTTCGTAGACGTTCAACTAATCAGCCAAGTGTAACTCTACCTTGACATAGCTCACACCCAGTTCCTTTCTTGAGTAACCCCGGTCCAAGTTCCGCATCACATATTCGTTATAATCTTTCACTATCCTCATTATAAGATCCGACGTTGAGATTCCTTCTGTTCGCTTAGTCTCTTTAAACTTTCCAGCAGCCTTAACCTAAAATAAGATTTTGACACATGATTTTTCATATCAAAACATCTAGGCAGCATGTGCGGACTTAAGATTGACATAGCAGTTATGCACCTTGAAAGGAAAAAGCAATTAAAGGATAAGTTAGAAAAGAAACAACATGCAGGCAAATAAATTGTCCAGAAAAGTAGCCGAAACCAAACATTTAGCAGCCAAATAGGGTTAATCAGGCAAAGAACAAAGTAATAAAAAATAGAAGTAATAAGAGCAGCCACAGTCATTAAAAGCACTTGCCTGCATGGTGTAATATAATGACATTTGGCACTTACAAATTCATAAACATCATTGGCAGCCCCACTCGCATCAGCATAACTGGCATCAACAGAGAGTATAAACATACACGCATAATAAAAGAAAAAAGAAACCAAGAGAAACAGTATGGAACTGCAGACTTTTTCAAGTTCTTATCATTTCCTTTCTTTTGTTTGTCATATTTGGTTCAAGAGTTAGCAAGGAAGGACATGAACTATGTGCTTTAATGTCCAGACAAATGTGCATCCTTTCTAGTTTCACAGAAACCACGCTAGATCTTTATATATCATGGCTATCCTGTAACCATGTCCAGCAGATTCTTATGCTAGTCGATACTTTAAGGTTTGAAGAAGACCTCATCCAAGTAAAAAGGCCATTACAGGCAAGCATAATAAATAGTTCTTGGGTTTGTAAACCTTACGGAAGAGAGTCATGTGCCACAAAATCGATCTGATGTTTATCAAGGAATTCCTGTGTAATCACCCAAGGGGCATCTGGAATAACTTCGTCAACCCACCTATAAGAAACTATAAGTTAGAAAGAACAGACACACAAACATAAGCTTGCACTGAAAAGGAAACAGTACAAAATAACAGAACAAAACAGAAATTTTGAACTTAACTATAAATCCAGCTTACTAAAGCACCAAGAATTCTCTATCTCTACAGCTTTAGCTACAAGGCAAAAACTCCAAGAACAAACACTTGATAAGGGTCCCAGCTGAAACTCTATTTGAAAAATGTCTCAGTGGTCAACCCCTTCGAAGGGCCAATGGTGACACTATCGTGGGAAGAGCTGCTTCCTTCTTACTTAGTAAGGGAAGCTTCTGTTCACCAATGCAGAATAAAAGTGCTCTCTCAAAAATGATGGATAGTCAAAGAATATCGTTCTGCTAACCCAGCATAAATCAAAATGACTGCTCAAAACTTAAATTGGAGGTCTACTCTCTCCGATAAGAACTAGTGCATATGAATGTACTCTCAGTCTTTCTCTCTCACATTTGACTTCTTTGGCTGTCTGTTCTGAGAAAATAGACAGACCTAGAAGTTTGATTGGACAACAATGCAGAACAAAATTTCTCATAGTTGCAACGTTATCCTCAGAAGCCTTACAGACAAAAGGATGCAGCAAATAGAACAAGCAAGATGACAGTAAATGAACTTACAACAAAGGAAACAAAAAACGACACTCAAGTTATTGTCTTTTTGTGTCCCCTTTACCTTTCAATGTATAAAAAGTAAAAAGAATTAAAATTTAAAAAATAAAAGAATTAAAATTAAAAAAAGAAAAAGAAAAGGAAGAGAGGAAGAATAGCATAAAGTCTAATTGAAGAATTTATCCTTGAAATTGTAATATTCACCACTTCAAACGTCCATAAGTCATCCGAAGAAAATAGCTACACAAGCGAAGAGCATCTAACACATAAAGAAATTCTGAGATAAAAGGAAATGTAAGATTAGCCTCAAGAGAAAATGCATTGACTTCTTGCGCAACATCCCCTCGCTCAGGTCTTTACATAATGAGTCAAACCACTTCCTCTTCTATTAGTATTTACATAATGAATCAAACCCTTTGCTCATCTATTAGTATTTACATAATAAATCAGACCACCATTCACATAGAGAGCTCAAACAACAGAAATTACTTCACATCGACCTGCAGTGCCGGAGAGATTCATATCGCTCTACATCAGTCATTACTGTTTTACCCTTATATTTGTGGGTGACTTCATCATTGCAGCATCCCACAAGTAGATAGGTGTTGGGAAACCTGAATAGAAAATAATCAATTATAATCAGACTTACCAAAAGGAGTGACAAAAATGGCAATTAATCATGATAGCCGCAATTTACTGTAATTATAACTCCACCAAGGAAATATTGCAGCCAAATATTCCAGAATATATATGACATTCAGGAAGAAAATGACAGATAGCATAACTAGAATGCTACATCAGTTTTCATAAGCTTTACGCGAACAAAAAGCAGTCTGTCCCAAATACCAAGACTGATCCTAACAACTCTAAGCTCCGTAACACACTAACTGTGGCCAATATCTTACTAATCCACGCTTTTCAAGGCAAACAACAGCACATGTTCTTAGAATGAAATCAGCTCTAACGCTGCCTCCTTCAAGATGGATTCTTTATCATCCTTTTCCAAAATTCTAAAATCATATGGGCATCGTATTACAGGGATCAACCTCATAGAAAGCAAATACAATCCCCACTGCCAATATTCCCATACACAAGAAAAGCAGGCCAACATTTGCACAACCAATTCCAACTTTAAAACAACAAAATCTCATAGAAACATTTTATCAAGCACTTGAAATGACAATCTATCAACATAACCGAAACCCACCTCCCATATTGCCCAAAGATCACAAAAAGGGGAAAAAAAAAAAAACAGAAGAACTAATAAGTCACCAACTCCAAAACAAGAAAAAAGAATCTCAAATTTAAAAGCAAATAGATTAGAAAAACAAGAAATCATTACGATTTTTTAGCTTGCTCGAGGGAGCGAGCGTGGCCGAAATGGAAGAGATCATAAATTCCATCAGCGTAAACACGAACAGGGCGGTCTGTCGGGGGATCATTCATGGGAACTGGTTTCTGGGGTTTACTCTCCATAGCTTCCGTCTCCGATCAAGAGGCGAGAAAGCGAAAGAAAGCGAGGGGAAGAGGGGGCTGGGATGGATTGCCGGGGGAAAGGGGAACAGGGGCACGCGGGACGAGGGGAATCTGAGAGGGAATATCGACCGAGAAGATGCTTTGGGTGATGACACTACTACCTCTGGGAAAGGAGGAGGATGAAACTTGGCCGTTGATCGGATGTGAGTGAACTTGGACCGTTGGATTGGAGTCAGAAAAGAAAGTTAAAGAAAAGCAAAGGATGAAATTTGACCGTTGATCGGATGTGAGTGAATTTGGACCGTTGGATTGGAGCCAGAAAAGAAAGTTAAAGAAAAGCAAATAGAGGATAAACGGTGAATTGGATCCACAAGCAATAAATTGTGGGAAGACATGGGTTGGATGACCGGAGGGAGTTGGGGAGTATAAATGTGAGATTTTAAGTTCGAATTCTTTCACCTATATTCGAATTCATTCGATACTAAAAAAACAAAAATTGTGAGGAAAAGAAAAGTAAGGAATAAGCCAGGGGTAGCAAATTTATAGATTGCATTTTTGGGGAATTCAAATACCAAAACCATACCTCCTAAAATTCCATGCACCTTTTGAATCATAGGACCTTGACCCAATGCTTGAAGGGAAATTACAAAACAATTTTGGGAAATAGTTATGTCTCAAGCATGGCCATTCATTTCATGTAGTAAAAGAGTTTTTGCTCCATAAAATAGTTAGTTAACCATTTGTCACAGAAAATTTGAGAAGTGTCAGACTTTAGCATCCAAGTTTTGTTTAGTAGTATCAAAATAGACTAAAAGCTCTGACCCAAGAATGGGAGGACCAGAATTGGAAAGCACACAATTGACCCTTAGTTTTGTTTTCATTCATCACCGAACCAAAAGCCCCAGACAGTGAACAGTTTGCATAGAAAATTGAAGATGCTTTTGAAATTTTGATTCATGATTTGTGATTTGAATTTGACTCTCTCTTGAATGAACATGGAATGATGAAAGTTGACAAGGTAAGAGTAAGACCAGAAAGGATTTTATTTGAACACAAAAACTTATTAGTTCCTTGCAATATACTAGTACACCCTAGAAAATCAATGGTCCTTGATCCAAAGCTCGCAAGTTGCAACAGGACGGAAACTGAAATGTTTTGTTACAGAGTCTTCGACGAAACTAGCAGATGGTCCTCGTCAAACTAATGGCTTTTCCAAGATAAAATCGTAAATATAGTCTGCAATAAAGTAAGTTGCAGCAGAAGAGAGGCAGCACTGACCGAAATTATTCCCCAAGGACTGTTCAAATAATTTCTCCTCAACTTAGCCATCCATCGATTCCTACGTTTGTCGCAATGGATGTTAACTCTTCTGAATATCTCAGCGTAGTGGAAATTTCTGCTTGGTCCAGTGATGCAGACCATCATTTTGTTAAACATTTCAGAGATGACTTCATTCTCACCAACAAAGTTGTGAATGATTCCATGGTGGGAGAGTTTTGTTACATCCCTTTCAGACTTGATGAGGCACCCCAAAAATGTCACGTAATCTGTCACAATGTTGATTTGATCATCCCCACAATATTGCTCATAGGCAACCAGGTTCCGGAGGAAAGATTCTGTTCTCTCTTCAATGGTCAATGTTGGGATTTGTAGAGTTCCATTTTTGAATTCTATGTCAAACATGGCTTCTTGAGAAAATATGTCTTCTTGAGCAATTTTCTCTAACTTGATTCCAGCCTCTGTAAGTTCCGTGGAACAACGGATCAATTTCATATCTCCTGTGCCCCTTGTCACTTCTTTTTCAGGCTTGAGTTTTGATGTAGACCAATTTATGTGTATCAAATCAAGCAAATGTTTGATGTCGCCCGGTGGAGTTCCATTTTCTCGTGTTGTCCCATGACCTGGTAAAAGATCATTGAAAAAGTTCAAAGCAAGATCGATCAATCCACTTTCTTGGTCTGGAAGCTCAATTATTTCATACAATTTGCAGAGAATGAAGAAGGGAAGCTGATTCTCAAATAACATTAAATCGCGCTGTAAACTGTTCAGAATCCACTCCAATCTGAAAACAGGATCGGTTTTATCTATCAGATCCTTTTCCTTGAACTTAAGCAGTAATTGTATGATAAAGCAGCCATCTAACAGCAGCATTTCTACAAACTCGTCTGATGAAAGGGCTATATGCTCTGCATAGCATTTTCGCGCTTTTTCCTCCAGTGGCGTCACTGCAGCGACACATGTTGCCACCTTCTCAATCTTTTGACCAAGTAGTGATTTTAGATAAACCAACTTGTGCTCCTCCATATCTGAGAGATCAGGTTTTCCGTGATGATATGGTCCAATTGCTATAATCTCTGGTTCATAAGCTTTCTCATTTACCTTCCGCAACAGGTTATGTATTCTAAAGATGCTGCACCCTAACTCTGAGGCAGTGGTACATTTCAGCTTTTCTTGAATGGTGATGGAGACATCTGCACTTCTACTGAGCTGCATGTTTACTTTAGAAAAACGCTGCAGTCAGTGGAACCAACAAAAGATGCATGTTGTTGATAATCAATAGCTAAGCAAACAACCAAAACGCAAAAGTGAAGGCATGTGATGACAGGACGGAGCTCTAGCTTAATATCTTCTGGATTTAAAGTACTGGTCAAAATTGCTTAAGCCACGGCTAGCTAAACTCAATAGTAAGCTCAAGGCAAAAGAGAAAGAAATATGAATAGCTGCGTTGTGCTTGTCGACCATGGTTACTCCTTCAGCATGATAGAAGGATAAGAGTCTTCATAAGCATTTTCATGATTAGCCTAGTACATATATTGAAGAAAGATTAAACCTTGAGATAGTTTACCATTCAGTAATGGAATAAATTTGGAACAAACTTGTGGATGGAAAGGAATATACAACAAAAGGAAAAAACAAGAAAAGAGGGAAAAAAAAAAATTCAGTCGTGGGATATTTCATCTTTTTCATGATGTCTAACTACAAAGAGGCAACAACTGCATTGTTAGAGTGATGTCTGGCGTTCTGGCTGGCTCACCATAAACATTTTGAAGGGGTAGTAGAGTTAGTTAAAGATTTTAGATTTAGATGAATCTCTCTCTCTCTCTCTCTATGTATTTATGTGTGTGTCTACACATACACACACGTGTGTATATGTATATGTGCAAATAGGCCTGATCTGCCTACAGGGCTTGGCAAAGTGCACAGAAACGTGTCCCCTAATTACATCTCCCCAACTCCACTGGTAGAACTAAGCTAAATTCCTTTTTGATCTACTAAAATGGACTAAATGATCTGTTTCACTTTACCATATTGATTCACTATTCATTGATTTCCTAAGCTGCCTAAGGTTTCCTGTTTGGCAGATTTAGCTCACAAGACTTTCATTGCTGCCCACTTTGACCCATTATAATTGTAGCGGAAAATCCAGATGCAATCCACAAATTATGCTAAAACAAGGAGATTACAGTTTGACAGAATCAGTAACACGCTTAGCTTATCATTGTCTGATTGCAGATGGAGAGTCTTGGGCTGAAATATTGGCTGAAAGAGTCGAGTACTTCACTTGACTCTGATAGAGTTTGGAGCTCGATCAGGCTAATCAGAGTAACTAATCAAGTAAAAATGCTTGATTCATGATTTTACACAAGGAGCGATCATGCTTCAAATTGAAAGATTACCAATTCTTGAGATGGTACGTTGACTAACTTATTTGGCTATTGTTATGGTTACATCAGAAGTAATTCCTAGCTGATAAGACACTCAAGCTAAAAGACATTTAGCACATATGATAGGGTAAAAACACAAAAGAAGAGGAGCTTAACACATAATAAATTAATTCAAGTGAAGATGTTCTACCAGAGGTGATGGAAAAAATGCAGCAGAATTAGAGCAAAAACTGAGAAGACAAGGAATTTCACCTCAGGAAGGAGGAGGCTAGAAAAGCGCCAGGGTCTGATGTTGAAGTTGAATTCCAAAAATGTTCGCCGACCTCTCCTCTACAATAATATATATTTGTGCAAGGGAGGAACTAGGAAACTTCTGAGTGGACACGAAACTTCACAGAACAGAAAGACATTGGCTACAGTGTCTAATCAGAAAATGATGTGACAAAAGAGGGAGCGGAGCAGCACAAGCGAAACTTCTCAAGCTTTCCCTTGCTAAAGCTTGACTAGGGATTTCAAGGTAGATAGTTTTAATGCAAGAGTATTACTTTGTAAATAACTTGCTTGTGTACTTTCCTGGAACCAGCAGTTTGAGCAAATTTCTAGAAAGTAGGAGGGGACCGGGAGTGGGGGCAGAATGATTGGGGAGGGCTTGACCAGAGATTTCGTGACACCTTAACTAATGTCCTTATCAACTGAGTTGAGTCGTGCGAAATGTAGATAATTGGAACACAAGAATAATTGCTTTGTAAATAACTTGCTTGTGCACTTTCTTGGAACTAGCAATTTGAATTTCTACCAATTACGAGGTTAGCGAGAGTTTGAGTTGTAACACCTAATTTGATTAGTGCAAAAATGCCTTAAATAGTGTGTTTGGAGGTATATAGCAGGCCAATTTAAAAAAAAAAAAATTTGCAAGCATGTTACGCTCCTACACTCAAAAAAAAGGGCTTTGCTCGTTAATTTTGATTCTCATCCTCACTAAAACCCAGTTTGAATTCCCATTTCCTGTTGCCATTGTTCCAAATCAAGTGAAAAGGGAGAGGGGAAAAAAAAAAAGAAAAAGAAAGAGAGAGAAGTAATTATCGCTATGTTAAAGAGACTAAATGACCCTCATTGATTTAGAGTAGTATAAAACATTATTTTTTTTCCCCTTGTCTCCATTGTGTTCACCTAAAATTCCAAATTAGAGACACAATAATAATAATAGTGTACCTATAAGTTAGGGCTGGGAATGTGTATTATTAACACAGCAAGAAGGGTGGCCGCAGTGGACAATGACTCAACTGTAAAAAATATCACGATCGAGTTAGTTGAAAAATAGAGACAAGATTCCAATTTGCAAGAACATTTTGGCCCTTGAGAAATTTCTAAAAATATTATGATTTTTAAATTTTTTCTGCAAATAGGGTGATTTGGGTGTAGGGTTCAGACCAGTGATGTTCGCATTTGCAAAATCACGAGTTAGATGAACTCGCATTTTGCAAATCAGTATAAAAAAAAAAAGAAAATGAAAGCGAACTTCGCATTAGAATGCTAGTTCTGAACATTCTATGAATGCGAGTTCATTGAAAAAAAAAAAAAAGAAAATGTGCCACAAAATTTGTCAACATAAATAGGATGTTATAACAATAAAGAAGAACACGCAAGAATAGGTTTTGGGAAATCGATTTTATTAGGGCTTACTGAATAGTTCTGAGGTGTATTTATATACAACCAAACAGACTAGACCTAAAAATAGGCCAACCAAAACCCAGAATAAAACGGACAGCAACTAATACACCTCTGTAAACTATTAGGTAAGCCCTAATAAAATCGATTTCCCCAAAACCTATTCTTGCGGTGCGTGTTCTTCTTTATTGTTGTCGGTTATAACATCCTATTTATGTTGACAAATTTTTTTTTTTTTTTATTTCCCAATGAACTTCGCATTCATAGAATCGACTTCAATGAACTCGTTATGGGTTGTCATACATGATACATAAATGTCGTAATACACGATAAAAAAAAGGGATGAATTAGCGTGAAATGGAAAAAAATATGCAATAGAAATGGGAAAACAAAATTTGCATCGAAATTGAAAAAATCAACACAAACGGAAAAAAATAATTGCATCAGAAATGGCAAAAAAAAAAAAAAGAAAAATCAGCACAAATGCGAGTTTAGTGAAACTCGCATTTTCCAAATGCGAGTTTCCCGCGTGAAAAATATAATCTTTTCACTTTTTTTTTTTCGTCCGAAATTTGCCTAACTCGCATTTGACAAATGAGAGTTTCCCTGAACTCGCATTTATCAAATGCGAAAATCACAATGTTAGAAAGTCTTTTGCAAACAACCCCTCTTGTAGAAACTTTTTTTTTTTCCATCACATTTTTAGAATTTCCTCTTTGGCCCTTATCCAATTTCTTAGTAGGTGAGAGAACCCTCTTGGTCATCTTCTCCTCGTCAACGCGGACCCAAAAAAATTAAATAACGCTATGGCGGTCTTGTGCCAACGACTGCAATTATTAGGAAGATTCTTCACGTCACCACATGATATTGAAAGGCAAGAGCAGTTGAACATCAGGCTTGAAGTGCCCAAGACAGTATCAGAACTTTTAAGCAGAAGTATCAGAATTGCTTTCAGGTTCTACTTCCATCATGTATGATCAAGCAACAAACCAGCAAAAATCAGTCGACGAAAGCGCACCCCTGGAGGTTGATATGGATATTCATGACGGGCTTATTACAGCCTCAGCGGAACAGCAGGATAAAGGTCTGCAGACTATGGACTGAAGCCTTTCTTATCAATTTCGAAGTTTGGTTCATGATTTTTGGTTCAGCAGCTCCTTTGTTTATTTTCACTGACTATATATATATATATATATACCTTTGCTTTTGCCTTCTCTAGCACAAGAAAGTACTTCTCGACTCCAATTTTCAAGGCATCGTCCTGGAAGTCGTCCTATGATGTTTTCAAGGCATCGTCCTGGAAGTCGTCCTATGATGTTTTCAAGGCATTGTCCTGGAAGTCGTCCTATGATGTTTGGGAGAAACCGTGATGGAACAACACAACAGGTTCAAGAACTTGCACATATACGTACTTTTGCTCGGTTTTAAGTTTTTAATGCCTTCAATTAGCTGATCAAGAAACATGTCTAGCTGCACACATGCTTCTAACAACTGGACGCAAACTACTGTTGTAGCTTTAGTGTCCGTTTGCTTGAGTGTAAGACTGTGTCCTGAGGAAAAGATTATTGATGAAAATCATTTCATTGAAAAAGAGTCTCTTTTCCCTTGATTTTCATGTGTTTGGTAAGCTTTCCTGAAAACGTTCTACTAAACAAAAGCACGAAACAAGGATATCCTCCTTAGATTCCTGTGTTTACTTCTGCCAACTACCACTGCAGCACCACCCGACCCACCGTCGATTCACCAACCTAACGCCATATCCTTCAGAAAACACCAGAAATTTCAGGAAAGATTTTCTGGAAAACGTTTTCAGTCCAAACTTTTTCACAGACATGTGCTTGGAAATGACTTCCATATTTTCTTCTCCAGGTCCCAAACCCTGATGCAGGATCAGCTTCAGCTCCAAGAGTTTTGCCTGCGAATCCTACTCCGTCCACAGCTGTAACCAGAAACTCGGCCGTAAGTTGATCCTTTATGTGTATTCATTTTTTTTTAAACAAAAAAAAATATATGTGATACTGATTAAACTTCAGGGATTTATGGTGTTATGTTTGTATCGTTTTTTTTTCTTGTTTTCATGTTTTTCCATTTCATGGATATCCTATGTTTCTGTCAATTTGTCTGGAACTACATTCTGGAGTTATTCTATTTTGGTAGTTTTAACTTTTAAATCATTACGTTATATTAGATAAGATTGGTGTACTCTAAATTTCAACGTTTTGTGTCAGTCAGAAAGTACTATATTCTGTTAAACAATAAAATTCTTGAAAACGCAACAAAAAATTAATCAATTTGTCGACTCCTATAGCTGATGCTCCTAATTTATTTTGTAATTTTTATTATTTATTCACTTAATTTCTGTTAATGCATGTATAGCACTGCTATTTACTTTATTTTTTTTTTTTATTGTCGTTGTTATTTTTCTAATCCGATTGTTCTTTTCCTGATATATATGTATACATTAGGATCCAATTTTTAAATCTAATACTAGATTGCTTCTATAGTATTAGGATGGCAATTGAATAATCACCGTTGGAGGCCGATGATTCACCAAAAGATCCTCTAAACCCTTGCTTTTAATTACATTGTTCCTGGAATACCCTTCTTAATAAGGAAAAGGGCCAGATTGCTTATTTTTCCTTCCATCTAAAGCTAGTAAAAACTTAATCCTTCTCCAATTACGATAAATCTAAACCAGCTTTCCCTTGTTGTCTCTCCAATAAATAATTCTTTTGCTAGGATCGCATCAACTGTACAATAAAATTTCAGAATTTTTTTTTTGTGCATCATTTAAATAGTATTTAATTTCCACAGAGAAGATAAACCCTTTTTATATAATCAATTGATATGAGAAATAATATATTTATGTAATTGTATGATGTATGTCTTAGTGCTATCAACACTGGCTAACAGTGGCTGTAATTTTCGCAGGTCCCTAACCCTGAAGATGGACCTACATCTTCTACCACCTCCACACAAAGCCGGTTGAATATTCACACCGACATTTTGGCAGTAAGCGAATCCATTATTTGCACCAACTTTACAATTAGTTAACTAATGCGATGTTGATTTTTCTTCAGAAACTGTAGGGCCATGAGATTTATCAGACAAGTAGAGAAGAAGTAGGAGATAAAGAAGTGTTGGACACTTTGTCATTTTATCAGTATATACACAATAGTTGCATATATATACTAGTATTTTGTATAGTAAATCACTATTCATGTCTTCGTAGCTGTAGCATAATATCTAGCCCATGACCAAATCTCTCTTACTTTTGAGCTGTTATCAGCTGTGTCTTCTATGGAGTTCAACGCATGATGGTCCAGTCGGTCGTACGAGCAGATGGAGATGGAAAGCGATATATATATATATATATATATAAATTGGCTGGCCCCAAATATATTTTGGAATGTGTCAAGATGTGTTTCTAGTCATGGGGTATATAAACATGCATGCCAAAAAAATGAAAAATCTAGCTATCACTCAAACAGCTTTCTTTATGCATGCCCATTTTCTATAAGCTGCTATTAATTTTCTTGAAGTTGTGTATATATAGATAGGACGTGCCTTTAGGACTAGACTTGCACAAATTATATATACGATTGCATGGAGAAAATTAGGGCGTAGAATTATTGAATTTGGTTTCAAACTTTCCAAGAAATACAGAAATATGGGATTCATTCTACTACAGAAATATGGGATTCATTCTACTGAATGATTTTCTCTTTATTTCTTTTATTTTCTGATCTCAAAAGGTTACAGCTGAAGCACCAGCAACAGAGGATGCTCATGAGGTTAATATCTCAAATGTGAGACCTGGACAAAAGAATATTAATTTGATCTATTCACATGTTGATTTTTTTTTTTTCATATTCTAATTTGCCAAATAATATATTGGTATGATGAATAGTCGAGTCATTAATTTATGTTTTGAAGGTTACACCTACAACACCAGCAACTGAGAATGCTACGGCTGGTAGCTCAAATGTGAGACCTGAAAGACCTCCACCTGTAAGAAGAGTATTTGATGCTTATAATTAAGGATTAATATTTGATGCTTATAATTAAGGATTAATAATTTATACATTAACAGTATATGCACTTTCACTCTTGGATGTGTAATACATAATCTGAATTTAAATTTGAAATTCAAATTTTGTATATGTGTCATTATCTAATCGTGACATTGTATATACTATCAATATATATAAAATTAACTCTATAATTAAACTCATGGATTTTTTTTTCTTCTAATCGATCCAAAAAAAAAAAAAAAAAGATCGATGACCCCATTCAATTTTCAATTTTCTGTTGAAGGTTGGAATTACAGCACCAACAACTAAAAATGTTGCGGCCCAGAACTCAAATGTGAGACTAAGAACCCTTTGAGAAAAATATTGATCTTATATTTACGAGTAGATTACAATTTAAACCCCTTACAGATTAACACTTTTTCAAATAACCTTTTCTGGTTTATATCATTTTTTCATGTTTTGCACTGAAGTGTCAAAGTCATGGAATCATCATTAGTAACAGAGCAAACTGAAATGTCAGGACTACCCCAATGCTAAGATGAAATTATTTGTTAGCTACATGGAGTTTTGCATAACTATTGAAAGTATAGAAGAGTTATACAAAAAAGAATTACATTGCATGGGGTGAAAGTGTAATTCGAATGAGATTCATGTATCTTTGCTACTGCCTGATCACCATCATTTTAGTTTTTTGATGGATGTAATCTTGATATTTTAGCTGGTTTTATTAAATGTGGATGATTTCTGTCGAATTGATACTTTAGTTTAAAGTATAGGAGTTATGTATGACTTTTAAAACTATAAAAAGGTTAAGTGTAGAAGTACTAAACTACAAAGGACTGAAATATATCTTGCCTTACATCTGATAAACCTTTTTCTAATCTTGATCTTCCTAAATAATAAAAGTATTAATCTTTTCTATAAACAGTGTATAAACTAGCAAGTCTAGATGCTTGAATTTCAAATTTTCACACATATATCATGCATCTACATCGCTGATGCATATATTATCAGGAAACATCTATCTATGTTTCATGTTCTTTGTTTGAAGGTTAAATCTGAAGCTACAGCAAAAACTGAAGATGTTGCAGCCAGTAACTCAAATGTGAGACTTAGACAATCATCGTCTTTGCGAACAATATTGATTTTAAATTCATTGAACCTCTTTCTAATTTTTCCAAATAACAGAAAAATATTATGATTCAACTGAATATTTGTTCATGTATTCCTTTCTCTTCCCCTTCTCTTTCAGGTTGGAACCCGAGCACTAGCAACTAAAAATGCTACGGTCGAAAGCTCAAATGTGAGGCCCAGACGACCATTATCCTTAAGCAGAATTTTTTTTTAATGCTTATGATTGATGGCTTTTTCTTTCTTTTTTTTTTCCTTACTTCTCCAAATAAGATGAAAATATGATGAATGAAATCAAAAGTTATTCCTTAATTTGCAGGTTGTCATTGACAAATCAACAGTTGAAAAGGGTGCGCCAGCTAACCCAAATGTGAGACGTGGAAGATCATCTTTTAGGATGAGAACAATTTTTTCTTCTTTTTTTCCCCCCCTTTTCTAGAGGAGAGGAGGGGTGGGATTGAGAAATCAGGGTGGGGAAGGGGTGAAATGAAAACGGGATCTCTAATTTCCACAACCTTCTCAGATGAAACTTGTTATGCATATAATTAATTCACTTCTTTTCTAAATTTCTCCAATTATTAGAAACATAGTTTGAATAATCTTCTTATTTCGTATTTTTTGAAGGTTGAAACTGAAGTGCCCGCAAGTGAAGAAGTTGTGCCCAATAACCCAAGTATGAGACCGAAACATTCATTTTCTCGAAGCAAAGTCACTGGTATGTACTAAATTCCAGTTTGTTTTAGTTAATGTTTAGACCAAAAATTTATGGAATAAATTGGCAAAATACAACAACCATTAGAAATTAATGTAATAAGACATGTATTTCAAGAAGGCTCTGGGTTCTAATCTCCTTATCCCCTCTTGCTTCTTAAATTTTGCCCCTCCTCTGCTAGAAAGAAATTAAAAAAAAAAAAAAAAGAAGCACTAGTGAAAACTTAAACCATGAGGCAGTACAGTTTAAATTCCAAATAGTTAAGCTACAGAAAAAAAAAATTCCAAATAGTTGACGAGCAAGGCAACTTTCTTCCTTGATCATTTCGTGTTCAAATATCGAACCAATGGATGTTCAGAAGTATATTCACATAATCTTTTAATCAGTCATCTCAGCTCTTGATGTTAAAGCAGACGAAAAATGCAACACTACCGATTATGTATTCTTACATGACTTGCTTATCTTCGTTACAGATGAGAGCATTCAGTATTCAGAAGAAGCCAACAGGAAGGAACAGAATTCTGAAGAAAAAACTGTCAGTATATTTTCTGGTGCTGACATTTTAATTTTTCTTTTATTTGGTGGATAAGTTTTTGGTGTTGATTTCAAGTAAATATGAAATTATAGAAAAAGTTGAAGTATGCTATTGCAAATTATCTTTAGCAGGCTGATGTCCATAACTGCATATCTAGAGGCTCTGAAGATGAAGGATCGAGGGATGATATTACTAGCAGTTTAACAAAAATGGTTGAAGAAAAATGTTCCCTTCAGAATAATGCCCCAAGGACTGAGGAAAGAAAGGTCGAAGGCAAGTCCCAGAGTTCGTCCATTCTGTGGTAAAGACTAAGAGATCCTGACTGCTTTCTTGTTTAATTATTTTATTCTTCTTAACCATTTTATGTCAAACTGTTCGTTTTCCATGAGAAATTCATAGGAAACGTGATAAAGAGAAAATTGTTAAAAAGAGAAAAACATGGACTGAAAAAAATTAAATAAAATACAAGAAGACACTTTGATGGCTATTCTAATTAAAAATTCTATACAACTTCTTGGGCAGTTTTACAATATTACAATTTCAGTTACTTCATTGATAATAACTGCCTCCCATATGCTATTTTAGTGATAAACCCTAATTAAACTATTTAAAGTTTCATCTTTGCATTTTATTCTTTTGCTGCACTTACTTCTAAAACCAGTAATTATTTGATAAAATGTTAACTTCTTGTAATCATGCAATTGCTGTCCTAAAGCACCCAAGACAGTGTACATAGAAATTTCTATGTTATGTTGAAAAGGGCCTAAATTGATTGATGACTTTGAACTCTCAATTTTAAGAAAGTATTAGGGCAAAATATGATTGGGTTTTGACGGAGAAGACACAGACTAAGCTTTACCATTTTGATTTCCAGTTGCTTTGGCTTTTGAGATGCGGAGGAATGAAAAGAAGTCAGAAATCCCCTCCTACAGAATAAACTTACCTACCTTTTTGATTTCCAGTTCTTTGCAATGTGGAGGAATGAGAAAGAATACCATTATATTGTCTGTTGCAGTTTGGAGGAGTTGTTGGTTTTCAGTTCCAAGACTCTTTTTCTCACTCAAGATTTTGAGCATGAACTACATTCAAACTGAAATATATTTTGTGGGTTTTTGGTCTTCATTGGAGCTTTTTTTTTTTTTTTTGGTGAAATCTTTAAATTGGTTGAAAATGTTGCATTTCTATGTTTCTCAGGTGTTTATTTCTTTTTTACCTTCACATAGTTATTTCGTTTTAAAGCCACAAAACATTTAATTCTTTTTTGTTTTACAAATTAAAGGTCACGCAAGACAAAGCTCAAATATGATTTTATCTTGTAAAACTAATGGCTCTTGCAAGGAAAATTATGAAATATAATGTGTGATAAACTCCTAAAATACAATTCCATTATGATTTCTGATTTGAAATTTTTGACTCTCTCGACTGAACATGACATGATGAAAGTTGACAAGGTAAACCAAGAGGTTTTAATTGAACACAAATACATATAGTTGCTTGTAATATGCAAGTTATTAGAAGTAGACAATAAAAAACGAATGGATCTTGATACAAAACTTGCAAGTTCCAACAAGATGTTCTCTCTCTTTTCTTTCTTTTTTTTTAAATAATCTTTGACAAACTAAACTAATGGTCTTTGTCAAACTAATGGCTCTCCCATGATCTTATACGAGGATCGATCATGCTTCAAATTAAAATATTACCAACTCTTGAGATGGAAAATTAAGTTGACTAATTAACATGTTTGGCTACTATATTTATACCCGAACTAACCAGACAAGAATTACTCGAGCTAGAGATAATTAACTTGTTTGGAAAAGTAATTACCATGTAAGTTCCCTTGCAAGCTGCAACTTCTACATGTACCACAAACCATGAGAATGGAGGATAAGATTTTGTTTTCCTATCATTTCTTTACGCTTCTAATTTGTCCTAAAGATACCTTGCAGTATATACTTGGGTCATTTAACAATTTTAAAAACATAATTTACTGTTTACAAAGTACGTTCTTTGAATTATTTTTTCCCTCTTTGTCCTCATTACAGTCACAAACACCTTTTATTACAAATTAGAAATACAGAGAGAATTGTACATATTAGAAATACAAAGGGAATAAATGTACTTATAAATTAAGGAAAAAAAAAAAAGAAGATGAAGACGACTTGAGAGTATCACCATTAATTGTTGTTAAATGTGTCATTATCCTATCTCTCTATCCTTGTCTTTTAAGTATTACCACTCTTGATGTGTATTTTTCACAGTATTTTCCCAAACGACACAGGTTACATCAAAGAAAGTGTTATACTCATAAAAGACAGAACTTTTGTCACCTAACTAATGTTCTAAACAAAGGACGAAGACTCAGTCATAAACAATAAATGATGCATGAGTTGATGAACACTGAAGAGATGGATTTTCAATTAGTCATATTCCAACGCCTGGAAATTGCAAGGTAATTTTGATCTTCTCCAGTTTCTTAATGGCCAAGAAATTGCTCGGCGGTCTCTAGGTCTTCTTCTCCTCGTCAAATATCAACACGGAAACACATTAATAAAACGAGGCGCTATAGAATCCTTGCGTCAACTGGAATAATTCAGAAGAATCTCCTCCAAGGAAATTGAAACGAAAGTCCAGTTGAGGTTCAAAGGATTAAGACTGATCACGAGTATAAGTAAAAATATCAACCAAAGCCAAACTTTCAATCTGGACTTGCATGCCACCATGTATTATGAAACAGCAATTCAGCAAAAATCAACCCATGAAAAAACGTCTCTTCTTATGTCCTTCCCCGAAGATGATCATGAATTTGAGCGTATAATCTCAGCTGAAAACCAGGATGAAGGTCTACATACTATGAGCTAAAATCTTTGCGCCGAATTCTAAAGTTTCTTGATTGCATCTTTCCATTCAAATTCTCTTTTCTTTTTTTTTTTTACTACTAATTGTGTACCTTCACTTTTGCCTTCTCTAGTACAAGAAAAAACATCCCAACAAGCATTTTTCAGGCGCCCCCCTGGAGGACATTCTATATTGTTCCGGAGAAACCCCAATGGAACAACACATCAGGTTCAACAAGTTCTCTCTCTCTCTCTCTCTCCACATATATATATGTATATATATATATATATATATATATATGTACATTTTGCTTGATTTGTTGCCTATGATAGTTGATTAAAGATCATATATATTCTGAAGTAGTATATTCTGGCTATATTTTTATTCGCTTAACATGACAAACTTCAAGTTTCAAGTTTCAGCCTTTACTCTCAAGGAAAATATGAGGATCCGGAAAATAATAATAATAATAATAAGCGAAATACCATGAGGTTGCTTGACGGTTCTCTTTGTTTTTTTATTAAAATACTAGGCATGAAGATAAATGCCTCCAAGACTTGTTATTGGAGATAATGAAACTTAAGCGATTAAATATACAGAATGAACAAAAATTTAGAAGTTCAGCAATTTATTTGAAACCTTTTACATGGGGCCAAAATTTACTATGAGAATAGTTTGGCAGCCTTAGAGGTCCTTATATATTATATCCACTATGATTTCCCTACCAACTACTAAATTACCTCACCGAAGCTCCCTCTCTCCTTTTGATAGCCATGTTCTTTTTGCTTATTCAACTAACAAATTATTGAATTTAGTATCAAATTTTCCAAGAAATACAAAAATATAAGAATTCAACTTTTCTTTTTCTCTTTTTTTTTTTTTTTTGTTTGGGGGAGGGGGGTTGTTCTCAAAGTTTACAGCTGAAGTACAGGTGTCAAAATGGGTGACTTGGGTGTGTTTGGATAGGTCATAATTGGATAATTGATATTATTGAATCAACTCATTTATACCCATTTAATAAATGATTATGAGTATATCCAACTACCCATTCATGATTCATTTGAAATATTATATATTTTTAAAACTTTTCATATGTTGTTTGATAAGAAATAATAGCATCTTATTGTTACTATATTAATAAGAAATTCAAATTTATCTCCTTAATACTCACTGAAATTTGAGTGTAAATGTATATTTATTTTTAAATGGGTAAATCAAATCAACCCACTACTCATCAATTAAATGGGTATAATTGGATACCCATTTATATCCATTTAAACTTAATGAATGGATTTGGGTAGGTTTGGATAAATCAACGTAATTGAATTATGATTGACATTTCTAAATTGAAACACCAAAAACGGAAGATGCAGGTGAGGTCAATAGTCAAATGTGAGACCTGAAGGATCTTCATCTCCAAGAACAGTATTTGATGCTTACAAGTTACAACCCATGGATTTCTGTTTCCCAAGCTTTCCAAGAAACCGAAGAATATGATGAATCCATCCTATGTTAAACTTCTTTTCTTTTTTTGAAGGTTGGAATTGCAGCAACTGCAAGGGAAGACGTTAAAGCCCATAACTCAAATGTGAGACTTGGGCATCTTAGTGAAGAATATGCAGTCTTTTTATTTGATGACCCTTTCTCTAGCCTTTCCAAATAATAGAAACGTAAATGACTCAATGATAATTTTCTTTCTAATTCCAAATAAAAAGAATAGGATGATTCAACTCAATTTTGTTTAATTATGTATTCTTTTTTGTCCTTTTTTTCTTTTTTGGAACACAAGTACTAGCTAGCAACTGAGAAGTACTACTCTCAGTAGCTCAAATGTGAGACCTAGATGACCATTGTCTCAAGGAGAATTTTTAACTACTAAGATTAATGAATTTTTTTCTCTTCTCCTAATAACATGAAAAAAGTACGATGGATAGAGCTAATATTCATTCCTTAATTTATAGATTCTAGTGGTTGACAAATCAACAGATGAAAAAGGTGAGCCAGATAACTCAAATGTGAGACATAGAATAGAAGATCATCTTCTCGGACGAGAATTTTCTCAGGCATATATTTCTTTTATAAATTTTTCCGAATATTAGAAACATATGAAAAATAAACTTCTTGTTTTACTGTTCTTGAAGGTTGAAACTGAAGTACCGGCAACTGAAGAAGTTATGCCCAATAACCTAAATGTGAGTTGCATAAAATCCTTGTGTCAAAGAGGATTCAGCGGTAAGTATATACACTTTCATATTTATTTTTAGTTTGATGTTTTAGACGAAAAATTTTCTGGGAAATTTTGATAAGTATGTTTAAAACTACTAGAGAAGATGTAAAATACTAGAGAATGGTGGAGAGTGTTTCCTTGTAAAGAAAAATTCGCTGGATAATTAACCCTGGACCAATTTCACAGAATAACATAAACCAACTAGTATTTCATCAACTGCTAAAAAGTTGAATCTTGAGGAAATCAAGTTTAACTTCGTGTTGGACAAAAATCCAATAATTTAGGCAAAAAAGTTGAAGATCGCAGCATAACTAATAATAACCAAATTCCTTCCTTGATCATTTCACTTGCAATTGCAAATATGCTACAACAAAATATGCTCAGAACTCAGAAGCATTTTAAGATAAATCTTTGAATTAGTCGTATCAATTAGCTAATGATTTTAATGCAGATGAAATTAACAATGAAATACTACAAATCATGTATTCTTATATATATGACTTGTTCATCTCAGCTACAGATGAGAGCAATCAGAATTTGGAAGAAGCCAACAAGAAAGAATATATTGCTGAAGACCAAACAGTCAGTATACGTATATTCAGCCGTTGACTTCATTTTTTTTTTTTTTGTTGATAAGTTAATTTGTGGTTTTGACTTTAAATATGATCTAAATTATGGAAATATGTGAAGTGTAGCTGCAAATTTTCTTTGCAGGTTGATCACCAAAACAGCATATCTGAAAGCTCCGACTATGAAGGATCGAACGATGATATTACTAGCATTTTAACAAAAATGGTCGAAGAAAAATGCTTCTCTCAGAATTTTAACCTTGATAGTGCTCGAAGGAGCAAGGAAAAAGAGGTCAAATATAAGTCCGAGCTGGGGGCATCAACCAAGTGGTAAAGAGATCTTATTTTCTTTAATTGATTTCAATTCTTCTTAACAATTTTACATCCAATTGTCCCTTTTCCATGAGAGCTTGATAGGAAAAACTAACATATGACGATTAATGAGACAGACTGAAAGATTTGTGACTTTGAATCTCAGTTTTAAGAAAGTAGGATTAGTCAAAAACATGCTTGGATTCTGATGGAGGAGATCATACAGACTGAATTTTCCTTTTTGATTTGCAGTTGCTTCTGCTTCTTCTAGGTGGAGAAATGAGAAAAGGAATAGCATTGCCCGTTGTGATAGAAAGAAATAAGCACGAGGTCCAAAAGGAGGTTTTCATATGAAATACTTTTTTTTTTTTTCCGAAAATGTTAAATTTCTAGTTCTCTCGTTGTTGATGTATATTCTAATGTTATGCAACCATTTACCAACCTGGTTATCTCTTTTTTTTTACCTATAAACAGTCATTTCCTACAATGCATTGTACTCTTGTTTGTAAACTAATGGCTCTTGCAACGAAAAATATGAAACAGTACAAGTTTGGAAGAGAGTAAGCAGTATCTATCCGTCAATTTATACGACTCAGATGATTTAGACTACTTATGGATCGTTCGCATCGCACCGAGTTGATGTGATCCGATCTGGATCATTATTTTTATACAGCAATCTATCCACATTTGAGACACAACTTTCGAATAATTCCTGATGAGGAATTACTATTACTGGGGTGTTTGGTAAATAGGTTTCAACCTCCACTATGGATTTTAAATTCAATTATACCCATATAAAATGTTTGGTTGGAGTCAATGGAAATAAATTAATGGGAATGATAGACCTCTTCTATGGGTTTTTTGATTAACTACCTATCACTAGGGAATCATCTTAGTTATCCATCTTATTCTTCTTAAATCATCTTAATTACCCTTTTATTCTCATTAAATGCAAAAATAAGAAAATAAAATGCTAATGTTTCAACAAATGGAAAGAAAAGGAAAAGAAAAAAGAAACAATGAAAAAGAAAATTAATAAATTATAAAATCTATTCCACATTAACAAACACACTGTGTGTTTTCATCAAAACTCATTATCATTGACCACTCTATGATACTGATAGTGATAGTGATAATGGAATTCAAACCAAACGGCTCCTACATCTTTTCTAGAGTGAAAAATCCATCAAAGCAGTGATTTGATCAGCCCCATTCTACTGCTCATAGGCAGTGAGGTTCCTTAGGAAAGAATCTATATCAACAATATAATTAATATTATAATAGTACAACTTGTAATATTTTTTCAACTTTATGTCTTTAGACATGTACAAATTATAATTTCGAATCAAGGGCTACTTTGATGAGAGTCAAGGTTTAGAGAACCTTTTGTCCACCTATCGGCAAGCCACATGTTCCCACGTATGAAGGCCAAACTAGTTATAAATTGACAGCAAAAATGCACACACAGAAGAATCTATGCTATGAAAGGGCGCAAGTCCATGTAATCAGGAGGAAACTGCAAACACAGAAGAAGATACATCATGCTTCAATTATATTCTCTTCTAATTCTTGAGAAAAAAGGGAATTGGCATATACCGGTATTATTGCACTGTAGCAGTCATTTTCAGTATTACGGTAATTCACAGTGAGGAAAGTAGGTATAACAAGGTATGCTACAGGGCTGTTAAATTACAAGGTGAACGGTCAGTCAATTGTGGAAACACCAGTATCAACACTTGAGTGCTTCCGAAGCCAGCAGAACCCACAATTTAGCTGCTATATGCTTGTATGTGCTTTTTACGATTGAGTGGCTTGAAAATACAGGACTTGCTTCAGCCTCTTTATGTTACATGTAGGGCACCAGAATAAATCCTCCACGCCTTCCAAACACAGCATGGATGTGGATTGAAGTACAGCAGTGGCGATAAAGCACGATCCACGTCCTACTTTGGAGGTATCTCCAAGGCTATCCAGCCAAACTTCCCCTTTCGAAAATCTGACAGAATACGAAATGCAGCTTGATGTGTGTCACCGTTGAATAAATGATTCGCAATCTTCTGAACAAAGCTGCATTATGGAAAAGAAAATCGGAAGTTAGAAATCAAGTAAGGATAAAGCAGGATTACGGTGTCAGATCCAGCTCTAAAAGGCTCAACTCTGCAAATGCAAATGATTTGTTTTGGACATCACTGCCTCATCTATGAATCTGTCCAAGTGTAATGTGATACGCATTTAGCTATGCAGGCTATAAACTTACACTTTACCACAGCTACCATCTGCCTCAATCTTGTAGCGGCCATGCAGAGCTGTCATCCCTAGCCAAAACAAAGGTAAGATGACATCTAACATCAGGAATGATGTTATTATCATTCTATGAGGAGATTTGTTTATGCAAACATAAATCCAAACACAGCCAGAAGCAAACTAAAATTTCGGTATAGGGGGACAAACAACATCATTATTAGGAATAAGTTGATGCAAGAAGTGCACAGACCTACAGTTGGTAGCCTTGAAAGCATTTGCACAAGAATGGCTGCAACATCAACAGCATCATAAGATCTCTCTCCAATATCATCACATATGGCGAGTTTTATTGCTGCAGACTGATCGCTGATCCTCATTGGAATTATCCCAGGTGAATCAAGCATTTCTAAATCTTTTCCAAACCGGAACCATCTTTGGCAGGGATAATAAGATAGGAAAAAACAGTTCACAAAGGAAAAATGAGTCAGCCCTGTTCTCCAGAAAATCTGGCATAAAATATTAGCATTGCTATATTGATGTGTTAAAACTGACTTGTATATCTCCATGGATAAAAAGCCACTCAGTTTTATTATAAATCTGATACTTAGAGATCACAGAGCACGCATAAATTTCCGACAGTCCTCCTTAGATGTATGTACACATCATACGATACCTACATGTTCTTAGCGACAGTGGGGATATTGCTCTCGTTCTACATACAAGCTAAATATCAGAAAACAAGAGGATAAACATACTTCAGTTCTCTAGTAACACCAGGTCTTGGAGCAGCTGGGCACATTCGACGCTTTAACAAGCGATTTATTAAGGATGATTTACCAACATTAGGGTATCCAACAACTCCAGCTCGAACCTGTATAATGAATTATGAATTTCTCTCATAGGAAGCTCTAAGTGTAAGCAAATGGCAGAAAAATATTTATATTAATCAATACATGTTGAAAATAAGAGCTATGATCTCCTAAAACTACAGAATTTGATAATTAAGATACCTAGTCATTACGCATTTACATGAACTGCCTCAGTATACAAGAACAAGAGGAGGAACAATCTGCCTTATTTCCTTAATTTAATAAAGTTTTAAAAGTATTCCCTGTCTACAGAGAACACTACAGGTTGAAATATCCTTTCCTCGTCAGTTGCTTTTTATCATAATGGAAGATCTGGAGCATGTTGTATATTATAGTAGACTTGGAAAAGTAAAAAAGCTGATAGGAAGACATTTAAAGACAGCCATTTTTCTTGGAGTGCATCAAGACAGATACAAAGTCCATCAGAATGAGTTCAAAGGATAACTTAAAGATGACTTGTTCCATGTTGACCGTTCGTTTAAAACATCTAACAAGAGGACAAGGATGAATCCACCAAAAATTTACCAACAAAGTCTCAAGAACTCACTGGACGAGGAAGCAGTCCTTTTGCTCTGCGTTTCACATTCACACCACCTGCTAATTCCTTTGCCAACCTACCTAGCTTCATGGTACCCTGCAGATCACAGCAGAGAGTCAATATCCTATTTCCTTTGCAAAAAATGAGACACAAAACTAACACGAAATGTATCCTGTATTACCATCCCCAGCTGCCCATTGGAAAAGATCACTTTTACACCTTGCCTAGCATAATAAGTTGCCCAAGCATTCCTATCTGCAGTGGATATCATGTCCTCTCGATTTAAAACCAAGATTCTTTTCCGATTGCCAAGCCATGCATCCATCTGCTCATTCAAAGGCCAACAAATTGCAAAAAAGATTTTAAATTGGGTGCAATGAACTTAAAACTTCTGTGCACAAAGGACATTGCTTCTTCAGAGGGGAGATAAACTCCCCAAAAAACCTCAGGTGATTTGTTTTTCCTTGAAAATGAGGAGGAGATGATTTAATCTTGACTTTTAAAGCATGAACAACCTGGCATAAATAAATCATCACCTTGAACATTGGGATGCAACTTAGTGCAAATATAACTGATTGTTTGACAAGACACTAAGGTGGCCTGTGGTTCCCTTTGTTTAGTGGAAAAGGGTCCATTTGATAGCCTCAGATGAAGTTTTTGCAACTCATTTTGAACAATAAAGATGCCTTTATATTGATAAGAGTGCTTCCCACCAAGCTAATGGCCATAATGTGAATCATACTTCACTTTAAAAAGGCAAGACCAGCAAGATGGATAGCAGCGGCTTACAAACTTATAATCAAAAAGAAAATTGGGAGACTGCTCACATATGCCACTCATAATCTCCAATCTCAATATCACTCAGAGAGTGACAGAGGATAACAGTAATGCAGAACATGCAAATGAATGTTTCTATTTGCAGTCTAAAGTTTTCAAAGGCAGAAGCCAAAAAGCTTCTTGTTGCCAGGAACACGTACATTGCGAAATGGCAAGTCGACACAACACATTCCCAAGGCATTATGATGCACACAAAGGACCATAACTTTTGACAAGTTCAACACGATAGGTTAAGTAACAGAAAACTAACCTGTGGATGGCCAGTGGACATTGGAATCCTTGCATCTCGAACCTCTATAACGACATCCATCAGTTTCAGCTGCTCCTTCAGTTCTTTTTCAGTTTTTGATATGTGCCCAGGAAACCACTATTTGACAGTTAGCACGGGTAAACAAAAACCTCGTAGACCTTTGCTAGTTCAAGTAAAAGCTAAAGCAGAAGATGTAAACACAACAAAGTGTCAATCTAGTTTATCCTTAAAGAACATCACTCAAGTTCACACCTTATGATACCTGAATAGGACGTAATGTCTTTGTCCAGTGATATAGATCAGTTTCCAAATCATCCCAGTCATTTTCTGCTTCAGTTCTCCCTAAATTCGTACTCAGTTTTGAATTCCCATTTGTCTGCCATCCCAAAGCTTTTCCACCAACAATCTACAATTTTTTTTTATAGAAGCACAACATAAACCACAAATAAAGATCACTATGCAGGCAGTCTATAAAAAATACCTCAACCTTTAGCACTCTCAGAATACCAGCATTACCAAAACGAGGATTGAAAATGGAAATCACATTTTAATTTGTTTATATGACCAAAGGAAGCTAAAGACACCCATTGTGGAATTTCTCTGAATTAGTTTCTCAAAGGAGGTAATGGATAAATGGATACATTATTTTATTGGTTGATTTTCGCTTTCAGGGGCATTGTTCCTAAGCAGGTTGTAAGGTTGCATTTGGGAACTTTTCTTGCTAAAATTCCTGTGAACTAAATCAGATAAGCTATATCAAGTGATCTCATGCCATCAAGCTGTTGATCCTGGTAATTACTTTGTCAAATTCTAATTTTGATCATTAACATCTCCCCAATTTGAACTAAACGCAACCATGTTTCACAAAACTTCAACATCCCAGATACATAAACTTACTACACAAGATACATTAATTCTAAAAAAGTAAATTAAACCCAGAAATTACATTTATTTAAAAAAAAAAAAAAGCCAAACGGCCACGAATAACTACGATAGCAGAATTAGCCATACTACAGAAGAAACAAGACAACCAGAAAATACAGCAGAACAGAAAGGTCATGCAAAAACACAGCCTTGCCTGAATAGAGGACGAAGAGGGAGGAGAATGAGCGGTGCATATGGTGGAGGGCGGCGAGCAGGTTGTGCTAGGAAGAACGTGTCCGCCGCTGAGCTTGGTAGCCGGGAAATTGGGCCAGAGACCAGTGAGCTGGGTACTCATCTGGAATTCCAGAGATTCCTAAGAAATCACGCTTCTCTGGCTGATATCTGATGGTATTACTGAAACTACAGAGGCAAGACTCCTCAGGGTGGAGATACGTTCCCGCTTGGACTGCAGGATATCAATATGTTCCCGTCCGGGCTGCATTATCTGGGGAATTTTCGTAGAAAATTTATTGTAGCACCATTTTTTTTTTTTTAAGATATGCATGTGAAATAAAAATGTAGTTAAAAAAATATGAAAAGTAATAATTTTCCATAAAAGGTGTTTGATATTCATATGCTTATTCACCCAATACATGTATGTATACTGAATTCAACGACGATAGTGTATGAACTGTTAGTGCATGTAAGATTTACGTAGTTTAGTTTTATATTTATGATGAATTTGTCGAAACTTGAATAATTAAAAAATTAATAACAATACTACAAGTCTATTCATATTAATTTTAGAAAACTGATGTATTCTAAATGTTTAACTATCATATTAAGTTTTAAAAAGTTCTTTACATACTTTTATTGTGATATAATATTATTCATCAAATATTTGTAACGCATATCAAAAATTGATAGATATTCTTATAGATAAATAAAATTTTTATAATGACCATAAATCTAGAACTACATATTAATTAAGTACGAATGATTCAACAATTTATTTTCTTCATCAATAAATATTCAATTTCTAGCAATATTGATCAATCTATCGATGTAACAATTAAAGTTTTTTTTTTTCCTTTTATAAACTTAGCTAATCCATATTGAAAAGTTGAATCCAGGGCATTCGTAATTACTAATTTTATTTGCATGATACCAAATTCAATTGCATGGTATAATATAGATACTAATACAATAAATGAAGATACTGATAGAACAATATGCAAAAACACAATAAATTCTTTAACACGTCGAAAATTTGTGTTCTACATCCAATCTTATATGTCCAATTTCAAGTCATCCTATCTATTACCATCAACTATACTCTTCTAAAAAAAATTTGAATTCGGGTAAGTTAGGGTATGTACAACTATGAGTAAAAGTGGTAACCTATCGAAACAAATAGTTCAGTCAGATGTTTAACTCGAATTTGAATTGTTTGAACCCTTTTTCAATATTGGAGCATTAAAGGTACTTATTTGAAAGGTTGGTCAAGTTTAACTCGAACTTAATAATAAAAGATTATTTCTTATAATAGTGAAATTACTGAACCTCCAATAGTTCAAACCAGAATCTCGAGTTTAACTCGAGCTTGAGCTTGATTTGCTTTCTCAAGGTGGGTTTAGCTGATGACTTCTCTAGTCTGGATAAGCATTTTTCTCCAAGTAAATTACTTATGAAGGTTCATACCAAAATTGAGATGGTTGATGGAAGTTACTTTACCAGAGGAGATAAGATTAGGGCTCTAGTGGTTGCAGATAAAGTTGGTGCATAGTGAGATCCATGTGCATATGCTGTTCATCATGAACAATACATTGTGCTAAAAGTCTTACAAGTTGTTCATGATGAATTCCAATTTATTGACGACATTGTACATTGTTTCCAACAATTTGATTGAAAATTGTTTTGACCCCGAATCCACATTCTATTTTCCCTTGGAAACGTTAAACCATCAATCGGACGATCCCTTCTTGGAACAGTATGAGGCAAAGAACAATTTGACTAAATGGACCAAAATAGACATAAATATGAAATTACCTTACCAGGATTCAATTGATCATAGCAAGATCATAAATACAATTGAGTTGATAGGAGAAATGCTAGAAAATCTAGAGAGTATCAAAATTCAATTTTCTTTGCAGGACTAGGTTACACACGCCAAAATACTTGCTAAAACTCTATACATGATTCCATGTTACACATAGTATACATTCCAACCTTGCTTCGTGTTCAGCCATGTACAGTCATCTGCCACATGGGAAGCACCAGCAGCTCTGAAAGGAAAGAGATGAAAAGAAAATGCATGCTGATTAGTGAATCAATGATTCAGAAGGAAGGAAGGATGAAAATTAACGGTTTCGAACATCACAATGCTGCAACAAGACCATGATTAGAAGGTTTCAACTACCTTTGAATTGTCATTTGCAATTCGCTTCTGACCATTGGAGTACGATGTTTCTGTTGGCATAACCGGTACTTTTCCAGCTCCACTCTGTCTCTCCTCTCGCACTTTGTTAAATATGTGAGTGTATCCTTCTGCTGATGTAGGATCAGTCTCATCCCATTCACCGAATTTGGGAACAGCAGGGCTGTGATCAGGCTGCCACATTAACCCAAAAGTTAAGAAGAGAGAGAATTGACAGATAGAAAACAGAACTAAAACCGGGGAAGAAACCATAGCAAAAAAAATGCAAAATAGGTTCAATTAAGACAATAGTATTCGATAGAAGTATTGTTAACATGGAAAATCATACACAACGTAACTAGGTGGATTAGTCTAAATTCCAAGATTTTCTCTACCACCCAGCAACCTCCAAGAATCAGTATTTGATTGATGAGAACATGGTAAGACTAAACTTTCATCCCCAGAAACAACTGTAAGTTGCAAAAAATAGGTTGAAAGTGTGTGTCAGTATGCATGATCATTTTCAAAGATATTACCACAGAAAAGTTTAAGAATTGCATACAGTTTCATCGCCTCGTGTTACTGATCTTAACCGCGATCCCCCAGGAGTGGAAGGAGCCAAACCATGGAGACCTTCTGATGAGCCTTTTCTTTCCCAAGATGGAGAAGAAACTCCACTGCCTCTGCCGCCAGTCTTTACATGAGAGTGTGGATGTAGAGGAGAGTGCTCAATGCTGCGATCAGACCCCACACTTTGCCTAGCAACCCTCTTAGGTGTTTCACCAGCACTCGGGCCACCATGACGATGATGTGGAGAATCATGACTAGTTCTACGGTTTCCAGTCTCATTCCGCAATGGAGAATCAGTTGGCCTCCTCAAATCACCTTCTTCTCGACTCATCTGAAGTTCATGCCTTGGTTTTACTGTGTCTGTTCCCTTTGATCCTTCGGAATCTGGTTTTCCACTTCCATGTTTTAAACCACCTTGCTTATGATGAGGTGATTCATTTGCAGATTTCTGACTCATGGCATCAGAGTGCAGGGGAGAGTCGATTGATTTCCTCAGGTCACCATCTTCTCCGCTAGTGTGTCGCACATGCTTTGGCCTAGTTGCCTCTGGTCCTTTTTGTCCCTTTGTTTCAGCATCCAGATACTCTTGCGGATCATTTGGATTCATTTTGCCACCTTTCTTGCCCTTCCTGGCATTATCAAAGTAGACAGTGTAAGGCACATCTTCCTCACTTTCCCAATTGCCAAACTTTGGAACTTGTGACCGATGCTGCAGAAAAAGGAACCAATTTCATAAACATGATCCCAATGAACAATACAGAAAAAAGAAATTCTACAGGATAATGGTGTAGAATAGGGCTTCATGCGAGACTCACACATAAATCCACCATAAGCTCAAATGCTTGACTAATTGACATAGAAAATTTACTACCAAAAATAGAAAAATAAAAAGATATAACCTTCCTTGTCAAGACTTAACCCTTCTCAGGAATTATGCAAATGGCAAGATGCCAGGGCTGGAAAAATAAATCTTGCAGGAACATTAGGACTAGGTTCCTCTAGTTTTCAAGGCTCACAAATTTGTGGGAGAATGACAAGTTCACCTCAACCTGTCCCATTGTCTACTTTTAATAACTACCAAACGGATATCTGGGCCAAAAAATAAAAATAAAATCAACTCATGTATAGTTGATTTTAGGATTGAAAAGAACTAAGGCTTCATTTCAGAAGTCCATAACCATTGTGGAAAAGACCACTTGTTAAATTGGCAGGAACTAACATGCTATCCTCAACTTAATGCTTGCCAGGCTTGTTATGAAAGCCAATGTGTTATTATTCAAGCTCATAACCCTACCCACTAACATCCCAACAAGAGTACCATTAATTGCTGGATCAACTCTACAGCTCTTATGTTTGACATCTTTATTCAAAGAAATGATTATCCAATACCCAATTTTAACACCTCATAATGCATATCCACGTAACAACACAAAGGTACACTAGCAAGTAATTGCGACCTGAACCACTTACACAAGTTGCTACTGCTCAGAAAATTTCACTAGCATTACCAATAAACTCAATTTCTGTATGCTAATCCTTCAACACTTAAAAACAAAAATAAAATGAAACGGACCCTAGAATCCAATCAACAAGTCCGGTTCAGTTAGCAAGTCAATAGATAAACCAGGCTGGTCCAACACTTCAAATAAGATTCTCAGTCTGCAAGACATAAACACAAGAAATATCATATAAAAGTCCCTCCAATTGATGTTTAGGATATCAGTCTTGAAGCTCAAGGATACTTGAAGAGTCCAGAAAGGTGTTGTGTTTTAGATATGTTTCTGAAAATGTCAGTGAGAGGGGGAGCTTGGGGAAGTCAATTACTGTTTGCCAAGACTTTGAAAAGGACATTGATTATATGGGAGACAAAAGGGGGAGGGGGTTAACATAGAAAGTAGGAGGGATTTTTTCTGTTTAAAGGTGGAAATTCCATTATCCTTTGCAACCAATATGGAAAAGAAATGCCTAACAAAATGGCTCCTTTTATGAATGCGGCCACTTAAGCCAAACAGCTCAAAAGTTAGAAGTACAAACTAAACGATTATGCATTCCAAACACACAGAGGAAAATATCAACAAAATAACGTAATGTCATCACAGGACCCTGACCTTATTTGCTAAGCTTAACAAGAAAACAAGGCAAGGTCTTAAGATAACTATATGAATAGACAAGTAATTCACAGCGATAGAAAATGTCATTTTTTAGAAACAACATATTCAAAGTTTCAAACTTGACTCAGAATCGATTAAAATCAACAATTACCGCTTACTCCTGTAAACCTCACAACTCCGGTATAGCTCTGGCAAGGATGAAAAAGATAGTTATTTCTACTTTAAGGTACGGGCGACTTTTACAACAACATGATACGTGACAACACAGATAAATCAAATTCACTGCTCCAACAACAACAATAACAACAATAACAACAACAACAACAACAACAAAAAACAGCACATGCTGCCTTTCGAATGAGAGAAAACGAATTACGCAACCCGGTTGTCTTAGTACAATCCAACATAAAAAACTTAGGGTATACTATGGTAAATCTGGAGAAGTTCAGAATTTCTTTTGACGTATTCATATCATCCCTATCTAATCACACACACTAAAGATTTACATACTGCTAATACAGCCACTTCAAGGGTAGATTGCATTCATGGCTTTGCTTTTCCCCTCATTACTGATAGATGTAATATCCCCTCTACAATGATATGCCAAAAGGTCAAAAGAATTTACTGTAAAAAGATTAATCCTTTTTTGCAATAATCAAAATCAAGTACCTAAATCAAATACGTTAAAAGCCAGCTAATCATTTGAATCCACAATTTCCTTAATGATATATCTGCTACAGCAAAATACCACAAAAATGATCATTATCACAAAGCAAATCCAACTCAAATAACACAGATTCACTTCCCAATCCACATTAAACAACAAATTATAACCCGCTACAGAGATAATATTGTTCCAAAAACTACACATAAAAAAACCCACAAAACAAAAAAGAAAAAAATCATTTGAATTCACATTACTTGTTAAACACAAGACACAGATCAAGAAAGACAGCAGCAGAGTAAAACTCACAGCCATTTTCTAAATTCACCCTTCGAAGCCTTCAATCAAGAAATATTGGGCTGACTTGAGCAGAGCCCACAAGAAAAAACAGAGCTTTTTTCACTGAATTTCAGTTGGGAGAATGGCTGAGTGAAAACTAAAAGCTCGTCTTGATTTAGTTCCCAAGTGCCAACAAAAGACCAGCTCAGAAGAGGAGTAGAGAATTGGGTGTTGGAGGGAGACCGGTTGACTGGCGCCACCGGTTACATTTGACATTGTAAGTCTCCCTTTTAACATATGACACGTGCCTAGTTGACTGACTCCACGTGCTCTCAACCGGTCACTTTGATTGGGGGAGAGGGGTAACCGCCGCCAACCGGCAATGTACAATAAAGCCACCGGTTGTAAACTAATATTAACAGCATGTAACATTAATTAATTGTAGCGGATGGACTGTGTTTTCATCAACAGTCTTGGTGTACACTGCATAGTTCAAAAGAGTATAAAAACAAGATTGTGAATTCATAGTAGATTTATGAAATTATTTTTTGAATCTTTTTTTTTTCCTTGAATGTAAAGAAAATACACGTATCATTCTATTTGAAGACGTAGTTTTACCTTTTTTTTTAATGACTAGAAAACTGTAACGTATATCCTATATAGTATAGTTGTCTGCAAATTTATTTTCACTAAGGTATTTACATATTTAAAAATAATTTCTAACATGTAATGACCACCGTTCATGTCCTTAAGTTATATATTTGTTGTTGCTAATGCTGATTGTTGTGGTTGGTTGTTTCATTGTTTAAAGGGGAAAATTAACTACTTAGAACACAGTACAAATATTCCATTCGTTCTAATGTACTGTGGTATATATGCCACAAATCACATTTCTATAGTTTCACTAGTGTTGGTAGAGCATTTAATGCTATCAACAATTTATCAAAATATATGCGTCTTGATAGTGAGACTATACAGTGTTCGCAGAGCATTTAATGGGATTAATAATGTTTGAATAATTGGTCCAATTATTAATTGGGATCTAGAGTTTTACTTGAGCTGCACGATATTTTATACTTTTGGGTACTTGTGTTGAGTTGAACGGTTCCTTTAGAGTTTCAACTGTCCATATTTATATTCTTTTTACTTCATATTAGTTGCATTAGTATGTTCTTGAACCGTGCATACATACACACGTACATAATATTAGTGCGTTGTCCGCAGAGAAGTTTATTTTACTCTAGTAACACCAATTGGAATTTCTGAACCCTAGACATAGACATACCTTGAATGTAATTGCTCAAAATTTTGGCAAGGATTTAGATAAAGCATGACAGAACATTTTACCATTAAATTTAACAAATATTTTACCCAAGCAATTGTAAATAATATAAGCAAACTTTTTTGTTTGATGGTTGAAAATGCACCAAGGAGGCCTTATTTCAGTGGTTAAATGTGAGACCCTAAAATTTAGAAGTCCCTCTTCTCTCTCTCGCTTCTTAAATCCAACCCATCCTCTACTAGAAATTAGGAAAAAAAAAATGCATATGAAATGCAGGACCACTCATGCTAGGATTAGGATTTGATGTATGGCTTGGAATATCTCTAAGAAATGAGGTCATTTTATAGATGCAGGTCAAAATAAGTGACTACAATTTTCTGCAGTGGGCCAAAGGAAATGAACTTGATTTTAACTTTCGACTTAAGGTATGTTTAGCTAGCAACAAGTAATCAGTTGTGTAATACCAATATACCATAGTCCAAAGGAAGTAGAGAGAATACTGATATAATATCCTTCTCATTGCACCTAATATTGACTGAAGGCTACACTGAGGACATCGAACTATACGTGTTTTATGTCCTCCCAAGGCATAGGGCCATCTTTGAGAGGTAACAGTGGGGTTTTCTTGCTGAATTTGGAACAAAGACAATACCTTCACGCCTTCTATAGGCGGGTCAGAAAAGGCGCAGTATTTTAGCACATATTTTGAGCATTTGAAGACGCACCTTTAGCAGAGAGAGCTTAAAGGCCTAGTTTTTGTTGCGAAGCCTTGCACAAGTTTCACGCCTTTTAGTAGAACAGGTTAAGGCACAGCTTTGTGCCATTAACAGATGACGCCACTAGTAGGACACCTGAAGCCCTGTTATTTCGCGCCTTCATCCACCTTTGAGTCAGGCATTTGAAGTGATGGTTTCTAGCGGTAGTTAAAATTTCACGCCTTTATAGTTAATTCTGACACTCATCTTTGGAGTTTTAATAAGTAATGATGACTTCTTACATAATTAAACCTCAACCACAGGAAACCAACAATTGAAAGACAAACATTGTACTCTACTCTTGCTGTTAAACTATTGTTCTTCTTGATGCTTAGACAAAATTACCAACGATGCTTAAAGAACACCTCACAGTGAGCATTGAAAATGCCACATTATGCCTTTGTGCAACCAAAGACTAATGGCTGCAGGAACTATACTTGTTTTCGCTAAAAAAATGGTTACTTTCCAATAATTGGACTTCAAAGCAAACAATTTGAACGTTTATGAAGTGAAAAATCAATCTATGTTGCTTGTCATGAATCCTTTTTTTTTTTTTCCTTCCGGGTAGGAGAGTTGGGAAATGAAATGTGTGAGTTGATGAATCATCGCATTTGATTCACACTCCAGAGACACGATATGACTTTGCACATAAACTACAATCACGTAAGCTGACAATAGAAAGAACCGTATAATGTAAATTTAGACAAACACTCAGGCATTTATCATTTCTAGTACGACCACATCAGAAACCAATGGAAGTGTCCAGCCACCCGCCGAGACCATTTGGCATTTGTCTTCAAGATTTAACAAACAGAACACCGGAAGATACAGGCCATGTTCATACATACTGTATATAGCAGTGGAAAATATGCCCTTCAGAGAGGGAGAGGGGGGGGGGGGAGCAGCTATAACTTAGTGATACAAGCAGGCACAGCCCAATGTGGATCAATTGAGCACCCCTTGTTGCCTCCACGACATAACAGCACATTTAACGTTGATTTGCATGAAGAAAGCAGTCTAAGCAAAGCAGGGATCCAGGAAATCCGCCATGAGATTTGCTTTGCTTATGTTGCTACAGCTGCCACTGCCAACTGGGATATGACAGATTGAGCTCATTTTCCCAAGAAATGCACTGCTTTGAATTGAACGGTAAACTTGTGCCTTGCAGTAGCCAATATATCTATTTCCAGTCACCTCAGACGCTTTATTTTACTAGCATCATCTAGGATCTGCTCTCGCAATCCTTGTTCTAACTTCAATAATCTGGAAAGTTTGTCGGAAACTTGGGGAAAACAATCATCTTCAAAAGAAGCCTCTGTATTAAGAGCAAAAATAACTACATTGACATCTTCCTCAAGTTGAAGGTAGAAGAGGTTGGTGAACACCTGAAGGGGATGAATACAAACAAGAAATCAGTTGGCATCGCTGACAAAAAGGCAGAGACAGGAAGCAGATCGTTGTGCTAGTTAAAGCAGAAACATTTTCCAAAGCGTATTTTTTCATAAAGCATCTCTCTTAGGTTCGCCCAGTAACCCCAAAAATATGTTTGTACAGCAAGCACAACGCATGGACAAGAAATACACCACTAACCAAAATAACTAATATTCTCATTTTAGCTATACTTCACAGTTGTGGTCTCACTGTTCAGTAGAGATTTTCTTCCACTTTTATGAGTTTACCTTGATCACATAAAACTCTTAAAACAAATTCCACTTAGACTACCTCTAGTTCCACAATTCATGTCATTCAGAGTTCGTCCAATTCAACTATTGAATGAAACTAAAGCATCTAACAGCCGTTTAATTGCGTGACTTGTATCTAGTGTTATGTGTTAGGCATACGGAAAACAAATTTCATGTCCTGCTTTAATGATAATTGAAATACCAATGCATCTGATCAAAAATAAAATTTAAAAACTGCATTAAAAAGCATCAGTAACTTTGCCCAACCACCTCCAGACTGTGCAGGCCTCAACAACTACCCAAACTCCTGCTGCATGTTAACTGGACTTGGCTACAAGAGTCCTTTAAAAATGTCCATCCCTATCAGGGGGAAGACCATCTATTAGCTGCCATGCGTCCTTACACATTCCTGGCAAAGAGATCTGCCAACCTCTCCAGCACCATTCCATCAAAAAGTTTGGTAACTCATCTTACTTCATCAAAATATTTTGTATTGAAATATTTAGAGTTCGGGATGTGTCATCACCCATCATGCTCATAAGATTCCATCACAATCAACAACTTACTATTGAAATGTAAAACACTATAATAACAACAATTCAGCATATGATGCAGTAGCATGTCAGAACTCAGAATTTGTAGTTGTTTAGTTAATTCTGCTTTGTTGCCAACTGATTTGTAGTTTTAGAAAGTATTTTTTCTTGTGGCCAGAGCATATGTGCTTGGCATGTACCTCACTGAGGGTATTCTGGTCTCTTGGCAATGTGTTTGGCCCTATAAGGGCCCACTATATGTACTCCAGCCAGCAGTGAAAGTGAGTGCTGTTGTAGAGCCTTGATACCTTATTTGTAGCCAATAAGGTTTAATGGCTCAAACTTATTAAAAAAAAGTGTGGTGACACCCAAATTTCAAATTACAAAGTTATGGAATAATGATCAACAAACACTTTCAAAGTGCTTAAAAGTACTTTTTAGTAAAAACACCACTATCCAAACAGGCACTAAATATGTATACCATGACACTTAGTGAAAAGCAAAGCTGTTCAGTTCTTACCAATTTCATTCTTGAGAAAACCATATCTTTGATAGTGGACGATCTTGAAACCAAATTAATCACAAACAGACCTTGCTCAGAAAGAAACCTTTTAGCAGTCAAAAGAAAAGACTCTTCGATGAAGTCTGCAGCAGGGCAGGTCAAACCAGAGCTGTAAAATGAGAGGATGTGAAAGGATGTATCATGTTACACTAAGGAAACAAAAAGAGGACAATATCATTCATGTACCAAATTATCAAATTTTAGCCACAATCACCTAGAGTCTGAAGAGTCCACATCCACAATAAGTATATCAGTTTTTTTCAGACTTGTGCATTCTGCAAGGGGTACAGTGCAACTTCTACTTGAAACAGAGGATTTTCCCTCAAGGAGACCATGATTGGCAGTCGCTTCATTAGCCAACTCAGAATTTGCAATCTCCCTTACATACTTTATCCCATCAGTAACATATACCTAAAAGACAGTATAGAATGAAAGATGATATGCATTACAAAGATGACAGTAGAGTCTAAAAGAAAATGATAATGGTATCACGATACAAAGAATGATGATGGTACACGCAAATTCATAGGAAAGTTTTAACCAAAAGCTTGAAAAAGGAGGGAGCTCTCTCAGTAAATGATTGCTCAGAGAACTCTCAGAACACTACATGATAGGACATACTTTGCCTGTTCCATACCCCGGACGGGATTGGCAGAATACTACAGTGACAAAGGAAAACATAAAAGACACAATGGATTACCTTCAAACGTGTATCTTCTTTAAGAGCAAAATAATCTCTGGCAATATCTAGAACCACAGAATCTAACTCCACAACCTGCCAATTAAACACTTTGGCACATGATTATAAGAAGTTAAAATCTCAATAAAAATCCATGTCTGCTACTATCTTACTTCAATCTCCAGAAAGGGCAAGCATTCATGCAGAAACATAGGAAGTAATCCAGCTCCCAGTCCAATTATGACAGCTTTCGCCTATAAGAGGAAAGAAAAATATACATTTAGCCTCCTTCCAAACTAGAATCTCACACCAAGATAAAGGTGGCAGAGAACACCAAATGAAGTAAACTTATAAGCTTCTGTTTTGATGCATTTTATATAAGTCTGCATACGTAAACCATCACAAGTTTACAACACAAGAATCATAACCATTGCAGCATTCTAGAAACTGAAGGTACCAGCTAATTCCTCAAAAAAGAATCTCAGAATTTCATTTACCCATTAACTACTGATAACAAAAACCAAGACAGAAAGACATTAAGCAACCATTTAATGCACTGAATGGCAGCATCCCAAAACAAGACATCTCCTCCCATTTCATGATTACATCCTCTATATGCTAGGTGCTTGTGAAAAAAAATCCAGATCTCTTGTAGCACGCATATCAGCATGTCAAGGGCCAATAGTTTTGCCTCAACTCACACCTTGACATTCTATAACACACTAGCAGTCACTAGAAGCATCTATAATATATTGTACCAAGATCAGAACATCTTTTAAGAAGGGGTAAGAAATGAGGACTGTCTATCTAGACCCGACAATGTGATGATACCTAAAATGAAACTTAGAACATATCTTTTTTCCTGGATGATTAAAATGGAAAATGTAAAAGGTATGAGCTCTCAGCAGATTTATATATAAGAAAAACAAGAGGAGAGAAAGAGCCTTGTTACCATGACTCCTTTTGATGCCACATCGCCCAAATATGAAGAAATCAATGAAAATCCGGAGATAGTTCCAGAGTGATATGAACTTGCCAAGTAATTATGGTTAACTGTTAAGTCATTGCTTGGTTCTGTGACATAAGAAATGGAAAAGAAAATAGTGAGCAATGGAGATGTATGTGAAATTGAAAAGATGGATGCAGTTCACTTGAGGAACATTAACGTATCGATTTTCTCGCCACTAGCACTAAGTGAAACTGCCTTCAACAATATAAGCTAAACTTAATCCTTTGTACAAGATTTTGTAAGTAGAAAATGCAACAGATTTTTTGCATGTTCATTAATAAAAAAAAGTTTAATGATGCATGCCTACAGCTTTTTAGATTGTGCACCAAAGCAAAACATACAAAAAGAACATACAAACCCAGATCGGTTAGAATGTGTGGATGAAAACAGCTCGTGCTGGACTCTAAGTTTAATTTAGACCCTATCACACCAAGACTCAGCTGATTAAAATTCTGGGAGTGTTGGCTTCATAAAATCTGGCTAAAATTAACATCATTATCACTTTAGCAGGACTAGTTGGTTTCCCATTTACAACACCAACAACATCAACATGGGATTACTATTGACCATAAGCTTTTGAGCAGCATCCCCTAGAGGCATGCCTCACCAAATATTCATCAACTATGGATTGTCTATCAATGAGACAAGTTCAAGGTTTGCGCATTACCATACAGGACTGATCTTCTCTGATTTCCTTTTTTTTTGTTCTTGGTAGACATACGTGTTTTCTTCTGCCCAATTTCGCCAACTTCTTGTGATCCTACTCTTGTAAGAAGAGCCTCAGATTGAATTAAATTCTTGCTCCTTTCAAAAGTGAGCCGGCGAAATATCACATCCATGCCCGGAAATAGACGCCTGATATACTCATCATTGTTTTCATAAATTACATCTTCTACAATGATTGGACCAGTCAAGGAAGATGTAGCCTGAAAACCCCAAAAAGAGAAATTCAGAAAAATAAAATGAAGCTGGTAGACTTTATCTAGATTGTCAACATAATTATAGGTCATTAACTATATGAATGACATTAGCAATTCAAGTGAATAAGCACAAAATCATCAGTTCAACAATAACCACTTTCTGGACAAAAGTAAAAGAAAAAAGTAATAAACAGGAAGCCAAATTACAAGTTCAAAGGGTTCATTTCTTGACAGCTGCAGTCAAGATCTAAGTAGCAAGCAGAAAGATTTATTCAGAGCTTTAATAATAATACACCCAAAATAACTTGATAATATGTCCAGAGTTGTCATTCAGCTAGCCCTTGGAAAAGAAAAAGAAATGAACAAAAGCTATCAATGTGATACAAAAGCTTTGCAATCTGGGTGCCGAAAAGTGTTCGAATTTCAGAAAAGCATCTGCATCTGTTGCTTTGGTGCTGCATCAATAAGTCCTATTTTCTTAAATATCTCAAAGTCCTGAACACCTTAAGCATTTCTTCGTCATATTAACATAATCAATCCGAAATAAAAATACCAAAAACATAAATGTAACTAAACTGCAAAGGGAAATGCATTCAGGACTGCACTCCAGTAACATAAAAAGGACAAATCTAATGATACAGAATCAGAAAGAAATAAACTGACACGTGGTTCAACTCAGAAAACAAGAGATAAAACCATTATTGCACATAAACACGATATCCTATGTCTTCTTATACTAAAAAACCTATGTCTTCTCACCACAGAAGCATCACAACAAACACAATATAATAGTTAACCATAGACAGTAGCAAAAAGTATCCAGATCCAGCAAAGTCATGATACCTTTAAATATGGTCTTTGTACAAAGAGCAAAAGCAAATGGTTGAGAACATGAATCTTAGAAAAGAAAAAATAAATGATTCTGTATGAACCTGATGTACAATCTTTCGTTGCTTGATTCCATCACTTGCAGCCATAAACCTCCAAAAAAAAAAAAAAATAGTGTTTAGCATATATTAGTACATAATAACATAAACTCTTCAAACAAATGATTCCTAAAGAAGTTCAAGAACATATAGAGATGCATATCTAGTTTCAAATTGACAGAAATATGACTACATTGGTACCTTAACTTTATTTTGTTTGGAACCAGAAAGTCTAGCACGGAATAATACTATAGCCAAAGTCCAAGTTATCAGCAAAAAGGACCAAATCAGTTGACCATTCCAGTCCTCCAAATTCAAAAAGGTAGGTATAAGCAGAGAGTGCTAGACCATTCTAATATTGGAAGCATTAATTGCAAAAATTCCAATTATTTTTCATTCATTCTAATTCTCGCAATCAAAAAATTTTCCTTGTCAATCATACAATAAGTCTATCAGCAATTTTTCCATTACTCAATACACCTCACATACTGAACATAATTCCATTTCAGATGTACAAAGTGTACGCCTGCTTCTAAGCTTTCAGATGTGCAAGGTGCTTAAAAGTAAGCATATCCAGCCAAAGTTCCACAATAAAGTCTTAATACTTTTTGTCTTCCGAAAAGCCACAAACCAGTAGGAGATGGAATCAACTAAGTAAGTAAGCAAACACTAATACATGGAGGAATTATACAAAAAGAGTATGGAGGAGGTAACGGTTGAGAGAAAAAGAAATAAGACTCCTTTGAAAAGAAAACATGACAAAGTATTCCATTGAACTGTAGCAGAAACAGAGTACAGAACATACGGAATTTGAGCTCCATTCTGACAGTCTCTAGGTTCCAACTGTTTTACCAGTGGAGAGAGATCCCTCTGAAAAAAGAGAATGATGAAAGTGCTCTGAATGTCATTATCTAGTCTCTCCACCATATTATGCCAAACAGAAGTAAAAGAGAACCTGGATATCATCCATGCTTGCATCACTGTGGCTGGAGTCCAGTAGAATCTAAAATCAAATGAATATGAAGTGGTTAAAAACACAAGATCCAATTTTCAAGGGAAAATATTATAAAAGCCTTATAGTGTTTTAAAAGTCACTTAAGTACCACGATTAGTCGAGCTGCTTTTGAATTATCAACAATCACCCATTGCCCTTCTTCTGAAGAATATAACCACTCATGAGCTCGAGTCTGAAATCTAAATCTCGGTCAAATATTTTCAAATTAAAAACAAATAATTCAAGAAAAAAAAAACATAACTAAATGGCGGAAAGTGAGATTGTTGAGATCAACAAGGAAAGGAGCAATTAGGAACATATTCATAGGCTACGTTGCTCAGACTTGTCTCCCCCTTAGATGTATCCATGCAATACAACACTAGTCCTTTTACAAGATCTATTCCAACAGTACATCTAAAGTTTGGGAAAATCCAAGAAGAAGAAGAACAAGGATAAGGGGTGAAATGAATCTATTGTGGTTTAAACAACCAAGCGTGCATACGTTACAAAAGTTACAAATTCATTCTGATTGTGATGTTATCTCTGCTTCTCTTTTATTTTGTTGCCTATTTTCTTCAATGCATTACCAATAAAATAACTATTTACACTTGTCTTCAATATATATGGGCCGTAAAATACTTCATAGTCAGTTCTAGATAATAATATTTGCTTGATATGTTACTTACAGAAAACCATATCAGACACACCCCAGTACCTGCTACTGAGTCTTTGGCAGTGTCACCATCTGATTAGAAATTTAATGAATCTCACCCAGGAACATACCCATATCTGACACCCTACCTGAGTTTAAGTAACATATATGTGCACCTATGGTTGTTACATGTACAATATAGATGCAACCAGTAACAAGCTATCTGGAGCTCCTTCGTTTCTAAATCAAAAGCTAAAGTTCAGCCCAATTAGAAGTTCTACAGGAAACAAAAAAATAATGAGTAACTATGAGAGTATTTAGGAAGTTATATATGTAATTCACTTTTCCCAATGATGGTAGTGACTGTACCAAGAATCTATGCAAGACATCAAAGAAATGGCTGAGAGGAAGATAAATTCCCCTTCCAGATTTTTTTCTATTAACTCATATTGGAGCATAACCCCAAGAAAAAGAAAGTTCACTTCTGGTAAGTAACTGTAGTTAAGTCAGATTAGAACGCATTCAAGGGGAATTACCTTTGGCACAAGAAAAACTCCACAGTGGTATGAAAAAGGTCCAGAACTATGTGAAGCATCGAGAAGCACAGCTTTATAAGTGAACCGAGAACCACCTGGTTCACCTAAAGTGAGTTGGATCCGCCTACCCGGATTGAGCTCTGCCAAATTCCCTTTAGCTCCTATTTTCAGATCTTCAAGCGAGTATAATACATCAGAACCGCTGGAGTATTTTGAACGAATTTTATTTTCACTTTCAAGTACTTCATAAAGCCCACGAGCCTAGAACAAATCCAGAAGATTAGATCAAGTTTTCAAGTTACCGCACTCAACATTTCATTGACATTAAAAGGAAGTTAGGAACTATAGTCACCATAATCAAAATCTGTGACTTACTTTCAATAAGCATGGTACCAAAAACCAAACTTTATCATATACATCAGGTCACTTGTTAAAGAATAGAAACATAACAAAGAAGCTTAATAGGCCAAACATAAATTGGCAAAAATCTAAGCACAATATGATATTAGATTTGAATTAAAATCATTCATTCTTTCTATTTTCTCATTAAGTAGGGTATCCATCTAAAAATGTAAAAAGTCTGCAGAGTGGATTCTATGGGTGCCTGTATAAAGACAACTTTGATCTTATGCACTTATCCTATCTGTTTTAATTTGGTAATGCTATTTCAGATCAGCAATGCTGTGTAGTATGTGAATATTAAGTGAGACTGTTCTGGGGCAACAAAAGAAGGATGCATTTTGATTGATTTTGAAGCAAAGGAAGCATAGAATAATACGAAATGTTATTTATGCCACACAAAGCAAAGTAAAAGCACCTTCTTTCTAGGATTCACTTCACTTTTTCCTAACCACAGATTCATTAAAGTTTACACCTCCACCTCACCCCCTCCCTTGCCAGTTTATCTCCCCAGGAGCGAAACATTTGGTATAAGAACATAGTAATTCGAGAAAGATTAGAGTGTACAGACACAGGGTTCTACCTGATTCCCATTCTTCGCAATCAATGACTGATCAATGGATGATGATATCTGGGAAAAAGAAGTAGAGTTGTCTTTCTCAGCAATCACCATAAAAGTCAATAGGCCAGACCTCTCAGTTGATTTTTTAGGAATAGCATGAATACTCATTCTCCACCCACATCGAAACTTTGGGAAGAATAGACCTGATTATAAACCAAAAGAAGTTAATAAGACAAACACAATAGCATAAGCAGCTACCCAAATGGAAGGGCAAGACCAAAGATTCCTTGCACATGACAGCACCTGTCAGGACTCAGATGTTTCAATACTCACAAATAATCTGAGCAATTTACCTAATACATGAGATTCTGCCAAGGTGAGACATACAAACTTTCCCCCATCTCTGAGAAGTCTTTTCACCTGATGGTATGACATAGATAACCACGGAATCAAAAATGTGAATGGTTACATAAAAATAGCCAAAGTCGATCCTTACAGAAAAGAAGTCATAAATAAATTAGAAATATACATTAAGCCAGGCACCTCTGATAAATACTGATCGCCTAATCTAGGGCCAAGCTCTGGCTCCATCAAAGCATCCAATCCTCCTTTGTCCAGAACAATGTCAAAGCTCTCCTTTTCAAACTAAATTCCAGTTATAAGCATTAGAGAAGCAGAAACTAATTACCCGCAAGCACAAAGGTTAAACATGCAAGTAGAAATGGTTAGTTGTCAGTTAGTAGAAATGCAACTGCATCCAAAGGACTAATCACTCACAAGCAGAAAGGTTAAACAAGCTAGCAGAGATGGTTAGCTGCCACACTAGAAGAAATATATATTTACATGACCACAATATGGAAAAATGCCATTGCTAAATCCGTCTATATAGTACTCAACATAACATGCATAGACACGGTCACACGTGTATATACATGACCATAACATTACCAAATCCCATTGCCAATCACCTGTACATCAAACTCATCACATTCATAGACATGACCATATGTGTATACACATGATCACAACATTCCATAGCCAAACTACTGTATATAATTCAAATGTATAATAAATCAAAAGGTGAAAATTGTAAATTACATCCATAAAAGTACCTGCATTTGAGTCATATCCATAACCCTCCACTTCATTTCCGGCCGCAACCTCACATTCCTCCTCAGCATATCCAAGATCACAACTTTTGAGAAATCAATATTCGTAATATTTCGATAACCCTCATCGTAAAGATACTCAGAAAGCTTCGAATTCCCACAACCAGGTACTAATATCTGAATCCCCTCCGCCTTTCCACGGCTACTGCTGCTGCTTCCACCACCGTCAATGGCGGATGCAGGAGCTGATGAGAGGTGGGCCAAAAGAATATCTTTGAGCTCCGGCCATTCGGCATACCATTCAAAGGAATCATCACTGCCTCTAATTTTGAAAAATTGGTCCCAATTCTCCTTGCTGGTGAAGTCTCCTAGGGTTTTGAGGAGCTCCTCCTGCTTCTTATTCCCTTTGTCCTTCCCCATTTTTTTGAGTGTTTTTGTGGGATTTTTTTAAAAAAATAATTTTCCCTCTTGGTCTTATTTCAGGCTGAAAAAGGTTGTACTGCAATTAGGACTTTAGCTAGGGTTTTGGGAAGGGGTGAAATTTGGGGAGATGGCCTGATGATCAATTTAGTGTAAATTGAACAAGAACCCCCTTCAGTTTCCAATATTTCTAGAAGAGTCATAAATTTCTAATAAATTTTATTTATAGTTAAACCTCAAAAGATTCTGCAAATGTCAATTTAAAAATTACAATTTTATTTGTGTCATGTCCCGAGATAGTCTTTTTTTTTTTTTTTTTTGAGGATTTTTACCTCGTAAATGCTTAATAATTGACAACATTTTGATTACAATTTTTCTATTGCATATATTATGCATTACAATTCTCACATAAATTTTGTGAGCGAGTTATATATGATTCTTAGGTTGTAACTAAGTAATGGAAATGATGCACAATATATTATTTCAACTCTTATTACAACCTTTACTTTAGTGCATGAGAAAATTAGTACAATGTAATAGTAGCATGAAGTAGTTTTTCTTGAAATCGTTTAACTATTCAAGGGGAAATGAAAATTTGATATGAAATTCTTATCAAAATAAAAGTGAAGCATGACAAGTACCCCCAAAAAAAAAAAGAAAGGAAAATAAAAAAATTGAGATAAGATTTTTTGAATTTTGCCTCTGAATTATTAGAGATATGACTTAAGCTAGCATACATTTCAAAATCAACGATGAATAGAGGTCAAGAAATGTTATACTAGCTTTAATTATTTTTTAAGTGGCTTTAAAGTGTTAATTACAAGAGCAAATGTATGCCTAAATGAAACAATCAAATGTTACTTTTGCCCTTCTCCTTTGCTTCCATCTTTCCTCTGGGCCTTGTTTTCCCCTCCTATCTCCTCCTCCTCCTCCTCCTCCTCCTTCTTGGTGGTATATTGAGTGGAACCAGGCTGCATCTCCATTGTCACTCTGACTATGTATGTTCATGTATTTTTGATTGGTAATTAAAGTACCACTGTCGAATAATTTTGTACCTAGTTAACTACCTCTTAGCTATTAACAAATTATAGGATTCAAAATGGTAGACATGCAAGGCAATCTATGGATCATTCATGGGGGTAGAACCTCAAGAAGTTCTAATTGCAAAATAAGTGAACTATGTCCCTCTTTCTTATACCCTTTAGATCTGTTTGCAAAATGTTGTAGAGTGCATTAGTATCACTCACCCTTTGTCGATCAATGGATTTTAACAATTAGTAGAGGTTTTGTACTCGGATAACCTATCAAAAAAGTTGCAAATTAAGATCTTCAATCAGATGAAAACCAATGTCACATGTAGATGCTCATAACTCATCATACATCCCGCAAGAAAACAAATTATGGTGGCTATTTATCATATGCAAAGGTAGTTTTATCAAAAACACCTCCACCCCGTATAGACTACCATAGTTTGGTAGTTTTATCTTTTGTTCTGCGCTTATGGCTTATAATGAGAAGTAGATAGCCATCATATCCATCCTAGCTAAAAGTTAATCTTGGTTCACTTACTATCACAAAGAATCTGTACAGAATCTGTCAAACACTAAAGATTTCAATAATTTTTGTCCCAATCCTTACTGGTTAATTATGGTCTCAGTTAAACATGCAAAAACATTGACCTCTGATCAGGCTCCTGTTGGATTGATGAGACCTAAACCTACCCAGATGCCAATCGAGTCTGAGTATAACAACAATGGTTATTAGTTGTAAAATTTCAAAGAAAACAAATTCTAGCACAGGAAAGCAAACAAAAGTTCATGAACATTCTACCAGATGAATTGAAGCCAATAGTGATTGTCCATGTTGCTACGCCTACCAGATGGCTTTTGGTAAGTCCACTGATAGAAAATTCCATAGAAGTACGTGAACATGGAAAAGTTCATTGTTACATTGTACCCGTACTTCTTTAACTTTTTGACCCAAATTACTTTTTCTCACGTCTCTCCAACTCTTGTTCAGAGTAGAGAAAGTACACTGTCAAAGTCCATTTAAGCACATGAAAAGGACATGCATGTGAAGAAAATCCTAAAGAGTAGGAGCCCTTTTCTCTAGCCGACCATTGGTGTCAAGGAAAAAAGAGTGAAGACAGCCAAGAAAAGAGGCACAATTGCATGTTTGTCTAATTGTGCCTCTTCATATTTTTGTTTGTGTGCGTGGAGTTGCATTCATTAGATCACTAAAAGTTAATGTGGATTGTAACTCATTCAGAGCTTGGAAAGGTACTTGTGTGTGAAGGGTTTCCCATATTTAAGGCAAAAGATGAATATTGGGGATAAAGTTTGATTGATGGCTGTTGTTACAAATTGGGATGATGATGTCTCTGCCACATACGTTGGAATCAAAACACACATGCACAAACAAACGGAGAAGATTCTCACGCCCATAAGGGCCATGTCAACAAGGGTTTGATAGGTTTTTTTGTAATAGTGTTTCAAGTGAAAAAGACTACTTTTATCAAGAAAAGTATGTCTCAGTTGCTCATTCCAAGAATCCAGCCATTGCATGACCTGTTGAGCGATAGAAAGTTTACCAGACATCAAGCTTTTTTCTACATTTTCTCAGTTGATGGCATGTGGATGAGTTTCTTTCCAGCAAGACTGAACTACTAGTGTCTCGAAGTGTCAATTATCTCAGCTCAAAGATTAATTCTCTCTTGATCGTTTAGTACTTTGCTTTAATACTTTAATGTACTATACTAACATGTAGTTTTTCTGTTTAACAGGTAAACAGAGCTATATTAACAGGCCAATGCAAGTAACAAGGATGGCACTTATTCAGAGTGCCAAATATACACAAAGATCCAGACAAGCTTTTGTTTTTACTTTTATGTTTGTAAGGTAGATTTTACCTCTGCAAATGCCAGAGAATAAGATTGTTCTTGAACCTATACACATATATAACAAAGTAGTTTATGGTAATAATGTATGAATAACATATAGATCCCTAGGCTGGGAATTCAATCACTGAATCTTGACAGTGCAAAAGATTTTTATGTTAGGAAGTATCCTATCTTACTGGACTCAAATACTGCTTCAGATGTGAGTCTGAAATGAACTGCATGTTTATATGGTGTCATAGTCCTTGACATCTTGTGGACTTTCAAATATATTGTTGATTCTCTTTAGCAGCGTTACATTATATTACACTACACAAATACTCAACATTTCAACCAAAAACAAAAGATTAAACAGTTGCCTTAAATGACACTGTTAGATATTAGCGAATCAGATGCCAGATATGCCAAGAAAGCTGAAGCAATAAAGTTTCTGATTACAACAATCCCTGGTCCTGATGTGGTTACAGAATTATTGCATATGTGGTCGGTGGTTCATGCTGTGTTCGCCGCAAAATGTAGTTAAAAGTATGAATCATACTTTTCTCAGATGTCAAAAATGATCTCATGAATTATAGTGACTTTTCACAGATGTCATTGTATTCATGGTTAGACCCGTCCACTTTCCTTTTGGTCGGCAGTGGAATTATTCATGGTTCTCTCTTGATTCTTGAGGCAAAATAAACTTTAGGGAGACAGAAATCAAAGCATTAATTGTTGATTCTAGCACCAGCTTTACATACACAGAACAGGAATACTTGCATTGAATTCTTGCACTTGGTCTATTTAATGGATCAAACTTTTTCTTTTCTTTTTTAACATTATCGATCAAATTTTAACCCTTTAATTAGATTTTTAAGTTTCCAAGCTGGTAGGTGCTAAGCACCAAATCTTATTTGACCACCTTCCCTTTCTATTTTCTTTCTTATACTGATAAAACATAAGTAAATTGGAATTCATATCTCATTTCTTTCAAATATTGCATTGATTCTTCTATATTTGTATAAATTAGTTTTCTTGTTCTAAAAGGCGGTTACGGGTTATTAAGCATGCCTTGGAAATAATCTCGCTTCTGTAATTACTCTTAAATTTTTTTAATTTAGAGAGTAAATTACCTATTATTCTATTCTACAAAGAATCTTAAAATGACAGATCAGTTTTGTCTTTAGGTAAGAAATCAAACATGGGCTTGAAATTTATTGTACCTAATCTCCAATTCGTATTTTCTATAATCATTTTCTCTATTTAAAGTGCAAGGGTTAAGTTTTAAACAAACTTTATAGTTGCCCAATTTTATTATATTGAAACAATTATTTCCCATTCCCCTACTAAAGATCTTTCTTTAATTCTGTAGGCCCTTAATATAAAGTGTCTCAATTGAAATCAATACTGATGAAAGAATTCATTAATAACTAGTATTAATTACTTCATTACTCCATGCAATTTTGAAATTTCACGAGGAAAATGCTAGTATATAGCATCCATCAGACCAAAATGAATCTATATAAGATTGGATCTCTCAAGATATTAGGCCTAATTAAACTATTTTCATCGTTTCAAAACTCCAAATTCCCAATTTTGCTCATTTATCGTCTCACATTAGACATGAAAACATGAAAATGCAAATCGACATTACAAGTTTAACATTTTCATATTTCATAGAAATAACATATGCGTATATTTCTTCATTTCTGGTATACAAAGAATTTACCATCTAAAACAATTGACAGCTCAACTATTTGGATTAAAAAGAATACATCTAAATAAAAGGAGACATATGCTACACATGTAGATACACTTTAGATGCATAGATATAGTAAAAGCAAATATTGTTATTAATTCTTGGTAAATAATCGTCATTGATAAACAAATTTCCTTTTAAATAAAAGTGTTACTATAGTGCTGAACTCTGCAATAACGAAAATCATTTAGTATTCCTCACCAGATTAATGCTTCGATTTTACACTTGGTATCAATTTTGTAATTTTTTAATAAAATACTCATTTCTTAACTTTTAGATTCTACTTGACTATGTAAAAAAAAAAAAAAATCATCATTTTCACCACTTAAGAATTTATCTTCAAAGAATTAAAATGTAAATAATAGTAGTAATTAGTATACATATCTGTATATTTCTCTGGGTAGATGGTACATAGAAACAAAAGCGCCCCCCTCGCATTGGGAAGCGGACAACCTTGAAATTAGTGATCAGCCAAACAAATTATTCTCTAAAAATCACTCACAGGGGTGTGTGCGTGTGTATTTATATGTATATGTATCTATATCGAAGTATGACCCAGTAAAACGTCATATCCGCATTCCACGTGTCACTTCCTTGGCCCCACATTTAACTGCCACGTGGATCTCGCTCGTCTCCCTCCCTCTCCCCTCCTCCTCACCCTCACAACCAATCTTCCCTTTCAGTTTTATTAGCTGAGCTCACACACAGAACACACAGTCACACAGTCACATAGTGACAACACCCTCTTGAACATATATCACCCGAGCATGAAGAATGCTAGAGTTTTCCTCCTGACAGAACTCGAATAGCCCAAAAGGGATGTTGCATGTTCGTTTTTTGCTGACTTTTAACGTGAAAATGAAAATATAGAGTCACTACAAAATTCCCTTTTCTCTTTTTTTTTTTTTGTATGGTTTATTGGTTTTCTTGGTTTTTTTCTTTTCTTCCTTCTTTTGAGGACAAAAGTTTTTATATCCTAGTACAATCCTAGTCTAGAAACGAAAAGGGATCTTGCATGTCGGTTGTATTCTGATTGCTGACGTGAAAAACAGTTGGAAACATATCATGTATAGGACGTTATAAAAATCCCTTAATTTCCTGGCCTTTTGATTTTCCTGGATTTTTTCAGGTTAAAGCTTTTCTCCTAATACAGCAGTAGAAACCAAAAGAGATCTTGCATGTCGTTTCTTTTCTGATTTTTAACGTGAAAAAGAGGGGGGGAATAGAAGATTTATTTAGCTGTAAAAAGCCCTTCTTCGGTCTGTGAGACTCTTGATTCTCTTAAATTTTCAGGTGAAAATTTTTCCTCCCAATACAAGAATTTCAACGTGGAAAAAACAAGTGTGGGAAATATCAGAAATATCAAGCTATAGAAATCCCATATTTGATTCTTGACTTTTCTGGTTGGTTTTTGTGGTGAAAGAATTGACAAGATGGCTGGGAATGAGTGGATAAACGGGTATCTAGAGGCAATTTTGGATAGTGGGGCAGCAGCTATAGATGATAATAAGGCCACCGGCGCTGTGAACTTGAGAGAAAGGGATCATTTCAATCCAACAAAGTATTTTGTTGAAGAGGTTGTTACGGGTGTGGATGAGACTGATCTTCACAGGACATGGATCAAAGTTGTTGCAACGAGGAATACAAGGGAGAGGAGTTCAAGGCTGGAAAATATGTGTTGGCGCATTTGGCATCTCACCCGCAAAAAGAAGCAGGTAATTTTGGCTTATTGATCATATATTCATGCATATTGTGTGTGGATTTTTTTGTGTTTGTGGGATTCAATTTTTTTTTTTTCCTAATGTACTTTGGCCCTTTCTGCAATAAATGTGCAAATGTTCTTGTGAATAGGTAACTAAGTAATATGCTGGGAGTGCGGATGTGTGTTTCTTCGTGTAATTTAATCTGTATGTCAGTATTGGTTTTGTGCTTTCATTCCTGTTATCGACTGGGAGATTAATTCCTTGATACATGTAACACTGTCAATTATGATAATTTATTCTTTTTATTTGTAAGTTTTAGGAGAAATGGGGTGACAAACCATTTTTAGGAATGATGCTGTATGTGTTTGTTGGTTTTATTATTTTTGAGAGGATGGAGGGTAATGTGGTTATGGATTGCAAATTCTGACAGTCCCGGATTAGAAGAATCTGCTGCTTGATTGGGATTTTTAGAAGGGAATTATTAGAAATATAAGGTGTTTTTTGTGATCTCATGGCTTTTTGTCAAGTAAATGTGGCTGAAATTCTAATTTTTCTTGAAGACAGTATATATTATCTATTTGCTCGTTTACAATTAGCAATGTTTCGGGTTTAAGTGTCTCAGTACTAAGCTGTCATTCTTGCAACTAGAGAATGAGAATCTCTAATGTTCCTCAACATTAAGGACTAAGTCATTTTCATATCATCTTTCGCTTTGTCCTCTGTCATCATTCTCTGTTTATTTGTTAGCTCACAATTTGCATAACGGCCCCATAAAATTACAGTTCAGTCTTGTCATCGTGTCTTTAATAGGATTCATTAGTCCATACCAAGGCTTAGTTGAAGCTCTACTATTGGGAAAATTGAGAAAAAGCAGTATATGAATGGACAAGATCCAATCTTGCCTTTTCCACATCCTTCTTCTTTTGGGGAAGAGGTCATTTCCATCAGAACTGTGCATCACCTGGAAGCCAAAGTTAATTTGTACAAAAATAGGAACCAGAGTAAATTCCAGAAACTTAGGGGGAAAGTCTGTCCAATTTAGAATATTTATCTACAAGATGACATGGACGTCTATATGCATGAAAACACCTATATGTTTTTCTGTCTATTCTGTTACTTGGTATCCAACCTGATCCTTTGGATTATGCACTTTAACAGCCTCAATTTGAGCTAGTATCTTGCAACTCAATCATCTGGGTATAAGTCAATCATCTCAAGAATTGCCATAAGATATATAAGCTTCTATCTCTTTTTTTTTTTTTTGGGGCTCTGTTGCAAGTTTTGTTCTCATATGTCATTGAAAAGGTATTATGGATAGTTAGATTCTGTGATATAGTTCCCAAAAAAAAAAAAAATTCTGAATGCTCACTGAAGAGTAAGAAATCACCATTCTTTCTTAATTTTGTATAGTTGGAATTGGAGGATATCCAACGCTTAGCAAAACGTAGGTGGGAACGTGAACAAGGACGCAAGGATGTGACTGACGATATGTCCGAAGATTTGTCTGAAGGAGAAAAGGGAGATGTGTTGGGAGATGCAGTATCGCTAGACAGCCCCAGGAAAAAGTTTCAAAGAAATTTCTCCAATTTGGAAGTATGGTCCGAGAAGAACAAAGAGAAAAAGCTTTATGTTGTCCTGATTAGGTACAGTAATCCTGCACCTGTTAGGAAAGTAGCACATAAATTATCCAATTTCTACCAAGTTCAACTTAGTGGTAATACTTCCTAAGGAAATGTTTGCCCATTAAAAAGATTTTTCTCTTGCCTTTTCATATCTCTTTTTGCTCTAGTGGGTATTGCCAACAATAATTGCCACAAAAAATCAACTTACTATTTTAAGTGTTCTCTTCTACGTTCCAGCTTGTTAAGTGTTCTCTTCTACATTCCATCTCTATTTGACCAATTTCAACGTTCATCCATGACAATCCTGCGCACTGGTTTTTCCAGCTTGTGCCAGTGCCTTGTTAAGCATAGCTGGTTACTGGCCTAAAAGAACAAGTTGATTTTGACATCTTTTTACTTTGACTTTCTGAGCCGCTGGTTAAGTTTCTCTTGCAGCATCACATGTCTACAATATGGATTCTCTAATATCTCACTGAAGCATTTCATGTTATCCTTTTCATCAGTCTGCATGGTTTGGTTCGTGGTGATAATATGGAGCTTGGCAGGGACTCTGATACAGGCGGTCAGGTAAGATCAGCATTCAAGAACTATAACTCTGTCTACCTATCAGCTTTCATCTTATTTGGCCTGACCTGCTTTCATGAAAATTCCAGATTAGATATGTAGTTGAGCTTGCTAAGGCACTTGCTAAGATGCCAGGTGTTTATCGGGTTGATCTGTTCACTAGGCAGATCTCCTCTCCAGAAGTAGATTGGAGCTATGGGGAGCCCACAGAGATGCTCAATACTGGTCCCGAAGATGGTGATGGTGCTGATTTAGGAGAAAGCTCTGGGGCTTATATTATACGGATACCATTTGGTCCTCGTGACAAGTACCTGAGGAAAGAATTACTGTGGCCTCATCTTCAAGAGTTTGTAGATGGGGCACTAGCGCACATCCTTAATATGTCAAAAGTTTTAGGTGAACAAATTGGAGGTGGACATCCTGTTTGGCCTTATGTAATTCACGGGCATTATGCAGATGCAGGGGATAGTGCTGCTCTTCTTTCGGGTGCTTTAAACGTTCCAATGGTTCTGACAGGGCACTCACTCGGTAGAAACAAGCTAGAACAACTTCTGAAACAAGGAAGGCAATCAAAAGAGGACATTAATTCTACATACAAAATTATGCGGCGGATAGAAGCAGAAGAACTTTCACTTGATGCTGCAGAAGTTGTTATTACAAGCACCAAGCAGGAGATTGATGAACAGTGGGGACTGTATGATGGATTCGATGTAAAGCTTGAGAAAGTTTTGAGGGCCCGTGCAAGAAGAGGGGTAAATTGCCACGGTCGCTACATGCCAAGGATGGCGGTAAGCATACTGTTCGAAAAACTACGTTGATATGCTATGCATTTATGTGAAACCTGTGCATTAGCGTTGGTTCTTGATATAGGCGACGCGATTTAGATAATTATTGCTTCTTTGTTTTTTATTCAACTAAAGTAATTCCCTGGAATGGTAAGCTAGTAAGACAAGGCTCATTAGTCCACTGCAGCAATGGTTTTGACTTGATAACATGCCTCTTTTGAGGAACTTACAAGATTTTGCTGGACATGTATGATCTGCCTTTGTTATTTCATATTAAGCACTAGTATTGCACCTGGCTGTTGTCAATGAGACTATGGTTTTCACTTAAGTTCTTGAATTCTGCAGCCAGGAGATCATCATGAGAAAGTCTAGACATCTGCTCAAGTGTATATACATTTATAAAGGTTCTAATATCTGCTAGTTTTAGCTACATTTTTCAGGTTATCCCTCCTGGGATGGACTTCAGCAATGTCATAGCCCAAGAAGACACGGCCGAAGTTGATGGTGAACTTGTAGCACTAACCAATGGTGATGGTGCTTCACCTAAAACACTCCCTCCAATATGGTCAGAAGTGAGTAGGTGGTCTTCGTAACTGATTTTGCTATTAAGGGGGAGTGTTTTCCTTACATCTTAGTAAATGTTTCGACAGGTAATGCGGTTTCTCACAAATCCCCACAAGCCAATGATTCTGGCATTGTCAAGACCAGATCCAAAGAAAAATATTACCACTCTTGTGAAAGCTTTTGGAGAATGCCGCCCTCTACGGGAACTAGCTAATCTTGTAAGTAGGCAGCCGTAGTGGTTGATGGATTCCATAGGACATTTTAAGAACATGGTTGAGCAACAATAACAAGCTAATAACAAAATTAACATCCTCATATGCAGACACTTATAATGGGAAACAGGGACGATATAGATGAGATGTCTGGAGGCAATGCCACTGTGCTTACAACAGTGTTGAAGTTGATAGATAAGTATGACCTTTATGGGCAAGTGGCATTCCCAAAACATCACAAACAAGCTGATGTCCCGGAAATATATCGTCTAGCTGCCAAAACAAAGGTTCATTAGTACTTTCAACCCTACATATGTTGAAAGTTTTTGGTAGTTAATACTAACCAGACATTAGTGATATAACAGGGGGTCTTCATAAATCCAGCTTTTATCGAACCATTCGGACTTACCTTGATTGAGGTTTTTCTGTACTTCTAAAGTTTTGTTTATGCTGTATTTATCTGTAATCTTCTTTACCATATCTTGAAAGTAGTTCTGAATTCCTTTATAAAATAATGTAGGCTGCAGCACATGGACTCCCAATGGTTGCAACAAAAAATGGAGGTCCAGTTGACATACACCGGGTAGAATTATCTTTATGTTCTGCACTCAATGTATTTTGTTGGATGAATAGTCCCACACCCTCCAGCATGTGCCATCACATATGTCCACAATTGAATTGTTTCACGGATTCCATAAACAACTAGCTTTTGTGCAGCATTTAATTCCTGAATAGGGCACAAAAAGGAATAAAAAAACCTACAAGGTAAATAATAGAGCTGTTTACAATTGGAAGATGACAAACATGGTTCAGTTGGTATTTGTAGGCTAATTATGGCCTTGATCATTGTACAAGCTCATTCCCCCAATTGTATGCCTCAGTTAAGCTTCAACTTTTGTATTGTAGTTGATAACTGCAAGAAAGCTTTTTTTTTTTTCACCCCACCCTTCCTGCTGCTCACTGAACATTTTAAGCATATAGGAACTAGTTATTGTGATCTTAAAGTGCAAGAATAAGAAAAAAGAATGAAGAATAAAGCCAATGAGAGGTTCACCCCAATCTCAGTATACTGTCTTCAGATGGGAACCACTACATAGCTAAATTCTTACCCTTTTATGCATTTGATTTCTTCAAGAGAATGAGGCAAGTGAACAGGCATCAGCTGATGCAACTTACTTCTGAGTTAGACAGACTTGTAATATTTTCATATAGTCTAGGGCCTTGGCTATTCTTCAACTGACATCTGTTTCTTCATTTTGACTAGGCACTAAACAACGGTCTGCTCATTGATCCTCATGATCAGCAGTCAATTGCTTCTGCATTACTTAAACTTGTATCTGAGAAGAACTTGTGGCATGAGTGCAGAAAGAACGGATGGAAAAATATACACCTATTTTCATGGCCTGAACACTGTCGCACATACTTAACAAGAGTAGCAGCATGCCGAATGAGACACCCGCATTGGCAAACTGACACTCCAGCTGACGAGTTTGATCTAGAGGAGTCCTTTAATGACTCACTAAAAGATGTGCAAGATATGTCTCTTAGGCTTTCTGTTGATGGGGAGAAGACATCATTAACCGAATCACTTGATATGGCTGCAGTTGGTGATGACCGGCAACTGCAAGACCAAGTCCAGAGGGTGCTGAGCAGAATGAAGAGGCAAGAACCTGGAGCTCCTGATTCTGAAGCTGACAGAAAACCAACTGATAATGCACCAAGCAGATTCCCAATGCTTAGGAGGCGACGCCGATTGATTGTTATAGCACTTGACTGCTATGACAGTGGAGGAAACCCTGAAAACAAAATGATACAGATTGTACAAGAACTCTATAAAGCCATCAAGTTGGATCCACAAAATGCCAGATTGACAGGATTTGCTATATCCACTGCCATGCCAATCTCTGAGCTGACGGAATTCTTAAAATCTGGAAATGTAAAAGTTAATGACTTTGATGCTTTAATTTGCAGCAGTGGCAGTGAAGTTTACTATCCTGGTACATATAGTGAAGAAGATGGGAAGATTTGTCCAGACCCAGATTATGCATCACATATTGAGTATCGTTGGGGTTCTGATGGTTTAAAGAAAACCATCTGGAAACTGATGAACACATCCGAAGGTGGAGAAGCAAAGTCTAATCATAGTCCCATTGAGGAAGACGTGAAATCAAACAACTCCCGCTGCATATCTTTCTTAATCAAGGATCTCAGTAGGGTAAGTAGAAACTTCAAATAGAGCAATGCCCAGGTTAATTTGTTGTGCATATGGCTTGCAATTTATTTGATGGTTTTTGCAGGCCAAGAAAGTAGATTATATGAGGCAAAAACTTAGGATGCGGGGACTTCGCTGCCATTTGATGTACTGCAGGAACTCTACAAGAATGCAAGTTGTTCCTCTCCTTGCATCTCGTTCTCAGGCTCTCAGGTAATAATTTTCCATGGAAATGTAAATAAAGGGGCGATTGCATACTAGAAAAACTATAGGTAAGCCAATGGCTTCTAGTACCTGAGTTGTCTGAATAAATATATTGCAACAAATTTTGCAACCAAAAAGATAATGGTCCCATGTCATTTGAAAGGAAAGCGTCATTATTAAGTAGGAAATCCAATTAGGCCAAGCAAAAGTATGGCAAAACCAGAGAAAGTGAAAGGAGAAACTGCAAAAGTATAGAGATGAACCTTTTTTTTTTCCCCACCCTAATTTCTTGGTAGGCCTGGTAATTGCTTTCCTGCATAGTGAAATGTAAAGAAACATCACCGCCCTAAGCCCCACGTCCCTTTTAAAAGTGCTTTGCGAGTTTCCTTTCTCATAACTTTTGATATGGTTCATTCTGTTTCCTCATCTCAAACTGTTAATCATCAGAGTAACTTAAAGAATTTAATCAATCGTAAATGAACTAGTTGTATTCCATGTAATTTTAGCTTATCATGGTTGATCGTGTCTGGAGATTCCTTCTTCCCAAGGATCATGGGTCCTAGTCAATATTTTCTGGACTGATTTAGGGCCGCTTCTTGTGTGTACTACATTCAACAAAACATTCTGTAGACTAGTTGTGACCAGCCTGTTCAATCAAAACCTTTTTACCACTAATTTGCAGAAACAATCATAATTAGGAGTCCTGAGATTCAATTGGCCCTTGATTTCTTTTTTTCCCGTTTAATCAGATATCTGTTTGTCCGCTGGAGGTTGAATGTTGCCAATATGCTTGTAATTCTTGGTGAAACTGGAGACACTGATTATGAAGAACTTATTGCTGGAACTCATAAAACGCTGGTCATGAAGGGGGTTATAGAGAGAGGCTCTGAAGAGTTGCTGCGAACAGCAGGTAGTTACCTAAGAGACGATATGATTCCAAGGGAAAGTGCATTTGTGGCCCATTTAAACGAGGATGCAAGAGCAGAAGAAATTGCAGACACACTAAGGCAGCTTTCAAAAGCTGGAATGTGAGACATCTCATGGGCACTTGATCCTTCTGGTGTCAAGTACAACTTTCATATACTAACAGGAGCACTAAGCATTGATTTGTTGTATAGCAGTTGTTTCAAAATATTTTGCAACGGAAGCACTACTTGTAGAATTGTTCTATAAACGTTACTTTGGAGAATCATTTGCAACAACAATGCGAAACAGTCCCAGTGTTTTTGCTCATAATTCATGCGTTCAAATGATAAAATATGTCAATGTTGTGGATGTGCTGCTCAAGGGATGTCCTAAATTCTCTCATCGTATGCCTGCAACCGGGTAATTGACCCAATTGCTGCTAAAATTAGTGCTGAAACAAAGAACTCGTAGAACTTTGACCAGGATTCGGGAATTCGATTGGTTGGATATTCTGAGAATTAGTTTGAAGAGGAGTCTAACGTAGCTGTTGCTGCTGATTTCTTGGTTAATTTTTAAGGTGAAAGCTTTGCATGCACAAACAAGTCATCGGGTATTCTTCAAATTTGAGGTAATAAAGAATCTAACTCCGGATTTTTTACCATTGCCTGCGTCATTTCCTACATTCTGTGCTGAATGGACGAAGAAAAGCCCAATCGTTCATTGCAAAACGATCATATCAAGATACATAAACATATTTCCAGGTCCTAAAAACCTTCAGCTTTGCCTTAGCCTGCAAATGTAACAAAATGGTTCCAAAATCCCTCTAATTAGAGGGAAGTGGCAAAGGAAGTACCCCACAAAGAGAAGAGTGTCCTTGTGATCTCTACAAGCCGCATTCACCCTCTTCCAACGCCCTACAAAAGAGAAGAGGACCCCAGTGTCCCTCTTCGTGCTCCAGAACTTGAAAGTTTAAATTCTAATACATATATAACACCTAAGAGTTGGAACTTGGAAGTGAACAAAATGACTAGCTATTCTAAACAAACAATAAACTATTTCAAGTCGAGTGAATTTTGGCCTCCGCTGTAACAGTCTTATTTTTCAAGTGTCCAAGGCACTTCGAACTAATCTCTGTCCCCAAAATAAATAAATGGAAAATCTGTAGCTGCGATTAAGCATCAATCTGCTGATGAATCTTGTACCCTAGTTAACATATTACATTGCATAATTCCAAAATTGATGTGAGAGTTGAAATAGAAGCAGCAAGGCAGAAAAGTATCATAGAAAGCAAATGCGTAATTCAAATGTTTTTCATTAGGAAATTTCAGTGCAGCAATCACCTAATCTTCGCTTTGTTGAGGGATGAGACTTTGCAAACACCAGCCGAGGTGGTGAATGGGATGCCCTTATAACAGGCCACCAACTCGTCATCTGTCTGCAGATCGAGTTGAACAGTTTCAAAAACCTTCTTCTTAGGGTTCAACTGGTCATCAGGACTGCCTTCAAATCCGGGAAACTTTACTCTTTCACCAATGGCAGCACCTTCAGGTGGGTCAACCAATTCAACCTGCCATGTAACAAGCATTCACAATGTTTAACAAGTATTGAACTAATACGACTTCCTTCCAAGCTCACTAATGCATTCTCCACAAGCATTCTTTTTTATTTCAACAGATTTTCAAAAAAAAAAATTGCAGATCATCCCAAATTCAATTAACTAGAACTCAAGCCCTCAATTCAGGGCCCCATGATTTTGCACTTTAAATGAGTGTACACTGAAGGAATATATATCAGCTCGGACAAAAGAACATATTGTTCCCCTGAAGACAAATACTGAATATAAGTGGCAGAGGACAAGATGAGCTGACATATGTCCTCTTTTTTTTTTTGGATCAGTAAAGGTTGTTCAACTACAAGAAATCCTCAGTGTCTTTTTGGTCCTTGGGGGAAAGCAATGAATGCCTAAAGGAGCAATTGAAGGGTAGCCACACTCTTGAAAGCACAAGCTGCAGACTAATTACTTGAAGCAGTTGTATTGTTGCTCACCTTGGTGTCCTCACTATTAGAAGCACAAAGAACCATCGCTTCAGATCTTACTCCTCGCATGTTTACTGGCTTGAGATTGCAAAGGACACAGACCTTCCGATTCTAACAGGTAGATCATCATTAAGAATATTAAACAAGGAAATCCTAAACATCAGACATCTTTAGACAAGCACATATGAATGCATGAAAAAGAAAAAGGTGATGCAGAAACCTGCATTTCTTCTAGAGGAATGTACTTGACAAGACCACTAACAACTTTTCGTGGCTGAGGTTCACCAACATCAATCTCCTCCACATACAGTGCATCAGCAGCAGAATGTTTTTCAGCTTTTCTTATGAGACCAACACGAATATCAAGTCTGCTAACTGATATTTCTGCTTCAGGAAGGGAAGCAGTCTTAGATGAACCCTGAGCAGATTTTGTTGGCTTTCCCTTCTTTGCATTCCCATCTAAAAGTAGAGGCAAACAAACTTGAGGTAAGCAAAAATTTCACTAGTCAGGTGTCATATTGTTTATTCTGTAGCCAACTTACAAACAGGTTTTCATAAATCATGCAAAACATTCAAGTCAGCATAGGAACATATACTGCTACAACTCATAATAGTCAAAGGTGTCATCAAGCAAAACACCACATGTAGGATGCTGAGTTTCTATAGTAGACAAATGACGCTGAAATGCAGATAAAAGCATTGGATATAGGCAAAAGAGCTGGTATCCACATTTCAATTATTAACAAACCTAAGGATTTTAGAAGCCTATAATAAGAATTCACCTCAGCCAAACTTCTCTGGACTGGAATTATCCAGCTGCTGGACATTGAAAGAAAATAGCCAAGGAAACATGACACCCTAAAAGCTAGCCCCATTAAATCTTATGTTGGTAATTTACAGGAAGTGGAATAGAATTGATCAGAACAGCACGTCAAATTCAACTTTGGAAAATTAGAATCATGAATTTCTTAGGCGATCTTGCAAAAGGATCAACTTTCAGGATATGTAGCCCATCAAACAAAACCAAAAGGCTAATACTGTTGACACCTATTATAAGACTCTCTAACAAACCAAAACAGAGACTCAAATTGAAATGATATCACCCCATATACTGCCAATCCTGTCTATTTCATATTTCGATGGTCAAAATATCACGAACAGTTTTCTCTTAGCTATAATCAAATTAGAAACTGCAAATAAAGCAGCTTGGAGATTTAACCCACAACAGACATTGGAACCTAGCAAAAAGAGTTGCCTAACATATTTTCATAATGACAAAAGATCGAGATACACAGGGGGAAAGCACTTCAGAAAAACTTAATCATAACGGATCACAGGATAGATGATAAATACAAAGCAACAAAACCTGAAAGTTTTGCTTTGTTTAATTGTTCACTAATCTCTGCCTCAGCTTTTTCCTTCAATTTCCTATCAGCCCTTTCAGCTTGACTTCCAGAAAATTTCCCTCTGTACATGTCAGCTTCATCCTCTTTCTGCAAGCACAGGATTTTTCAGTCATTATAATCAACAGGAAGTTTGTTACATCTTAGATTAATTACAATCAGACCATCCAATCCAGGATATGTCCTCCAACAAGTTAGAATTTTTACCAGTTCCTTGAACAATGGTTTAGGAGTTCCAATTCTATGACCTGCAGGTAGAATCTTCCATGGTCTTTTGGCCCTTTCAACATCACCTTTTTCATCACAGAGTGAAAGTTGTTCAAGAGGCAGGTTTATCTGCTTTAGAACCTGTGTGTCACATAGAACAAGACATCAGAATATCAGAAAACAAGTCCTAAAAACGAATCTGCTTTAGCAATGCTAAGATCAATCACCTCGAAGGAAAAAGATGGCATGAAAGGTTCTAAAAGAGAGGCAATAAGATACACTAGTCCAGCAGAAGTTCTCATAACTACGGAACACGTAGGTTGATCATCCTTGTAGAGTCTCCAGAATTCATTCTCCTATCAACAAGATTCACCAGGTTATCCTTATAATTTAGGAAAATCAACAATGAGAAGCTATCAAATAGCCCCATGTTCATCTTTGAGACAAAAAAAAATCTCAAAAGTAACCCTGAATCAGTAAAATTCAAAAGCCAACACTGACAAATTGAAATCTCACAAATGCAAAAATGTCAGAGGTTTACTTGCAGATAACCATTTCCCTCTGTGGAGATAGCCATAGCGATCTTCAAACCTTGCTTTAATTTCACCTTCAAGAAAAGATTTTCATTGATAGTATCAAATGAAGAAAAGTTTTCCAAGAATACAGTTCGTTTACAAGTCCATATGGCTCAATTACCTTCTCCATGGCATCTACATATTGCTCAACGAGTTCACCAACTTTATCTCCCAAAGCTTTGGTTGAGGGATGTGATTCTGCATCCTGTGCATCAGGAATGATGGAACCATATCCTAAACCTGTAGAACCAGATATTACAATTGAATACAACATGAGATGCAACAAGCCAAAGTTCAAAATATCAACTACTGGTATCAGTACATGACATATATAGGACAGGTTGTACAAGGATGAAACCTACCTGGAGCTTTTGCAATGAAGTTCAACACCCGATTGATGAAATTGCCAAGATTTTTCAGCAACTCATTATTTAATTTTGCTCGTAAATCATCCCAAGTAAATAATGTGTCTGATACCTATACATGCCAAGTCATTAGAACTGCTGACAGAATATATGTGCACTTATATTCGTGTATGTGGAGAGAGGGAGAGGGAGAGTGGGAGTGGAAAAAAGATTGGTTGCCAATGTCTGTCAAGTGAAAAAACAACATTGAAGATGGCAGTAAAAAGAAAGCACCTCTGGCCTATTTGTTAGTAAGTAATATCTCCATACTTCTACAGGAATATTTGTTTCTTTTGCATCATTTCCAAAAACTCCAATACCCTTGCTTTTTGAAAACTTTCCTGCATAAAAGACACCGGAAAAATCAAACATGGCAAATTATTATAGAATGAAGAATGAGCGAAATGAAATACAGAAATTATTTGTCACATTTTGACCTAAAAAAATTATCTCAGGATACATAACATTTTCAATTTACAAATCTAGTAATTTCTTTGTTAACCTGATTCATAGTTCAGATATTCCGTTACACTGATCGTCTTCATCAAAGTCCAATTTTGACCAGTCCCAAGAAGGGTAGAAGGGAACATCACCTGAGAAAGCAGGCCAAAAAAACTCTACATGATCATGAGCAACTTAAAAGAAATGAGGCACCACAATTGCTGAGGCATTAAGCTGATTTCTTTTTACAAATCTAACAAATCGAATCTTAGTTGCAGTGTCACAAAAGTAAAATAATTTTATTAACAGGAACAAAACTCCATTGTAGGAGCACAAAAGTAAAACTATTTTATTAACAGGAATAAAACTCCATTGTAGGAGGGATTGAACTTTTGAACTAAGAACCAGCCAAGGATCCTTCCAACAAGGGGTGCCATTTTACTACCCACTCAAACAAGAACAGCAAAATCACACCTGTTCTAGGACAAGAATTTTTTTCAAGGTAGGGGGGAACCAAATATTTATTTTCTTTTTTTTTTTTTAATACTCTTGACACTTAAATAAATGGTTTCCAAAAAGTCGACACAAAATATTGTGCAGAAAATGCATAAAATATACACATATATAGCAAGAATTGTTGATTAATTTAACCATCACTTGCAAGAAAGATTGAAACTGCTGTAGATTCGAAACACAACCATTTCATGCAATTGCAAGAGTAAACCAGTAATCACCATGCCACAATCCATGCAAAAGTAAAATTATCAATGTTAATATTTCTCAAGCATCTCAAAATTCAAGAGCAAAGTACATACGGTGTGAAAAGGAACATTATCCTTGCCCATAAACTGAAACAACTCCACTTCCTCAGGGTTCTTCCACCACTTCTCCCACTCTGTTGTGTAGCATGCAGTGATTGATACATATCCAATAGGCGCATCAAACCACACATAGAAAACCTAACCATCAAAAGAAGATTAAAAGTTAAATATCAAACAAACACTAGAGTCAATAGTATTCTTATCATTTCTAAAGGATAACCTAATGATATTAAGCAAGACATTAACCAAGCCAGTAAATTTTTCCTCAACTAACCTTGTCCTTATATTTCTCATGTGGAACAGGAACTCCCCACTTCAAATCTCTAGTAATGCATCTTGGTTTCAGTCCTTCCCTAAGCCATGCATTTGTTGCTTGGATGGCATTTTGACTCCACCCTCCAGCCACTGACATTTCGTTTATATATGCCTCTAATTTGTCCTTCAGCAAAGGAAGCTCCAAAAACAAGTGATCTGTGTCTCGAATGCGTGGAGCTGTTTTACAAACCTGCCCAGGGAATACAGATTAAATTGTCATCACATAATGTAGACATATCAAACAAGAGAAAAGAAAAACAACAAGCATTCTGTTTCCTTCAACTTTCCACCAAATTAGATTTTGTAAAAGTCAACAGTCGAGCCTTGAGACCTTTGGCATTAGCTAATTGCATGATTGAATTCTTGCAATAGATTCAATTACACAGCTTCTTTCTTTTTAAGAAACTACAAGAAATTAGTGTTACTTCCTTAGGCATCTATGACGAAGGGCAATGTCAACAGAAGAATGGCTGTTACAACAGGACAAGAACCACCTTGCATTTTGGATCCAGTAATTCTGTAGGATTTAAAAGCTTTCCACAGTTTTCACATTGATCTCCTCGGGCAGAATCATAATTACAATATGGACAACTACCCTCCACAAATCGATCAGCTAAGAATCTTTGGCATGTATCACAGTAAAGCTGCATGTGCAAAGTAGTTCTGCTTAGCAAGCTCTCATATTGTAAACTTGAAAAATTACGGAAACAGGCTGATAACAGGAATTAAGATCAGCAGCATTATCCTGTTCTCAGAAAATACTCAGGTGTACCATAACCTTTTACCTGCTGCATTGTGTTCTCCGACAACCAATTGCCATCCAATAATTTCTTGAAAATTGCTTGGCAAACCTCTGTCTGTTCAGGACTTGAAGTACGCCCAAACTTATCAAAACTGATATCAAACCACTCATAGATGCTTTTATGGATTGCATGGTATCTTCAAGAAGAAATAAAATACATAAGTACATGTACATGCTCATAGTAAAAGCCAAAGTGATCATGTGGATGAGTGTTGCATCAAATAATTCAAGCAACGAAGAATGGTTCACATAAATGATACAGCAGCAACATAACCTCAAACTCAGAAATCGATCTCTTTGCGGTTCATATCTTACACGGAAAAATATAGTAATACCTTAACTAGATTGACTTGTGCTCTTTAGTTTCCAAATTCTCAATGGAGCATATTTAAGCGTGGAACTAGGGTATTACATACCTGATCTGTATAGACTTTTCCATTATCTTAACGTGACACAAATTTTCAATCAATAACAGGGACTGTACTTTCTCCAGCAGAAACTGAATAATTTGTCAATATAACAGGCATAAAGTAAATGCAAAAAGAAAAGGACAAACAATAATATGAAATAAACATCTATGTAGAATCAATACATACGTCACAATTAACACTCAAAAACTTAAAACTAATGAACCTAAACTGTAACCCCACAAAATCAATAAGAAAAATAATTACTTGTCACAAATTTCCTGAGGAGTAAGTCCCTCTTCAAGAGCCTTATTCTCTGTAGCTGTTCCGTACTCATCCGTACCACATATGTATATCACATTGTATCCTCTTAACCTACAGTACCTCGCAAACACATCCGCACTCAATACACCTACATCAGAAAATTTTAAATCACAATACCAATTACAGCACAAGTATGGATAAATCAATAGAATTACACGAAAAAACAACAAATTCATCCAAAAAAAAGTAAAAACACTAAAAAAATTTAAACTTGAGAATACAAGAAGGAAAATTCAATTATCACAAACATTACACACAAAAACCCACAGACTTGCTGAAAAGATAAACATATTTATCAACACTTGTATCAAAAAGAAACAAAACACCCAAAATTGAAAATTAAAAATCAAAAAAACAATTTAACTACCTCATCCATACAAGCAAAACCGATTAAATTGCTTAAGAAGTCCATATACTATCAAAAAAAATTAATCAAGAAATCAGTAAAAATCCAAAACTAAAACTTGAGAATCAATGAAACAAGAAATAAAAAACAACTACATGCACAGACTAAATTTTTCAAAAATTCAACATATTCACCATAAATCAACGCAACTCACAGCCAATGATATTGCCGAGATGAGGAACATTGTTCACATATGGTAAAGCACTTGTTATCAGAATATTCCGCTTCCCGGGGATCGGCAGCTTATCATTTTGGGGAGGATTATTCTTTCCCGTGTCATCCAAGTCGCCCATATTTCTTCTAATTGTCGAAGAAAAGCAACGAAAACTTAACGGTTTAGAAGGCGGGCAACAGTGTGTGAGTGCGTGTAGTCTAAGGAGGTGAAACGGACCGCGGCGGCGGCGGCGGAAGAGGTGGTGGAGGCGCTGGCAGGGGAGGAGAATGGAAGCTATGGTGGGAATGGGAAAAATGAGGAAAGTGTGAAGAGTAAATGGACTTTGTGGCTTAGTGGAGGAATTTAGGGTTTAATAAACGAATCAGAATAGAGAATTTTGGGGTAATAAGTATTCGTTTGCTTTTGTGGATTCCCGTCATTCCCGTTAAACTACGCGATCATATGCAAGAATAAGGAAGCATTACAATTATAAATTTTTCTTTAATATGGTTTTAATAATTCTAGTAAAAATAATTTCATCCTCGCAAGTGAATTTTGTTCCTTTTTCGAGATTTTTGAATGTTATGATGATTGCCAAGAACTAATATTAATTTACACACATAGCTAAACCAAGATTATGTTAAAACCTCTGTACAAGACGTTCAAGTATTTCTTTTGGTATGCTCGAATAACTTTTACTCAAACTTTAAACCTTGTTTGACAGTTGAGTTTTTTATCAGGTTTGTATGCTACTAATTTTTTACCTACTTTTACTACATGAATCTTAAAAAACTTCCAAAATTTTAATACAAATTTTTAGCAAGTTTGTATAAAACTTGTTTGTTTCCTACATTATCTATAACAATCCTCAAAAAACTCCCAAAGTTTTTAATATAACACCCCAAAAACGCATAAAAAACTTCACTTCCAAAATTTTTTTCTACAACTTCTACAGTAAGTTACAATAGAATTTTATACAAACTCCCAAAAAATGATTATATTGAACTAGTTTTTCCCTATCGAAAGTCTCTTGTACAATGAGAATTTTGTTTTATTTTCTATATTTAGGAACAAAATTTAAATTTGATGCCTGATTATTTGATAGCTTACAAAGATGATTTCCCATGTTGCAAAAAATGTCCTTTAGTAGTAGGGCAAAAAGATTTTGAAATTCGACTTTCTTAGTAGGCTTTCAAACGTCAATGTTGAGCAACAGCGCTCAAAAATATCGAAAAAAATACATTTAAAAAGCATTTAAAAATTATTCAAAAAATATGTTAAGAGAAACTGATGAATAATGTTTTCCCTCTCCACTATTGCCCACTAAAGGGTGCCAATTAGGTTTTTTGAGCCAGAGTTTTGACAAGTTCAAATTGGACTCATAAATTATACACATTTTTTTATTTCAAACTTTCAAGATTCAAGTTCAAACTTAACTCATATTACTATATAAATTTTGGGTTCAAATAAAATTGGCCCAGACTCATAATTAAATTAATAATTATATATAATATATATTTTACAATTATGAATTACTATACATAAATTATTAAAATTTTATGTCATAGTATATATAGATATAATTATAAATATTATTATAAATTATAGATATTATTATATTATACTCATATGCAGGCCGAACCTTAATCAGGTCTGAACGTAACATGGCCCAAACTTTGTCATATTTAGGTCTAAACTCTATTTGACCCAATCAAAACTTAGGTTGAATGTACTTTTTTCGGTTCAAATGAGAAGAGTTTGGCTACTCCAATTCTGTTGACAACCGTACTGTCAATAGAATTGGATTCTAAATCTTGAAGGGTCAAGAAACCTAACACAAGCTCACAATCTATTAAGGTATTGAAGTTTAGAGTTTTGCAAGGTTGAATCCGAATTTGGACAACACAAAGACGAATGAAACAAGGTAGAATGATGACACAAACAAGGTGAATACTTGATCGATAAGTCGGTGATCACCTAGAATCAACTCTATAATACTCAATAACGCCTTCCACAAGCCAAGAAGAACACTTCTCACATAAAATGAAATTCTCGAAAAGTTTTATTGACTCTCAATTTGTCTCACAAAGAATCCTTTAAGACTTATTTATAGTCTTAAAAATTTCCCTAAATCTAACTCAATTAGGAACACTTAACTAGAACAAATCCTACCATTACTAGGACAAACTATTCGACCTTTTTGAAGAGCAAAGCTGGCCGATTATTAGCATAAAATAATCTAACTTAACATTAATTAAATGACTCAATCAAACTACCAATGTGAACCAAACTCACACATGAGATGGCCACTTATTGACTCGACTATCAAATTAACAAATAAGCTAAGTAGAACATCAGTTCTCCTTAATTAAGTTGGAAATTTCAAATTCGTCAAAACTCAACACGTCTTGAACTCTAACTTACATAAGGATAACTTGTATGGCAAAGGTGAACATTTTGTTCTTCACTTTATTCATATGACCCCAACGACTCAAAGTTAGAATTTGAAAAAAGGTTGCGACTTGATCTGAATTTCGAACCTGAACACGTGAAACTCGTATCATTCCCCTCCTCCCCTCCTCTTGAGGAGATTCGACTTCAAATTAGCACTGTATTTGGATTGAAGTGACTTGGGGAATGTTGCTTGGAAAACAAGTTACGTAGCATGTCTTTTCTCCAAGTTCAACTCATGTACAAACTAACACATAGGATCCCTTTCCATGAACCATAAACACGGTCCATATAGTGGAACGTCAAAATGTCCTCGTCCATGAGAATTATGTGGCCTTAAAATAATTCATAGGTCAAACACAAAAGAAGAATGAATAACATAGAAAAGTAGAAATCAACAAACTTATCCAATTTATAACAAGAATTATACATATGGTTTCCATGCATCATATGAAACATAGCAGCAAAGGAATAAGATGACTCACACTTTTACACACAGAAAATCACACTAAAAGCATTGGAATAATGTAGTAAAATCAAATAATAATGATATAACATGCTACGACCAATAAGATGAATAATACAGCACACAATAAATGAAACACACGACTCATGTATATGAGAAGACATAATAAAACTCAAGACATATGTATCAAAACACACATAATGAAAAAACGCATGAAATTTTCAACACTTGCACACAAACTCACACAAGTAAGGTGACTAACACACATACCCGATTGGACTCATAAAAATCATATTGAAATGCATAAAAGCAATATGGAAAACACCACTAAACAAGCTAAACTTGCACTAGGATGCAATTCCAAATACACAACTAAAGAACAATCACTTAAGACTACTAATGAATAACAATAAGGAATATCTAAGACACATATAATCGAGTCAAACACTACCAAACAACCAAAAAAATAAAGAAGGTTAGTATAGAACTTCCCTTAGTGATAACCATTCGTTGAAGAGTAATTTCACCAATTTGAACAAGAGTGACATGGCTAGAAAGAAGATTGCAATTCCATGAACTATAATGTTCAACCATAGCCCCAAACGAGTCCCAATCAACTGTAATTGGAGTACAAAAGATGTTGGTTTCGTGCTTCCGAATAACTCTTTGAACCTGCAAACAATCAAGGAATACACTAGGCAATAAAAGGTTAAGAGTGTTAGTAGAAAACAAATCCTCTCTAACACTTTTGGCTTTTATAACTACTTTGTTTCCTTTCATTTTCTCCCACTTTAGCCGAACTTAAAAATAGCCTTTTTCACCTCGCCAATTTCGGCTATCATCTCCTCTTTTTCTTTCTTATTATCGTCTAGCATCTCACACAGTTCTCCTCTAACTAGCTTTTGATAACTAGCTAGTGTAGTTGGAGGTCTAAGCACTTCTTGATCGCGTTCAACACATGGATGTTCTTCAATAGCAACCTTGTCATCCAACGGTGGAATTGAATGAGCTAGACCCCTCATCCCTCCTTCTTTCCTTTCTTCCATAACTCCCTATCTAACCTTTATTTTTTTTCTTTAACACTTCTTTTTCCCTTTAATTTGGTGGCATGACCTAATTAATGCAACAAATTTTAAAGTGAGGGGCAAATGAGAGAAAGTGAATTAGGATTGGGTTGACGAGAATAGGAGAAAGGAATGTGGGGCAGTTGGAATGGGTAGGATGCTGGGGTAACAAAACGGTTTGGGTAATGGTTGTAGGGAAGGGGTTCGAAACTCTTTTGACAATTTTTAGACAAATTCAGGACCATATTTGAGAAAAATCCCAACAATATTTTAAAATACTATAAAAAACATCAACAAATTGGTGAAATAATAAAACACATTTAATCGAGTATCACCTGTCCTTGTCCTCTCCTATTATTATTTTTCCTTTCCCCTTTGTCATTCTTCTTTCTGACTATACTCTCGCTGTATCTTCTTTTCATCTTTTTACCTCACTCCTCACTCCTTTTTCCCTTCCATTATTTTCTTCAATTCCTATTGTTTCAAATTATCTTCACTTTTCCATCACAATATGGAGGGAAAAGAGTGAATGAGGAGAAAACTAGACAAGAGAATAGCATGGTGAAAAGAGGTGACAAAGAACGAGTATAAGGAAGGGAGAAGAGTGAGTGGAGTAAAACTGGGCAGTAAAAAAAATTGGTGAAATGAGGTGATAAAGGAGGAGGAAAAAGGATAGGAATGGAGCCACAAATTGTTTTTGTTTGTAGAATCTACAGTAACAAACTTTGAAAACAACTTTAAAATTAACTCAAACATACCCAATTTCAAATACACTAAAATAAAATAAACCCTAAACTTTTTTATTCTTCTACCACCCACTCCTATCCACCACTAGTCACTACTACCCAAAAACCATCACTGACCACCACCCTCTCATCTCCTTTTTCTTTTTCTTTTCTCTCACTTCCTATTTCCCCTCATTTTCTCCTATCCCCTCCTCCCTTTTCCTCTCCCTTCCCTCTCCTTCTTCCTCTTCTCTTGCCAACCCCTCTTTCACCTAGTCCAACCTCTTTCCTCTTCCCCTTCCCTAGCAACATCTAGTTACAAGACCAAAACAATTGGTGATAGGAAATTTTTAACAAATTCATAAAAAATATTTAGAAAAATTTAGATTCTAAAAGCATTCCACAATACAAATTCGAAGACGTTGAATGCAAACAAACTATCTATAGTAAAAATTTTTCACATACACTGTTATAGTAAAAGTTTTTAAAAACACCTCTAAAAATACTCAATCCATATGAAACCTATATTTTGTACAGTAAAATCCAAGAAAATCATTCAAATTTAGAGATTCATAACAAATTGAAATAGCAATAACTTGCAATTCCTTTTTGTCAAATGTAAGTAGCTCACAGTTGCTTTCATTTGCCTGAAGTCTTGCACTACTAGAAGAGAGAGAGAGAGAGAGGTGGCGCAGGAGGATGAGAAATGAAGAGGTGCAAAAAAGGAGGTGGCGGGAAAAGGGTTATTGTCTCTCTCTTGGGAAGAGAGCCACTTCCCCCCTTGGTGGGAGCAATTGAAAATTTCAAACTTCAAACTTTGCAAACTTTCTTACTTTTCCAACTTCAAGCTCAAATCGTAAAATACGATACCAGGAAAAGAGAGTTACTGCTGTTAAATTCAGGGATCTGTAGTAATTACCTGTGAGTTACTCTGTCTTAAAGGCTTTGAAGGCCCAGGAGTAAAGACGAGAGGACTAAACACTTCAAACAAGATCGGATATTAATTGGCGGATGACAATTCCAGGTAAGCTCTATGCATATATAACTCTTTTTCCATTTAGCTACATCCTTGTCTTAAATCCCTCAGGTCGTTAGTTTTTCTGAGTCCTTCGGTTTTCTGTTATCTATTCCCAGTATACAAAGTCTCTTCTTCCTCTTTCTAACATTTTTAGTTAAATTAATTTCATAAATTGGTTAAAGTGTGAGGCATCTGCCAAGTACTTCATTGTGGGTGTTGATGGCGGAGGAACTGACAGAAATGATGAAGAACTTTGATCTGTCCAGTATCGAACTTCAGACTACAGATCTAGGAAATGAGGAACTGGACGTGAGCATTAAAGAGTGTAGATGTAGCCTGATCGGAAAAATAATAGGTGAAAAGGTAGTGAACTACTCTGGGGTCAAGAGTTTTACTATAAATGCCTGGGGACACCCAAAAAATCTTAGAGTCATAGAATTAGGCCCCAACCTGTTTCAGTTCGTGGTGCCAGTGGACAAAGCCAGAGAAAGGATCTTACATGGGGGACCATGGGTGATGGACAATCAAATTCTAGTCCTGAATAAATGGTTTGAAGGAATAGAGGAGGATGAAGAGGCTTTCAAGAAGGCACCTTTATGGATACAAGTGTGGAATCTGTCGATTCATTGGGTGACTAAAGAGGTGGGGAGGAAAATTGGGAAAGTTTTTGATCAAGTTAGGGAAGTGATTATACCACAAACAGGAAGCAAGGAGGGCAGACATCTTAAAATGTTAGTGAACGTGGACTTATCAAAACCTCTGTTAAGAGGCACTACAGTTAAATCAGGGAATGCAGCAAGATGGATCAGCTTCAAGTATGAGAGATGTCCCGACTTTTGCTATAGCTGCGGAATCATTGGACATAGTGAAAAAAGTTGCAACCAGGCTTGTATTAGCAGAGAAGGTAAAAAGGATAATCAATATGGTCTGTGGATGAGAGTGGGGGGTACGAGAAATAATACGCTGGGCAAGAATCAAAAAGCGCCCAATATTCAGCTGGGAAAGCAAGAGGGGTTTAGGGATAAGGAAAGTTCAAATGCTGAAGGAGAAGGAGAAAATGAGAAAGAGTATGATAGTAACATGAGAGGTGAGGATGAATGGGAAGGAGAAAAGCAAAATAGGATAGTGGTGAATCAGAATGCCATGGAAATACAGTGTCATGACGGGGGTCGTAGTAGAGTTTGGAAATATGTTGAAGCTGGGAAGGGCATTGAACAGGGTGAAAAAAGAAAAGAGGTCACAGTTACTACTATGCTTGCTGAGGTGCAATCAATGGAAGAAGATGTGGAAAAATGTGGAAAGGCAGAGCTGAAGACCATTGGAGCAGAAATTGGAAGCTCATATAAGGGGAGTGAAACAGGAAGTGGGGACATTGAAGATAGGAAACACCTTGCCCAAACTAAACAAAGCCAGAGGTTAAAGAAAGCTCTAAACACTCCAGAAAGGAAAAGGCAACCTTTAAAGGACATTTCTGGCAATGCAAATGTCACTGCCATGTGTGGAAAAAGAAAATCAGATCAAATAGAGTTGGAAAAGGGAAGTGATGAAAGGAGGAATCAGCAAGGCAAAAGGAACAAAGTAGAGCTGGGAACAGGTGAAAGTGTAATGAGTGTTGAAGGGATGGGGTCCAACCCTCTAAGGACCCCAGAAGATAAATGAAAGTGATGGTGTGGAATTGTCAAGGAGTGGGGAGCCCCTTGACAATTCCCCATCTGAGGGAGGTCAACAACCTCTTCTCTCCAAGTCTGATTTTTTTTAAGTGAAACAAAAAATAGAGGTGCATACATGGAAAAGGTGAAAAATATTCTCAAGTTTGACAAGATTGAAGTGGTGGAAGCTATGAATCGAGCAGGGGGGATGGCAATGATGTGGAAGGAGGATATCGAAATAAAGAAAATTCTGGTTACAGCTTTAACCATAGAAGCACGAGTGGAAGAGGTGGCTGAGAACAGAACTTGGTGGTTTGTGGGACTATATGCAAGTTGCGACCCACAGATGAGAAAGCAACAATGGAAGGTTTTGACTGAAAGGAGGAGGTTATGGGGAGAAAGATGGATAATAGCTGGTGACTTTAATGACATAGTTTCAAATGAGGAGAAATGGGGTGGCCAGTGGAGAGAAGAAAGGAGTTTCAGAGATTTCAGGCAATTTATTAACGAGAACCAGCTGACGGATATAGGCTTCGAGGGTCACCCGTGGACATGGAGTAACAATTGGGAGAAGGAAGGAGAAATAAGACAAAGACTGGACAGAGGGTTAGGCAGTTATAAATGGATGCAGGAGTTTGAAAATGTTAGGTGTACACATATTGAGTCTTATGCCTCTGATCACAGCATACTAATGATTGATACTTCCCCAAGTGTCAAAGGGCACAAAAAGAGGTTTCACTTTGATAAGCGATGGTTGAAGCAGGAGGGTATTGAGGAAGTGGTGAAGAATGCCTGGAACCAGGATGTTAGGGGATCACGAATGTACAAGGTGATCAGTAAAGTGAAGAGCTGTAGGGTGGCGTTGCTCAAATGGAAAAATAACTTTCAGACTAATTCTAAGAAAAGAATCCAGAACATCAAACAGCAGTTAGATGAAGCAAAGGAAAGTGATATGCAAATTAGAAAAAAGAGAGTAGGGGAATTGAAAGACCAGCTAAAGGATGCCTACAGAGATGAGGAGGTTTTCTGGCACCAAAAGGCAAGAATCAATTGGTTAAAGGAAGGGGACAAAAACACTAAATTCTTCCATGCGCAGGTCCAAGGAAGAAGGAAAAGGAACAGAATGGTTAATTTGCAGCGCAATGATGGTTCGTGGACTAAAAACAATGAAGAGATAGGATCACATGTAGCTGACTACTATAGGAATCTCTTCAGAAGTGAGGGTACGGATAACATGAGTGGAGTACTTGATGGTATACCTCACACAATAACTGATTCTATGAACTTTAGTTTGACTAAACCTGTGCAGGAAGAGGAAATAAAGCATGCTTTGTTTTCTATGAACCCTGATAAAGCACCCGGATTGGATGGCATGACTCCACTGTTTTTCCAGAAATTCTGGCATGTTATCAAGTATGACGTGGTAAAAGCCATTCAAACTTTTTTTCACACAGGTCATTTAGCAAGAACCATCAACCACACAATCATCTCCCTCATCCCAAAAACCTTAAATCCAACCACGCTGAATCAATATAGACCTATAAGCCTCTGTAATACAGTGTATAAAATCATTGCAAAAGTGCTTGCAAATAGGCTAAAGCTGGTTTTAGATGTATGCATTTGCAAGAACCAGTCTGCCTTTATTCCTGGCAGACAGATTCTTGACAATGTCATCCTGTCGCACGAATGCATGCACTATTTAAACAACAAAAGAAATGGCAAGGATGGCTTTATGGCAATTAAGTTAGATATGTCAAAAGCTTATGACAGGGTGGAATGGAAGTTCCTTGGTGAGATGATGAAAAAGATGGGATTTCAAGAGAAATGGACTGGCTGGATTCTGGAATGTCTGAGAACAACCTCATATTCCTTCAACATTAATGGTGAGGCAAAAGAATATATCATCCCTGAAAGAGGAATTAGACAGGGTGATCCCCTCTCACCCTATCTATTCCTCATCTGTTCAGAGGGATTTTCCAACATGTTGAAGAAGGCTGCAGCGCAAAGAAAGATGACTGGAATGAAGATCAGCAGAAATGGTCCGAGACTAACACATCTTTTTTTTGTAGATGATTCTTTTTTTTTTTGCAAAGCAGATCCTTCGCAAGCTACTGAACTCATGGACATTCTGAAGAAATATGAAAGAAGTTCAGGCCAACTTATTAATCTGGAAAAATCATCCATGTTCTTCAGCAAAAATACAACTCAGGAAGTCAAAAAGGAAATCTGTCAGAAGTTGGGCAATATACAAGTGGTCAATCAAGGCAAGTACCTGGGGCTCCCAATGGTTGTATCAAGGACCAAAGAACAGGTGTTTGGCTATGTCAAAGACAACATAAAGAAGAGGTTGGAAAAATGGAAACACAAAATCCTAAGCCCTGCAGGGAAAGAAATCATGCTCAAAGCAGTCTCGTTTGCCCTGCCAACATACACAATGTCATGTTTCAAGTTATCAAAGAAGATGTGTAAGCAGATCAGCTCCTTAATGGCCAGTTACTGGTGGGGTGAAAAAGATGGAAAACAAAAAATGCACTGGAAAGCATGGAAGAAGCTATCTCAAGAGAAAAGGGATGGAGGCTTAGGATTTAAAGATCTGGAAGCATTCAACATTGCGCTTTTGGGGAAACAGGTCTAGAGAGTCTTAACAAATCCCAATCTGCTCATGAGCAAGGTTCTGAAGGAGAAATATTTTCCTAGAGAATCAATTTTTATATGTAAAATTCCCAACAATGCCTCCTGGATCTGGAAAAGTCTGGGCCAAGCTAGAGAATTGATTAGAGGGGGTGTGAGAAGGAAGATTGGAAATGGGAAAAGCACTAAGATATGGGAGGATGCCTGGATTCCTAATTCTTCAGATGGGAAACCAACTTCAGCTAAAGAGCCAGGTACCAGTATTCATAAGGTGGAAGAGCTGATTAGTCACAGAAGATGGAATAGGTGCTTAGTATTCAAGAATTTCAATCAGAAAGATGCGGAAGATATTCTTAGCATACCCATCAGTCTAGCGGATAGAGAGGATAGCAACTTCTGGTTACACAATGCCAATGGTGTTTACTCTGTCAGATCAGGATATAGACAGCTTATAAGCAAGAGTAAGAAGTCTAGAGAGCTCAGTGTTGGAAGTGGTGAAACCAGCTGGGAATACAAGAAGGGGCAGATGTGGAAGGATTTATGGAAGTTGAATGTGAAACAAAAAATAAAATTCTTTCTATGGAAATGTATCAACGAAGCTCTTCCTGTTAGACAGCAGATTCACACTAAGACAGGAAAAGGAGACCCTATGTGTAGAAGGTGTGGTGAGCAGCTGAGCAGCTGGAAACTGTTGTTGAACATGCAATGCTGAGTTGTGACAAAGCTAAAGAAGTCTGGAGACTCTCCCCAGTTCAATGGGATGGGGCTCTTAGGTTCCAGAATTGCTTTGAAAACTGGTGGTTGACTATCAATGAAGCTAAAAGGAGAATTGATAGGGCAAGGCACTTGGCTTTGACAGCTAATATTTTGTGGCAAATATGGAAGAGCAGAAATAGGAAAGAGTTCAATGAGCAAGAGCAAGACGCCTTGGAATCTGTTCAGAAAGCTCAAAAAGAGTGGCTGGAATTTGAGGAACAGAATTCTAGATCAGCTGGAATGAGTACACAAGAAACATCAAGGGAAGATACAAGACAAAGAAGAAAAATGTCCACGACCTAAGAGTTAAAGTTCAGAGGCAACATGGGACCAGAAAGGTGGGTATTGGCATAGCCTCTAGATCAAAACTACAGCTTTCATTATCGGCTGGGCTATGGTTGAAAGGGCCACTAACTCACTGATCTTGGATGAAGCAAAGGCTGTGGTTCTAACTCTGAGCAAAGCCTTATTACAAGGCTGGAGCAAAGTCGAGCTGCAGATCCAAGATAAGGCTTTGTTAAGACATATTCATCTACTTAGCGCCCAGGATATAAGATTGATGACTCTAGTGGAAGATGTTAATTGTCTGAGCCGGATGTTTCACATGTGCTCTTTTTGTCTAGTTGATACTTCTACTAACACTTTTAGTGATAAGTTTAGTAAACATGCTTTGGATATTATTCTAGATGAGGAATTTGCAGATCCTCAGTGCTTCAATGCACTTGTTGTATAGAAGTTTCGAGTCCTTGCTCGCAATGTGTAATATTATTGCTTTCTATAACATTCACTTATCGTTTCGAAAAAAAAAAAAAAAAGGAAAAGGGTTATTGTCCTTCAGACAGGAAAAAGAATTGGTACTACAATGGGTCAAAAACAATAAATGCAAGGGCCAAATTAAGATAACCACAAAAACTGGGGAGCTAAAGACTAAACTCTCACTTTCCGAGAAGGAAACCCATCTCACCCAAAGAGTGCCATCCGGCAAAATGCTGCTCTCTCCCATCGCGACAACCCACATCAAATACTTCAATCCACCACCGTCGATTCCCCACTCCACCCCTAAAACCCCATCCAACGGTCCACAGCGCCCACTCGAGTCTGCCGACTCACACGCGTCACATGTCATCCACTTGCACACGCGCCTGCAAAAGTTAACGTCTAAGCCGCGTGTACAGCAACGAATCTAAAGACCGGCGTTTTGGGCTCGTCTTTTTTAAAAGTTGAATTGAATCCAATACCCTTTTTCCCCCAAAACCCACCCAAAAAAATCGAAAAACAGAAGGAAAGATTTTTTTTTTTTTTGGGTTTTTGGCAAATATATTAAATTCTTATTGATATTTAATTTTTTGAGTTATAATATCGTTGATATATCTTGTATTAATTGAGATAAATTGTAGGGTTTAAATAGGGGAGAGATAGTGTTGATTCTGTGGAAGAAGGAGAATGGGGGCGAAATAGATCTGATTTTCGATAAAGGTTAGTCGTGCCTTTGCTTTTTCTCTCTCGTGCATGTTTTTCTCTGTGTGTGTAGTGTGTTTAGTGTGTGTTTTTGTAGTAAAGGTACCGTTTTTTGGCTGGTTTTCTATTGAGAAAAGTGAAGGTTGCAGTTTTGTTTTGATGGTGATTTTTGTTCTTAATTTTGATAAATTGGATGAGTATTGAGTTTGTAGTAGGTGAATGCATTGTATGTTTGATTTGTTATGTTTTTTGGTAAGTGTGTGTTGTGTGTGTGTCGAATGAGGCTTTTGTGTATATGGTAAAACACGAGTGGATTTATCCAATTCCTTTGTTAATGGCAAGATGTGGTTTTGATGTGTTTCTGTTCTTTCGTCTGGGTTTTTTTTTTTTTTTTTTCCTAAAGAGTTGAACTTTTTAAAGCTGTTGAATAAGTTTAATATGTGTTTGTCTGATTTTAGTGGATAGCTTCAAAGTAAAATTGTAGAAAGAAAAATTATTTTTAGGGGTCTAAGCTGTATTTTGGGGCAAAAGAATTTAAATGGTGGTACATGGTGAATGACAAGGTGGAAAATTTGGGGGCACCAGTCCAATCCAGTAGCTTTGTTGGAAAAGTGTTCTAATTTAGGCAAATGAAACTCTTTTGGAGTTTAGGTAAAGTCACTTGCAGTGGATGAATGTGGAGTATTTATGTTTGTCGCGTTAGTAGTATCGTCACACGTTTCAGTATTATTCGTTGTGGGGTGTGTTAATGGTAACTTACTGTAGTGAAGATCTCACTGTGGTGTGATTGTCTCCTTTATGTTTAACGGCCTTCTTAGGGCTTAGAAGAGATTGCTGGAAATTTGGTTACTATTCTGCATTATGGAAAGAAGGGTGTAGATAATATGTATGCAAGTGTACACATATAGAATCATGTTGGTCTTAAATAGCTTGTCTTGGTAATTTTTGACGATTGGCTATGGTTGGTGCGATGTGCTCTTGTTCTGTATGGACTTATGTGCATAGCCGTTGTGGGATTTACAGAGATTCTACCATTAATCTTGTTTTGGCTTTTCCTTTGATGCAACGGCTTCTCTTTGTATTGCTCCCACAACATTTTGACATTCGGGAGAGACCTTATAGTGGTTTGCTTAGAGTGACTCTAAACTTCTAGGGGAGAAGCAATGGGTTTTCCCTTTTCTTGTATACTTATGGTTTAGGAGAGCGTCAATTGTATATCTTAAATGGGGTGGAGCCATATATAGTACATCCAACAATGGAATCTAATGAGAAGGAATGTGATGTGATAAGACTGTTATACTTGAGGAGGTGATGAGAAAGTCTTAGGGGGTAGTGGATAGCGCACCCTGAACATGCTCTAGACAATTTTTACTAACGTCCCCAATAGGATGACTTTCATTTTCTTTTTGTACAAGTTTCATGTTTCTTATGTTTCCATGTCTAAATACTCATTGTAGCCAAGTGTGTTTGGATCAGAGATTATTTGGAATAATTTTTTGAAAAAGCATTGTGGCACTTTTTTGATGTGATGTATGTGCAATAAAAAGGTAGTTGGGAAGATAAAAAGTTATTGAAAAATGTGTTTATTATGCAATCAAATAAAGAAGCTATCCAAACACACTATGTTTTAAATATCTTTTGTCTTTCTTTAAGCTGGAGATTTGGGATACTTATGAAGATTTTGTTTGCATCAAGTCCATGTTTTCTGGATTTTATGGTCTACATAGCTCCTACAGTTTTACTTTCTGGAAACTGTTTAATGATAATGATAGAAATGACAGTGAGCGATTGGATTTAATCTTATGAATTATCTGTGATTTTCTTTATATAAGTGTCATCGGCTTGTTTCTTGCAGGTTCCCTGAAATTATTAGCTTCTTATAGCAAAATACAATTTTGGGCAGATACTGATATAGTAATTAAGGATGGCAGATGGACTATCAAGCTTCTGGGGCCCTGTCACATCTACCCATGAGTGGTGTGAGCCAAATTATCTCTACTCCTCCTATATTGCGGAATTTTTCAACACTATCTCTAATGTACCAGCCATTCTTTTGGCATTGGTTGGTCTTGTGATTGCCTTGGGTCAACGGTTCGAGAAAAGGTTTAGTGTTCTTCACATATCAAATATGATACTTGCCATTGGGAGCGCAGGCTATCATGCAACATTGCAGCGCGTGTAAGTATCTTGTGCTGTTGTTTTTCTTGATTGCATGGATATCTGATATTGCCGTTTGTAGTTGCTAAAATTTGCTAAATTTCCAAATTAGCTGAAATATTCCTATTTAGTTCATAACTTCAAAGGCCTGCACAGCAACCACATGCCTTATCAACCAAGTATGCCTTATCAACCAAGTAGAAGACATCTTATATAAAGATGAATACTCAAACTAGAACCTCTGTTTGAGCTTGTACATGATGCATTTTGAAGATTGCAACATGTAGTGCTTCTCAACATTCAAGAGCATATAGATTTAGGTCTTTTTTGAAGTTCCAGCATATACCTGCAAGTGTCTCATTCTCTGTTGTTTTGGATATCTTCAAGTTCTTTTGTTTGAAGCATGATTTCAAACTTGTCAGTTGTACAGTGTTGTGGTATAAGTCTTATAAAACTCTTTCAGTGATAAGAAGTGCACGATATGTGCATGGCATTCTTTTTGTAAGGCCTTCCTCATGTATGTGGACCTTGTTTTCTTGAACTTTGAGGAAAATTTCCTATCATCCTCACTTGAGTGTTGGATATGTTTCCTCAGCCTCATTAAGAGTTACAACCACAAAATTTGTATTGTCAACCTACCTTCCATTGACTATAATCTGGTCATTGAAGGAGTCATTCGTGCCATTCAGCATCTTTTCATTACATAACTCCAGTTCTTTCTACAGATGATTTCAAATGCATTCTTGCTAATTTGATAATTCCAGTATGTGTTTCTGTTTATCTCAATTTTCCTATTTGCTGTCATCTTTTTTCCCATGTGGGTGGTCAAATCAAAGTGAATACTATATATGTACTGTGTGTCTGATGTAGTTGAGTATGTACTCTGGAATACAAAAGATGGGTGGATACTGGGAAAAGCTTTTTGATGGTTGAGATCTAATGGTTTGGGAAGTCAAGAAGATTTCATGGCCGTGATGTCTTGTTGATAGATTCTAGGGTACTATTCAGAATAACTGATTGACGCTGTTACATTCTTTTGTAGAGCTGGTTCTTTGTCTCTATGCCCCTGTGGTTTATTATGACATGGCCAATTGTAGTTTTTAATGCTGTGTAATTTAGAAAATCTGGATCAGTTGAAATACATATGCTGTCCTTTTCATTTAGCCTAATTTTTTGTCACTGTTTCTTTCGGTAGTGTGTGATTGCTTTCCAATTGCTAAAGTTTGATCCTTCCGAACATATGTATTTTCTGGGGGCTCATTTGTTTAAGGCCCTGATAAAAAAATATGGTCTTCAAACAAATATTTGCTATTCCTATATAACCAATTGTGGGGCTGTAGCATAGCTTTTTAACGCCTGCAAATAGATCTGTTAGGCTCTGTATTTTTCATATAGTGATATGTTCAGCCAGTTTTTCGGGTTTGTGATTTTAGAAGCCTATCGCATTACTTGTGTTAGTGGAATAAACTCACAATTTTGGCAGAGATGGATATGTATTTCAAATTGCAATCTTTCTGCATCATCTTTGTGTAGAATGTGATTATGATGTCAAATATTAACACTGCTCTTGTAAAAGCATACCTAAAACAACTAATTTGCTGCAATTAATAGTGGCTTGTGTTTTTAAACTGCATTGTTGACACCTTAGCTTTGAGGGCAAGTCTATGGTAAGAAATTGTTCAAGAGATTCAGTCTGAGACAGTGCTTAACATCGTGAGGTAAAAAATGGTTTGACTCTTTATTGATACCAATTACATGAGTTGTTTCTTTTGCATTGGGTTGCTTGATGATTTAACTTAGCGTGTTGTTATGTTAAATGGCATTGGGATGAAATGAAATTGCCAGCATCAAAATTTGATGTATTTAAAAACATTGTTTGACGTGATGAAGACTTGTGTGTGGAGGATATAAATCTAGGGTTACTAACCTTCTAATACTTGCTTGATTTATTGGGGATTTTTGTGGTTACCAACTCCCAGTATTCGTTTCTTTTTTATTGGTCTCATCTTACTATGCCGTGTTGAAGAACCAAATAATCTTATGTAGCATTTGCTATTTTTGTTTAATTTTTATCTCATGTAACTTCTAATAAATCTGCTTTATGACGTGTTTGCATACTCATTGAGCCAGCACATTATGGTTCTTCTATCTTTGATGACTTTTCTATGTCCTAATTGCTTAAGTGGTCTTAATCTGCAACCTTTTTTCAGGCAACAACAAGGTGATGAGACGCCCATGGTGTGGGAAATGCTCCTATATCTCTACATTCTTTACTCTCCGGATTGGCATTATCGTAGTACAATGCCCACTTTCTTGTTCCTTTATGCCATAGTGTTTGCCATTGCACATGCGTATGTCCGTTTTGGCATTGGGTTTTGGTTGCATTATGCACTGCTATGCTTTCTGTGCATCCCTCGGATGTACAAGTATTACATTTACACGGAAGACAAACTGGCAAAGCGGCTAGCAAAGCTATATTTAATTACCCTAATTGTTGGGAGTATCTGCTGGCTCTTTGATCGGTTATTGTGCAGGGACATTTCACGCTGGTACTTCAATCCACAGGGTCATGCTTTGTGGCACGTCTTCATGAGTTTCAATTCCTACTTTGCAAATGAATTTCTGATGTACTGCCGTGCTCAGCAAAGAGGGTGGGATCCAAAAGTCAAGTACTTGTTGGGAATCCTCCCATATGTGAAGATTCAAAAGCCAAAGGAACAGTAGACGTTCAACTGGATAGGAAACCAAACACAACCCCCGGGAGAGGGGTCCTTACAAAGACAATCGACGGGAGATGACTTTGCAGAAGCACGCAAACAAAAGTGGTCGTGATTCTTTTTTTTTTTTGGTTTTCTTTTTTCCCCTCTCAGCTAAGACATTTTTAAGAATGCAATGTAAATGACTGCTCGGAATTGTTTTGTTTGTCCGGATGGTGGCTCAATTTTGACTGTAAAATTATTAGCTCCCCAGTGTAGTATATTCATGTGCTTTGCACTGGATACAACATCAAACCGGTTAGTTTCATAGTGTTTTCTTCTTCTTACTTTCATTTGGTTTCTAGAAAGCTTTTTCTTTGAAATTTTGACATGATTTTTCCCTCTGTCGTTGCATCTGTATGTTTTATTCTTCGACCTGTAAGTATCAGTACACGATATATGTTTTACTAACTGATAAGGGAGGCCAATCACTTGACTGATTATGTTCCGTTCGATAGAAATTCATCCTGTACTTTTATGTATGTCTACTGCTGGGGTTGTACTAGCCAAATTTCTGGTCCACTTGCTATTATTGTACTTGCGAACGTTCGAGACAGAAGTAGTATGCAAACTGTTGAATGCTTCATAGATATGTTGATCCTCTGGAGGGAAGGATTGTGACGACCCACCTCTTCCTAGGGCGTACCCTAGGGTATCAGTGACCGCCTGTCCAACTCTCGTCGGGATTCACTACAGTCCTCAATCATCAAACAACTTACCAAACTAAAACTCTGAGTACAATACAAATGGAATAATAGTTTACAATCCCCAACATCAAATTACAAACTTTGGATCCATAAGTCTTCCAACCTTACATTCAAAATTCGAATTACAAAACTTGCAACAATCACTCTCCAAAGTTCTCAACCTGTTCAACATAATAAACCCTACTTCTAAGGGTTGGCTTCTCCACTCGGATACTCATTACCTGTTAAGGAAAACAAATTTAAAAGGGTGAGCTAAAAAGCCCGTGAGTTCCCAAAAACATGCAAAGCACATATCACATATGATTTTTCACTTCAAAATTCATACTCGGATATAAACAAAGAAGGAAAGCCAGTAATCACACAAGAGTAGGATTAAGTTCATCACGTAACCCAAGGTGGTCACACAAGAGTAGGATTAAGTTCATCACGTAGCCCAAGGTTGTCATACCAAGGGGATTAAGTTCATCACGTAACCCAAGGTTGTCATACCAAGGGGATTAAATTCTCAAGAGCAGGGAATACAGGACACGTCACATCACTTCATGCAATTCAAAATAGGAATCATGGCACAAGACGAGATTCAAGTATACTCATAATATTAGGAAACACTTTTTGCAAGTAGTACCATTCAAATGGGAGTAAATGCGATAAAGTACACACTACTCCATTTGATGGATCAAAACCTATCTTTCATGTTAATTCACATTTCAAGTTAAATACACATTTCAAGTCAAGCAAGTCACGCACTTGAGAGTGTCTTTACTTAGAAATCATTTCAATAGTAAATTATTTCACTTATAAACACTAATAAATCATTTAGCAAGCACGAGTAAATTATTCCCTCTGAAATCGCTAGTAAAGCCGTTCATTTGTAAATAGTTTGAAACATAGTCTGAAATACTCACAAAAGTAGGAAAACATTTCATTGGTAAAGAATAGTAGTAAAACATTTCCTTTGAAAACAAGTTAGAACACTCACACATGTGAGACATTGCAAAAACCCTTTCACAATTTCTTTTATTTACGATAAGGGTAAGTGTGATAGAATACACTACCCCATCAGAGAGTTCGAGAACTAGCTTTCACTTCAAAATCACTTCACTAAACACCATTGCGATCATTTTCACATAATCATATAACAAATATGGAAACTCACCAAAGTAATAAGGCTCAGCCTCTACGTATGGTTCACAATCACCGCGTTGCACATTCCCTAAAATAATTTAAAACAGTCAATGAGATTCAATTCATTCATTTCCATTCACTAACGCAGTTCACTTTCATTTTTTTGTTTCAAACGGCAATTTTTTCAAAACTTTCTCGAGGAAAAGCTTTCATTTCACATAACTCAATGCTCCAAATAGATTCCCTTGGAAAATCACTTTATCATTTCAAAAGAAAACATCTCACCGATATACCCATTGACACTACAAGCACAATCTCTTTCACAAAACATTTAAGTGAGGTCTCATACCTCGAAATCACTTTTTACACGATACGTTCGACATTCACTTTTGGCTAAAACTTTCATATTAACATAAAATACTTCATATCAAGCCATTATATTCAAAAATCCCCAGAATTTGGCCAAAATATAGTGAAACTTTCAAATTCAGTCAAATAGCACTTTTCACTCAAATTTCATAAAAACTACACTTTTTACCCTTTTAAAATCCAAACACTCACTCACACACACATACACTCACAATTTGACAATATACACATTTTTCTCAAAAAGTAAAACCCTTCGAGAACATTCACGACATTCCAAAATCAAACATTGAAATCACCAGGCATGTTTTGGCCATAACATACATTTTCCTTCAACTTTTCAAAAACTGAAAACCCTAATTTCTAACCATATCAAGGCAAGTTCACAAATAACAATCAAATTCCCAATCAGGTCCTCAAGTCCGCTACCTAGAGGCCACCTCAAGTCCGCTACCTAGGTTGGGATTTCAAGAGCCCAACTTTATCTTTCAGATGATATCATTTATATCAATATAAACCACAGATCTACACTAATAATCACTAATAAGGCTAGATCTACGAGATTCGAGACTTATACCTCCGGATCTATCAAGATCCAACGAGATCCGACAAGATCCAATGAAATTCCTCGAGCTTTTCTTCAAGAAAGTCGCTTCCAAGCCTAGTAGATCTCTCAAGCCTCGATCTTTGCCCAAGATCTACGGATTTTGACGAAGATCTACAACTCCAAACTCACAATCAAGCAACCCACCACTCGATCAAGCCTTGTTTCTTCACTTTTCTCTTTCTTTTTCCCTTCAAGAACCTCGGCCCTCACTCTCTCTCCTCTCTCCTTGGTTCGGCTGAAATGGAGCAAGAAATCAAGCCACAATCCATCATCAACTCTTCACAAACTCATGTTATTTGTAGGAAGAAAAGGAAATGGAAGATCAAACCCACTTACCTCTTGTTTTCTTCCAAGAATTTCAGCCCAAACCTCCTTCTCTCTCTCCTCTTTCTCGGCTGCTAGGAAGGAGAAGATGATGGTGGTTGATGATGGTTGAAACTTCAAGAAGAATGGATGAAGATTGGAAGAAAATTTGAAGTAATTCTCTCTTGCTCAAGCTCTCTCTCTCTCGGCTGTCCCTCTCTCTTTCTCACTGGTTTGCAGCAGCAAAATGAAGCTTGAGGAAGCCAAAAAGTCAAGGTGTTTAATGCTTAAAAAGTGCACTTCCCTATTTTAAGGGAAAAAGTGCTTTTTGGCACTTTATGTCGCGTCACACGCGACAGTCTAACTTACACTGGTTTCTTTCATCCCGACACTGTCTCACCATAATAATATTTCCAAAATATCACTACATATGCTCGATTTCAAGTCCAAGTCACTATTCACGCGTCGGAATAATTTTTAACGCTAAAATTTGGCCAAAACCACACATCGGCAAACTTTTGTATAAAATTCTCTAAATTGAGAGTAATCACTTTAAGCATATATTCACTCATATTTCAATTAATAAACACAATATAAATAAATTTATGCATTTTAAAAATAATTCTGAATTTTGAGGCTCTCACAAGGATTATACCAGATAGATATTTATTTATACTTTGTAATCATGTAACAAGTAGTATAATTTTTAGTAAGTGATAATGACAAATTCTTTTAACAGGTAAACCAATAGAAAAAAACACATTTGATCTGCTATTATAGGTTTTTAGGGAAAAAAATGTCCTAAATTGTAAGTTATTTTTGATTGATTTAGTAGAGAATGAACGAAAAAACCTGTTTTAAGGAGTTGAGTGACCATTTTAGCCGAGAACAATTTCAGCTACCAAACTGTCGATTTTAGACAATATGGTAACCATTTTCGCTTTTGACTCTTATCTTTATCTTGGCTTGTTCTGTTAAAGGCGTACTGGGTAATGTGTAATTGCTCCAGATCTTTTAAGACGACAATATTGAGGTTCTTTGCAGCTTTAAATCTACTACAACTGAGACACAAAGCTCAACAACATAGTTATGGACTCCCATTTAGCTCCATCAAATCTTCCTCTCATAGATTTTAGCAGTGAAAACTTGAAACCCGGCACCAGCATTTGGATATCCACAAGCAAGCAAGTGAAGAATGCACTTGAGAATCATGGGATTTTTCTGGCAACTTATGACAAGGTCTCTACAGAAATCAAGGATTCTTTTTACCTTGCTCTGGAGGGGTACTATGATCTTCCGGGGGAGGCAAAAAGTCTGTTCACTCCAGACAAACCTTATTTGGGTTATTTAGCTGATCAACATGCTACCTGTGAACTTACTGCTATTGGAGATCCAACCAGTATGGAAGCTCTTGAAGGCTTCACAAATCTCTTTTTCTCTGCAAGGAAGGATTATGTCAGGTTAGTATTTTGCACCTGCATCATCATCAAGTCATTTATAATCCTATCCCACCCTTAGGAACAGTGTGCATTCTCGTCCCTTGTACACACCTTCACTAGGTGGGCGTATGCGTAACCGTTTTTGGGTGTCTATTGTCAGTACAAGTGTACAACACAATATGCTGATATATCAGCTTGTTTCTTTCTTCAAATGCATCTTAGTGTTTGTTTGTTAATTTAAGGTAAGTTGTTGTTTCTTGTAATGAATTAGCTTCATTCTTGATCACGAAACACACACACACACACACACACACTCTATTGTATTAATGTTCGATGTAGATCAAGAACCTAGATCATTTGAGTGGGAAATCGGGCAGTAGCTGATTCTCTTGAAATCAGGCAGTAGCTGATAGAAGTTCAATTTAAGACATTTCTTGTCCCAGCTGAGCACTCATTAGAGAAATCTTTTTTTGACAGTAATAAAAGTTCAATTGATGATAAGTTGGGAAAAATAATGAAAGCGATCGGAAAGGTTATTGGTATAGCCCTGCAGCTTTGATAAATCTGACAAGTACCATTGTAATTTGTTCCCTTATTCTTCTCTTTTATTTTGTCTGTTGAACTTTAATGATCAGTAAAATCATGCAATCCTACTCAAAGCAAGTGGCAGAGCTTCACGAGGTGATAATGAGAATGGTCTGTGAAAGCTATGGGGTTGTTGAACACTACGAATCTCTCAGAGAATCACTAGCTTATGTATGTCGAGTCAACAAGTATAGAGCAGCCAAGTTGGATGAGAAGATTGTAGGTTTGGCTCCTCATACCGACTTGAGTTTCCTGACCATAGTTCATCAAAATCAAGTCAATGGTTTGGAGGTCAGGTCCAACGATGGAAGTTGGATTCCAGTCCATATCCCTTCCTCGTCCTTCACTGTTTTTGCTGGTGATGCATTGATGGTAGGCCATTACTTTCATAGGTTTACTTTGATCATCGCCATGAACTGCGCTCTCGTTTATAATAATCATTTTCCTTATAACTAGAATTCTTAGTTTAGGTATGAAACAATTGAGGTTAAACGTATAGGAAGTATCAAATATGACAAACATCGAATCTTGAATTTTGAAGCTCCAAAACCCTTTACAAGATAAGAAAGAGTGTGATAAAAAATTTCTTTTCCACAGGCATGGAGCAATGGCAGGATACATTCTGTTCTTCATCGAGTCACGATTTCATCAAACGTGCCAAGATACTCGATTGGATTGTTTTGCTACAAGAAAGGCATATTGGAAGCACCAGAACAGCTAGTCGATGAGCTACATCCTTTACTGTTTAAGCCATTTGATAATCTTGAATTGGCTTCATTGGTCTACACAGAAAAGGTGGTCGTAATTGAAGATAAGCTCAAAGTCCTTTTGGCTCTTAAGGAATCCCTTTGTCCATCTTAAGTGTTGATGGTGGATGCATTACCTAATTTACATGATACACAATCCATGTGCATAAACTACATATGTGTGGGTTACATGTTTGTAAATTCAGCTCTTAATTATGCTTCAATTCGCATGCTTTTAGTCTTGTTATTTTAGCATGCACAATTAATTGTGCAAGTATGGTTTGCACCTGAGAATCAAAACTGTAAGACTAACAAATGATATTTCAGTTCTATATGGTTGGATCAACTTAGTTTTATCCGTTTGTACTCTTGTCCAGTTTGATTGCCATTTACTCTCGGAAAATTATACTTCCCCAATAATTTCAAACAAAAACCTGAAGTTGAGAGGTGCCCATAATGTTAAATCTTGACAATACGAAACTTAGAGAGCCCTTCATAAAGGGAAACAGCAATAAAGGAGTTCTATGATCTTCCCAAAGAGAAAAAAATAAATGTCAGTTCACTTCAGATGAGCCTTATTTGGGTTATTTTGGGCAAGGTCGTGATGGTAAACTTCCTATTGCTGTACTTACAGCCATTGGAGATCCAACTAGTATGCAAGTTGTTGAAGGTCCTGCAAATCTCTTTTTCTCCTCTGTACAGAAGGAATATTTAAGGTACGACTTATACCTTTTCTTTTTTCTTTCTTTTTTTTTTTTAAGTGGTACAACTCATACTTCATCATGCCTAAGTAAAATAATTTACTTAACAACACATCCGCTCATTGAAATCTATAGTAATGGAAAAAGTTGTTTTACCTATGGATTTAGAAAGAGTTCAATGTGGTCAGAAAGGTTATAGACATAAGTGACACAATATGAAATTTGAAGAAATGAGTCCCCACAATTATGATAAATCTTATTAAACTATCATTTCCTTTACTTTATGCACTTTCAAATCAACGATCAGTGAAATCATCTCTTCCTACACAAAGCAAATGGCAGAACTTCTTGAGGTGATACTCAAAAATGGTACTTGAAGGCTATGGTATTGAGAAATACTATGAATCTCTCAGAGAATCATTGGCTTATATATGTCGAGTAAACAAATATAGAGCAACAGAGATGAATGAGAGAAATGTAGGTTTGGTTCCTCATACAGACTTTTAGTTTTACAACCATACTTCATCAAAATCAACCTACACAAAAGAGTTACACGTTGTTGAAGACAAGCTCAAACTTGTTTGTGGCGTTTAACTTAAATGTTTGCACATCTCTCAGGTGTTGCTGGTAGATGCATTACCTAATTTGCGAGACTTAAGAGTTGGTATCCTCAGACTAGGATAGTATCATTCTGCTATGGCTGTCAAGTTTTGTAAACATTGTGTGATTGCAGTTCGTAATTACGTTTAAAGTGCATTTAGTCTTGTTATCTTGACATACATAACAAGTTGGGCAGGCAGGGCTTGTACTTGAAGTCGATAGTTCGATTGGGAGTAATAGATGCTTGGGTACTAATGGCTGGATCGATATATATAGTTCATGCGTTGAAGACTTTGGGCAGTTTTCGTGGAAGGGTAACCAGTTACTCCGATACTGCAAAATGCAGCAAAAGTACGCCAGTCCCGAAGGTTGTTGAACCAAATTTAAACAGCAAATGGCTATCTCACGAACTATATCACGAACAGAAAATAACCAATCTTTGGAGACAAGTACTACAGGATTTGGGCACTGGTATTTATTATTGCCCTCTCTTGGAATGGCATTACACCCCAGTGAACTATATGTGTGTATAGGCATAAACCTCAATGAACTCATGCTGGAAAACTTTCACCTCACAGTTGAACGTGAAATAAGCAATCCCAGCCGAGAATATAAGTTGAGACTTTCCATGTTCGATGTCATCGAGGCACCACCAAGTCAGAAATGGTTATGCCACCCATGAAATCATTTTTGTCAACTGTGAAGTACAGGAGATTCCATGTTGTGGGGGAAGAAAAAATGAAGTAAAGAGATTAGTCGATCTGGGGGGGAAAAAATGAATCTCACGGAACTCCCTCTCATCTAAATTCATTTGACCTTATATCTAAGTTTTCTATTACAAGGACTGACTGATTCATTTGAAGCTCTTATTGACAAAACTTCCGACAAAGCTATCGGTTTCGATGCCAGTAAACCATTTAATCCAACAAAGGGAGTTATAGACGCAATTAAGAGATAATGGGAAAATTGTAGACATACCATAAAAGATTCATCATCCTCATTCTTATACTCTCCAAAAGTTGTAATACTGAGTGAGACGGCGAGGGGGAGAGAGAGAGGGAGAGAAAGCATTGAATAGACAAGGCAGTACTTAACATAAAGGATGAGGATGGATCATGAATGAGACCAGCTACATCTTGCCAAGTAAAACGGCAAATTTTCCTCAAGAAGTACAGCAGAAAGGCCAGGGTTGCCCCTGCAGTCAAAAAGCTCCTCAAGAAGCATTGCGAGTGGACTTTGAAACCTATAGGGGACTACTATCAACAATAGCCTCGAGGATTTTCTTCTCCAACTCAGCTTCAGTAATCCATAACGAACTTTGTCGACGAAGATGCTCATTCTTCTCCTTCTTCTTTTCCTCAACTTGTTTTGTTCTCATTCTCCAATATTCGAGCTTGTCAGCTCTTTCCTTCAACTGCAGCAGTGATATACAGCACATTAGGGACAATGTAAAGCTATATATCCTACAGGAACCAATTCGTATGATGCAAACCACAATGTTCAATTTCATACAAATTGGTATTACTTTGGGGGCTTTTACATTAAGCTAGAGTATAAAGAATGAGGCTGTCAAATGCTCAGCAACTTCCATAAGGAGAACAAAAATAAAAAATAAAAAATAAGAAAAGAACAACGGGTAATTGAATCATAGTCAAGTGGAGATGCCGCCACAATAAAGCAATTTAAGCATCAATAAATCATTAATGCTATTCTTAACATTAATACATATATGTAACATGCATGTTAGATTCTTACTGCTGCTATCAGTGTACATGAATTCTACATGGAAATAACTCTCACTGAACAAAATCTGGCATCATCTTTACATGAAATCCAATTCCTAAACTAGTATTACACGGTCCAGTATCCATTAACTGCGCTGTGCAAGCTTATGAGAAAACAAACAACAAAAGCATCAACCATTTGAGCAAACAAATTTTCAAAGAAAAAAAAAGACAAGCAAGAGACATCAAAAAACCAGAGATTGGTTCCATTAACTTATTACTGAAGATCAACATATGTACAAATTCTATCTTCAAAATAGTTATCCTGGTGCAAGAGAATCACTTCTGCAGAGCACACAGCAGCAGTATCAGTACATGCTCTTTCTACCTTCAAGTTGTGCAATAATCTCGAAAACCTCTTTACTATCAGTCTCCAGTCCTATCCTGGCCTCCCCACTTCTCCACTCCTGCTAACAATTCCTTGCTTGGTCTATTTTTGGTTTGATCTTATTTCCTTGCTAAAATGTAAATAACTTAATTCAATCACAGAAAAATTTTTTTTGCCATAAATGATGCACTAGCTCCAAGTTTCTTCAGATGCAAATTTAGACATATTTTATTATCCCGAACTGTTTACAGGTCAAAGGCCTTCCCTATGCATTCCGGGACAAGGATTTCAACCTCAATTCCCCCTCGCACCTTCCCTTTTGGAATAAAAATTAGAAAAGAAAGAGAAACCAGAAAAAACATGGAGCTAGGAATAAACATCACGAATTAGATGCCCTATTGGCAGCCAAGACTTCTAAGAGACTAAGTGAAGACTAAATAGCCATGGCAACCTAAGGCAACCAATATGGGAGTCCAAATTTGACTGTAAGAAGGAAAATTGAAACTTAGCAACCACTCAGACTAAAAAGATGACCTCAACTTTCAAAGCTCAAAAAGTAGATCCAAAATCACAAAGATAAGAGAGGATAGTAAACCAAAAGGCACACCATCAAGTGCCTTGGAGACCACTCTTTGGACCAAAAGCTTTACCTACGTAATGTATTCCTGATCTTGGGTTTCCAAAGAGATGTCTTCTTCATAATCATACATGAGCTGCTATATCATCAAATTACTCTTAGTAATCAATAGTGCCTATGTCTCCAAGACCCAGTTCATTTGGTACAAATACTAGTTAGGTGACCCTGAGTTCCCTAGTTCAACTCTCAAACCACTCCTTTCCCCTTGCACTTTGTAAGGCTTAGAGTCTCCCTCAAACCACAAACAAATCAATAGTGCACTATCACTATCTTCACAGCTTAACAGGAGCTGATTTTACATTCTGTTACTTTAACCATATACCATTGGCAGAATTTTGATGCCATACATTTACCAGGTGCCTGCAACATAAAATTACAGCCTATTGATATCGACTCCATTCCCATGCAATCTGTATGACTGCACACTAGCAAACTAACCTGGATTTCAAGAAAATACTAGTTATCATTCTTATGAGGGGGAAAACAGCAACTTTCAGGATCCCTGACAGTAACACGACTGAAAGTAACGTGAAGTTCAATAGGTCTTGAGAGGTCAACTACACTCTAAAACTTCTCCAGGACCCAATCATATGAGAAAAAGAAAAAAACTAACATAATCGAGAAGGCTATTGCTGTAGAGCGATGCATGTTTTGGTTGAATTAGGTTTGGCCTCCAAGTCTCTACTTTTATGTAAGTGGTAACAGGAAAGAATTGGCAAGAACTTCATTTCATCTCAGATAATCACACAATCAAAAGTTCATCACAGCCTGTTCCTCTTCCTCTACACCCTTTTTACGTTTCTACCAAAACAAGTAAATGCGTACAGCACTTTAAAGCCCATTCTAGATCCATGCTCACTATAGTCAACCATAGGTTCAACTTCAAATCCACAATACAAGAGGAAAAAAAAAAAAGCTTTTGGCAGGTACCTTGAGAACTATTTCACATCAATAAACATCTTCTCTATTGTCAATTCCAATAACAAGCCACAGAACGAAACATAATGAGTGGTAATTTCTCAGTGTTTGGGGCTCGACTTTAACAGGTTTTGGACAGAAAGGCAACTATTGTCAATGAATTCCCAAGATCGTCATTGCTATGTCCTTTAGTCAGTGATTATTAAAAATTTATACATTTCTTGACTAACAATACTTCAACGTTACAAGCACACATATTCCAATTAGGCCGCGCACCCTTAGGATTGATGATTCAGAACAATCAGAGCCTTGCTTGTTAATTACTAACCAAATATATCATCAAATTGTTCAAGATCAACACTCATTCAGGTGAAGATTCGTCCTTTAAAACTCATGTCCTAACACGAACAGTTATTAAAAACTACAAACACCTCATTATCAACATTTTATCATAAACTTTTAAATTAAGTAGAAAGAAAAGAGCAAGTGAACTGAACCCGAGGGCGACAAAGCAGTAAATTGACAACATACTAGGGTTTGTCGGAACTCCTCCTCGGCAACTTCCCTCTCTTTCGCCTTGGCCTTCTTCTCGGCCTCTTTCGCCGCTTTCCTCTGTTCATTTGCTATCCTCAACGCCTCTTTCTTCGCTTCGTCCTTCTTAAGCTTCTCGAGCTTCTGAAATTCCATTTCGCGAATGTACTCCCTGCGGACGGCTTTGACCTTCTTCGCATACTCCCGCCGCAACATCGCGATCTTCGCCTGGGCTTCTTTGGGGTCCTTTGGGGCTTTCCATGAGTTCAGGTACTTTTCTGGCGGGAGAAACTCGTGAGTACGCTGGTGATCGATGTGGTGAGTGGTGCTGGTGGAGAAGGCGTTGCGGAGGTGGAAGAACGGGTTTAATGACGGTGGCGGCCTCGGTGCCCGGCGGAGGAGGTGGCGAGATAACGACATTTTATCTTCTATTTATTCTGTTTAGCCTTCAATTTGAGAGGCGAAGGGTTCTACTCGTAATTGGGGTTTTTCATTCCAGCTTAGCGTGTAAGGTCCTGTTTGGTAGTCCAGCCAATATTTTGACATACTAGAGCTTATTTACGTATTTATAAGGGGGGAAAGATGGGTTGGATAATAGAACAGAAGCAAGTATAAATGAGAGAATTTTGGTTCAAGGCCTTCTACCAATATTCTTTGGACAGCTAGTTTGGGTGATTCTCTGTGGCATTTGCCATGATTGCTTTGCAATAATAGGGATCAAAGACGTATTAGCCCAAGCTGGTATGAGGTAAACATTTGTATCCCAAGGTTTGCTTTTATTATTATTTTTTTTTAAAAACGATAATTGTGGTGTATTGCTGTCAAAAGATTTACAAGTGTGAGCAAAAGTTCAAATGATACTACAAAAGTAGTGTACTAAGACACTGAGCATCTAGAACATCCCCATCTTGTATTATGCGAGTAGCATATTTACTAATTAGTTCACAAATCTGATTCCTATTTCTCTCAACTAAACAAAAGGAGCACAACCGAAACAACTTGCTTAACCGATTAATGTCATCCACTACAGTCATCAAATGATAATGTGAGGCTTTCTGATATTGAACAAACCGTAGCAGCTCTTTGTTCTCAAACAGCACAATCACTTTAGTTTAACGCATCCCAAGGTTTGCTTTTATACTTTGGCTATTATGTAAGTGCAACTTGACTACTCCTGAATGGACTCAAAAATTGGGGAATGTAAGTGCCTTCATTGATGTGTGGCTTGTGCAATGAACATGGTGAGAGCATTGATCACATAAATTCTTTGATTGTAAATTAAATTTCTTGGCAGATTTGGCAGAAGGTACACAACATATGTGCCTTACCTTCAAGAGCAAGTATGATTTGAAACGAGAGTTGTAGTTGATGGCTCATCATTGGGATGGGAAATCTTTTGGCCATCAATTGAAGAACCTTTCTTTTGCTCATCATTCTAAGAGCCTTTCTCTTCTGTCTATCAGATTTGAAAAGCTTGGAATGCTATTTTCTCCAAATCTCAAACCGGCTCCCGTTGTTAGTATTATGGGTGCAATTGTTAACGAGGTCCAGCATGTTGTGCTAGCTTGGAAAAAAAATTCCACAAGAAGACTATATAACTTGGAATTTAGCGTTGGAATGGGGTTCGTCTTTCCACTGCTTTCAATAGCTTGAACGTTGTAAATAGATAGGAATCACATTGTGGCTTAAAATTTTTCATTCTTGATCTCAACGAAATTACAGAGTTTTACCCCCAAAAAAAAAAAAAAACATTGAATCATTTTGCTAATACAATCTTAATGAAACTAGCATGACGACTTCAACTTCTATAACATATCAATCTTTCTAAAATTTTTAAGACAGCAGAGGGTAGAGAAATAAGAGAGTAAACTACGAATACACTTCACAGGCTAATAACTGTTCCAATGTAGAATATGTATATTCAAGAACAAGGAATGCAATGCCCCACCAGCAGCAAAGAAGCCTCGGAAACTTTAGCACGAGAAGAGCTAACAGCAGCTACTATTGATGCCATGATTTATTGGCTCAGGTAATACTTCCCGTTTCATTGCTTAAGAGAAACACGTGCCATACTAAAACGCTCACCCTTCTCAACTGCAAGTGCCACTCTCTTGCTGTTAAGAAATCCAGGCTTCCACTCATTTCAGTTTTCGAATTTTAGCTTTCTATACATTCCATTTCTTCTCATCATTTCTCCCTAATAAGCTGACAGGGTAGCCCAGTCTCGCCAGCTTCATTGACCCATATGACAGATGCCTCACCAAATATCCCAACGGAATATTTTAACGCAGCAAACCTCTGGGCGTCTTAAATTAAAGTGCCTTTCTTTTTACCAATATTGCTGGAAAAATTGTTGATCTCTTGCAGTAGAACCATAGGAACAAAATGGGGGTCACTTGAAGTCACAGGATCAACAGAGCTAAAAACTGTTTGCTATCCAGTAGCGCCCTTGTTGCTTAGTTGATTAGACTGATCTTTAGAAATTTCAGTACCATGTGAACGAACTGCCTGTGACATAGATGCTCAGCTATCTTTATAGTTTGAGTTACATTCCACCATCTTGGATTCAATGACGTGCCCCATCCATGTATTTAACTCTCTTACATCCTCAGCATCCCCAATCTGATTTGTCTGCAGTCAAATCGCACAGGCAAAATTAAACCCAGAAGCAGTATTATCATTTGCCAGCTTGACTTGATGCCTTGCCTTCTCTCCGATTTAAAAGCATTTGGCTCATCTGTCACAGTGAAAGAGAAGTCTTAGTGTGCAATTATCATTCCCAGTTAGTGAAAGAAAGAGACCAGATGGACTGTCTCTACCAGGAAGTTCTGGCACCTTCGAGCTGTTTAAAATGAGACCGTGTCTGCTGTTGCCAAGACTTGCAACCAGCATATAGAAAAATAACCCCCCATGTTCAAATAAAAGGGTAGCAGCTTTAGTAGAGATTGGACAACTCCAGCTGTCTTGGCATGATAACAGCTAACCGCATCTTACCAAGGTGACACAGTTTTACTGGATTTTTATATGTTGTGACCCTCGCTGTGTTATCATCCAGGAGAATGACGTGTGCAATACTAAAAGATTCACCTTTCTCAAAAGCAAATTGCCACTCTCTCACAGATATAAAAGCCAAGTCCCTTGTTGCAGATCTGGATTTGGTTGCTTTAACTTCAACATATTCCCAGCCATTCTCCTCATTTCCAATGAGGAGGTCATAAGGTAGCCCAGTCTCGCTTGCTTCATTTACCCATTTTACAGATGGTTCACCAGCTCTTGCCGCAAAATATTTGAAAGCTACAAACTCTCCCAGTCTTCCTGTTAATGCTGCCTGTGCACCAGTATTGCCCCAGGATAGTTGATTTCTCAGGCCAAAATCAGAAAAAGCAAAAGGAGGCCCATCAGATGCATTTGCAGCATCAACAGGATCAAATACCTTAGCTGAACTAGAAGCAGCCATTATGCTCGCATGATCAGGTTGATCTTCCGGAATTACAGTATTTTGTAAACACACTCCTGGTGTAGTACCTGATGGGCCATCTTGAATTTGTATGCATGCTTCTGGTGCTGTAGATGATGGGCCATCTTGACATTGTAAACATGCTTCTTGTGTAGTAGATGATGGGGCATCTTGAAATTGCAAGTGCACTGCTGGTAAAATAGAAGATTGGCCACCTTGAAAAGCCAAATCAGGGTTCAGATTAGCTAGAGCCATCTGACCTGTCTGTATGGTAACTTCTTCTGCATCCTCAACCTCCCTGATTGGAAGGCTATCATCTGCTAGTGTCTTCGAAGCAATTGAACAAGCAAAATTAGAACTAGGAGCAGTTTTCCAACCAACTGGTGGCCAATTTGAATTGATGTTAAGCTTCCTCTTATTTGTGCAAGCGTTTAACTTGTCAACTAATGCAGAAACAGTACTATTGGTATGCAATTCATCGTTTACTATTCCCGATAGAGAGGATAGAGACCAGCTAATTTCTCCTTCAGGTAGTATTGGAACCTTCTGGCTGTTTAAAATGAAAAATTCTGTCTGCTCCTCAGAGGAACCTGCTTCTGCCATGATTGTGATCATGTGAAGGAAGTTTGCCAAATGCAGTTGCGGAGCATCACCAAAAAATACACGTGAAAGCTCCATGAAAATTGAGTGAGAATCTGATTCTGGAGTGGCATATAAGATATTGTCCTGTGGAATCGATGACAATGTCATATTAGATAAACAACTAAATGGAAGTGTTCAATCCACAAGAAATTCAAAACAGGCAATGCTGTCAAAGTTGCAACTTCCACTAAATGAAAATGACCGATGTAATAAGAAAAGAAAAATGTCCAGGGTGCACAATTGCTTAAGTAATTAAATAATATCAATGCAAAATGAAGCAAACAGAAATGTTGCATCCTAGGTAACAAAATAATATGCTATATACTCTTGAACTTTTATCCATAGGGCTTCTTGTGAGAATACAACCATAGTAGTTCGTTCTGCCAATTTGTAATATTAGATAAGAGACCATTTTAGTCACAGGAAGAAAGAACGTGCTTAAGCACATCAGATACCTGTAGAAGACAAGTGCACTCAAAACGTTTCTTAGAAACAACTTCACTTCTCTTAACAACATTTCTGTAGAACAGCTTTTCAACTACAACAATCTGAAGGCATCTGACATTCTCAAATCCACAATTCTTGAGCTGAAGATACTTATCAGGATGTACATGGTAAATGTATCGCTGAGCATAAGGAAGGACCCAATTAACAAGAGATGCTTTCAAGCTAGAGTCCGTAGGACCATAGTAGATGGCTTCACGACTCACAACCTGCAAGCAAAAGAAAATGTTAAGACGACGACTTAACTACTCTCCAGGCATAATTTGTCCTCAAACAAGTTTAAAAGTTAACATCCACAAAGAGTTCTGTACTTCATGTGCAAAGAATGAAAAACACATTACAGGTCATTCGGCACCTGATATAAAGATGCTATAAAGATCAGGCCTAGAGAACACTTTGGCATGGGATCTTATCACCTTGAATATTTTATACAGTTTAAGATACACGAATAGAAAGTACAAGGATTAAAACAATTGGCCTCTTAAAAAATTTAGATAAATTTGAAGCCTGCACTTGCCACATTCAAGAAATATAAGGATAACATAGAGCCTTCTGAAAGATACAGTAACAACTTTATCTAAGAGAATTCATCTGAACCTTCTAAGAAACTAACTGCAAGAAAAGATTTGTTCAATAAATATATATTCTGCCTGGCGTTTAAAGTTTGGTCAACATTTAATGGACATCAAGACCACCAAAAAAAAAAAAAAAGCATTTTGTCAATCGCATTATTAGCTACTATGAAAGTGAGAGAGAAGTTACAGCCGAAAGAGCAGGTATCGCCAGCATTCTCATGAGGTTTGCAACCTTAGTCTGAAGCAACTCTCTCTCTTCATCCATGAGATTTCCAAAACTAAGCATGTCAATACCGTCAAGATATTTAAATTCCTTTCTTAACTTGTCATCATCTGACCAGCATATAAGACCAAATGATGGGTGTAGTGAAACCCATTTATCTTGTGCTGTGGGAAACACTGCACATTCTTTTTCCAGAAATCGCCCTCTTAAGTAATCCACATCTTCATCACTCAACAATCCACAATTCAATCTATCAGCCCACCCTAAAAACACACTGAAAACCTGATACGCAAAGAAAATCTTTATGTAAGTTCCAGGAAAGTTAATGATATACTAGTATCCGATGTTACATTGTTTTCCAATACTTACAGTCCTAGCAACCTGGGAAGGCAAAGCAGTAGTAGACAACTCAATCAAAATCTGAAGATAATCATTAATAGAAGGGAGCTCTTCTACTCCGCATTCATTTACGAAGAAGCCGTGAAGGGACGGATAAACTTTGCTTAGTACTTTGATACAGGGAAGACTAGTCATGTCCGAGGCAAATTTAGGATGCACCAGCTTCATTTGGTCCATGGAACCAGTTGTATCATGCCAGCATACTTCTTTAGGAGACAAAAATACACCAGAGACAACATCTTCATGCGAGAAACCAGATACATCTGGAAAAAATATGAAAGGCCCAGAAGATAATTCCTCCACAATTTTTGGCTTTGATTGAACCATTTCGCCCCAAACGAATTTGTACACTCTTGACATCTGTGCTATGCTGGAATTAAATCATCCAGATAAACATGAAATTACAAAATGTTCAACAAAAGGTTTGAAAGGGAATATAATAAGTAAAAACAATATTTCTATTAATATTCAAGAAGTAATGGACTGAACAATATGATGGCAAGCTCACACAGAAAATGACATTCACTTTTTCCAGGTAAATTATCACAAAAACTGAGGAATCGATTTCAAGCATTTCTGAGGAACCATAAGTGATGCAATAGTAGTAGTAGAGAACAGATGTGTAGCTTTCTGTAGAATTTCCTTCCCTTGCTACATTTACTAAACTGAAACAGGAGAAAGGTATCGAAGAGAAGATACTGACAAATTGAAGAGAAGATACTGACAAATGGACACTTAGTAAATACCAATCACTGACTCATTTGGGCATTATTGCATACGAATATAGATGCATCTCAAATCTTCAGAAAACTTAGTAGTACGTAGACCAATTTTTGGATGCATAAATCAACTTCAGAAAAAAGAAAAGAAGAACGAAAAACAAATTTCAAGCCAAAGAAGATTGAAGCCCTATTCACTACCTCACTTATCATATGTTTGGTATTCTCTAAGATACACTACAATATAAAAATGATAAAGTACTCCTGTAATGGCCTAATAAGGTAGTCCCGGAGATTTGTTAAAAATTTATATGTGCAACTAAGAGAGCCAAAATAACCTTTTGTTATCCAGGGAAAAATTCCAATCAACTTTTTTTTTTCTTTTTTCTTTCTGCCTTTATTCCTTTCCTATATTCTTAGACATTAAGATATCAAATTTTTCTTGATTTGCAGAATCATCTTAAAACTCCATTAAAATGCTCACTAGAGGGTACAGAACTACAGAACTTTATTACGAAGGGAGAAATTAGAATCTCAAGCTATATGTTAATATTACCATCACATAATGCATAGGCTGGCATTGGTAACAGCAATTCAACTCCCACAAATCATGACACACTTACTTTTTCAAGTAGAAAGAAGTATAGGAGGCAGGGATTTACCTTGTTCTGAAGGGTGCTGCTGTCCTCCAGGCTTTAAGTAGTAACAATATGTCGTCAATTCTAACTTGAGATTTTAAGCTGAGGGCATCTAGCAGCTTTTGACTTCTCACCTGCAGAAAAACAAATGCTGTTGTTTATGGATATTATGTGACACTCCCCGCAGAACTATCCTAATTCTGAAATACTGCATTACCATGCAAAATACATGCAGACTAAAGCACCCTGTTCAAATTGAATGACCCCATTAATTTCTTTTCCTTTTGGTAAAAATGATTCCTCAAGCAGAATTGTGCCTATTTCACGAGGCTTTCAAAAATCAGCAAAATATCATGAAATCATACCTAGGTTAGGTTTCAGGCTGTTAACCATTTTCTAAGAACAAAAATGCTGCTCCTTGAGAAAAAGTTCCAGCATCCCAAACAAGTCAAAAAAGACACTATGTTGGAATAAAGATATAACATTAAAATGCAAGGAAAGGTCCCTCACTTGCAGATGAATGTAAATCATACAAGTACAGAGAAAAATCATCCAGCAAAAGGTAGATATATATTTATGTGACAAGATCTAAACAGAAAAGGTAAAATATCCACCAAGCAAAGTAATCAAACATCAAATTTGGGACAGCCAAAGCACATATCCATAGCACTGTCTCCTTCCTTTCCTTTTTTCACAACATCCACAAATGTGTCAAATTGAAACAAGATATAATTTTTTATACCCATTGAGTAGACAACTATCGCATTATCACTTTACAACTATTTTACTAAATGTTGATAATCTTATTTTTAAGACCTGAATTCTTAGCATCAATGTCAGACTCAAATTTAAACCACTCACATAAAGTTGCATATGCAAAACATCTTATCAATATTGCTTGGGAATTTTCTTGTCAAGAGGGTGAGGAAGTTGGATGAGGAAGAAGGTAAAAGTGATTATTGACATCAGACAACCTTGGGAACAGCATATGGAGCAGTGGCACCAATGATAGATCGCACCGCTTCACAATCGAGGAATAAATCTCTGGGATAGTGAAGGTCATCATCCATAATTGAGACCATCCACTTAGCATTTTGGAGCATGCTAATAATTGATGACTCAACAGGCTTGCCTGCCTCACTAGAAGTAACCATGGAGCAATTAGTAATTTTGTCACTAAAATAATCATCCCATAGTGTATCAATAATCTCCAGCAGGTACTTGCACTTCTCACGGTCACTGGAAGAAAACTGTGATAACATACAACCCAGCTCCCATGATTCCCAGTCTTTTGCAGTTGGCCCCATGGAAGTCAAGCTTACATTTGCAATAGGTTTTTCAACTTGTACTATTTGAACAAAGTCCGTGATGCCTAATTCCTGGAAGAAATTTCTCCACTTCAATATTCCATCAGGAACTGATTTCGTGATGGGATGTTTCAGGTAGATGCTATCAAGCTCTTGCCATATCATATCAATACCATTAATTAACTTATTCATGTCAATTGGATTCCTGAATTCTTTGCTAAAATGTATTGGCAACTCATTAAGTCGTTTATAGCCATAATTTGTTAAAACTAGAGCTTCGGACCGCAGATGTGACATAATCCAATCCCTTTCAAGACAACAGCTTGGGCAACTTGATTGCATATGGAGTAGTACAAATGCAAGGTAGTCAGTCAGTAAATCCTCATCCCTGGAAATATTTCTATCATCAGAGATAGATGGTAGGATGTGCATTTTCACAATTTCATGTGCAGATAATCGCTGGACACCAACTTTGATAAGCATCCTAGTGATGTTCTCTACAATAGATGCATCCGAGCATGATTTGTCAGCAGCTGCTGCTGCTGCTGCAGAAAAGAGTGCAGGATTCACAATTCGAAGTTTAGAATACAGTTTCGGAAATGCTTTGAAATCATACTCATTACCAACTCCGATGGTGTCACAATGCAACCAAATTGCACCTCTGTCAACAGAGCAATATTTGCCATCTGAAAGAGGTATAAAGGGAACTTTTCGAAGACTTAAAATCAGATCAGATTCAGTCCCAAAATTGAGGGACATCAGATGAGCTTCATTTATCCAAGTAGATAACCATCCCAAGCCCATTTCCTTTAGACCATTCTTAGATTGAGACAAAGATGATACAACATGAAACAAGGTTCTTGGTCCATACTCCTCTATTCCCAATGCCCTTGCTAGTGAATCTGACAAAATTATATCCTTCTTGAGGAACCCAAGGCCAAGGTGCTTGTGAAGCAACCAATTAGGCAGAAGCACACGAACTTGTTCATTCCAGTTTCTCAAAACTTTGCATGGAGGAACCCACTCAATATTATCAGCTTCCAAAAGTACGCAGTTTGACATGCGTAATTTGGAAATTATCAACCGAGGAAGAGCGGAAAAAAATCCTTGCACTTCTCCAACAAAGGGAACAAAGCTCATAAAAGCTGTAACAGCTTTTGCAGAACTCTCCCTGAAACACGGAAGACCGCAAAAGGATTTCTGTGCCATAACAAACAACTCAGGAATCTCAGACAGTAACCACTGGTTCCAAGGGCTATCTCCCTCAACTTCTTCCCTAGATGAAGGCAAGACAAAATCACCTTGGACAATAAATTTTAAGCCATAAGTTCTCAAAGGAAGAAATGAAAAAACAGGCTGTTGGTGCAGTTGTGGAATGTATTCTCCATTATTTGCTTCTTCCAGTGAAAATGCTATGGAAATCTCTGTTTCATTGACATCGTTACGAATGTTGTCCACCTGCAATTTCTGAGATGCTACAAGCCAGACCATTTTCTCTTTTCCCACGGACACCTTAACAATACCATCTCCAGCCACTTCTTTTCTCATAACAGTTAAAGAATTATCAAGCATGTTCCTCAATTTGATGCATTGAAGACGATGAAGAAAGAGCAATAAAGATGGATGAAGATCTGAAAACATTGATATAGTGTTCATTGCAAGACCTTGAGAAAGAGTTGCTTTGAAGGGAAGCACAATGCAAGTTCTCCAAGAGTTAGCATCCATGTCATTAGTATTCCTGGATAACAGTCTGCTATATGATTCAATATCACAAGGAGGAACTATAGTTGGCAAAACAAAACCAATCTGGCCCTCAGTTATGTCAAACTTTATATGAAAACCATTGGAATGTATTTCAGGAGCATCAGTGACCTGCATAAAAGTTGAACTTAGTTAACAGAATCAATGGCATAAAATTACTAATCAAACAGCTAGACAACCACGGCGCCACAAATTAACAAGTCAAATTCTGTCCCCAAAATTTGCTTGAGAGTATTTTTTTTATTCCATCTAACCTACGATAAGCTGAATGATACCAATTTCATTCTTCTTTCTGCAATCTGGAAGAATGTAATACAAGCTCTTAAATTATGTAGTGCAAATGTTTTTCAACAATACCCGAAACACCGATTTGAAGCCAATGCCTTTCTTTCCAATATAACCAGTACTTTGTCCCCTTTTTGTTGAATTTCCAACATCACAAAGAGCTCGGATGTTTTCTGCAGAGAACCCTATCTCGTTATTAAGAACGACAATGCCTTTTTCCTGAACAATGAAAGTAAGAGAGGGTTCCACATTTCCTGGGTAGATATTATCATCAGCATTCTGGACCTGAAGCAATTTTTCAGAGGAAATATACATAAATCAGCATTAAAAAAATGAAAAATTTATCAATCCAAAAGAAATTGTTGAATTAACATTAGTTCAACATACATAACTATACAGTAGAGTACAAAGCTCAGTATCCAAAAGCCTATGCATATAGCTTGGATATTCAAAGATCCATTAGGTAACAAATACTTTCCAGTAGGGAAATTATGAAAAACTCTGAACTATAGACAAGCTCAAACTGCGTATCAGATTTTGATCTCGGTGATTCTTTCCATGCATAATAAGAATCTCTGAGTAGAAGTAAAGTAAACCATAAACCACTCAAGTAAATTGTACCAAAAAAGGTCTTTCCCGGGATAGATAAACTAGCAGTTGTCAGCTATCTTCCATAACAAGAATGTAGTACTCTGAATACTTGGTTTAATCTATATTACTTCAACTCGGTACAGGTGTTGGTTTCAGTTATGTATCTAAGTATCTAATTCATCAACTATCTAATATTAGGATACAGAGACACTTCTAAAGATTCAGACACGGGTACAGAAAATTTTCTAGTAAACACCTAAATTATATAATACAGCCAACATACAAGTCATAGCTCAATAAGGATTCCAGTGGAGTAAGAATTCTAGTACAACAAGTCTTCTACATCCATTAGTTTTCTCACCCTCGTCTCCTCCTCTTCCATCTACATCACACCTCACAAAAGTCTCTGTGTCCCAAAAATTTTTAACATGTCAGACACAAATACATACCAGCACCACTGTCATGTTGTGTCGACGCAGGGACTTTGGGGTCAATTGAAGAGTCAAAGTAACAAAGGGCTCAATCGCCTACCAGCAATATCAATTTACAAATTTCCTATCTTATCTTTAAATTACAGTTATAGGGGCATGAACTAGAAAAGAAGGAAGAAATTTGCAATAGGGTTCATTTAAGTTCTCAATTCTAAGGCATCAACCAAAACAATGAACTCAGAGAAAACAGGCCATGATAAACAGTAGGCATGAATGCTTAAGAAGCACAAGGACGTAACAAAATAAAGTTCAATTACCAGCTCCAGAAGAAAATGTGAATCCTGGGAATACAACTCATGAGAAAGGCAATGAAGTGCTCTCCCTAAGCGAGCATGTTGCTTCATTAACATTCTACTTTCTGTAGTTGAAATATTTGGATCTAGACCAAATTCATCTCTCCTAATGGAGTCGATAACTCCAAGTGGATCGTGAGCGCAATCGAGTTTGCATAATCTAGGTGCAGTATCATCAGGTGGAAGGTGGGCAGGAACATCAGCAACTTGCTCAATGGAGTCAACTTCTTGATGGTCATCATTCTGGTCTGATTTGATAGGGACTTCCTTACCATCTAAAGAAGGGAGGCAATCCTTAAGTCCATTCCGCAGAAATAATGTACCCCTGTTATATTCATAACTTACATCTTTTGAGCAGGAAGAATCCAAGGTGATCATTGAGTTAGTCAATGCAGAGTTTGAGAACTGATGATAATCATCAATCCATTCCAATATACCAAGTGATAATCCAACTTCATGAAGCATGACACGTTGCTCTACTTTCTTGCATGCAGTGAGGATGGCTGAAGGAGCATCTTTGACCAAATTCTGCATTCCAGCAAACAACACCATAGTAGCAAAACTCCAGAATTCAGCGGGTAGATAACCCAAACAATCCAGAATAAACCCTGAGATAACCTGAACCACTTCCTTAACTCTATTCCTATCTCTGTATAACTCGTCACCTATAATCCTTGACGTGCTTTGTTCAAGAACATCATGTCCAGGAATGGACTCTCCCTGCACAAGGCAACTCTGATCACCATGGAATTCCTTTTCCATCGAATTCTTGATTATTACTTCAAAAGCTTTCTGTGCATGACACTTTAGGAGAGATAAAGGAACATTTCCTTCACCACCATATAAAGCTAGTAGAGACAGCAGTTTCACTGCTGTTCCAAAGCAGGATCCTTCAAGTAAAACATCTAAGAAGGACTCCATATTAGCCGTATGATCAAGTCGCATAACTCTGCCACCCTTGGTTACTAAACACAATAATTCCCTAGCATTAACCTCATTCAACAACCACTCCACAAAAGAACCAAGTGAAGGAGCATAGTTAGTATCCCAATGCGCCCAGATGTGTAGATCTGTCAGCATAGGAGCCCTAAGTAAGACCTCAATGGCATCCTTAGTAGTAAGCAAAGGAGGACTCCCAGCATTTTGGCCAATATCAAGCTCAGATCCACAAGAATCCAGCAAATTCTCATTTAGAGCACTGAAGCCTCCAACACTATGCTTTTTTAATAAAGCCGCAGAAAACAGGACACATTTAGCAGTAACATTACCTTCATTTTCTGATGATATATCCTCAAGATATAGTAAGGAATCATTTTTCACTGATTTGAAGCAGACTGAAGGGAATTGCGCACTCAACAGACCTGATGCCATTCTCTTGCTCACCTTTTCATTTTTCCAAATGCCATTTGAAGCTTGTGATATCAGTACATCCAACTGATGCTGAAGCATGCAAGGCTCAAAAGGGAGATTCTCGCACTTGTCCCCAATCAAAAACTTCTGCAATGCATCAGGTAATAGCTGCAAATATCTCTCCAAGAACATTATATAGTCTCCAAAACCAAAACTTTCAAATTCTTCAACAGACAACTGTTCAACTAGCCAAGACTCACATCTGTAAAGCTTCCTCAAAATAGAAAGTCTCATTTGCTTAGCTGGATTTGCATAGCCAGAGACATCACCATCAAAATCAAAAAATGAAGAAATTTTCTTTATGATATCATCAACTGTTACACCTGAAGTACAAAGCACACATAGAGATGAGATAGAGAGTAGCAACGGATGTTTATGAAAAGCATAACTAAGCTACCACCTTAGTAATCAAACCTCAAAACAAAACCACTTTATCCTCAGAATCTTTCATAAACAATTTCATTTTTGTTACCCAGATTCTCATATTATATTGGAGGTGCAGCAAAAACAACGAAAAATAGCAAAACAAATCACATAAATATAGATGTAAGGCTCCATTGAGCCATTTTAGGAAGGAATAGTTTTCCTGAGCTCTACTTTCTAGCTTTATTCCAACTTTTCTTTCAGTTGAGCTAGGACTCCTAGTTCCCAAAGGCTGAAGTTGATCTCAATTCTAAGCAGTTTTGGCATCCAAGATTGTTTGCTATATACAGTTGTAATAATGTATTGCTAAACTTAATGGATAGAGTTATGTTTTTCTGGCTTATATATGCTGTATTTGACTGTCATCTTATTTCCTAATTACGTAGGTCTTATCCGTTCTGTCCATCTGAACCTATTCCCCGAACTCCATCAAGGGTTTTTTGACACATTTAGAGAGAAGTAGAATGGAAAGAAGGGAAAAGAATAGGCATAAGAATAAAAAAACATCAAGCAACCAATCACCAATAAAATTCATTTATCAGATGTGAGGAAGATATCGGCAAATTTTTTGTAACCAACCACTGGAAAAATTCCTGTGAATTTTGTTGTCTTGTATAAATCATTTCAAGAGCTTAAGCAGTTTCCAGACAACCACAGAAATAGGTTCCATTCTCTACCCCTGCCTCAACCAATCATTCAGCCCATAATTCTAGAACATCTAACTTCCATAATTAAGTCAGTCTTCTTGCCTAATACCATTAAACCATAGTAAACAAGAGTCAGTGTATAATGTATTAGCAATATAAATCATGAGACTGTCAAATTTTCAGAAACAAAATAATAGGAAATGGCTTTTGTCATTGAGAACATTTTCCTTCACAAAATTTCCAATATTCCAGTTGCCAGCAGCCGAATAAAGGACAAATAAGATTCATAAAAGGGGCAGCAAAAAAGCAATAGAAAGCCAGTTAGATCTCATAGCAGACATAACTCACCACATTCATGATTGGAAGATTTCCCAGCAGAAATTGGGGCATCCTCTTCATCTGATTCAACTTCTATGTTTACACAATCAACTTGTTTCTCAGAAACACTGTCCAATGCTCCTTGTTGACCAAGAGTTTGGAAAGTATCATATATACTATCCCACATACCACACTTGATAGATGTGACCTGTGAAAATCCAATAAAAAGATGTAAGAAATATGCATCAATAAACCTATTCATAGGTCAGCAATTCCGACCAAACCCCCATCCCAAAAACCAATCCACCTCTGTCACTCTAGTGTATTTGGAGTTATACACATCAGAGGAGAGGTAATAATAACTTTTGGAAAGGTAAAGGTAATAATAACTGTAAACCTTTTGGAAGAAAGGAAATAATAAACCAGATGAAACACCATTGATAAAAGTTAATCAATAAAGCAGAAAAGGATGACAAATGACACAAAAATTAGCTCTGGCAAGCATATGTAGTAACAAAGAAGTGATTGAGTTGAAAAATTCAAGCTAAAGAAAAAACATGATATATCTTTAAAAGACGTCACAGAGAGCTCGTTATCTAAGAAATAGCATCACTAGTACATTTGTTTTTGGCAAAGTGGAATATCAAGAAAATTTAGTCATCACTCAAAAGCTAGAACTTCTTGTAGGTCAAAAAAGAAGAAAAGACAATCCCAACAGAATCGAAGTTATTCCATTAACTAGTCCTCCAAATATCAATACATACTCTGTCGACCTAAAGATAAACTAGATACATTAGGACACATGCAAATAACAAATCAATTTTCTCCCACGTAAATGAAGCAATTAGAGAATTATGATCAAGAAAAGGTTCTAGTGAATAACGTACTGCAACATCAAGTAATCCAGCAATTGGATATGAAGAAAACAATGCTGCCAGCTTCTTCTTCTTCCTTGAGCTGTACAAGTGGAGCATCCTATCCAGAACCTACAAGTGCAAGACGAAATGAGTAGAATTCAGCATTTTTTTGAAAAGTAGAAACCAAACAAATAGACTTCAATGAAGTATCACAATTGTCAAGATACACACATAACAACAAACATATAGACAGAAAATATCCCCTGTTCTCATGTTGCTTTCCTAGCCACTTGTTAAAATCAGAGCTGTTACATGTGAAGCAAGTTTGGATCTTTTTATAATAGAATAAATCCTCTTGCACAGAAGAAATTAGGGGCCATGCAACACATACATGTAAAAATCAACATTAGAAGGTTCAATTGTCAGCTTGTTTCAGATCCGAAAATCAAAGAGCAAAGAAGTGGCAAAATGGGGTAAGATTCAGAAGTCCCATCACTATTCAGTTCTAAAACCAGGTCATCACTGCAGATTCATGTATTAAGGTCTTTAAATGCACAAGCTCACAGGACTCGAGGATTAACAATCAAATTCTAACCATGTAAACATGTCTTGTCATCGTGGAGCAATATCTTCCAACAACCACCATTTCAGACTCGGTAATTAAATAAAACAAGTCACAGTCTCATCACTCTAAATGGATATCACCTATTTAAACAGTTCAGGGAAATGTTTTTACAGGAGTTGTCCAATTTCTGTGCAGTATTACAAAATCAGGAAAAAAGCAAACAGAAGAAATTGTCACTAGACTTGGGATTCCAACATGTCAAACTACAATTAAAAAGCAAAAGAACACGCCTAAAATATTCATCTGATTGACAGAACTAACAGTACAGCATCCAGTAAAAAAAAAAAAAACCTCATCTGCACTGTTATTCTGGCATGTGTCCTTCCACGTTGTTATGAACATTCTTGTACAGTCATTAACAAGTGAAGAATCACTCGAGTCCTTGCTGCCGCATTTCTGTTTCTCATCTCTTGTATGAAAATTGGACTTGTCATTCTCTCTTTTAGGTAATTTCCTAGGTAATAAAATATTACTTCTACGTCTGCTGGATTTCCTCTTTCTAGTTAGCACCATATTGTTCATGCTATTTGTTTCATCCTCCGTATCATCCCCAATAGAACATTCCAAGTCAGGTTTTAACCCAAGCCGTGCCATTTCTTCAGATGCTGAAGGATAAGGACACCTACTAACTCGTTCTGAATTCTTGAGCTCTAGAGATGTGAAGTTGGCATCACTCTTCACATTCTTCAACTGCTGGTTGTCTTCAGAATCAGTAAAATTGTCATTTCTGTCCTCATTGTCCTCCTTGTCATCACCTGAACTGTCATTATCTGAACTTGAAGATGAAAACCTTACGTGTTTTCCACAAAAAATTTTCTCCATCGAGGAAAGTGACTTCATGCGCTGTGAAATTTCATTGAAACGGTCATCAAGCACCCCTTTCCTTGATGACAAAAGTGGACGCTTCGTGATCCTTATACCATATTTGTTTTTCAACTCATCAACATGCTCCTTCAGTATGGCATTTTCTGATTGTACTGCTTTTCGGATAAGAGTTATGTGCCACCTGTTAGAAAAATTCAATTGTTTCAGTTGGAACCACATCTGGGCAGCTTGAAGGAGAAAAGATGAAAGGATGAATTTCAGTGCCATTACAAATTAATAATGTTCAAACACCAGCCTTGCATTATATGCCGTATACTGATACAGAAATGAATGAATTGCACCTGATAACACTTCAAAGAGTAAACCTATAAGATCTAATATATAACATACAGAAAGGTATAGAGACATATGACATAAATCCATTCTTCAGAAATGAACAAATTGCACCTAATAACACTTCAAATAGTAAACCTATAAAACCAAATATATGATATGCGGAAAGGTATAGAAACATATAATCTAAATCCATTCTTCCTTTTCATTCATTTCTCCAAAAAAAAAAGATTCATTTTTCAAAAAATATAATGATTAGTACTTTCACAAACTGACAAAACCAAAGCTTTGCCTTTACTATGGCAGTGAGCATGTAAATATTTTACCACCACTGAAGAAATCTAAAATTTCATAAAGGAACCAGGTATAGTGCAACCTTCCAATTGCTAAACTGAGAGGATAATTGACGGTTTTTGAAGTAAGTCAGAGATCTCATAAATTGTAATTTTTCTGCCCCATCTCAAATATGCATAATCCAATTAATGAAACCTAAGATGCATGTTTTTCAGATATCCACACATTATTCAACCAGTTATTGTATTCTGAAGTCATAAAAGATCAACTGGTTGCAATTCCCCATGCAAGGTGTTGTTAAGATACCAAACGGGCAATCCAACAAGCAGCATCATGAGCAAGAAATCTAAAGAAAACAGAATATTGATCCCTCCCCTTTTCCCTGTAGTGTGCGGGCTAGAGATCTTATTTACCTGATACGCCAGGAATGACATTCTTTCTTATCCATGCCTCCCTTTATCTTAAGAGTAACAAACTCCTTAAATTATCAGATTGTTTGCATTATATCTAACACCATTAAGATGAATTCCAGGGGTACAAAATGATTTTACCAGCTTGTCTTACAAGAGGACATGTTGAAATTTAATATTCAACCTACGGTATATCATATAGTTTATAAATACATTCATACCGTATTGGCTGTCAAATTAGGATTTTCCCTTGAAAAATTTATTTTAAGCTATTCCACAAAGCTAATAGATAAATAAAGCTGAACAACATGTCCCTAATCTTAGACTAAAAGGGACAGTTGAAAGATTTCTATGCAACATATCCATAAAAACACCAAATTTCTTCTTTCATTACAAGTGGACCAGCATGTTGACATTCTGCAACAACTGGTTTCATGCTCCTATTGTGTAGCAGCACAGTGGATGAAAACCATGATACAGAAATCACATTCTTAACTGCTAAACCACATGCAACAAAAAGAAAATTGTCTACATTCACAACTAAAAACTATAGCTTATAAATCACTTTAAGCAATAAAATGTATTATCAATTTGGATACAACTTACCTCTATAAGCTTTCATGCATACAGTTGAACAAATCACTAATTCTAGTATGAATATATCTGAATTGAGATTATTCGAAAGCAGCATTCATCTACATACCCCAAGCTTTGAATACGCACATTAAGCATTTCCCTGCTCGCCTTAGATTGCTTCTCAGCAATGAAATCCAATAACGCCTCAACTTTTACTTCTTTACCTTGATGAGTTTTCAAATACTCATGAAGGTAAGATATTATATCTTCACTTGTTATTCTGAAAACTTCCTTGACATCAGGACTGACAGAAAAATAATGAATTACAAGTGGGTGTCTTACCAAAGGACCCAATTCCAGCTCCTCAAACAGCCCAACCCCCTCGTTCTTGCAAATTGCCAATTCCAAATCATACAAAGTAGTGACTTTTCTAACCCCAACATAGCAATGGATGAATGAGTTTATCTGTGCATGTGAGAGATGGATCAGCAACTTTAAAAGCAATAAAGAAAAAAGGAAATCTAACATAGCATGTATCTTGCAAGTCATAAGCACGTAATATGTAACCTTGAAAATACCCAGTTTGACACTTGTTAACTAGTTCTCAGAGAATATTTACCGACTATTCTTCGATCAGTGTCAATCAATACACACAAGCATACTAATAGTTATGCCACAGGTTCATAAATTATCTACCGCGATATGGTGCAGGCATCAAAAAAAGTTTTGCATTAGATACTAGTATGCATAGAAAAGCCTGAACGAAGGGTCCTTCAAATAGACAATACATATGAAATAAGCCTTATATTTGCAAACAATGAATCCAGGTGTGGCCCTGATTCTCTCTGTAAATATTGTCCAGTCAAATATTCTTTCTTGACCTACAATGTCTACTATTAATTGCACAGTCAAATTTCCAACAAGAAAATTCATATTTCACAAATCAAACTCGGATTTATTTATCTCTTGAAACTTTCTACTTAATTTTATAAACTAATGTTATAATTGCAAACAACAAAAAAACCACAAAAACTCATCTCATTTATTAATTCTCGTCCATTAGTACCAAAATCCATACTTTACCAATGAATTGCTAAACTTTGTGATTCCACATACTATTATCCACACGATCCAAACTAAAACAAATTCAATGTCCACAGGAATCATATTCCAATAGCTTCAGGTGACGGATTAAATCAAATTTATCATCATACCTTCGCTTCAATGGCCATAAGGCGATGGAGGGAAGGGACTTGCTGCATCTGAAATCCTAATGACTCCCACGAATCCGCTTTCAACGCTAATAAAGCGTCCTGTGACACCTTCCAAGCTGAAACATTACCGCCAGAAGCTAAGATATCACGCTGAGCTCTTATTACTGCTCTATCTAACCTCTCCACAACTTCAGCAATGTTCACCTTCGACAGCATAGCCTTAGCTTGCGGTTGCGGTTGCGGCTTTGGCTTTGGCACCTGAGGCTGCTGCGGCTGAGGCTGTGGAAACCGAGGGAGCTCTGCGTTGAGATTTTGCGATTGGAAGTTAACATTTTGGAAGTGAAAGTTAGGGTTTTGTGGCTGAACCGGAACGTTATTGATGTTACTGAGGAGATTATTAAGGATCAGTAGGTTGGGGTTTTGGTAAAGGAGATTGTTAGGATTTTGGAGGTAATTATGGAGGGGAAATTGTTGTACCGGTGGCTGCTGCTGGAACTGTGGTTGCTGCGGATGCGGCGGAGGCGGCGGCACACCACCGCCACCGTGATGGAAGTGTGGTGGCCGTCCGTACATGTTTATCGTGCGTGTTTTCGGCCTGCTTATCCTGATGCTTATTCTGAAGCAACGTCGGGACTCGAAGCGAGGGTTTAAGCATTTGCGTATCTATACGAGTGACTGAGTCGAGTTTTTCTTTTCCTTTTTCAATGAGGTCCTCCAACTCTTTTGCTACAACGGTTTTGGTCCTCCAACTCCATTTTCAGCGAACTTTAGTCCTTCAATTCTAAAATGGTGATTTAATTCTCAGTCCCTCTTTGGGGTTGTGGTGGCTTATAAAACAATACTTGTACACAAGTATTTTTAATTTAAGTTACCAATGGTTGGACTCCTTAACTTACGAAAAATTAGTTACCAAACACCTTAAAAGTACTTTTAATATTTAAAAGCGCTTTCTTAATAACGCATCGTAACTCCAAACAGACCTCAGACCGATGTGTCTCTCAGAGCATAGGCTCCCAAAAATACATGACATATGTGTTCTAAAATGTCTATAAAAAAAAAAAGGACCAAAAGTACTACATATTGGCTCAAATTTTTCCTTTAGCCTAAAGATCATTTAAAATTAGTATTTACAATTGAATAATAATGAACACTTAATATTTGAAAAACTTTTGAAAGGATATGCCAATTTCAATATTCTAATGTATATTTATTCAACAATTATGACACAAATTCTTAAATGATGTCTACATGTAGTGCAAACCAAGCAGTGTTCTTGGACAGTTTGCAGTTTGTTTCTTGATGAAAGAAATTTTAAAAAAAAAAATTAAAATGAGTTTATTTTACTAGAGGCAATAATGCTGTTGAGAAAGACGCATCAAGTCAATGTAAATAATTGTTAAAATACGTGTTACATTGCTCTTCTAGTTGTGCCACCCAAGATCAAGTGGCTTTATTCGAAAAATTCAGTTGGAGGAAAAATCATTTCCTTAAAATAAAATTTAATTTGTTTCTCAAGAACAAAAAATGACAAAGTTTGTTACATGTTAATATTGATATTTGGTATTACCAATAATTGGGCAACAAAAGAACTTGTAATACAATCATTTCACCACCTATTGATAAGATGCAGATCACTTGGTTGTGGATGATCTGTGGCAGCAAGATAGAAACCATCTTCTTTCACCAGCCAATAGCATATGTTTTCAACCTCAATACTTGAACCACAATACCTATCTGCCAGATTTGAATTGAAGACATCAAAAGATCTAAACCTCTGTCCCCATGTAAAGCTACAATAGAATCTAGTAGTTGCAAAAAAGTTCATGCCAAACTTCCAACTGAAAGATTGATTTGGATTAAGGGTATGATATCCAATGTTGTCATCTTTAGATTGACAATGAGTTGCTAATACAGCAGAGCCACTAGGAAGACCATTAGCTATGATGGTTCTGTATTCTTGTTTAGCATGCACTGGTATAGGTTGAACAAGGCAAAATAATGGGACAATTACACAGAAAAATGTTTTCTTGAAACTGCTCATCATCTTGCCTGATCATGTGATGTGTTCTAACTTCTTGATGCTCCTCATATATCTGCTATATATAGAAGCGTCAAACAAGGAATTAAGGGTAACTTATTATCTGGTTTCAGCGTGAATTTTGCTGCAATTTGAGACAATCATGTAATTTCAGTTCACATGAATTATGTGTAGTAACTTCTTTCACTTTCTCTTCTCAAGTATCTAATCTTTTCTCTAACTACCAACAGCTCCTCCTCTTCCTCCTCGCCTCAAATAACAACTATTAAAAATGGAAAAAGAAAAAAGAAAACACTAGCTCAATTTCTCCGCCTCTCTATAAAAATGCCAAGATTTTCGCATTTGGCTTTCTTAGTTGGTGAATTTTAACAGTCGCAGACATGCATGTTGGATTTTATGTCATTAGTAAAGTGATCTTATGTGATGTGTTTGAGTTAAAGAAAATGTCAACATACAGATTATCCAAAACTACCAATTTACCACATAACTACCCATAATCAGCAACTAATAGTTGGCATTTGGCAATGATATAATTGCAATTAATCAAATTTCAAGTTATCTTGTACTTATTTACTTCTTTGATAACGTTTATCCAAGAAGTAACACTAATATACGGGGAAAAAAATAACGTTTATCCAAGAAGTAACACTAATATACGGGGAAAAAAATTAAACAAAGGAGAAACCAAAGAAAAATACATGTATGATTTGAATTATTATATATGAATAACACCATGCAACACGCAATCACATCACCATATACATGAATGGAAATTTTCTAAAGTCTTCATTTAAAGTACATTTTTTGCCCACATGACAATTTTCAAAAGCTTTTGCCTTGACTTTAATGTGCTGCATGTCTATGAAAGTCACCCCATCAAGTGAAATTTTCGCTTCCGTCCCATATATGCATAAATTGCAAATCACTTGGACGTGGTTTGTCTGTATTTGCAAGGTAGAAACCATCTGCTGTCGCCAACCAATAACATATGTTCAAATCAGAACTTTCACCACAATTGTTATCGGCCAATTTTTTGTTGAAAACATCCAGAGATGTAGTCTTTCGTCCCCATACAAAGTGACAATAGAATCTAGTGGTTCCCCAAAAATTCATGGCAAACTTTCAACTGAAAAATTCATGCACCTTAAGGGTGTGATATCCAATATCATCATCCCTAGATTGACAATGAGCTCTCAATGGAGGGGAGCCACTAGGAAGACCACTAGCTACGATAGTTCTGTAATCTTGAGCATGCACTTGGCTTGCAGAAGGCAGGATAATAGAACAACTAAGAGAAAAAGGTTTTCATGAAACTGCTAGTCATTTTGTTTGTCTTGTGATGCATTTGAAGTTCTTGATGCTTAAGTTTATACTAGCAGATACCAAGAAGAGTCACTAGGAAGACCACTAGCTACGATAGTTCGTAATCTTGAGCATGCACTTGTATGGCTTGAAGGCGGGATAATAGAACAACTAAGGAGAAAAAGGTTTTCATGAAGCGCTAGTCATTTTGTTTGTCTTGTGATGCATTTGAAGTTCTTGATGCTTAAGTTTATACTAGCAGATACCAAGAAGAGTCACTAGGAAGACCACTAGCTACGATAGTTCTGTAATCTTGAGCATGCACTTGTATGGCTTGCAGAAGGCAGGATAATAGAACAACTAAGGAGAAAAAGGTTTTCATGAAACTGCTAGTCATTTTGTTTGTCTTGTGATGCATTTGAAGTTCTTGATGCTTAAGTTTATACTAGCAGATACCAAGAAGAGTCACTAGGAAGACCACTAGCTATGATAGTTCTGTAATCTTGAGCATGCACTTGTATGGCTTGCAGAAGGCAGGATAATAGAACAACTAAGGAGAAAAAGGTTTTCATGAAACTGCTAGTCATTTTGTTTGTCTTGTGATGCATTTGAAGTTCTTGATGCTTAAGTTTATACTAGCAGATACCAAGAAGAGTCACTAGGAAGACCACTAGCTACGATAGTTCTGTAATCTTGAGCATGCACTTGTATGGCTTGCAGAAGGCAGGATAATAGAACAACTAAGGAGAAAAAGGTTTTCATGAAACTGCTAGTCATTTTGTTTGTCTTGTGATGCATTTGAAGTTCTTGATGCTTAAGTTTATACTAGCGGATACCAAGAAGAGTCACTAGGAAGACCACTAGCTACGATAGTTCGTAATCTTGAGCATGCACTTGTATGGCTTGCGGGATAATAGAACAACTAAGGAGAAAAAGGTTTTCATGAAGCGCTAGTCATTTTGTTTGTCTTGTGATGCATTTGAAGTTCTTGATGCTTAAGTTTATACTAGCAGATACCAAGAAGAGTCACTAGGAAGACCACTAGCTACGATAGTTCTGTAATCTTGAGCATGCACTTGAATGGCTTGCAGAAGGCAGGATAATAGAACAACTAAGGAGAAAAAGGTTTTCATGAAACTGCTAGTCATTTTGTTTGTCTTGTGATGCATTTTAAGTTCTTGATGCTTATGTTTATATAGCAGATACCAAGAAGAGTCACTTGAAATATTATTATAGGATACTACTCCATGTATGTAACATCAAAGGAAACTAAATATTAAGATACAGATTCTTTTCCAGAAATCTATCTATTCCATACTAGTATGGTAGATTTTCAAATAAAAATCTACTCAAATTCAGAATAATAGGGTAGTTGTTCAGGTTCTATGTCTTTATTTTTAATTACATTGGCAATATAAGTTTTCAAGTAAGGGTGAGCAAACAATTTGGTTGAATGAATCGATTTTAATTCTATTTTGGTTAAAATCAAATTCTAATTGGTAATTCAATTCGGGGACGGTTTCATATTTTCTATTTTGCTGTTACCTGGCAACCAATTTCTTTCCTTCTTGTGTAAAAAAAAAAAAAAAAAATCATCTATCTATGTTACAAACATACATTTTATTGATAAGTGACTATGTCATCAATTATGAATATTAACATAACTATCTTTCTCATAAAAAAATATGTACAGATAATTAATGTAGTAGTAATTCCGAATACTTAATTGCTTGTTATATTGTACGTTAGTACGCTCAGTACAAACCACATACAACTCACACTCTCGATGCTTGCATTTATATAGTAATTACCAAGAAGAGTCATTGTAAACATTCTTACAAAATACTACTCCATAGATATAGCACCTATGGAAAGTAATTAAAGATATAAATTGGTCTTCAAAAATCTATCTATTTCATATTAATATGGTAGGTATTCAATTAAAAATCTGATAGAATTCAGATTAATATACTAGTTGCTCAAGATATTCTATGTCTTTATTTCTTAATTGCAGTGAAAAATAAAAGTTTGCAAATAAAGGTGAGCAAGTTCAATGAATCCATTTTAGTTCAATTTTGGTTAAACTTGGATTCTAAATTGGTAATTCTATTCGGTGAATGTTTCACATTTTAGGTTTTGATTTTAGCCACAAACCAATTTCATTTTGTTGCGTGAATAATATTTCTTATGTTTATTCTTGTGTCCAAAGATTTGTATGGCTATGTTATAAATTATACACACAAACACACAATATATATACATACATGCATTCACATATACATATACATACATATATATATGTATCTATTCATCAACTGTGAATGTTAGTATTACTACCATTGTCATAAAAAAAAGGATATATATGTGTAATATATAGAGTTCAAGATAACATATTATACATACATATATACATATATATATATATATATATGTATATGTGGTAACATATTGAGTGTAATAGTAATGTCAAATGCTTAATTACTTGCGACATTGTATGCTTAATAGTGTGTTTTTTCACTTTTAGCTACCATTAGTTGTGAAGGTTTGATTTTGGAAATCTTTATTTCTCTATGCTTTTCTTGTTTCAAGTCTTTTCCTTGGAAGATTAGACAAAAATGAAAAAATGTGTTGATAACGGGATTCAATGCAGAACAAATGGCAACAACACATTATGGCAAAATCTCTAACTTTGTCGAACCTCTTTAAAACTTTCCCCACTTTTATCAAATTAATCGTCCCAGACGATTTCCACCATTTTGAGTAATAAAATATCTTTCTTTATTTAAAAAAAAAAAAGAGCAACAGCATATCTGATTATTCCATATCTTAACAATAACATTAAATCACATAACAACATTAATTATTGTACCAACTATTGACCAGACGCAAATCACTTTCTTTCGGGTTCTCTACCCTGGAAATGTAAAACCCATCATCTTTTACTAACCAATAGCATATATTAAAATCGTTGAGTCCACAGTAATGATCAGCTAATCTCTGACTGAAAACATCGAATGCTCTATTTTTGTCTCCCCACCAAAAATGGCACCAGTATCTGGTGGAACCCCAAATGTTCATACGCAGAAACCAGTAAAAATATTCATTCACTTGGAGGGTTTGATAGCCCAGATCATGATTTTTATCTTGGCAATGGATCGTCAATGCAGCAGAACCAGCAGGAAGACCATTCATTACGACAATTTTGTATCTTGAGCGGCCATTTGCAGGCACATTTGTTGATTGAACAAGGCAAAAAGAGAGTATAAGTAATAAGGAAAAGGTCTTCACCATAGTAATCTTCATTTTGCTTGTTGGTATAATGTGTATATCTCAGGGTTAATTGCTTATGTTTTTATACTAGTCAATGCTAAATTTGTTATGCATATCTTTAATGAATTATTAGTTTCCGAAATAGTAATGCTTATGTTTTTATAGTAGTCAATGCTAAATTTGTTATGCATATCTCTAATGAATTATTAGTTTCTGAAATAGTAAAGGCACTTATGTAAAGTATTTATATAGCTTTAATGGTTGTCTAATGTAAATGTACTACAATAATGAGCAAATGTAGCCTTACTTGAATTTCTAGAGAGTATGAGAAGAATGGTCAAGTGTAAAATAAGATAGACGCATTTGTGCCCCCCGCGGCTTGGTCTGGTGGTATGGGACTGCTGAAAATGGAGCCTTAGTTGTCAGAATCGCGATCCGGATCGTGGGATCTTATGATCCCACGATCCGGATTATAGCTTTCGATTTCGATCCGATTTTGATACGATCCTACCATTTAAAAATATTATGATAAAAATTTTAATAATTTGATCATAATTTTATATAGAAAATTCTGCTATTTGTTGCATTAGAAACTAGATTCAAAAAATTTAAAACCACATAATTATGTTATGCTAATTCCTTACCTATAAAAATTGGTGAATGCCTAAAAATTGGTATTTAATTATCTCATTAATAAATACTTAAATCATATACACATACACACATGTACATAAAGTCAATTTTTCCAACTACCTTGTCCAATAATTGCATTTGGACTCAAAATTGAGAAAGAACAATATTTTTAATTTAATCAGATTCATTTACAATATGTCACATGTAGTTCCAAAATTTTTATTTAATTTTTAGATTATCCCAAATATTTTAGATAATACGATTTTAACCTCAATTAATAATACTATTATATTGATTGTACATGAGTGCCATTATTTATTGATGTATATGTGAATTGCAAACATCAAAATTACTAGTAATATTATTTTTTACAGTTTTTGTAGGATCGATCGATCCCACGATCCGATCCTGCAAAGTAAAAAACGATCCAAGGTAGAACCCCGATTTTAATAACCTTGGATGGAGCATTGCCCCTGATTCGAGTCTCGCTGCCATCAAGTTGCGGGGGGCGGGGATTAGTCTGTAGAGTCCACTCCCCACGGGAAACCCATATATGCTTGGCCCATTTTTCTTCAATGAAGTTATTAATTCATACTAAAATATTGAGAGTCGTTGAAAACTATTTAATATGTAAAATTGCAAGAACAAGACAGATGGTGACAATTAATTCCTTAGTAAAAGTATACAAGTATTAGAATGTTTTTACTCTGTATTAACAAGCTGAAATTTATCTTTGTTTAATAAACTAAGTGAATTCGTTTGGGATGAATATCTAATTACCGGATACCAAGATAAGTGTAGTAAAGACTAAAGTGTTTCCTGAAAAGCTAGCATGAATATCAAAAAAATTACACACTTACCTGATACTATAGGTGTCAAAATGGGTGATTTGGGTAGATTTAGGTAAATCATAATTGGGTAATGGGTATAATTGAGTCACCCATTTATACCTATTTAATAAATGGGTATGAGTATGCCCAACTATCCATTTATAACTCATTTGAAACGCAGACCATTCACTATAACAACTTCATAGTTTTTCAAGAAATGCAGGTTTTTTATCTGAAGAAGGAAAAAAGAAATCAGTAATAACAAGAAAAAGGACTTCATTTTTGCTTGTTGATATGAGATGTCACAAAATGTTAAGTGATAATAATGCTTTTATAGTAGTTAGTAGGATTGGTATACATACATACCCCAGATGGAATATATTTCAAAACATTGAATGCATTGAGGTAAAGTAGTTACACACTTTTAATGGTGCTCTAAGGTAAATCATAAATATAAGAAGTGCGGATTTATCTTACGCTAGAATCCTAAAAATTATTAATCAATACACGTGACAGTTAAATAAAACCGGAATAGAGAGGAAAGCTAGAACAAACCATTTCAAGGGCTTCACTGATGAATAGATGTTGCCTTTGTTGATTTTTTTGGACAAATAAAAGAAGTGCGGCCAAAGGTTGTAGCACACGCAGGCAGGATATACTTCACCTATTTCTCTTGAATGAAGTTTTTGATATACTAAAATAGGTAGTCATTGAAAACTATTTTATCTGTAAATTGGAACAACTAGACAAAATGTGGTAGTTAGAAGCTACACGTCAATTACATCAAAATAAATTTTGATGTTGTTAATTAAATGTGTTAAACATGTTGGGAAAAAGTAGTTTAGTTTTATCTAAAGTTTCATAATACCTATACAATTTCCAGAAACCATTAACTCCTGCACGGTTTGATTTTATCAGCTTTACTTCTCAGCATTTTTGTTATGTCACTATTCTTCTTTGATAAATTTATCGACAATGAAATTTATGTTTGGAATAGAAATTAATGAAGGAAAAAGTTTGTTTAATTTCTGGTAAAATTTGAATTGGTGAAATGTCTAGTCATTTGTCAAATATATGATATTACCAATCTTAAACACATGCAGAACATATCTTTTGATTTTTATTTTTTCTTTTACTTTTAGCTACCACTAACTGACAAATGTTTTTCATTTTTTTAATTGACAAAGGTCTGATTTTTGGAATTTTTACTTCCTCAGAATTTAATGTTTATGTAATGTCTTTGGTGGATGAAATGAAAACAATATGTTCGAGATGGAATCCAATGGGGAATAAATGGCAACCACACATAAGATTTCATAGATATTAACGATTAAAATAAATCACATAACAATAAATTACTTACCCCACCTATTGAGAAGTTTGAAATCATTTGGCTGTGGATTTTCTACTTTGGCAACATAAAAGCCATCTTCTTTTACTAACCGATTGCATAGGTGGAAATAAGTGGTTGAACAATAGGATTTAGCTATTAATTTCTGATTGAAAACATCAAAAATTCTATCCTTTCCTTCCCACCAAAAGTGACACCAGAATCTAGTGGTGATCCAAAAGTTCATATGAAAATTCCAGTCAAAAATTCATTCATTTTAAGGGTGTGATAACCAAGATAATCATCTCTAGATTGGCAATGGATTGTCAATGGAGGAGATGCACTATGAAAACCATGAGCAAATGGCCAAAAATGTCACTAAACTATTGACTTCTATGTCTTTTGGTCACTAAACTTTTTTTTTAGCCAAAAATGTCATCGAACTCCTAAAAGCATGCCATTTTTACCATTCCGTCAAATATTCAAGTTAAGTGAGACGGAGGAGCTGTTTCTTGGACTGTTGTGAGGGGTAATTTTGTCTCAACAAGTCTAGTGCATTAAAGAAAGATAGGTCGAGTATGTTTGACTTTTGAATGGGAAGAGTAAAGTAACTACAGTGACGACGGTAAAATGTGAAAGTCCGACGGAGAAAAGGGTAAATTTTCTGAAAGTTGGACAGAGAAGAAGGAAAAATTTTCTGAATTTATCAGAAAAAAGTTCTTACTTTTCATCTGGTTCAAATTTGAAGGGGAAGTAGATCAAGGTGAAAATTGCATCATCTAGGAGATGGGGATGCAGTGGGTTAAACGGAAGCGCGAAGATGTCGTCGATCCTTATCTACTATATGGTACGAAATCTTGTAAACCCACTTAATTATATTTCATTGCAATTTAGAATTTTGTGTGAAAGGTGTTCTTAGGGTTCTGCGATTGCATTTTAAACTTGTTGACATGGTATTAGACAGTTACATTTTCAAAAAAATTGTTGGATTTAGGGTTGTTTTATATGTTTGATGGGGTTGAAAGGGACATGAGATAGTTTAATACCCCTTTTGTCATCTAAATGGGTTGCAAAGGGACCTGCAATAACTTGGTTTTGTTGATAAAGTAGGACATAATTATTAATTTTTTCACATGTCTCTGTCTGGGACCACTTGATAAAGGAAATATGAAATTTCTCAAAAACACATAGAAGTCAAAAAATATTGCAGCAAGCATTAAAAGTTTTCAATTATCTAGATTAAATAGTAGACAATAATTTTTCTGTCCAAGCATTACTAACGTTGCATTGTTGTGGTCCAGTTCCAGAAAGTCCTTTATTTTCAATCAAACTTCATCATGGTGGAAGGATTTAAGGAGACAAATATAGGAGTTATGTTGGAGGAGAGATCGATTATTTCGATCTTTGTGATGCAGAGTTAATGTCAATACATGAAATAGGCCGTATGGTGGAGAAGTGTGGGTATAAGGATACTATGTTGTTGTATTATATTGACCCGAGGAGTGATTTGAATCATGGCCTGCTGGAACTTCAAACTGATGACAATGTTAGGGAATTTTGTGCTTAGGTGTATGATTATAAATTGATGGAAGTGTATTGTGATCATATGACACTTGATGAAATAAATGAATTGCAGAAAAAAAAAGCAGCAGCAATGGGAAGAATCTCTTAAGAAGAAGTTTTCTGTGGTTATAGAGGAGATTGAGGATGATGATGTAGTAGTCAAACAACAACCACGGAGACCTCATGACAACCGACAAGGAGTTCCTACGAAGGGTGCCTTCAGTCATGCATTTAAAACAACTGAAGCTAAATTTGCATTGGGATGGAAGGGGGATACAATAGCTAGCCAAGCAGAATCACAAGATGGGGTTGCTGGACAGATGGATTCACAACATGATAGTGGACTTGATGGCAGGGATTCTCAACATGATAGTGCACTTGATGGTAGGGATTCACAACCAGAATCACAACTAAAATCACAACCAAAATCACAAGATGGGGTTGCTGGACAGATGGATGCACAAGCAGGATCACAACATGACTCAAGCTCTGATGATGGCAGAGAATTTGATGCATATTCAGATTACTGTAGAGATGAGAGGATCTTCTCGGATCAGGCTAATCAACACATAGACTCCCATACAATAGGATCTTCTTCAAATGATGAATATATAGAGAGCCAAGTTAATGATGAGGCAACAAATGCAGGGCAAGATATGGATGGTGGTAAGGAGAATGAATCAGTAGCAATTGGAAAAAGGTCTAGAGATGGTAGAAGAAAAGCAACCAATCAAGCTTATACTTCAGAACCCACGGCTGAAGCAGGAACTGAAGGTGGGGCTCAATCAAGTGATCACAATCCATTGATCGATGACAATGTAGGAGCTGAGCTGAATAGTGATGCTGATTCATCTGATGAAGAGTTTGGTGATGCTCCAGTTACATATACTGACTTCAGTGGAGCAGGAGACCTGAGCTGTCCAGATTTTCATGTTGGGCAGAAGTTTGGGAGTAAAAAGGAATTCAAGGATGCACTTCGGACCTATTCCATTATGACTGGCAGACCAGTCTATTTGTATACCAGTGACAAGACCAGACTTAGAGCTAAATGTAGAGACCCATGCAAATGGTATATTTATGCTGCCATAGTTCCTGCTTTGAAATCAACAGATTTTGTCATGAAGAGCGTCAATGATGTCCACACCAACTGTCAGCATGCCTGGAAAAATAAGAATATGACCACAAGATGGGTTGCTCAAAGATTTGAGGAGACAATAAGAGTAAATCTGGACATGCCAGTTAGGCAACTCATACAAAATATTGATGAGCAGTACAAGTGTGAGATTTCTATAAACAAAGCTTATAAAGCAAGGACCATGGCTCGAGGCAATATTAAGGGATCTGCTCATGAGCAATATGCAAGCGTTTGGCAATATGCTGCTGAGTTGAAAAAAACGCATCCAAACACCACTTGTGACATACTGTTCTCCCCAAGAAGTGGTCCAGAGAGTAACCCAAGGTTTTTGAGATTCTATTGCTGCTTGGGGCCATTAAAAAAAGGGTTTAAGGATGGTTGTAGACCCATCATTGCACTGGATGGGTGTCATACAAAGGGCTCATACCATGGTCAACTATTGACTGCCATTAGTGTAGATCCCAATAATGGCTGGTGGCCATTAGCCTGGGCAGTTGTAGAAAAGGAGGCAAGGGAACAATGGCATTGGTTCCTCACATTGCTAATTGCAGATCTGGAAATTGCACATTGTAGTAATGAATTCACTTTCATATCAGACCAACAAAAGGTTATATTAGCATAACACAATTTCATGCTACTTTTTTTTATTACTTTCTCATAAGTTCCTCACTTTCATTTAATTATACATTAATTGCAGGGTCTTGATAGTGCACTCCTAGAGCTGCTGCCTTATGCTGATCACAGATTTTGTGTCCAGCACATGTACAGAAATTTCAAGAAAAAACATCCTGGAAAGGCACTGAAAGAGAGGTTTTGGAGCATAGCTTCAGCAAGTACTGTTGAGTTATATGAGGCAGAAATGGAAGCGCTAAAAGAGTATGATGCGCAGGCACATGTTTGGGTGAAGAAAGCAGCACCACCTCATCATTGGTGTAAGGCCTTTTTTACCCATCATGTAAAGTGTGATATGTTAGTCAATAATTTATCCGAGACATTTAATTCACATATTTTGCCTGCAAGAGATTTACCTATTATTGGAATGCTTGAGGGGATTAGGGGATACCTGATGGAAAGGATACAGAGTAGGACTGCTTGGATGAAAAAATGTCATTTACCTGTAGGTTCGGCAATTCAAAAATTGATTGAGGAGAGGGTAAAGCACTCTAGGAAGTGGAAACCAGTTGCTAATGGTAAGGGGGGATATCAAGTAGGGGGGCCAAGAGGGGAACAATATGCTGTATATTTAGATAAGATGACTTGCATATGCAACTTATGGCAAGTTAGTGGATTGCCTTGCTGTCATGCAATTTCAGCTATTCACAGAAATGGGGAGGATCCACTTAACTACACTCATGAGTGTTATAGTAGGGAGTTATTCTTGAAAATTTATGATAATGTACTTTTCCCTATCAGTGGAAAACCTTTGTGGCCCTCCACTGATCAGCCTATTTTGGACCCTCCAATTCCATGTGCCCAACCTGGTAGGCCTAAGAAATCACGGAGAAAAGACATTACTGAGAGTAGGAGTGGTATCCATGTCAGCAAGGGAGGTGTTCAGAGGCTAAGAAAGCATGTCATCATGCACTGTAGGAATTGTGGTCAACCAGGTCACAATAGGTCCACATGCAAGGAAATTAACACTTGTATGAGTGATGCAGGTACTTCAAAATCCGGTTCTGCCAATGGGAGAAAAAATAAAGGTTCAAAACATGCAGCAAGGCAAAACACATGTGGTAGCAGACCTGTGGGGGCTGATAATAATGTTCAGAATGGTGGCAATGGGGCAGAAAATGAAACCAGTACCTCTCCTCAAGTTTCTCCACAAGTTGAAGCTTCTCAACAATCTGAACTTGATACACAACCTCAGGCTCCAATACATCAGCAACAAGATGAACCTCTTGATGAAAGTCAAATACATGAGGTGATAGCTGAACCTCATGCTACTTCAACAACTAATAAAAAAAAGCAAACCAGAAAAAATTCCAGACCTGTAAGTAGTACATTCCTTTTAGGCACATGTCCTTCACTTTTTCTTTATTGTTGTTGAATTAATATCATTCTTATACGTACACAGATGAGAAGAGTTAGGCCTTCTACAACTGATCAGAATGAAAGCACACATCAAAAATCTGGACATTCAAATGTTGCTGGCTTGAAGAGTACATTGCAAAGGAAAAGAAAATTGATTGAGATGGACAAAATTATGATCAATACTAACTACGAGTACTTGGGCAAGGAACCTCCTTTCAAAGTTGGCAGATGGGCTAGAAGTTCGCAAGGTAGCAGAAGTGAAGATGGTTGAACTAATTGAAGTGATTGCTACTGTTGGGATGTGCCTTTCATATATCTTCAAAGTACATATTTTGTTTAGTTATTCTAGAACATTAACAGGGGGTAATTAGCATGTTAAAGTAGTATTCTTTTGTTGGGGTTGTGAATATGATGAACATGTTTTTGTTGGTTGGTTGGTTGTGCCGTATAAATTGGACACATCATGGGGTTGCTTTTGTTTCTTTGTCGGTTGATTTGTGGGCAATGTATGTGAAACTTTGACGGGAAATATCATGCTGCTTTCGCTAATTCTAGTTGGCTTTATTTTGGAATGGAAGCAAATTTTGTTTTCCCCTGTAAAGTGAACTATTGGACAAAAAGTTCGTACTTTAACAATTGCAAGGTTTAAACAACCAAGGTTGACTACAAAACAGAATAATACCCTAATAAAATAAAATATGATACACCACAGTAGATTAACTATAATATTAGGGATTTATTTTCCCAATCATAAATTACAACATTCTATGACCCATCAAGTTGCAATCTTCCAAAGTAATGACCCTTTGTCGGCCCCCACAACCAGGTGATCCAATTCAGAAGCACCCAAATCACAAGTACATCAATTATGACCCTTTTTATCATGCTCTTTCTTCCAACTTGTTGCTTTAATTTTCTGACTTGGACCTCCATTTTCTCAGCTTTCTGTTGCAAATTTTGACATTCTTGTCTCAGTATTTCATTCTCGGATTCCAACCTATTCACTTTCCTTAGAAGGCCAGGTATTACTACCTTTGCACGCTCACATATTTCTTCATCATACCACTCCCAATATCCACATTTTCCAATCTGAAACAGAAAAGAGTGTTAAGATTTGAAACACAACGGGGTTTAAAAATTCATCTTCCAGTTTATTTATCTAAGAAACAACCCTATTATTTCCTATATTTTAAATACACTTACCTCATCTTGAGCACACTCAACATATCTCCGTGCTGGGTTCCTATCAGTCCATGAGGTCTTCAAGATCGTCCTTTTGCCGCAGCCACAAATCGGAGGTTGCCTCTTGTTTCTTGCAATTGCCAAGCTTGAGATTCTAGATTGAGAGGTTTCATCATTTTTCTCCATTTTAGGAGTTCGGTTTTGGCAGTTCCTTTGATGATAGGGCTTAAATTGAGTCAAAAAGGCATCTGAGTTGGTGGCACGATGTTCACAGCAACTTTTGAGACAAAATTACCCCTCACAACAGTCCAATAAACAGCTCATCCGTCTCACTTAACTTGAATATTTGACGGAATGGTAAAAATGGCATGCTTTTAGGAGTTCGATGACATTTTTGGCTAAAAAAAAAGTTTAGTGACCAAAAGACATAGAAGTCAATAGTTTAGTGACATTTTTGACCATTTGCTCAAACCATTAACTACAACAACTTTACATGGTTCAAGAAATGCATGTACTTTTTTGGTTTGGGAAGGGCAAGAAGAAAGCATGAGTAACAAGAAAAAGATTTTCATTGTACTAATCTTCATTTTTCTGGTTGATATGATATGTATCAATGTATTAATGCTTATGCTTTTCAATTAGTCACTAGTCGAACTCTTGTATATGTCTCTGAGCAAACTACTATTTTCAAAATATTCATCAATGCATTTATGTAAAGTAGTTATACAACTTTAAAGGGCTATCTAAATCAAGGTGATGCTTCATTAATGAGTAAATATAACCTTACTTGATTTTCTAGAGAACTTAATAAGTGTGGTCAATTATTACCAAAACAAAAACTATAAGTTTCCAGAGCAATTTTTCAATTGAGGGACAAAGTTGCCCCAACTTAGTCAACAAAAATTGAACGTGCTAAAATGTTTTCACTAAGGGTGTGCTTGGATTAGCAATTTTTCAGGCTAAAATGGTTAAATAATGACATAGGTTAAGGACGTGGAAAGATGCTGATTTCGTAGATAAAATAACCTCTCATCTAAAGCTTTCTATATATTGGCCTGGGCTCACTGGACTAATTGAGTAGGTAATCGCGTGGAGCAGAAGTCAAGAAGACAAGAAAAGCAAATGAGATGGGGCACACCTGTCCTTTGCCATTCTCATTCTTGTTCCATTTGGAGCATTTACAATTAACTTTTGATACAATTGATAATTTGATATAGTTGTTGTATTTTTTTTTTAAGTTGATTTATAAATTTGGTTGAATTCATATACTAAGCTGGTATATACAAACATAATTAACCTGTGTACTAAAGTAATATTAATGTACATAAATAATGCATAATATATAACAACGAGATGATGTTACCAAAATCTCAATTGTACCTACCTCAATCCTTTCTTGTAAATACATAGTAAAGGTAAGATGTGGGACAACGATCTCTTTACCTTTGTTATCAAGTCTTGAAACATTGTTGTTGTATGCTTTTTTGTACAATGTTTGAGTTTGTACTTCCGTCATTGTGTCTATATTTTTCTTAATGTTCCCTTAATCAGGGGTGATTTTACCATTATATTCAATCTAAATATTATTTATATTGTTAATTTGGAAGAGGAAACACCATTATAGTGATTTCAAAACCAATGGTAATTCACTTGAATATTGTAAATTTGCAACTTCAAATAAATATTGATATCTGAATTTTGTACCCTTCAGGGTTCACTTTTTTTTTTTCCTTTTTTACTCTCCCACTCATTCTCACATAGGGGTGTGAATCGGAATCGAATTCGGTAATTCGGAACTTTGAAATCGGAAGTTTTCGGAAAAATGACCATAAATTTTTCGACTTATTTCGCTTTCGAATTCGGAAGTTCCGATTTCGATTTTGAAATCGGAATGAATTCGAATTCGAAAATTTACCGAATTGGCCGAATTTCGTCAGATCGAAATCGGAATTGAATTCGGAATTCGGAAGTTTCCGAATTGACCGAATTCATGTTTTCCCTGATGTAGCAAAAAAAAAATTTTTCTGTCTAACAAAGATTTATTCACCTATTTATTTACGAAGTCTTCTGAAAGTGACATGAGAAGAGCATAAAGTGCATATCCATGGCGTGAAATAAGATAAAGAATATATCAAGAAACATAAGTAAGACATATTCAATTATGCATAGTTGCATAAGTATTAAAGTGCCTAACCTAATCAAAATTTGTAACAAACCGCAATTTTCCTCAAGTTATTATAACATTTTCTTGAGCTAGAAACATCAGAGAACCTTCCAACAGCAAGATAAATATTTTACAATGGATGGTAATCACCAGAGTTCTTTGGTTGAACCCTAAATTCATCAGCTGCTAATTTTAAACCAAAGATAGCCAAACATGCAATCCGAATCAAGGCACAAAGACAAGTCTGCGGTGGTGGTGCATGTTGCTTATTAATATACTTGACTTTTCATAGAACATGCACGTTTTTGGTGATCAATTATGAATCACATAAATCCAGAGAGTTAGAAAATGCAATGGCTGCTGGTACTAGGAGAAGCTCTTCCATTTCCCATTGAACTTTTATCACACCTGACTTCTATTTAACACAATCTTTTACATCCTTAACAAGAAAAAATAGAAAAGTGCACATCTTTAAATGCATTAGAACTCATCCTAATGGAGGCCATTCATAAACACAACAGCAGAACCTTGTAAAATTTACATGCCTATCATCATAAGTCTTTCAGTCGATACATCCCATGCTAGAAGTGTACCACATCTGTCACCAACAAAAACCCACTCTAATGTTGGATGAAAGGCAAATGCTCCAGCACCAGTTAGCTTTATGGTGTTATCAACTAAAATGACATCAAAAAATAGAAATGGAATCACTAACACCACAGAGAGAGATATATATATATATAGAGAGAGAGAGAGAGAGATCTACTAGAGGACAAGACTATAATATCACAAATGAAAGTTAAGTAAATCTCACGTTGCAGAGTGTAATGAACAGCATATGTTTGGATAGTATAGGCTCGAATCAGACCATCTGAATAAGCTACATCTTTGGAATGAAAGACAAGAAGAGAAAAGGTCAGCACTTGCAAGTTCAAGTCCATGACATCACATCCTTTCAAACGCGTTTCCTCCCTATTTTTGTCCCAGTTCTTTCCAAGAAACCAATATAATAAACGGAAAATTAAGAGTTGAAAAATCCCATTTTTGCTTAGAATTCTGAATCTAGGTAAATTAACCAAATCAAAGTTGAGAAAAATCAGAATATTGCTTTTTCGTTATGTACACTAAACCTGAAAATGAAAAAGTACCACTAAACAAAGATTTAAGAATCAGCATGACCCATCTTAGCTTTCACTAAAAGTCTCATGTTTCACCAATGAGCTAATAGAAAAGGTAGTAGTATATCATAAGATTCGAACCCTTAACAGTAACTATGCTTGCTATGAAGCCAAGGCACCTTGGAACTACATTACCAAATTAAACAAGAAGGGAAAAAGTTCAAGACTTCACCATAATTACTTAAAATAAGAAGCAATTTTCAACAAAAATTCTAAAAAACACAATGGACGAACATCAACAATTGTTTTTAAGAATCTCTCTCATAATGAAATAGACAAGCAAATGGAGTTGCAACACAGATTGGCTCGGCACCAACTCAAGTCCAAGCTGTTTTTCACCATTGGAGGATTTAAACATCAACAATTGTTGATTCGGCACCCCCCTTAATCAAACCTGTTATGCAAGGGGAAAAAATGAAGTATCTCAATAGCATTTAAGAAGAATAGAACAAATATTTTAAATTTGTAAAGAACAAAGAAGATAATTTACCAGATTCAAATTCTTGAAGGTCCTCTAATTTTTCTTCAAGCTTAGCTTCGGTGCTCGATGCTCGAAGCCAATCTTGAGCACATATCAAAGCTTGCACAATTCTAGGAGTCAAAGAGCTCCTAAATGGATCAAGTACACATCCTCCGGTGCTAAAGGCAGATTCGGAAGCAACTGTGGACACTGGGACAGCCAATATATCACGGGCCATTTGAGAAAGTATTGGAAATCGAAGACTATTGCCCTTCCACCAATTTAAAATATCCAACTCCGGATCATCATCCTCACAGTCTTCACTCAAATATCTATCAAGTTCAGATTTAGAATTTTGTCCTCTAATTTCAATTTTTCTTTTCTTAAACTCCATTCTATACCTATCAGTGATTTTCTTGGAATTGGAGGCATCTCCATCAAATGAAGAGCTGCTTTGAGATGTAGAAAGTGAAGAAGTGGAGGAAAGGGAAGTGGCAGCTGATCCAGTAGGACCATTAAGCCTCTTGTACTCGGCAAATAACTCATACATAGCATCCCTAGCTAGACGAGCTACCATAGCACCATCGATTTCACCATACATTTTACACGCACTGAACTCAAAATACTCGAATTTTGTTCTAGGATCAAGCATGTAAGCAATGAAAATCAGCATATTCAATTTCTCAACTCTCCCCCAATACTTATCATACTTTTCCTTCATTGTTCTTGCCATTCCTCTCAAATCAGGAAGATCACTTTCTGCCATTTCATTCAAGACACCATTAATGTGACTAAGCTCATTAATAAGATTATTGGATGTTACATATTTAGAGCCAGAAACCTTCACTGTGAGATCATAAAAGTTCTCCAAGAATAAAGTTAAGAATCTTGCCTTTTCCCAATCGGATTTTGTTGGCAATGACTCTAACTCACTAATCATGTATGGATCTTGCTCCTCAAACCTTTGAAATGCCCTCTCAAATCTCTGAGCCGTGTCTAACATCAAGTACGTTGAGTTCCACCTAGTTGGCACATCTAGGCTAAGTAACTTCTTACAATCAATTTTTTCGATTTCTGCACATTCTTTAAACTTTTTCAACCGAGACGGGCTGTCTAATATACCTCACCGCTGCTTTCGGATGCAATCAATGGAGTGTCCAAATTTTTTTAGGCCATCACTTACAATTAGATTGACTATGTGAGCTACACACCTCACATGAGTCCATTTCCCCAATATAGACTTATCCCAATTTTGTAATTTTCCGCTAAATATTGCCACATCATTTGAACTAGCATTATCAACCTAATGTCAAGACATTATCAATTCCCCATTCCAACAAGCATTTCTCAATACTCTTCCCTATTTCATTCCCTTTATGACTAGTAATTGGACAGAAATTTATGATTCTTTTGTTCAATTTCCAATCCCAATCAATAAAGTGAGCGGTCAAACACATGTAATTTATTCGTTGGATAGATGTCCATGTATCAGTGGTAAGACAAATTCTGCCAGCACTTTGTTTCAGCATATTTTTCAACTTAGTCTTTTCCTCTAAGTACAACTGATAGCAATCTCTAGTAATTGTCCACCTAGAAGGTATCTTAAAAGAAGGACATGCAGTTCGCATGACTTGTTGAAATCCTTGACCTTCTACATGTTTGAATGTCAATTCATCAACAATAAGCATGTAAGCAATGCTTTTTCTAATTGCATCAGAGTCAAACTTCCAACTAACAAGTGCACTCTTCAAATCCCCCCAGAAGTTTCAATTTCTCCTAAACATAATGTACTCTGCCCCTTAGACTTATTTGTAGGATTCAAACTACAAGATTTAGCATGGGATAAGAGGGGAGTAGTACCATGACTCTTTGGATCAGCCGGTATAATTTTATTACAGTAGTTGCAAATGCCATGACGGATCCCTTTTTCGTAGTAGGGCTGAAAATGCTCCCAAGCAGGTGATCTTCTCTTGTACTCACCTCTTTTTTTCTTAACACCAATTCCCGATGCCTCAGCCTCACAACTGTCCGAATGAGAAGTAGGAGTGAGTGGCGAGTCACTTGGTCCTTCCTTTTCCTCTACATTGTTCGACATGTTTGGATTAAACCTGTAATGTATTAACAATAATGAGAAGCACAGAAAAATAAGACTAGCTATTTATGAGAATTTAGTGAGAAACTCTTTCAGTATAAAGATCCCAAAAGGCAAAAGTGAAGGCATGTGATGACAGGGCAGAGTACTAGCTTAATAACTTCTGGATTTAAAGTACTGGTCAAAATTGCTTAAGCCACGAGTAACTAAACTCAATAGTAAGCTCCAGGCAAAAGAGAAAGAAATATGAATAGCTGCGTTGTATCCTTGTTGATCATGGTTACTCTTTCAGCATGATAGGAGGATAACAATCTTCATAAGCATTTTCATGATCAGCCTTGTATATATATTGAAGAAAAATTAAAGCTTGAGATAGTTTACCATTCAGTGATGAGTAGTTTTGGAACAAACTTGGGGATGGAAAGGAATATACAACCAAAAAAAAATGAGAGAGAAAAAAAATTCAGTCTTTGGATATTTCATCCTTTTTATGATGCCTAACTACGAAGAGGCAACAATTGCATTGTTACTTATGATGTCTGGCGTTCTGGTTGGCTCACCATAAACATTTTGAAGGGGTAGTAGAGTTAGTTAAAGATTTTAGATTTAGATGAATATCTCTCTCTCTCTCTCTCTCTCTCTATGTTCTATGTGTTTATGTTCAAATAGATCTGATCTGCCTACAGAGGTTGGCAAAATGTACCAAAACCTGTCCCCTAATTACATTTCCCCAACCCCGCTGGTAGAACTAAGCTAAATTCCTTTTTGATCAACTAAAATGGACTAAATGATCTGTTTCACTTTACCATATTGTTTCACTATTCATTGATTTCCTAAGCTGCCTAAGGTTTCCTGTTTGGTAGATTTAGCTCTCAAGACTTTCATTGCTGCACACTTTGACCCATTATAATTGTAGCGGAAAATCAGTGACACAAATATATCCAATATTCCAATGTATGGCCCTCTCAAAAAAATTGCATCTAAAAGATTCATAGCTCACAATTACGAGTAGTACCTTTTCTAGTGGAGGAGATGGAGATTCGAACTTCGACAGCCAAGAGAAATTGAAGCTGGTGTGGTGGGCGACAGACTGGAGACGGCGGCGCAGAGAAATTGAAGCTGGTGTGGTGGTGGTGCTGCGGCTGCTGCCCACAGAGAGGGGACCACCCACAATGTTCACAAACACCAAGCGCAGGGGAGATTTGGAGGATCCACACTCTGTTCTCTGTCGAATCCAAAACTACTTCGATTAGCAGAGCCAGGCGGTGGGGCTTTTGCACAGCTTCAGGATTTGGAGGTTGGGTTGGGTTGAGGGAAACGGAGTTACGGACTGGAAGAGAGCAGCGGTGGTGGTCAAGTGACTCCGATAGTCCGATGGAGAGAATCGGGGATCGGGGAAAGATGAAATAGAAGAAAGAAAAGAAGAATTGAAGAAGTAGGGTGTCTGAAGTAAATAATTAGGGCTTCCGAGTAATTTGTCCATATAAAACATAATTGCATATAACATGTACAGTACACCATAAGCGAATTCGAAAGTGAATTCGGAATTTCCGATTCCTATTTCGCATTACCAATTCGAAATCGGAACTTCCGATTTCAAAATTCTTAAAACCGAATTCGAACCTTATTCGATGAAATCGAATTCGAATTTCCGAAAATAAATTCCGAATTCCGAATTACGGATTTCGAAATTCCGATTTCAATTCGAAATCGGTCGGTAATTCAAAAAAATTTGAAATTGCACACCCCTATTCTCACACTCTTTTCATCTATAATTACAAAATTTCAAAAACCTAATAGTGGGGAGGGCTCCTCATCAATGGACCAATTAATTAATTATTTCAAAGTGAATATCCAAGAAATTTCGATAATATTTGATTAACGGTCTCGTAGAATTTTTTTTTTTTTTTTGTCACCTGGATTTCACCTAACTCAGAAATTGCCAGGCATGGTGTGCCTCCCTTGGACCAAATTGCATAAATTTTTCTTGGCTTACTTTTATGTTTAAGGGAAAAAAAAATTCTGTAACTTGGGGATCATGTTAGTTTGTTCAATTTTGGTGCATCTTTTCTTAGCAAAAATAATAACATTCCCATGCTTATTACTAAGACGAGTACCTTTTTTTTTTTTTTTCTTGTCAAAAACCAAGAGGAATATCAAACTAGCATAACCTATAGCAATGCAAGAAGGCTATTAGTCGGATCCTTCACTTCGTCTTAACCATACAAGCCTCCAACTCTTCATTTTATATTACAGTATCCATGTCCCGTAGATTGTGTATCTGAGTTCACATAACATGAGTTTACCAGAGTAATTATGATTAGCTTTTGGTGCAATTATTATACTAGTTTTAACATTTAATATGCATTTACATATCATAGTTGTCATTAAATTAGTGTAAACAAAAAAAAAATTATGTGTAATGCAGAATCATAAGAATGCACACCAAATCATTTAAAAAATAAACAACTCCACAACCGCATTAAAAACCAACTCTACCTACCCAAATATAGGTAAAAACTAAAACCTTCTACAGAAGAAGCTGACACTTGTTTTTTTTTTTTTTTTTTTTGATATTTAGCTTTTTATGAATGAATTTCTGTTTTCACTTTTATAGGATAAAAAACTAAAAACTTTTATACTTATTTAATTTTGGTTAAAATGCAAGCTATTTACATAAATAGCCCTTTGGGCCAACCTTATATTTAAATTGATTTATTTTTGAGCGCCTGAAGTTTTGATGATATCTTCTCCCATGCCCATAAGATTAGATCTTTCGGCCCCTCCGACCACAATTCCATTCTGTCCACATTCTCAGTCCAAAACCCCTCTCCCCAGACAAATTTTCCTTCTCTCTCACGCACAAACACTTCAAAAATAGGAACTTCTCCCTGATTTTCACCGCCAATGAGAAGGTAAATTCAGCATTTCTTTGTGGATATCTTTTGATTAAGCTCAGTTATTTGATTCGGATCTGAGAATTTTCTGTGTAAAAATTTGCAGGCATGGACATCGGTATCCTCATGTTCTCAAGCAATCGAATGGGGGAGTTAAGGGAATGTTTGGCAAGCTTGCAGTCGCGGTTGTTGTATTAGTCATCTGTATGGTGTCGCTTGTTTCCACTTTGAAGAGTTCGAGTTCTTCTTCTTTGCGATCGCAGGTAGTTCTTTCCATTTTTCTTGGAAAAAGTTGTTTTTGGCATCATCTGAACTTAATGTAGTTAGTTAACTGTAGTTCAGTGATTAAAAGTTGGTTAATTTCGTGAATTCTAGTATTTTGCTGATTTAACTAGCTGATATGGTTAGTTGATCTTGGAATTCTGTGTGTGTGTGTGTGTGTTTTTTTTTTTTTTAAGCTTTACATCCGTAAGCTGTAATATGCCGCTGGTAAAAGATGATATCTTTTCTTTTTCCTTTTAAGTTCCGATGATTACTCAAAAGTAGAGGAGATTTTTTGTAAATTCCGATTATTTAGTGGTGCTATATGATTTTGCTTCTAGCTAATGAGAGAGTGCGTGTGGTGGCAACAAAATTCTAGAGTTTAGGCGCTCGTATTTGATCAATTTGGCATGACATTTGCTTATAGGATGGATAACAAACAGTGAAAGAAAAATGAGGCTTGAAGGTTATGAAGTTTAAAATAGAGTACTTCAGTTACTTTTGATATGGAGCAGTAGATCTGATGGCATGTTCTTATGTTTACCATATACACAGGTTAATGTAGATACTCTCTGGGAAAATGCTCCCTCTGGTGGTTGGAGAGCATCATCTGCCCCACGTTCTGATTGGCCCAGTATGTGTTTTCACATAGTTTTTGTGGATAAGTATGGTTTTCTTGTTGAATAGCTAGAATTACGTACAGCTTGGGATGCTAAACCCCCTCTCTTTGCAGCTCCTCCTAAACAAACCAATGGCTATTTGCGTGTTAGGTGCAATGGCGGTTTGAATCAGCAAAGAAGTGCGGTATGTATGCAAAGTTCGGTTGGTGCAGTAGTAGCTTTCATATGTTTTCATTTGAAGCTATTCCTCTAAAGTTCTGGTTTCCGTCTAGGCTGGACTTGCATTATTCATCATCGGCCTAAGACTTGTGAAGCTTTGAGAAATACCTACGGCATGGAAAGATGAATATTTTTTGATAACTTTCCACCTTATAAAATTTATATACACCCTTCTACATACTGAAACATAGGGGAAAAAAAATAGAAAATATTTAGTTTCTAAGTAGAAAATATAATGATTACATTATCTTGTTCATAGGTTAATTTATAAGGCTTTCACTCTTCAAGAGATCCTTTGTGGATGATCCATTTAGCTTGCTTAAATGAGATTTGTTCTGTTTTTCATAACATGTTGCCAATTATACTTTTATAGTTTCTTATCTGTGGTGAATACATATGAGGAAATGAAGAAACTTCAGACAAAGGGGTCACCACAACTCAAGGATGGAAAAGGAGAGAAACAAATCATTGTTTCTATTATAAATAGTTAGACGTTGAGAGACTAGGTATGCAAAGCACTTAGATTGCTTTGGGATGGATATATACACAAATGAGGATGTAATATATAGAAGAAAATGAAAGAAAGACTTTTACTTTTGAATTTTCCCGTACATATAATAAACATTTACAAGTCGTGTATTTCTTTTTCTCATAGAAATTCCGCATACAAGCAATGATGTGTGGGCTTCTTATCATTGATTCCCCCTTCGCATGACTGTTTATTGAGGCTATTACACTTCCCCATGTAATGCAGCATACCTCAAGTAGCATGTGGAAGTCCTACTATTTAGATACTTTCAATCTTCTCTATCCTTCTTACAACGTCTGCAAGGAGTCATATACTTATCTTTTTCTGTTCAGGAGTATTAATCTTTTTTCTGGTTTGTAAAGACATGTTTTAGAGTTTGTAGTGAACTGTTTTACCTGAGTTGATAGTCGAGTCTACATCCTTTTGATTGCGTTAATTGATTGCTTTACAACTTGTAACTTAGATTTGTAATGCTGTTCTTGCTGCACGGATAATGAATGCTACTCTAGTGCTGCCAGAGTTGGATGCAAACTCATTTTGGCATGATGACAGGTACTTTTTTTCTGGAAGACTACCTTAGCCCTTAGTTTTTCAAATGACTCCATTCTTTTGTTGAGTTTGCATCTCAGTTTTTTGGACTATAATTCTACATAAATATGGGGAATCCTGTCAGAATCTGTCACTGAATTCAGTTCTCAAAAGAGCCTGTTACTGTTTGAAATTCTAAAGACTCATAATTGAATTTTATTTGGAACTATTTTTTTTGGCTTTATTCATCTAAGATGTTTGAGATTAAGGTGAATGGTCCAGCCTTCAGGGTGCTTGGTCCTAAAGTCGTTTAACCTTTTCTTCTTTTTGTGTTTTTGTTTTTGGGACAACTTTGGCTCCTTGGTGGCTTAACTTGTGTACTTCCGGATCCTTATTGTAGGATTATGTATATTTATAACTTTATGTGTAGTGAAAATATTTTCAAGACGGTTTGTGAGGCGCATGCTGTAGTCCTACATGCTTCCCATGGCAAAAACGCTCTTAAGAAAGATCACATCAATTTTACTTGTTCATTAAAAACTTATGGAAGATATAAAAGAGGGGAACTGTGAAGATAAGTAGGAGTATTTGGTGAAAACAAGCTCAGATAATTAGTGCATCCAAAATTGCAACTTTTGTCTTTTTCTCTATCTTGTTGATAATTATAATACAATGTGTCTAGCATTAGTTTTTTTTTTTTTTTTGGGTGCTAGTATGTTTTAAGTAAATATCACCTGTTGGACTTTCCTGATAAATATTATTTTGCTTGATAAGTCCGCATTTTTCTGTAGTGGTTTCCAAGGAATCTATGATGTTGAGCACTTCATCAACACATTGAAGTATGATGTCAATATTGTGGAAAGAATTCCTGAAATCTCGAAAAATGGGAAAACAAGGAAGCTGAAAGCTTTTAAGGTACAGTTTACCTGAAAGTGGATCTCAAGCAAGCAGTTTAATTTTTTTTTTGGGTCAACTGTTAGATCTGATGTCTTTCAATCTCAGCTTGAGCCTCCTCGAGATGCTCCTATCAGTTGGTATACATCCACAGCGTTGGAGAAGATGAAGGAACATGGTGCTATTTATCTCACTCCATTTTCCCATCGTTTGGCAGAAGAAATTGACATCCCTGAGTACCAAAGGTTGAGGTGCCGGGTTAACTATCATGCCCTTAGATTTAAGCCACTTATTATGGAACTGAGCAAATCAATAGTGGACAGACTTCGTGCACAAGGTCACTTCATGGCTATTCATCTTCGTTTTGAGATGGATATGCTGGCATTTGCTGGGTAAGATTTGATAGTTCCATTTCATTAGAAATTCTGGCCCTCTGGAAATAGGTGGTTTCCGTTGCTAACAAAACTAAATCCTGTCTTTTTGTCCTACCTCCCTATAAATTTCAGCATGAGAAGATAATAGTGCTTCTGAAGTGATATTCGGTGTGAAATGTTTTCAGGTGCTATGATATATTTGCACCTAAAGAACAAGAAATTCTAAAGAAGTATCGAAAGGAAAACTTTGCAGTGAAGAAGCTTGTATATGAACAAAGAAGGGCTATTGGTAAATGCCCCCTCACACCAGAAGAGGTAACCTATCATACTCACTCTTTGGCTATTCTCTTGTGAGATTCTGTATATGTTATAATCTTGCAACTACATGCTTGGCTTGTCTTATAGTTTGCTCTTCATCGATCTCAGAAATGTTGTAGATGTTTAACATGCAAGAGATTTTGTTCTTCACTGTAGTGCCCCTTTCCTGGCTCTCCCCTTTCCCTGGCCCTTCACGGCAGTAAAAACCAAAAAGTAGTCTACAAAAAATGATGACAGAGGTAGGCTAAAGACAATAATGATCGGCATAGTCTAACCTTTTCTTATGTTATTGTAAATGTTATGTTACAAAACTGAAGCCTATGCTACCAAGATATGATGACATTTGTTTTCATTTGAAAGAAAGGGATTTGCTTTTTTCTTTCCATCACATGATTTGATATTCCTCTGGCAGATCAAATGCTTCCCATCCATAGTACCACCCAGGATTATTTTGTAAACACCAGGCAAAAAAATGTTTTTACAGTGGCTGTTGCAGAACTAATTTCTTTTCAACTGCTCTGGAATCTGCTGTTTTGCCAGCTAATTTTTGTTATAAACATTACTGATGTTATTCCTTGAATCTGCAGGTGGGTCTCATCCTACGTGCAATGGGATTCAATAATACCACTAGAATATACATTGCATCTGGCGAACTTTTTGGTGGTGAACGATTCATGGGACCTTTCCGGTCCATGTTCCCTCGCCTTGAGAATCATAGTACAATAGACACTACTGGTGAGCTAGCTAAGAACACGAGGGGCTTGATGGGTTCTGCTGTGGATTACATGGTCTGTCTTCTTGCTGATATTTTTATGCCAACATATGATGGACCAAGCAACTTTGCCAATAATCTCATGGGCCACCGACTCTACTATAATTTTCGCACTACAATTTGGCCTGACCGAAAGGCTCTTACTCCTGTGTTCATTGCTCGGGAAAAGGGGCATACAGCTGGTTTTGAGGAAGCTATTAGGCGTGTGATGCTAAATACTAACTTTGGTGGACCTCACAAGCGGATACCACCCGAGTCTTTCTATACCAATTCCTGGCCTGAGTGTTTCTGTCAAACACCAGCACAGAATCCTGCAGATGAATGCCCACCAAATAATATTTCAGATATCTTGGAGAGTCGGTTGCAAAGTAGTGGAGCTACTGATGATGGATTTGTTGGGTCAAATGTGGCTTCTGTAACTGATAGGTAGGAATTTGAGTTTAACTGAAAGGATTATTCCAGGAAATTTTAAGTGATGCAAACCTCCAATGCCAAACTTGTGACATGATATATCGATAAACTTTACAGGTATCTTCTATCTCTTGTTCACTGTTTTCCTGTTTTCTAGTCAATTCAGTTAATACTGAAAAAGTCTTTAGTCAATATTAGACTGGGGGAAACTGAAGTTGGTTTCTGGCAGTCTAAAATATTTTAAACTAGCGTCACATTGTGTTTCGTGGCTTTTCTGTGTTCTCATCTTCTAATTGGATTTTGATGTTTTTCAGTTCACATCATCCTTGTGTTACCAGTCTAGAGATGAAATTTTAAAGCAATTGGCTTTCTGATAGAGGGAGAGCTTTGAAGATAAAAGAGGTACAAGTAGTAATGCATTTGAAGGAGAACGTACATTAGATAATGAGGCATTGTAGCAATTTATTTGTTTATAGGGCCATTGATTATTTCCCACAAAATTTACTGTACACATTCTTATTGCTTGAACGAAAAACGGATGAGGTTAATATTTTGCCGGCGGTTAAAGAGGCGTCTACCTTTCTTCATATTCCAGTTGTGCGATCTTGTAACCTGCCCACTTAACTTCTGATTATTCATGGAGCAACACTCTTCTTATGTCTTGACTCTTTATGTGCTCAATTAATTTCCAATCCTTTGTGCCAAGGTGTCGCCACAGGATCTCGAGTAATTTTGGCCATTGATCACTAGTTGCAAATAGAAGATTGTAACGACTATTATTTGTGCACTGAAGAGCAATAAACTACTTTTGACTGGTGAAATTATTCAGTGTATGTACAAATTGAATGGTCAAAAATGAGCTACCAACGATGTTGTCTTTTCTCTGAAGTTCAACTTCAGGTTGACGGCATTTGCTCATGCTGACAACTTTCCAATTTTTGTGTTAGACTTTTACTACGCCTAGTAGTACTAGAACATTTAAGCTGAGATTGCACCTGGGACAGATGTATAATAACGACAAGGACAGTACTCGACTAGTGATCTTTTACAGTGTCAAGGGGTAAAATTCTTTTCGGCAAAAATCTAAAAAGATAATATGGCATATCCCAGTTAAACCACCCTAAAGCTTTTGTACCATTGACCAATTCTTTAGCCAAAAATGAGATTGAGATTGAAGGAACGAAATTCTTTGCTCGTATCCAAGACATGGAAGTAAAGCACTAGCTGGCAAAAAAGCATACTTCATAGCTCAATAGTAGCACCAAAACTTAGAATTGCTCGAGCTAAAAGCTCAAAGAAAGAATCCCTACACAGTCAATGCAACACCCGAGAATGTGATAACTTTGTGCTAAGCAATTATTTTCAACAAATATTTACATCTAGCAATGTTACAGACCTTAATATTAAAAATAAATATTGAAGGGGGTAAATGGAACAACAGAAACAGGTAATCGAGTGATATTTTGGTTGCAAAACTAGCCAGAAGGATGAGTACGCAATTTATTTGCAACATATAATAGGTGGCTAATATTTGTGGGTGGGTAATGTTGGAGCAGCTTCAGATTGGCAGTGAAATCGCCAGCAAGCAAGCGCCTCCTGATTATTATCAGCATGGCGCAACAGATTCGGAGCAGTGTCTCCTGCAATATAAAGAGAGTATAAATTGTAATTCCTCTTCAAGCATTACTTCCACCAACATCATAACAATAAACTCATCACGTTTTCTGGGGCCAAGGTCTGAGTCAAATGTAAGCATCCCCAGGAGTCTATGATCAATTGAAGCTGCTCAAAATGAAACTTCCCAGCTGAAATATAAATTAATTTAAATCGTTTTCTTTGACAGAAATAAACAGACTTTAGCAATACACCAATACTTGTAATCTTTGGAAGTGCCATCAAATTAAAGGGCACTCTCCTCTTAACAACATATGAAGGGATTCTCAAGCTAACTTTAAAGTACATGGAATAACCTACTGACATTATTTGATATACTTACTTGAGGACCTTCAGGGTCACTTAATAATGTGTCCCAAATGAGAAGGCTGTCTGCAAAATTGAACTCTTGAGTCAAGAGAAGAGTTATCCACCTGAATGCATAAAACTGGGGATTCACCTGTTTTTCCAAAATGAAGAAAAAGCAAAAAGATTATAAGAGGATCATCACAAAAATGGTGAAAGGACTTCTATTTGTGTATCATTATATCAGGTATTTTGCAGAACATCAAAAACTGTTAGAATGCAGCAAAATCTGTTCCAGAAACCTTAAAAGCTCCCCTTTTTATACCAACACACACGCACAAAAATGACTAGATCAAGTATATCTAGAGCCATGTTAAACAAATACATGTCTGACTTTCCAGTATGGCAACTTAAGGAGACAAAAAGCTTCACTTGCGTGCTAGAAGTCTTAACTTTTCTCAGGTGTTCCAATCTGGAGTTTTTGAGAGACATACTTATTCTCCTTAGATAACTATGACTGCTCCAAATCAAACTATCAGATCCTAGCGCTCCTTATACAAGAACCATCAAGCTACAATCTATATAAGTCCGCTCAATACATCTAGTCCAGTAGGCAGCAATCATTATCATCTCTGCCAGCTAGAGATGAGACAATTTACTCTCAACTACCAACATAAATGGTGTTATGATGAGGTGTTTATTCATGTTAACAAAACTTTGTCTCAAAAGGGCATAGAGTATGCATAGAAAATACAAGAACTACAAACAGAAGTTGCAAGCACAGAAGTAAGCTTCCTTTCAGACTTGGGATGTTATGAACCTAAGTGAGAAATCAACCTACTTGAATACATAAACCAGTTACAGCTCATCAACTTGTACCAGCGAAAAAGACTTGCATGATACAGTAGTCTTACCTTAGTAGTCATCTCAAGATGACGCCAGAGCTCTTCGTCATGCTCTTTCAGAAGCAATGACAGCCTTGTGATTGTTGAACGGATTCCCACAACACTATTGTCAAGTTGCTGGCAAAAATGATCTCGAAATCCACTTAACAATTCCACGAAACAGAAGAAAGTGTCTGCTTCTGCAGAGACCTGTGGAATTATGGGAATAAATAAGAAATAAGTAACTACAGCCAAATCAACTAGAAGTAGGAGTATGGCAATTATATGTTGGCCTTAAAAATTAGTATCACTCTCAATTTAGCCCCTCGAGTTTCATTTTCAACATATTCTGTCCGTCAAACTTTGGTTGCACCTTACTGCTCAGCCTCATTTATCATTATTGGCGTACTAGGTTCAATTTGTCATATATGATACAGTTCAAAATATACCAAGTTTCAAACCAGAAAGGCATAAGGGCCCAAACTGGTCAACTTCAAATCATGAGGGACTAAATTCAGATCAATGCAGAACATAAGAAATTATACGTGATAAAACTGAAGCACAAGACACTGCATGAAACTGATCCAAAGTAAAAGAGCCCAAGACTGCAAACAAAAGTTAAAAAGAGAAACTTAGCCTACAAGACTGGTAGGGAACATAATTTTTGTCCCCAATCCAATAGTTGGAATCTGTTTTACCACAGACATGACCTGAAATTTTTTGCCATGTTGCATTGCGTAGATGCTTTGCTGCTAAATATCCCACTCAAGTCTAAAGCCAGTTAGCCAGTAACTCATGGCTTTACTGGTAAATATAGAATAAGGTAACAGGATTCAGTCCTCAATATATCAAATACTCATCTAAATATATCTTAAACTCCCACCTATCAAATATCCATCTCAATTTCTTAAGCCAGAAATCTTAACCAATCAAACCTACAGTTAGCTGAATCAAATCACCTCACTATACATGAAAGTTGGTAATACCGGTTTCTAATTCCTAGTCGATGTAAGTAGTTACTTCCTGACTGGGTAGTGCTTCAGATTCAAAGATATGCAGGCATAGAAAAAGGAGAGATCAGTTTATCCTGAAGGTGACATTGTATCGAATTCCAAGCTTCTAGTGGTATAATTACAGCGGACGGAAGCAAGGTACACAATGGTATATGGAGAATGACACACAATACTTACAGCATTTTCCTCATGGGGGTCACTTCTAAATACATAAAAGAGTGGTGCCAAGATTTCATTCATGCCTTGTACATATCTTATACCAGGATTTAACTTTGCAAATACAATTAAGATGTTCCTCAGGGAATCCTGAAAACAAATGATATAATCAGATTAGCACAGGTGCACTCAATTCTTACTGATTATCATGATAAAAACAGAACATTTTACCTGATTGGATTTTGCAAAAGATGAGTCCCCTGAAAAAAAGTTCATATCTGGATGAGTACGCTTGACATCTCGATCTATTTGCTCAATTACCTCCGTGTCCTGCACATCAGAGGTGTGAAGAAGGTTAATGAGTTAATTTCTGTCACAGAAACCAGGTATAAAATGATGCATGCTGACAAATTACACAAATATACTAAAAGTATAATATCCAACGTCAAGGTGAAAAGCATAATATAATTGCTAAACTTAATAATAACTTCTCTTAACGTGCTTTAATTAAAGGATCACAACAAAAGAAGCAGATGTATGCTGCACGAGTATTTTTGTTACCTAAAACAATATATCAGATGATGCAACATATTAAAAGAGACGAGAAAACATAGCATATGCAAGTTATAATCCCCTAAATGTCTCATAAACATGGTTTATGTTAGATCCTTAGACATCTTAACCCTGCCATGGAAAAGGTTGAACACAAAGGTAATCTAATCTACTGATGCAAGATGCATTCAGGATGATTCCATGTCAGCTGTCTAGCTCAATTTCAAGGCAGAAGCAACTTAAAATGGACTAAACTAGTTGTGATTTCACATGCTACTCTCAACATTTCTTTGAACAATATTTGTTCCATGAATTAAAAAAAGAGGGCGAGTCAAAAAAGGAATAAAAGATAAGAAAAATACTTTTTACCTGAAAAAACTGATTCCATATGCTAGTCTTGCCAAGACTCAAAGGATGCTCTCCATGAGTTATTTCTGATCTTGAGAGAAAGCCCTTGTCCTCACCATCCAATTCATCATTCGTAAGACTTGACTTTTCCAACCTCCTAGTGATTTCTGACTGACTAGCCGCAAAAACATTCAGAAATGCAAAAATTTGAAACATTACCATGCAAAATTGAATGTACTCCTGACTAGAGTACAGGATGTCTACTGGGTTAATGGGATGTGCCATATGAGGAACATATGACCTATGAGGTGAGGAAGATATGTCAAATTCCACCAATTAGAAACAAGTCCATGTTTCAGAACATTTAGGATAACCATGGTAGGCAGTGGTAATGCAGCAAGCTTACTGAACTTCAAAATATTCTATTGTCCAGATTACTAGTTTCTCATAGGTTTTATGAGACCTTGAATTATACAGATCTGCTATACAAGTTTAGCATTTCCATTGTAGTAGATTATACCACTAAAGCTGAGACTCCATCAAGATTCTTATATAAGACAAAGTCTAAACAAACCCCTGGATGGACTAGAAGATATTTGGCTTCATTTTAGGACCACCAATATTCTTCATTTCTCTTTCTTTGTACTTATGTTACTAGTCAGCTTTCTTAATCCCAAAGGATTCTTCAGCTTTTAACTTATAGAACAGATAAAATAAAATATCAGAACTCAAAAGAATAAAGAAAAGGCAAATTTCATCAATAAAATTTAAATTGAAAACTACAATACAAAAGTAAGATCCTAATTCCAATCGTAGTCCAAAAAGGAAAAAGAGAAGTTGAACCGCAGACTATCAAGTAATGATTACATTTTCCACTTTTCAGTGTCAAAAAAAAAACCTCAATTAGACATGACCAGCCATCTATTTTGAAGTTGTAAGCTAGAACTTACTGGATTCATCAAAAGCTCTTCTTTAAAATGCTCATATTGTGACCTCTTTTTTGCCAATTCTGAAGTCCAAAGTGATCGATCACATGGCAGATACCCCAACAGGAGCTGCAAATTTCAAGTTCACAAAAGATTCATGTTAAGGACGTAGCGAAATTAAAATCAGATCATACCAAATTCTCTGAGGACCAATTACGCCTTAAAATCTTTTCTAGCCAACAAAAAGTTATGCTGAATGTGTGTAAGTGACAAAATTGTAAAAGAGAGCTTAATTGTTCTTCAACTGACAGAACACTATTAAGGGATAGAAGCTAGACATTTTAAAGAAGAGTACGAGGCAAAATACAAGTCACACTAGAAGTTGCATTTTTCTTGAATCAGGTTTCAGAGAATGACAGACCAATTGAAAAGAGGGAAAAAAGGGGGTCCAGTTAATTTCCCAAGATACCTACATACCTTCCAAACTGTGGCACGAATGCCAGCTCCATCTGGTATACCTCGTGATGCTAGCCTCCGCAATTCCCCCAAATTTATAACCTTCCTTGATAGCTAAGACAGGTACAGGACAAAGGTTAAAAAAAAAAAAATCCAAACCAAAACATAAAAATATGCACTAAACTGACAACAAAGCACCCATGCAGAGAATGTTACACTTGTAAACAAACTAAAATGGAAATCACGCTGGCCTTAAAACACATACTTGAAAAGAATGACCACCACCTTTACGCCCACCAAACAAGGGTAAAATGGGTTGACAAACTTAGTTCTTTTATTACAATGTACATACAACGAATGACTCATTGCTGCTGAGACCGCCAATGTTCTTATTCCCCTGCTAGACCACCATCACCACCTTCATGGTTTGATATTCTAATTCCAATTGCCTAACTTCATGATCCTACATTAACCTACACTATCCGAAATCACCATGCAAATGCCCCAATATGCCCAAGATATCCTAGCCGAACCACATGAAGCATCACATTGTCACGAATTCCATCATCCACCACAACTCAAGTCTCACAGTATCCATTCAAACGTATATACACATACACACGGAACACCTATAAGTGTGCGCACAGACATATTCTCTTAAAAGTTACATCTTTACAAATTTCACATTCCTTATGCAACTAAATAAGTATAATTTTAGGTAAATTGCAAGGACAGAGAGAAATATTAAGACCTCTTGCAATAGCTGAGCCTGCCGCGAAATATCCTCGGCAGCAGAACTAGCCGGCCGAGCCGCTGGTACAGGTGAGCTCACCGACACCTCTGCACTCGTTTGAGAAGCCGTGTCTGCAACCACATCGACATAGCTCCGAGCTCCATCCTCCTCCTCATCGTCGCTACTATAATACCTCTCCTGACTACCCAATGGATCCTGAGCTTCCACTTTCGGCGCCTCTGCTCTTACAACAACCGCTGGCGGAGCCGTAATGGTGACCTTCTCCGAAGCTGGCGCCGGCGGCTCATACCTAGACTCCTCCGCCTTTTGAACCGAAGACTTGGCGCAGGTCGTAGAAGAGGATTTAACACCGGGATCAGCAACAACGTCGTTGGGAGGAGATTTAGGAGACGGAGACGCAGGCGGTGGCGGCTGAGAAGAAGACCAGAGCGAGCTGTTTAACCAATCGGGAACGCGCTTTTTATTATTACCGCTGCTGGAACTAAACATTTTTCTTTGGGAAATTTATTCGTGAAAATAGATGATTTTTCTAGTTTTCTATCTCTCTAAATTAAATGAGGTACATGCGGCGGTTGAGGTGGTGGCGAGAAGAGTCGCCGTAGTGGTGGGCGTCGGCGTCGGCGGCAGCGTCATCGTTCGACGGGAAGAAATTGGAGAGGGGGCAGAGAGGAGAGGAAGTGGAGTGGAGCTAAGGGAGGTTATGCCGGGGGGATTAGAAGATATCACGTGTTTGTCACGTGGAAAATGGGCAATCGCCTTTTCTTTTGATGACAACGTGGGAGAACCGAGTTTACTAATACTTTTTCTTATTAATTGTATTTTTTTTTGGGTTTCGAATTAGGTTCAATGAATCAAAATAGGTTTTTCTTTTCTTTTTCTTTTCATTTTAATTTTGTGCTGTTAACGAAAGGCATAAATATTCGAATTAAGTTTATTTGTGGTTTGAAGATAATTAGCTATGAATAATATAAATTAACTGGATCTTTTAAAAAATTGTTAGAAATCCACGATTTTTAGAGTAATATAATTATAACCTAATAATAGTAGTATAACTCAACATTTATTGCTGGAAGAATAGTCATACAAAGTATATTTAAGTAATAGATTTATTGTTTATACATTTTTAATTCGTGATAAAAATCAAGTATGATAAATATATAGAATACTTGGTTAAAATGATATTTGATGAGTAAAGTTATACTTTTTCTTCGAGTGTGACTTTAGGAATGAATTTCAATAGTACTGTAAAGACGAATCACGGTAACTAAATTTTGAAAAGTTTCATGTTCATTCCTTGCGTCCTTTCAATTTCTTTGAGTAAATCAGTGATGGTAAGAGTGAGACAAATCAAGCAATAAGCACTATCCAAAAATTTCCATAATCATAAGCCAATATGTACTTGACCAGACTAGCGGAATCAAACAACTCTCAATTCATTCATTCCTTTATTTCAATCAAGAAAATTGAACAGTAAACTTATATTGACGAAAACAAAAGGAAGCAAATTTAGATAATTCTGCAAGCATTTGCAAGTTTCATTTGGGATTCATGATTGTGAGTTGGAAGTAGAGCCCCACATCTCTTGTGACGGTCTGTTCATTCCCTTCCCTCTGTTGTTCCAATCTGTTTATTTCTTTCTTCAGATTGAAAGCCAATCTAATCTGCCAACTGGGGGGGTGCAAACACTGAACAAACGACAGAATGAAGAAATGCAATTGAGCAAATGCCAAGAGAAACTGTCAGTCTCAATCCCAAACAGTGCGTGTTACATGTTTTGGTGATACTGAACCACCCATTGTTACACAGCAGTGAATGTTGAGTTACACAGGTTGGCATTACATCCCTATTACATTTCTCAAGTTCGTAAAACTCTTGTACTATTTGGTGTATCTTTTCATTTAGTTGGTGTAAACTAATACTAACGGAGTAGAAAAATACACTAATTATTGTAAATTTTATAGTGTAAATGGGGTGTAATACATAAAGGTGTAATACAAGATCTGAATCATTGCGACCAAATGGACAAGTGTCAATTTAAAATATTGTGTAACGTGAGTGCAACACTAAAGAAAGTGTAATGGAGGACCCGAAACAATTCACATCACTTGCTTTTGCGTGCTAAAGGATCAGAGAGGTGTCCAAATCCATGGGCAACGTGCACATGGCCAACTCTTCATGTCTCTGTCGTTCTTCTTATCTCAACAAATGAACCCATTGATAAGGTATATATGCTGCATCTTTGTTCATTTGGGATGCCAGAAAATGTGTTGAGAAGAAGGATGAGTGAAGAAAGTTGCACAATCCATCTTTGGTCATCGTGATAAAGAATATGAAATCTTTTGTTCTATCAGTTCTCCTTCTGTTGTTGATTGCCAGGGCATCTTTGAGGAGACCATAGGTGAGGTTGGGATTCTTTTTGAGTACAGGGATGGTGGCTCACCGGATAATCTTGTCAAAACCAATGGTTCACTCCCTGAAAACATTATCGGCAATATATTTTTCCAAGTACTCACTGGACTTGATCATCTGCACGCAAGAAAAATTGTTCATTGTGAGGGCAAGCCAGTAAACATTCTAGTTGATAAATAGATTAATGCAAGATGACAGATTTTGTAGTTAGTAGTAAAGTTACTGGTTCAGATGATTCATGCAAAACCTACGCATGTCCTTGTGCTTATATCAGCCCACAAATGTTTGATCCTTATCCCTATGGTTGCAATCCCTGTGCGGCCTTGTAAGGAGCTTGGGATTGACGTTAGTGAAGCTGTATAATTGATGTTATCCGTACTTGAATCCTGGACAGAAAGCCGAATCAACAGCCCTCATATTTGAGATAAGCACAGAAAAACCTCCAAGCTAATTAGATCATGCATCATAAAGTTTTCAAGACTTAATCCAATGTGCATGCAGAAGGAATTAAATAAGAGAGAATGTATTTCCCAGTTATTAGCCCATCCCTTTGCATTGAGCAGAAGAACCAAGTCATCAATCTGTTAAAGCTCATGCAAACACTAGCAACTCTTCTTCAGTTATTTAATTATTTTTTTTGGGTTAATTATACTTTATTTTAAATATATTGTATTCAACTGAATCTACCTAACTCTTCTTCAGCATATCAATACACTCTAAAGGCATACCTTTCTTGCTCTGTAGTTGCACTCAGGACCACAGCTATCTGTACAGATTTCTATTATGTATTAATGCTGCTTTTCAACACAGGCATGATAAATGATTGAAACAGTTCATATCCAATGCAAAGCACCAAACAAATTGGTTTGAACCCTATTTCATTCTCAAGAAACTAGAAGTTCCATGGAGCCATCACGACACCTACAAGAAGATCAATCTGCTCGGAGTGAGAAAATTATCAATCTTCTGAATTCAAAAGCAAAAGATTAAAAACGAAAAACAGATTCTCCTTCTACGGTAATGTGGTCAGGATAATTGCATGTAATAGCAACTCACCCCAAATAAGAACAAAAATTTTATTATAGATGCTACCACCAACAAATGCAGATACCAAGTTACTAGAAGTAGCTGATAAATATTATTATAATTTAATCATGTGCAAAAATAAAGCTAGCAGCTTAGATAGCCACTGCCACTATGTATCCTTCTCACTAAATAGTTTATATGATTAAGGGACACAAAGGGACATTTACCCTAGCATCCTCTATCTACAGATTAAGAAGGATAATATTACAGTTACACTTTGGTGATCAGTAATTTTTTGATTTATTTTCAGCTGATAGCTGAGCTGCACCAATGGAGTGTTGGCAAATCAAAAGAAATTCTTCGAAGTATCCATGTGTCGAGAAGATGAATTCATGGAAGTGGCCAAAACAAAAAGCAAAAGTAATTTTGACAAACTCAAAGTAAACCATATGACACAGCTATAACTTGGATTGCTTATCAATTTCTGAGTATATTAATAAGAATATAAACAACAGATAAACAGATAAACTAACTTCAACAAACACACAGATGGCATGTTAAAAAGTTAAATTATTTAAAGCCTTGTACATAAACAGAATCACCTGCAAGCACGATTCTTGTGTTCTTACCTTGTTACCAATAATCTTGGCATGAACAAATTCCATCCTTGAAGTGATGGAAACGCTTTATATCTCTTACCACAATCTCTCTTTCACTCAATTTACTGACATGTTTCATCAGAGAATGGCAATCCCCACATATTCTCAGGTTCTTCACAATTCTAAGGACCACCCCAGGACCTGTGCTAATGAGCCCAAAAGCAAGTGCCAGCTTCTCACTATGGGTTCCTAATGCATCTTCCTTCTCTTCCTCTTCAATATTGTGAAGTACCCACTCAGTCTCTGGAATGTAACCATGTTCTCTAGCATGATTTGTCATTTCTTCCAATTTTGAGTATATCTCTTTTGTGTGCATATGAGCTTGATCACCAGCAACAAAACTATGCAGTTTTCCATGCACCTCCGTATGACTCAATCCTGGATCTTTAGCTGCACCTTTATCTTTCATTGAAGTTCTCACTCTCTCCACTTCTTCCCATATCCCTACCCCGGCGTAAACATTTGACATAAAGACATAACTGCCTGAATGTTTTGGCTCAAGCTGCAGGAGTTTCTCCGAAACATATTTTGCCATTTCAATGTTTTTATGAGCTCGACAGGCAGAAAAAAGGGCACCCCAAATTACAAAATCCGGAGTCAATGCCATGCACTGAATAAATCTTAAAGCTTCATCGAGTTGGCCAGCCCGGCCATGTAAATCAACTATTACAGCACAATGTTTCATGGTAGGCTCAATGGAGTAGTCAAGTTTCATGCTATCAAAGAACTTAAGCCCTTCATCTACTCGCCCAGCATGTGAACATGCAGTCAAAACTGCAAGAAAAGCTACTTCATCAGGCTCTATCCCTGCAAAGAGTAAAATATACACTTCAGTTCTCAAATAAAACAGCCAAAAGAATTAACCAGATCCAAAATTCAATAAGAAAAATGTCACTGAACCTGCCAGCTTCATCTTTTCAAAGCATTGCAGAGCTTGCTCAACAGATCCATGAATTGCCCAGCCCCATATCATCACGCTCCAAGTACGGACATCCTTTTCTTTTGTGTCACGGAAAACCTGCCTTGCAGACTGGATTTGCCCACATTTGGCATACATGTCTATCAAAGCAGTTCCAACAGCTGCATTCAACCGAAACTTGTTGCTCAAAATATACTTATGAATCTTCATCCCAGCCTCAAGTGCCCCAGTTTTTGCACAAGCAGAAAGCACAGAAACAAGTGTTAAATCATTGGCCCTCACATCCTCCTCCTCGATCATCCTGAAGAACATTTCCAATGCTTTTTCATGCATCCCATTCAGCGACAATCCATGAACCATTGTGGTCCAAGAAACCACATTCTTGTCAACCATTCCCTTGAAAAGCTCCACTGCCTTATCCACCTTGCCATTCCTCATCAGCCCGTTAATTAAACTATTCCAAGACCCTAAATTTCTCTCTGGCATTGCCTCAAACAACTCCACAGCCTTCTCCAAGATCCCACTTTTACAACACCCATTGATCACCACATTCCACAGAAGCACGCTATCAAGCTTATTTCTCTCAGGACTTTCATCGAATAACTGCAACGCAAGACTTAACAGCTCCATTTTCACATACATATCAACCAAAGAAACTCTCACAAAACCATCAAACTCAAGTCCCATTTTCAAGATTCCACCGTGAACCACCCCACCAATCCATTTATCACCCAACCCCACAACCGATTTCAGCACAAATGGAAATGTCAGCCTAGATGGTCTAACATCGAGCCTTAACATAAGCTTAAAAAATTCAACCGTTTTCCTAAACCAAGAGTTTTCAGTTAGGCCTCTAATTAATGCATTAAACATATAAACATTTGGGTCAGTAAAAGAATTAAAGATTTGTAAAGCATAGTCAAGTGATCTCTGTGAAGAGGAGGAAGAAATTAGTTGAGTGATGATCTTACTATTAGAAGAAATTGCTTGCAAAATGAGTTGAGAATGAATTTGCTGGAGTTGGAGGATGGTTTTGGAGGCATGAATGAGAGTTATGAAATGGGTTTCTGCTTGATTTGGATTTTGGGGAATGATTCTGCTGTAAGATTGGTGAGGTTCAGGGGGTGGAGAAGAAACGGGGCTCTTCCTTTTGGTGGTTAATTCGGAGGGAAGAGCAGTTTTTGGTGCCACAACTCTCATTGCCTTTTTCATATTTGATGACAAAAAGTTGCAAGTGTTTCTAACCTTTATAGCTGGGCAAGAGTTGCTATTCTTCATATTCAATAATTGGGCTTAATCACATTAAAGTCCCTGTATCTTTTGCACTTTGCCCCATGGGTTCTTTTTATTAGCACTAAACGCATATCATACAAAGCCAAAGTTAAGATTTTCAAGTCAAAAAGATATACTTCCTCTTAATTTCCATTATTGACTCATCATGAGCTCTGAACTGGAAAATTTTATATGCTGCGTGCAACTAAAGACATACTTAATCTAGTAATTATACAATTAAGAGCATGTTTAATAGTAGTAATTGTTCAATCAAATTACACAAATGGACAAGTTAAAGAATACAGTTATTCATTTATTATGAATTAAAAATAACAAACAACAAAAGCAAATAATACAAAATAATGTGCTAAATTTTGTTGCAAACATCATCGACTTGATATGGATTCGATGTTCCCTCTTGTTAAAAAGTTTTAACATTTTACTCGTTGGAATTCAACTAAAATGAGGTTCAGATTCTTTTGTCTACTTCCTTACGAGTAAATTCTCAAATTGTAGTAGTTTTTTAAAAGAGTTTCTAATACAGACAGATTCTCTCTGCTTGAGAAGGTCGGGATATAAGATGGAAAAAAGACGAGTAATCTGCACTGCATTATTAGAGACAAGCATGAACAGGCTTGTTGCCAAGCCTATCATCCGAATAAAATAACTAGCTCTCCGAGGTAAAGTCTTAAGTAAGATGAAATGAAAACAAGTTAATTATTAAACACCAGTTTGCCTCGTCCAGAAAACATGAATATATTGATGAGCTCCACTCATTCGGGAGAAAGCATTTCTTGTTTGGGTGTCATGTGTGGTATCCGTGATGAAACATTGGAACATTTTTTTTTTCTTCTTCTTCGATTGCAACTTTTCTTGTAGTGTTTGGTGTAGAATTCAGCAGCTATGCTTCTTATATAGGGGTGGTTCGAGGTAGCAGGAGGAAATACAATGGTGGAGTAGGCATTGATCATGTGGATCCACATCCTTTCGACACAACATTAGAAGATGCTGCTACTCTCTAGCTTATGGCAAGCAAGGAACAATTTTTATGATACCAAATCTTTTTGTGATAAAAAAAATGGATTAATTTTTTTTTATATTGAAAGTGTATGCATTAACAAGAATAGATGCATGAGACATCATTTCAATTTAAATTTGAATTTCAAACTTTTTATATGTGACATGCATTTAAATCTATTAATACATACATCATTAGTGTATGCATGATTTATCCTAAAAAAGGTAAACATTTTCCTTGAAGTATTGCTTTTTACATACAAAGAATTTTGACTTCTGGATCACTGGGTTTTGATATCGAAAACCTGTATTCACCTGTGGAATATGAACAGAATTTTGGTGAGAACAATAAAGACTAGGCAATTCAAATATTGTCCAAAAGGGAAAACTAGGTAAGCAAACAATGCCTTTTGCATATCTTGAATATCAGTTGTAAGATAACTATAAAAGATCTGGTAAAGTGTATTATGCATCACAAAATTTTTTTCAAAATCTTATTCAGCTTGCTATAATATTTTTCATGCTAATTGATCCACTAAACTCCTCAAATTTATAATTGGGATATTCCTATCTATTTACTCAATTAGAATACTCGAAATTGCCGATCTATATGAAACTATGTTATTTTAAATAAAAAGTAAAAGATAAAAATTTCCACTCATGGGATGTAGATAGTGATACATTCATCAACTTAGAAAAACTTTGAAATTGCCTAAAAATTATGTTTAATTATCATATACTTTTGGACTTGCCTATAAAAATTTGTCCCATCTTAAAAAATTTCATTCTTTTCTCATATTATAATCTAAGAATTAAGAATTTAGTATATACTTAAACTACTTATGATTTTATGAATACCAAAAAAAAAGAGATGAAATTATACCTGTGGTATTAGATAACATTTTGTTAAAATAATTACATCTAAAAAGACCAATAATAAATAGAAAAATACCAAAATAAGATCACAAAACAAGTACAAAAATAGACCAATAATAAATAGAAAAATACCAAAATAAGATCACAAAACAATTACAAAAGGTTCAAAAAGTATGCCAAACAAAACATCATTACTTTCCTCCTCATTTTCTTGTTCGATGTCTATCTTATACTACAACCACACCTTCTTGCTGCTACACTTTTCTTGCTACTCTCTCCATTCCATTTGCAATACTCTTTTAACCTTCTAACCTTATCCCTACCCCCATCCATCCCCGTTCTCCCACCCTTGTTCTCGCTCCTATCCCGGACTATCCTTACTACCTCGTGGATGCACTCACATGGCTCCACTATCATTATAATTTTTATATTTTGTTTTATATTTTCTATATATATATATATATAAATCTTATAGTGATTTAACTAATTATTCTTTAAAGTTTTAGTAAAAATACTTTGATTTTTTTGAGTGCATTTCTCCATATTTGATACTACATAAAATCTAAACTAATTGCTATTGTTTCTTTATAAACAACATATAATATGTGAAAAAGATTAAGTAAAATAACATAAGAAATATTCATTTTACCATAATGAATTTATAATAATAATAATTCATCATTTTTCCACAACAAAATATCACGTTATTTAATTCATACTATAGATAGATATATAATATATTTTATTGAATTATAAGTGGGGGAACCCACTTCCATTATTCCTCCATGATACTATCTTCTTTCCTCTTTCCTTTTTCCTCTGCTATCTTTTGTGTATCCAACAACTCTACCTTCTTTTTTTCTTGAAATCCTTCCCCCTTTCTCTCAGCATGCAAATTCATTGCATAATTTCATCTCCTTCTGACCCTTGTAACTCTATCTATTCCCTCTCTTGGCACACTTCCTCGATCCTACTAATTGCCCTTCTTTTATCACCAATCCTATCTTTTCCAATTCATGACCTATTTCATTATCGTCTAAAAAATTTTGATCAATTAAAGGTCAAAATTCTAATAAATGAGATTGATGAAAATTTTCATAAAATTAAATTGGTTAAATAATAGTCTAAATTAATGTGCTTTATGCATATGCAAAAAAGTTCTAAATTGTTGTCCTTAGTTACTAACCTACCTATTTAATATGTTGTTTGAATTGGAGTTGTACATATAAGAATTTAACATAATACAACTTATATTTTTCTTCTTCTGACACCTCATATATTTGAGTCTCCATTTTAGGTTTTTATTTTACTTCTATGATGCATTTTGAATTAGAAGGAAAAAAAATGCAAACATATGCCTTTGAATGTTCAATTACAGTTAAGAGAATTAATAAAATTGAATATTAGTTGTTTCCAAAAAAATTCTTAGACGCATTATAATTTTCTTCATATTTTGAAACAAAAAATAAAGCTTATGTCCAAATTTTGTAACATATATTAATGAAATTTCAGAGTGTCATTTGAATTTTTAGGATGAAAATATTCTGCTATATATAAAGAGTTGACATTGATATGTCAAAACTTGAGAATCAAGAAATGCGCTACCAAAAGTAAAGAGTAAAATGACAAATTCGTTAACATAGTATACTTTATTTCCTAAGAAAATTATAAATCATAACCGCTAAATTTTATGCATTTAGGTCATATTGTTTCTATTTTTCATAATATTTGCATATTGAATGTATCTTATTGTAGAGTGGGGATCTCCTTATTGTCCTTGTTAGAATTGTATCTTTCCATAGAAAACATTAGAGTAGTATATTAAATATGTTGAGTAAGATTAGCATTACTATATGATAAGTGGATTAATTATATTGGGTAAGATTAGCATTACTATATGATAGATGAAAACTTTCCATGTTTAAGTGATATGTTTATATGTTTAAGTTGAAATTAAACTGTTAAAAATTTAATGTTATCTTCTAAGATTTGTATATATTTTCAATTTTAAGCAGTATATTATAGTTCTATTATGTTTATATTAGGTAGGAATAGTATATCTAAATAGGATTTATATATGATAGGTAAGAACTTTCCAAATCTAAATGACACAATTATGGTAATATGTAATCAAATGTTTAAAAGAATTTATTATGAATAAAATAATTCAAAACTCTAGAAATATAGAATGAGGAGTTGGAGGCTCAATAGGAGGGTCAGATTGAAAAATCGTCTTCAAATATATAATCTATAGATTTCGTTTTCAATTTATGAATATACAAAATAATTATGGAACGGTAGCATTTGATATATTTTATGTGATTAAAATAAATCAAAATTCTAAAAAAAGAGGATGGGAGGTTAAGAGCTTTCTAAGAGGTGGAATCTCTAAAGTTATCTTCAAATATATATATATATATATATATATATATATATATATATAGATTATTTCGACTTAGTTAACTAACTAAAAGGGAATGAACTTTTGTAAATGAGAACAAAATACCACTTGTGGTAGTTGCTGTTGTCAGTATAATCAAACACTAACCATCCACGCCATGCTCGATAATCCCTCTAACATTTGGAAACAACAACCATCCGCGCCATGCTTGATAATCCTTTTAACATTTGGAAACAATAAACATCCGCGCCTTGCTCGATAATCCTTCTAACATTTGGAAACACTTGCTTAACTGCCGTCGATTAGCCAAAGCTACATAACCTTAGCTAACTCCACCAAAAATCTTTGTTTGTTGAGTTTCATTCCTGAAGCCGCAGATTTAGGTTAATTTCTTCTCATCTCCAGCTTCCTTAGAGTAAATAAACCACATAGCAGTAGCAGGCAAATTACGCAGTCATGGCACTTCTCAAGAAACGATGCTTAAACCTTCATATTGAACTTCCTGACCAAACAGACAAAAGCCAGAAAATAATTCCCACTTCTCTCCCTATGCTTTCAGTCACAAACATCGGAACTGATTCTCAAGAAGTACCCCTCCAGTCTGATCTTGAGAAACTCCAGGTTCTTGGCTCTGGTAGCGCGGGGATTGTTTACAAAGTACGTGACAAACAAACATCGGTGATCTATGCTCTAAAAGTTGTCCGGGGTAGTCATCCTGATAAAGAGATTGAAATCCTTCGTTCAATCAACTCTCCTTCCACAGTAGGATGCCGCGGCATCTTCGAGGAGACCGTAGGTGAAGTTGGGATTCTTTTGGAGTATATGGATGGTGGCTCGCTTGATGATCTTGTGAAAACCAAGGGTTCATTCCCTGAAAATACTGTTGCCAACATAGCTTTCCAAGTACTCACTGGACTTGATTATCTGCATTCAAGAAACATCGCCCATTGTGATATCAAGCCAGCAAACCTTTTAGTCGATAAGAAGATGAACGTCAAGATTGCAGATTTTGGAGTGAGTTGTAAGGTTACTGGTCCAGAAGATTCATGCAAAACCTACGCGGGTACCTGTGCTTACATGAGCCCGGAAAGGTTTGATCCCTATACATACGGTTGCAATCCCTTCGCGGGTGATGTGTGGAGCTTGGGACTGACGTTAATGGAGCTGTATATTGGATATTATCCATACTTGAAGCCTGGACAGAAAGCAGAATCAACAGCGCTCATGTTTGAAATATGCATGGAAGAGCCTCCAAGGTTGCCTGATCATGCATCAGAAGATTTTCAAGACTTCATCCGGTGTTGCTTGCGGAAGGAATTGGATAAGAGATGGAGTGTTTCCCAGTTGCTGGCTCATCCGTTTGTGTTGAGTGGAAGATCTAAGTGATCGATCGATGAAGCTTGCATATACCAACCTATGTTCCAATCTTTTTTATCTGTAAACATGCATGTAGGCTTTTGGATTTGATATTTGATTTAGTGATGTAAGTACTTTGTAGTCTGTACATGGAAAAGGATATTTGATAAGTTGACTTTTGATCTATCCTCTTTCCCTGTAGACTCTAATCTGGAGTCTTTAATGTGGCTTCTGTAACTAATGCACTTCAGGTATCTAATGATGTTCTAACTAGGAATAAATTGGTTTGGTTCAACAAAAATTTGTTTCCCCATTTGCCTTTTATCCTCTCCTTGTCGTGCAGAGCGGCATTTAACCACAAAAAATGGGACGAGGAAATTCAGGTTGATCGTAATTTGTCTCAGGTGGCGTGACATGACAATCTCAACTGTTCTTTGAATGTCAGTTGCTGCTGCTGTGTAGAGAAAAATTTAAACCTTTTGTCTATGTATAGCCTATAGGGGGTCTTACTGTTGACAACAGGGCTAATTTACTTTGCTGCTCCAACAGGTTTTGTAGGAATAATGTTGAAATTGGTCAATCTATCTCAGTATATTTCATACATAGAATGTGACTGAGAAGGTTAACAACATTATGAAGTTAAATGTTTGACTAATGCTTGGAGAAAACAGGGATCAGATGAATTGGAGGACAGATTTGGAGTGGGGGATTAACCCTAGAATTCTCTCTCTCTCTTTTTTTTTTTTTTTTGCAGAATTTTTTAAAATTAAGTTTGATGATGTGTTTCAATTTTGTAAACATTAGTTGTGGATGTTATGGTGTCTATTTTTGTATTACTCGTTACTTCAATAAAGTACAATGGTTTCTTGATCAATAATAATTTGAAACTCTAATGTTTTCTACCACTTCCTGAGTTGCTGTTACATTTATAATTAGTTAATGCATAAAGCTGCACATTCAATTTGTTGTGATGGTTTTCACAGTTGTTTGTGAACTGCTTAATCATCTCAACATGACTTCACAGTTCACCGGACTACCTGTGATGACTTGTTGTCATGACACTTGACAGTAATTTTTCTGTTTAACTAGCGTAAATCAATTGAGACATGAACCAGTATTTTCGTGGTCTAAGTGGTCAGTAATTTTTGATGGGGAAAGAAACTGTTTGCCCACTTGTGGCTTCAGATTCTACCACTCTATCCATATAGTGTTCAGGAGCATTTGCATGATCCCCTTATAACTTTATCTCAAGTAAGAAATGTACTGAAAGCACCTCTATTAATCTTTAATTAAAATATTATTTATGTCTTTATTTAAGTACTATACACATCAAGGATCTACCCACAAACTATAGGAGATTATGTGATTGAATGCAAACCATAGATGTGTTAAGTGGATATTATTATTTCAACATATTCCATGTTTCATGATTCATGCAATACGTCTGGATCAATCGCAAGGTGATTTCTATCTATTTTTCAATTTATATAGAACCCAAGAGGATTGAATGGATATTATAAACAAAAGGAGAATTGTGTAGTAAAACATGAAATCAAAAGGGTTATATAGTTATTTATCCTTTTTGTTTTATCTAAGTGCTTAATAACTGGACTTCCCATTCACTTAGATACAAAATTCACTATTAAGAGCTAGCTTTTTTTTTTTTTTTTTTTTGGTGCAAGTGGAAGGTCTCGAATTCTAAATTTCTTACTTATACTTCCTTCGTCCATCCAACCCGTACTTCCTCCAATCTAGAAGATGAATGGAAAGTGTTCTGCATCTTCAAATTGCACAACTAAAATCGGCAATATACCTATTGAATCAAAGACGTGATTTTCTTGTTTGTCTTTACTATTGCTGCCACGATGAGTCTTGCATATGATAACACTATCTGATGCTGTTTTAGATTTTGCATATTGACATAGAAATACATTTTTTTAAAAAAAATCTTTTCACATATGTGACTGAGCTAGACAGGGACGATAACATTGCATATCCCAAAAAAAAAAAAAATTTAAATTTTGGGAGCATAGTTTGAAACACTGCTCTGAAGAAGTCCACTATCATTGACTATAACAGAGAATATTGGAAGTTATTTTTTATGAAAAATTCTATCGTTTTGATGTTTGATTCATGATCCTACATTTAGCTATCTAATAAGTTTCAGGAAAATCAAGGTTGACAGTGGATATGGCTTCCCATTTTGAAGGGAATGATCAAGGGGGGCCTTAAATTTGAGATTTTCATTTCAAAGCAAATAGGGGGAAGAAATTGAATGCTTTGATTTATATTTCACTTCTCTTTCTTAAGTAATATTTTGATTTTGATGTATAATTGTTGTTGACTACTTTCTAGTGCAATTCTTGAATCAAGGTACTTTTTTTTTTCTTCCCCTAGTAGGAGAGGGGTGGAATGTAAGAAACAAGGAGGAGGCATGGGCACGTTCTGGGGTTTGAACATTAGATCATGATACATGGTTACAGTTCATATACATTTCAACAAATTCTCAGACCGTATTCTTTACCCAATACAAGGAAATAAAAAAATAAAAAAATAAAAAAAAGAAAAAGCTCCAATTTTTTTTTCCGTATTTTAGTGTGGGAAGCCATAAGAATGCCCACAAAACCAAATTCAACCTAGTTGGACTTTTTTTCTTAGTCTACTCGTGGCCATCAGAAAACTTTATCTGAAATTATGGATTATTCCGAAGTAAAATAAAGTGAAATGACTCCAAATGTTTTTGTACTAGCTAAACGTAACGAGGCAAAATGCTTGCAATAGCAAACCAAGCAAATTGGCATTTGATGTGATTAATTAGGTGTTTTAATTAAATAGAGCTTTAGTGTTATATGTGATATCAGAATTAATTTTATAGTGAATTTGGTCATTTTGCCCGCATGGGCTTATCGTCCTCAAAGCCAAGTTTAGAATTGGATTGATTGGCTCTGTGTTTGTTAATAGTCTATATATAAATGTCACGGTGGTTAACTAAGGAATTAGAGGGGATTTCTGCAAACGTGTGGTTTGTGATTATTGGTCCCATTCAGAATTTTTGAATATTTGTGTCTCCGCTCTCCAAATTCTCGTTGTTATTTGTGCAACTTTGGTGGCTGTATTTTGATGATTTCTTGGTTACTTATTTGGTATGATATTAATGTTTCTACAATTTTATTTTTTGTACTAGCACAAGAACAGAATGGTGAAGGAAGAGCTCATCCTATAAAGTTCACTTCTCCATACACATATTCCAGGCCGTCAAGGACCTGATGCCTTATTCTATTTCTACTGCCAAAGACATGAACGCCAGAAATCATCGGTTGTAGCCGACATGGATGATGATAAAGCACAGACCAATTCATTCAGCTTCAAAAAGTATCCTCTGAATGAAAGTTCGTGCTCTGCATTTTGCCTCCAATGGTTCAGCTTTAGGCATGCTGATCCCATGTCCTTCTGCCAAATCAACCTCTTCTGGGCCAACCCTTTGCCAGTCAAAGCACTGTATAAACGATCCTAAGGCAGCACCAACCACGCGTTGCGCCAGGCCAGCACCAGGGCAAGACCTTCTTCCCATCCCAAACGGCAGTAGCTGGCTTGGTTTCACTTTTACACCTTCAAATCTCTCAGGATTGAAGCTTGTGGGATCATTCCAAACCTTGGGATCCCTGTGGACTTGCCATGCATTTACTAGCACCATTGTCCCACTTGGCACGTCAAATCCCCCAACTCTGCAGTCAGCAGAAGCTTGATGTGGTACCAAGAGAGGCAATGGTGGGAACAAACGCAAGGTCTCCAAAATGATGTTCTGAAGGTAAGGCAGCTTTGACAAGTCTTGTTCATCGATCAAGCGATCCGTCCCTACATGAGTATCAAGCTCAGCTCTTGCCTTCTCCAAGAAGTGGGGATGGTTGAGTAAAAGAGACATTGCCCATTCCACTGTCGTTGCGGATGTGTCTGTTCCAGCAATTAATAGGACCTGCATTTGTAAATAAGATTTGCAAGTGAAGTATAGGATTGGGGCAAGTAGCATTTAATTTGGAACAGTTGGAGTTGCTGCTGTAATTATTTCGTCATTTGGTTTTTATAGACAAATGTACTCATATACGCTATTATGGTTCGTTTGGTTCATTGATTGGATGAGATGAAATCACTCATTCTTGGATAATTAATCTTGAGATTACTCATCCTTGTTATCCAGTGTTTGGTTTATCCCTGGATAAATAATATCAAGATCCTCCTTTATCCTCTCTAGAGAGGATTAATTCAGTTAACATGAATATCTAATCCAATTATAAAAATGCAGCAACCAAACATTGGATGAGACGGGATAAGTCATCTAATCCTGTCTCATCCTATAAACCAAATGAACTCTTGATATAAGAAACAAAACCTATTTTGAATGCAAATAAGTCCCCAAAAAAAAAAAGAAAGGACAAACAGTTAAAATCAAATGAACTTTACTCGGAACAATAAGAACGAAGATGCAATAAAACTACCAAAATCTCAGCTTTGACAGGAGACAGAGCACATCAAAAGTGGGAGAGAAAGCTGAAAACAGGTAGCTGCCAAGGAGGAATAGCACAGAGTCAGAGACGATGCCTACACCATAAGGTTTTGGATTTTTTTCTTTTGTTCTATTTTTGCGTATTACATTCATGTTAGTTACATTATATTTCAGCATAACACTTGTTTCTATGGAGAGTTTTTGTGCATTACATTCATGTTATTTTGAATGGAAGGGCAAGCGTGACTCTAAAACACAGTGTAATATAGGCGAAACACCAAAAAGCGTGGCAAAAAGCAGTATAAAATTAGAAAAAAGTAGAGGCCGACCTGCAAGAAGTTGGGATTTTGGTTTGTGGAAAGAGGTTGTGAGATGGAAAAACATTTAAGAACTTGAAACTCGTGCTTTTGAATACATTGCGGCTAAAGTTGGTCAGAAGTCGAAGTTAACTAGGAATTGAAAAAAAAAAAAAGAAGAAGAGAAAAATCCATCAAAACCCAATTTTTTTTTGTTTTTTTTTTTGGGAAGCTTTACATCCATAATAAGAAGGCGTGTCATGTAAAATCTTCTAAGAAAAACTTTATGGAAATTAAGAGACAGATGGGATCCATGTTGACAATAGGATCCAAAATGTGCAACTTGCGCAGGACCCGAGAACTCTCTTAACACTAAACTTGCCTTAAGTGCGTACCATGAGCAGAACTTACATTAACTACTAGGAAAAGCATACCTTGCGGGTGTACAAGTTAGGATAAATTAAGTTTTTTTCATTAAATTTAAAGAAATTATTAGATTTTTTTTTTTTTTGCAAAAGAAAAAAAGAAGTTATGATTTTTTTGGCAAACAAACAAAAAAAAAATAGAAGTTATCAGGAGTGAAAGTTGTTAAAAGTTAATACACTTAGATAGTTATCTTTAGTAAATTTTTGCTTTTGGGAAGTGTAAAATCAGAAAGCTAAAAAGTGACACAAAATTTTAACACCAAACCGTTAGTGCATTATATATAAAAAGATATTCTCAATGAATATTGGTTCTGTGTGGATTAGAGGATGAATCGATCATCAGAAGAAGAATTAGGCCAAAAATTAGGATACATTCTGGGAAAATCAAACTTCCATCGAAGAGAAGCAAATGAAAGGCTTTCATAAAAATTCTCGTAGAATCGAGAATGAAGTTTTCATTCTGTACATGCCAGATCATGAATTAGTAACTGCATCCAATTTCCAAAAAAAATCCCAATTGTGTCGAACTTTCCATTTTTGGAATGGAATATTTACGGAATTAGGTGTTCTTAGAGTGATTTTTAAAAATTTTACTATAGCTGTGTGTGTGTGTGAGAAAAACTTTCTACTGTACATTGCTTGTTTGGATTAGGTGCTTTGGAAAAGTTTTTTACTTTAGATTGTCCGTTTGGATTAGATATTTTTGTAGATGTATTTTTTGGTGTTTTTAAAATTTAAATTTTTATTAGAGTATTTTTTAAAATTTTATATTTCTTTCCAATACCACTGGTCACCACCTCTTTCCCCACTCCCTCATCCTTCCTCCCTCTTCCTCCTCTCCCTTCCCCCACCCTTCTCTGCAGCCCCTTCCCTCCTTGTTGGTGGTGTGGTGGTGGTTGGAAGAAAAGAAATGGATGGTAGATTTTTTTATTTTTATTTATTATTATCATTATTTTTGGTTGCAATTGAGATTGTGTGTTTTTGAAATTAATTTTGAAATTTATTAATGTAAACTCCATAAATAAAAACAGCTTGTGGGAAAAATAAGGAATCCAAGCAGAGCCATGGTTTATTCATGACAGACAAGATACGATTTGTTTTCTTGGATCGAAGATTATTTGAAAAAAAAAAGTTTAAACTAAAATTATGATAATTTTTATGATGTAATATATGTGATATAATAAAGTGGTCAGCAGAAAAAAAAATGTGATTTGAATAAGAGTAACTAATCTTACTACAATAATTGCTTTGATGAGTTCATCCTTGTAGTATTCTTGCTGCGATTCTTGCAATTTCAGCAAATGATCAATCATGGTATTTTTGCTCTTACCACCACGGTGCTCATCAATTAAACCTTGCAAAAACATATCCATATCTTTGCTAATCCTGGCCAAACTCTTTTCATAATTGTTGTAGTCTATCAATCTCAAGAACGGCAGGAAATCTCCAGGATTTGATGCACCAGAGTAGTCCAAAACATCATCAAAAAGGCTCCTAAATTTCGTAGCCTCCTCATTGACTTGATCTTCACCAAAATATCTCTTTCCAGAAACCATCCTCATGATAACATTAAAAGAAAGCTCTGAAAACCTGGATCTCAGTTCAACTTTTGCGAATTCACTGGATGAGGTATCATATAATCTTTGAAGCAGACGCATGATTTCATCTTTTCGGACGGATAGGAATATGTTAAGACGAGTAGGAGAGAAAATTTCATTGTTACCAAGCTTGCGAAGATTGCGAAAATGCTCACCATAGGGGGCATTAACGATGTCTGTGCAGTTGTAGCCTATGTACTTGCCTGCCATTAACTGAGGCCGGTTTGCCAGCACAATATCGTTCCTGGCGAAACATTCGTCCACCAAGGATGGTGATGAAACCACTGTTAGGAATTGGGGCATCAGGCACAGCGGAATTTAAAAATTTTAGCCCCAACTCCCACTAGGATTCACTCTAGTTCTACGTATGATTTCTCAAGGGGGTTCTGAGGATTACCTTAATCCGCAGATGAAGCCTCTGATACGTCTGAGAAGGCTGAGACGACCCTTGTATAGCAGTCCAGATGTCCTGCCTCTACTGATGTCCACGCGAGATTGCTCCTGGACTCCTGATCGTCTCTACGATCTCTGTGTGTATGTATGAGTGAGGTGGAGGTGCTAGCCTTCTCACTCAAGGTCTCAGACTCTCTGAGTTTTTCTCTCTACGTGAGTTTTTGGGAACTCTTCTCTCTCTGTTTCTCTGACTATCAGAAGTGACTAACTCTCACTCTCACCTATCGTAGTATCTGATACTTATTGGTAGGAGAGAGATAGAGAGAGAGATGAGAGGAGAAAACAGAAGGATAGAGTCTGGTGTTTTGATTCAAAAATCAAACCACCGTAACATCTGATGAGACTCTATCTTTCTGTTATCTGACAGATAAAGGATAACACTTTTATCCTATCTGTCAGATGACCCCAAGATTTATTTATCTTTATAATTAAACCCCAGAAGTATTTATTTCCAAGTCCCTACTTGGACACACAATTTAATCCAGAACCCAATCTCTATGCGTGTGATCCAATAGGTCCCAAATACACTGATAATAATTATGAATTATAATTCTTAAAGAATTAGATAAAATAAACACTTTTATTTTATCATTAATTACAATAATTAATTATTCATAATTATAAATTGTGAGCGTGTCTAGCAACACATCACAACCACCCGTGTATTCGAATTGATCAAGGGGAATTCACCTAACCTTTCCATGGAAAATTACCGTGTAATTATTATCCTTTCACCATTGATATCCACTAGTCGGAATAAGGAACAAGTGCCAATTCCCTTAATGACTAATTAATTTTTTTAGTTCCCGGAATTAACCTTAGATTAGATTAACTTGAAGACACTCTCCAATTAATCTAATGTAGTCGACTACTAAGGTTACATTCCAACTAGTGGCCTTACTGGATATCAGCTCCCACTATTGGAGTGGTGAATCCTCTCTTGATCACTCACTATCTCTCCATGCTTCACACTACCCCAATTTCTATTCTTTAAGTCACCCCGGTGAGTAACAAGAAAGAATCAAAAGGTAGTGATTCACACTCAAGATACTGTGGTGATCTCAAGTCTAGGATCACTTACACAATTTCCCATAAGAGATTCAACCATTGGCACTAAATATCCTAATGGGATCTCTGTGTGGATCACTCCAATGAATTATTACTCTATAATTCATCTACACATTAGCCTAGGTATCCCTATACCATGGTTGATGAGAACAACCACTACTTACATTAAGTAGGGGCCAATTGTGTACTAGTCTGTCCGTATTAATGATGTCCTGTCTCATTAATACTATGACTAGGGACATTTAAGAATATTTATTATAAATGTGATTGATATCTCATAGTCAGCAACTCTTGTGACTATCATCACATTAATAAATATTCTAAGGACTTTTACCAGTTATATCATATATTAAACAGATAAAATTGGAAGTTCATAAAATACAAAACTTTAATTAGGAATGTATTTCAACAATTTAATTGTTTTTGGGCATACATTCCAACAACCACCACCACAAGGCGGCTGCCGAACCTGAGAGAAAAGATTGGGCCACATTTTTGAGAAAAATTGTGCAGAGTGCGATAAAGAGGTAGTTTTATGAGGTGAAGATGGCCTATGATAGGGAGTGCTAGAGCTGGACTTGGTGGGATAGTGTGGCTTTTCCGTTTCGAAAACCTGAAAGCAAAAGCCAAGAGAAAAATAGAGAGTATCGTGTATAACAAAGTGTTTACTATTTCCATGTTTTGCTATGCCTTAAGATTTGTATGGAAATCTGCAGATAATTTGCTGTGAAAGTGCTGTATAAATAGATGGTTGGCTGTCGGGCCTCTGCCGTAATTTGGAGTTGAAAGTCCTACAGTAGGGGCTTTTTCTCCATTGATAACCTCACCTGTTAATATTTGATTTTGAAACCTTTTTTTTTATGTTTTTTTAATTGTTTTGGTATATAGATATTTTAGATTTTTTTAATTGCTAATAAAGCTAAAACTAGAATCTATTGATATAGTAGCTTAACTTGATTCTGTTTATCTTCTATAATTACATTCTATAATTAACTACTCTATATTCTGCGACACACGCAAGAAAAAACCCTGCATACTCTATTTGAAAATGATTCAATTTGACTTTTGGTGGCCCTAGGGAAATTTTTTTTCTAAAATAAAAATCAAATTTCATTAATAGATTATTGGAAATCGTTTATCACGATTTCATTTTCATCATTGGTCTAATGGCAAGTTAAACATGCATTAGAAATTATAAATTTACAATTAAAAGAGATACAATAGATTTGAAAATTATAAACAGAACTAAAAAATGTAATAGTGGATAAGTTTCTTATTTATTATTGTTGACTACATTAACTTTCACTAATAGTAGAACTCTTTTATTCTCCATCCATTAAATTCAAGTTAGCGTACTTTTTATATTTGCCTCCCCCCCCCCCCCTTTTTCGGGGGTGGGGGCAGAGGTTGGGGGAAGTGAAGAGAAAGCAACTATTGAAATTAAGGTGAAGTATTGATTGTCAAACCATGTTTGAGCTACTAAATGGTCACCAAGGATTTATTATGAAGTGGGAAAAGAAATCAAACACGGTTCGTTTTCCACCCACAGACTTGGAGTCCATCTTGCCATAGCTACATCTGAAAGAGAACGAAGTTTGTAAGTGAATCATTTTGCCACTATTTTTGGACAGGAAGACGTATTTTGAAAATAATCTTTAGCATTTTGTGGAAGCATCTAACATCAATTGACAATGCCAAGCACCATCTGCATTCAATAATGTTGAATTTATTAGCAGTTAATGGTCGATCTCTGCGACTTTAAAACACCACCACCCTCAAGCTGGATTGACAAGAGCTGGGCCAAGCATGCCATGGGCCAAAAATGAAAGGGAAATCTAATACTTGCGCTTCATTTTCATGTTGCCTTTTGGCTTGCATGGTCACATTTGTGAATTTTATGAAGTTCACTCACACAAAAATTCGTGCATTTGAAGTTCATTATCGATATAAGAATTGTATTGATGAATAATTTATAAGTACATTTATAAGCAAGCTATATTCTGAAACATATCCTATCCCGTAGTGGTCTTCAATATGAAACAATGTGACGTTAGTCTGCAGCAAATTTATCCAAATGAAGCCAATTTTTGATAGAAAAAATTGAGAAAAAAAAAAATTGACTGGCTCTAGCATGCAAGTGTGAAATTGTTGAAGGCCTTTTTTTTTTTTTTTTCGTGAGGGAAATTGTTGAAGTTACCAATGGAGATTATTCAAGTAGGTAACATCAAGAAAGTCTAATGAAGACGATGGATCTTGGAAGCAAAAGCCACTTCTGAACAGCCACGTCGAGAAGTGCTTCTGCAAGTCTTTAAAAGTTGGCAGCAATTTATCGCACCGCTATTCGCCAGAAAAACCCAAGAAAGTACGTAATACGTAGACCAACACAAATGATGTAAAGCGATGCCAGCTGCTAATTAAAACGACGCATACAACGTAGTCCGTTAGAAGAAAGAAAAACAACGTTCGTAGTCGGTAGTACCAAACTTTCTGATCAACCTAGTACCAAAATATCTTACAGTCTTTTCCTGAGGATCCAATTTATATGGCTTTGGGGTTGGAACGGCCATATATATATATATGTGTGTGTGTATATATATATCTCAGATCAGTATATACATCATCTGTAATAACATGTGTGAAATCGATGAAATTTTGTTTTATTTTTACTTTGCATTCAAATTACATCACAGTACTCTAAAGAAATGAATGTATATCTTGTGGAATTAGAGATAAAATTGGCAAAGAAGGTTGGCCTGTCAACCGCGTGCGACATACGTCCAATTTATACGAAGGTTGTAATTAATGAAAAATGACCAAAGAGCAGCCTCTCAACAGTTAAAGAGTAAACAAAGTATCCAATTTTGCCAAATTTTCTTCATTAATTAAGCGATCCGTTCCTACCTGAGTATCAAGCTCAGCTCTTGCCTTCTTCAAGACTTGGGGATGGTTGAGTAAAAGACACACCGCTCATTCCGCCCAATTGGGATCCTCAGTGCCACTTAATCAGTGGCAATCTAGTGCCACCCTTATAAGTATGTCAACTGTCCACAAAATTTAACTTAAATTGTGCTGATTTAATCCAATTTTAATTATTTTGGACAGGTGGCATAATTATAGGGGCGGCACTGAGTTGACACTGATTAAGTGGCACTGAGGATCCCAATTGCCATTCCGCCGCCTCTCCTTCGAGAAGGTGTGCATTTCAGCAATTAATAGGTTCTGCATCTATAAAGTCGGTGGTGTTGCGAATTGCTTGAATAAGTGTCCATGATTTCCTTTTGCACGATGAAAGTCTCGAGTATAGCAGGAGGAATCTAGAGATGAAATTTCATGAGCGTGCTAGGTATCATTTGGATTTTTCATACGGTGTGAACATTTTGGAGGTGCTGTGCTAAATTATTTGCTGTATTCATGAGCATTTAAGAGTCCATTTACATGGTACAAAGTAGGTATCAGATGTGACCCAATTTTTGTGCTCAAATTTCGACCAGCAGCAGCCTAAACCTCGCTCCAATGCAACGCCTGGTATTCCAATTTACAGTTGTGGTCTAACAAGGAAAATAAGTCTGAAACATTTTAACTCAATTTCTACGTTGACTTTTTTACTTGTAGAGTACTAAATGTTCACGGCTTAAATAGTATTTTTCTTTATAATAATAAAGTTTGGGTGGATTCAATTCGAATTATTACCCTGTGTCAGAGCATGCTTTCAAAGTCAGAGGTTGTTTTTAGAGTTTTTTTTTTTTTACAGATTTTTTATTGTTATATTTTTAAAAATGATAATCCATTCTGTTGTGGATTCACAACACTGTGGTTTAGTGCCACATTAATGAACTTAAAGATTTGTTGGCTGATTGCTTGTCTGACTATAGCTTTTCAATATGGAGAAAAATGACTGGAAATATTGTAAATAATCAAAATGAAACTTCTAAATTTCTATAGCCAGTGTAAACTATTACTGTCGTTGTAAAAAATACGTCAGCTTAGTTTTGAAGTTAACTTGCTGCAAGTATTAAAATGTTGAATTTCTCAACAAAGATTATTCAAGTAATTACCCTCAAGAAAGTCTTCGTGTGGGCGATCGATCAAGGAACCAAAGCCTCTTATTACCGCCACTTCGAGAAGTACATCTAAGTCCTTAGAAGTTGGAGCTCAAATTGGAATGTGATGCCATAGTAATATAATTGTATACAGTTTTAGCTGCTACAAGTATTGAATCAGCAGACATCCTTGTGCTATGGATCCAATACACTGGCATTATTTATAAAGATCAGTGAGTAAACTCTGGAGAGTCAAAAGGAAAGAAAATGCCGAATTGTGATTCAGTTGTTTTCTCTATTTATGCTCTGAAATTTGATTCATTTCTGAATTTACAAACAAAGATAAGGGGTCCCCCCCCCCCCACCCACCCAAAAAATTTACAGAATTTGCCTTGATCGGTCATGAAATGATGTGTCTAGGTGATGCCTTTCATTGATTAAATCTGAAATTTGTATTTGATATAAGCCAGAGATAAGAAAAGTTAGCACAAGTGGTATTAAAATTCTGGGTTCAAGAGTTTGATCTTGGGATATTTGTAGAATCTAGAATACTCGTTCATTTATTGAAATTAGGGAAAAATTGATCCTAATTAGACAGATATCTAAAAAGAGAGAGTTCTGTCAAAATTGTTGGTGGCGTGCAATGGTCATGAAAAGGTCCCGCCAAAGATTTTTGCTGCCAAATTATTGTGGTTGATTCTATAGCACAGTTTGATCAAGTCTGAAGCCAAGAAGATCAAAAATTCAACAGGAAAGAAAATATTTGTGAAGGTATGTATATTATTCTGAGTTGTCATGGAGAGAGAATTAGTCAATGGTGAAAAATTTTCTATATTGACTCCTATAAGTACTAATTGGCCTGCATATTTGAATTATTTTTTAAAGTGAGAAAAATATCTCCAACAATGTAAGTTGCATGATTTTCTTTGTTGTACTACTGAAAGTAAGTTGCCAAAGCATGTTTACAAGAAGAAGACATGTTGATTTTTCAAATAATGCGTAAAACAATGGCAGAGGAAATTTAAAACTTTATTCATCATACTACAATACCTTAGATATTTTGAAAGGATATTTATTATGTTTTACAAACTGTTGAGAGGAATTGTGCTTTCAAACCAAAATTTGGTTATTGGCGTTGGATTGTAGATTTTGAGAATGACAGATTTGTTGATGATATGGGTGATTTTGAAATTTTAATCTGTTGAGAGTTTTGATTTACATACTATGTTTGAAGAAATTCGAAGTGATGATTTTGTTGAAGAAAAAGAATGTGTTAATTTAGCAAAAGAAAAAGAAGAAATAAAATTTTTTGATGAGGCAAAGAAAGAAGAAATTGGAGAAATTGTAAGTGCACATGAATATGAAGAATTTGTGATTAAAGATCTCACATGTGGTTGAGAAAGAAAGTAAAGTCATTGCTGAAACTAAAAATGTCTATGAAAATCGTGATGATGAAGAAATTTTCCATTTTGTCAAGATTGATGAATTTTTAAAGAGAAAAATCAAATAGTTGGATTTGTTGATAGGAATTATGAAGTGGACAAATCAATTGATGTTCTAAAATTGATGCAATTGTTAGTATAGAAAAATTCAAGGAAAAATATGGTGATGTTGAAAGCATTGGTGGTACTAGCTATGATTTTGTAATTTTGAAAAATTTTCTTGGTGACGTGGAGGAACTGAATTATGGAGTATGTAATCAAGAATGGGTAGACATGTTTGACTTTTTTGGATAGAAGTGATCAATCCAAGAAATTGTTTGAGAAATACAAGTTTCGTCCACTACTATGCGTGAAGATGAAGTCGAGAATCAATTGCAAATTGGAGGTGCGCGTCTTTTATGTAGCAACAGAAGAAATTCAAACTCGAGATGGCATTGGAGGTGACCACAATGAAGAGTTTGGTCAAAGGGAGGCAATGTTGGAATCATTAAACCAAACTGCTTCAATATTTAGTTTCTTAATTGGTTTAGTTTCTTGTTTTGGTGCCTTGTTCAGAGTCCATATTAGTTTAGGAAGTCTCAAGTCAATTCCAAATTAGTTTTGACTTATAATTATGTTTGTCTAGAAAAAATTAGTAGTTTATAAATACTACCAGTCGAACATTTGTTAAGGAAAGATTAGTAATTTATAAATACTATTAGCCTAACACATTATTACTTGGAGAGTTGAGTTGAGTCGAATTGTGAAATTGTGAGAAAGTTTCTAAATTGTTATTTGTGAGTTGTCGTAAACTAAAAGTTATGATTTAGAAATTATTTTTTGTTGAGTTAATAAAATTATTGAGTATTTGTTTATGACTTTATTCTCCTCCTCTTCCCACATATTTTTATATGTATTAGAAATTGCTTCCGCTATGCATGTGCACGTTTTTTGTGCTAACAGTTTGTTTTTGGTGTTATAATTTTTAATTTTTTCTTTTCTTTTCGAGAGGATAGTTTTTTATGCTATAATTTTCATTTTTTTCATTTTTATGTTGACTTAATATCATTTTCTAAAAAAAATTTTAATTTTTTTAAAATAAGGATATCTTTTAACGTTATCAATTTTAATTTTTCCCTTTTTTATGTTGACTTGATGTCATTTACATATCTGGTTTTAGTTAGATTTAGAAGAAACTAAGGAGGTGTTTGGTATATAGGTTTCAACCCCCACTATGGGTTTCAAATTCAATTATACCCATATAAAATGTTTCGTTGGGGTCAATGGGAATAAATTAATGGGAATGATAAGCCTCTTCTATGGGTTTTTTGATTAACTACCTGTTACTAGGGAATCATCATAGTTGCCCATCTTATTCTTCTTACATCATGTTAATTACCCTTTTATTCTCATTAAAAGCAAAAATAATAAAATAAAATGCTACTGTTTCAACAAAAGAAAAGAAAAAGAAAAGAAAAAAAGAAAAAAAGAAAAAGAAAAATAATAAATTATAAAATCCATTCCACATTAACAAACACATTGTGGGTTTTCATCAAAATTCATTATCATTGACCACTCTTTGATACCCATAGTGATAATGATAGTGGAATTCGAACCAAACGGCTCCTAAGCAATGTTTCAATCTGACCCCTAAAATCTATATCAAGTTGTCATTTTGGGATTAATTTGCTTCATTTTTAACCCACGAGGGATTAGTCATTAGTTTACTTTATTTTAAAAATAAGGGACAAAAAATTTTTCTTCTCCAAAATGTGAGGGACATAAAAGTATGTGAATTTGGACATTGCTGAACCAACAAGGAAAGGAAAATCTAAAACATTGACACTCCATTTTCATGTTGACTTTTCACTTGTAGAGATTTGCAGATTGAACCTAGAGCACTTGATTGTTAAAAGGGTTGTGTTGACCAAAAAAATTCCTCCTAACGTTTGGTCAGTTTTACATCCCCTAAAATTTTATTTCTCTCAGGCGAGGAATTAACAGATTTTCCAGCACACTCAAACTTGGATCTTGTGTGGCAGTTGTTGAAGTGATTGTCGTCACCACTATTCAGATGATTGTTGCCTCTTGGCATGGCGCTCCTCGAACTATAGAAAATTGGGAGCTTGCGTTGGAATGGGGATTTGACCAGAATTGTTAGGTAGTGAACGTTTTTAGTTTTGATTCCGAGAGTATTGTACTAGTATTAGTGGATATAAATATGAGGTAATGCCTCTCTTGTTAAGCTTTATTGATCATTCTCTATCAAAAGAACCAAAATTAAGAATTCGCGAAATGACAGGATCTATAAAAATTATACAACACGCTCTCGAATGAATTCCAGGAGGCCCTTATAAGAATTTAGATTCAATACCCGTACAAAAAACTAATCACACCGGAACGTTGTCGGGGTCAAATCCACTTTTCTGAGATAGTTGAAAAAGTATTGTCTAGTTGAAAAGTTCTATACATCAGCCCTTTCTCGACACATTTCTTTAACTTCTTAACATCATTCAAATAACTTAAGCATAAAGGAGCCATGTTTGGCTACATTCAATCATCTTGTGAAAGGATCCTGTCAACGAATTCTCTCGCTCTGCATTTCGCCTCCAATGGCTCAGCTTTAGGCATGGTGATCCCTATTCCTTCAGCCAAATCAACCTTCTTTGGACCAACCCTTTGCCACTCAAAACATTGTATCAATGATCCTAAGGCCACACCTACCACCCGTTGTGCCAGGCCTGCACCAGGACAAGACCTTCTTCCCATTCCAAAGGGCATCAGCTTGCTTGGTTCCACTTGCACACCTTCAAATCTCTCGGGCTTGAAGCTTGTGGGATCATCCCAAACCTGGGGATCCCTGTGGATTTCCCACGCATTCACTAGCAACATCGTTCCACTAGGCAAGTCATATCCCCCAAGTCTGCAATCAGCAGAAGACTCGTGCGGCACCAGGAGAGGTACTGGTGGGGTTAAACGAAAAGTCTCCATGATGATGCTGTGAAGGTACGGCAACTTTGGTAAATCTTGTTCATGAATTAAGCGATCCTTTCCGACATGAATATCGAGTTCAGTTCTTGCCTTCTCCAGTACGTTGGGATGATTAAGTAGAAGAGACATTGCCCATTCCATTGTCACTGCTGATGTGTCTGTTCCAGCAAGTAACAAGACCTGCATTCGTAAACCATTGTGTGTCGAGATTTGCATGGATAAGTATACGGTTTAATTCTCCTTTTCATGATGAAAACGTCTAGTATAATAATACGAGGAATCTAGTGCAGAAAATTCATTTCACGGGTAAAAGTTATATCCATTATAGTAATGCAAAAATTTTCTAAGAACTTTGTGTTGTGTGAAGTGTGAACCAACCTTTATTCGATAGAGGACTTTTTCGAAACAACTCAAGTTTTCTGGGGATCCAATTCCTTTTTATTAAGTTAATTATACTTCGCACCCTGAAAGTGTGGTTCACTGACACTTTGACCCCTAAATGAAAAGAATCTACACATTGCACCGTGGACTTCGAGTCTAAGATATACACATACTTACTCCATTGATAGGGATTCAAGAAAAGTATATATTACTCTTTGAGTTGTGTGTCATTTTACTAACACACCCTTGGATGTTAAAAAAAATTAAAAAAATAATAAAAAGACCTTATTTTTTTTCCCGTTCCCAAGTTGGAGGAAAATCTCACTTGCACGAGTCATTAGTTCTAGGAAATATGTAATAAAAAAAATGAAAAAAACTTCAGCATAAATGGAGGAGCTTTTTACGCATGTGGCATCCATCTTTATATATTTCGGGATATACATGCAAGTATGCTGATGAAAAAGACCGTTTTCTTGAACACATGAAAAATGATTTCGACTCCTCAGTGAATAGGGTACAAAATCACACAGTTAAACAATTGCCGCTTAAAGGGCAAAATAATCCAAAAAAATTTTCGACTTTAAGATGATCATGTTGTTCACAACTTTTCCATCGTAAGACTAAGGACAAAATATTTCTCTTGGTCCAATGTGTAGATTATTCTTATTCAGGGTCACAAAGTTCCGATGGACCTCCTTTTTAGGGGGCAAAATGTACTTAATTCTTTCGTTGAGAAAGAGAAAAGGAAGAAAATTATGGGGGAGGATAAATACACCTCCTCCCTATCCTCTTGAAGTTGATGTCCGCCTTAAACATTAGGACAAATTCCACTTTGAACATTGAACTTATGTCACCTTTTCACTTTACATTCTAAATTTTAATTTTAAATACTTTGCATCTTAAACTCGTAATTCTGGATACTTTACATCTTAATCTCTCAAATTTATCCTATTTAAATTCAATTAATGACATTTTAGAAAAATTAATGATATAGAGGATCCAACAAATCAATGATGATACGCCAAAAATAGTCAAAAAGTGCTAGAGTATCATAATAAAAATAAAATAATACATTGTTATTAATTTGCACCATCCTTTATCTCATTAATTTTGCTAATAATATTAGCAACTGAGACCTTATAAATTAGTGACAATATACTAAAAGTGGTTAAAAAAATTTAAGGGCTGGCAGTTAGAATAGAACGATATGTTATCATTAATTTTCACCACTTTTTATCTCATTAATTTTGTAAATATAGACACTTATTTGATTTGAATTGAAAAAACTTGAGAGTCTTGGGCTGTAAATTTTGAAATTAAGAGTTTAGGGCGTAAAATGTGTAAAATTAAAATTTAGGGTATAAAGTGAGAAAGTGATACAAGTTCGTAGGTACAAAGTGGAATTAATCCTAAACAGTATGAGGGCGAATTGTGGTTCTCATGTCTAAACCACACACTGCATATCTCTTGGCGATTGTGGTCTATATTCATGATCCAACAGATTGGTATAATCCCATCAACAAAAGAATGTAGCGTGAAATCTGAATGAGAGTAATTAATCTTACCACGATAATTGCTTTGATGACTTCATCCTTGTAGTCTTCTGGCTGCGATTCTTGCAACCTTAGTAAATGATCAATCATGGTATCCTCGCTCTTGTCACAACGGTTTTCTTCAATCAGACCTTGGAAAAGTACATCCATATCTTTACCTATCCTTGCCAATCTCTTTTCACAGTTCTTGTAATCTACCCATCTCAATAATGGCAAGAAATCTCCAGGATTTGATGCACCAGCGTGTTCAAAAACTTCATGAATTAGTTCCCGAAATTTATTAGCCTCCTCACTGTCCTCAGCTTCACCAAAATATCGCTTCCCAGTAACCATCCTCATGATAACATTAAAAGAAAGCTCAGAAAACTTGCATTTCAGCTCGACTTTTGCGAAATTATCGTGAGAGATCTCATACAATTTTCGAAGCAAACGTATGATCTCATCTTGTCGAATGGAGAGGAACGTGCTAAGACGAGTAGGAGAAAGTATTTCATTTGCAACAAGCTTGCGAAGGTTGCGCCAATTGTCACCATAGGGGGCATCAACAATGTTAGAGTAGTTGTAGCCTATGTACTTGCCTACCATTAACCGGGGCCGATTGGCCAGCACGATGTCATTCTTGGTGAAACACTCCTCCACCATGGATGGTGATGACACCACCACCACAAGGCGGCTGCCAAACCTGAGAGAAAATATTGGACCACATGTTTGAGAGAATTTGTGTAGAGTCCGATGAAGTGGTTGTTTTATGAGGTGAAGATGGCCTATAATGGGAAGAGCTGGTGTTGGACTTGGTGGGAGATTTTGCCTTTTCCTCTGCAAAATCTTGAAAGCAAAAGCCAAGATGACAAGGGAGAATAATGTGTACAGCAAAGTTGTTTCTCCCATGGTTTTCTTTGCCTTAGAAGTTGAGAACTACTACTAGATATGAAAATGTAAAGAGAAATTGTCAATTTGAAATTGTGGATCTTGGCACTTTGAATGGATTAGCCCGAGGTCTATTTATATCACCCCAGTTGGCCACACCCCACGGCCACCCTGATCATTTCTGTGGACTTTGGATCATGTGTTGGGCAAGAAACTCTCTAGAACTACATAAACAACAGTTTCTAAAACCTGTCTTTGTTTTCTGTATTTTTAACTACTGATTTCCACTTACATACTGTTGGCTTTATCCTATATAGACAATTAAAGTACACAAGTCCAAACACAACTGACCTCTTTGGTCACGGGGTGCGACATGATGAAATCAGCGATGACCAAGATTTTCATCAGTGATTGAGTGGATTTGGAGACGAACCAAGGAATGGAATACGAGAGAGATAAGTACGAAGGATCTTTAGAGAAGAAGGTTCATTGGCTTTCTTTAGACCCTTTTGTTTTCTTTTTTTTTTTTTTTAATTTCTCTTTCCTTCCTTAGTGGGAAGTTTCTCCGCAAAATCATGACTTTCTTGATGGATGGGGTATATAATTGGGCTCCTCCATCTGCAACTTCAGTAGAAAAAGAAAAACAATAGAAAAACAAGTCACCTTTAACTGTTTATCAACGATGTATTTAATGCAATGGCCATGTATTAACCAAGGAAATTATTCATTTTTGTCGGAGCAAAGCTGCTCCTGACATTCTAGCCGTCGTGCAAAGAGTTCGAATTTGTCGAACCTAGTCCGTGCTGGATTCGGAAGTGAAGAGAATAAACGAAGGGAAATTAAAACATTCGAGTTGTAACTCATAGAACGACTCTCAAAAGGACATTGAAACTGTTCATAATTTGTGTAATCTTGGTACAGACATGGAGAAAGAATTTTCTCAATCAAATCGATCATGTAGATATCTATCGTTTACAATTGAGGATAACTGATAATGGCTTTGTAAAATATCCCCCATGCTAATTCCCCTTTCTCAACAGCAAGCAACAAATGCTCAACTTAATTGCAAAGAATAACCAACAGAGACTCTTAATCCCCAAGAACAATAAACATAGGACCCTAAGAACAATTAACGATACAGGTCAATCATTAAAAAATTTAAACGAGGGTTTTTCCACCAGAAAACATTTGAATGACTTGTTGTGTTTTCAGAAAAACAGAAGGGAAAAAAAAAAATGGAAACGGTTATAAAAGTTTGCCCATCCTTTACAGAGTGTAGCTTCAAATCTGAGATGTAAACTTAAAGAACTCCAAAAAATGGATTGTTAATTGCACTGTTCAACTCGCTTCCAGCTGTATTAAGCACGGCAATATCCACCTTTTCTCGAGGAAGAAACAAGAACTCACCACCTTCGAGTTTCTCAAATCCACAAAGCTCCAGAAATTCAATGCCTCCGTTTAGTTTTCCTACTCTGTCCTGTTCACCACAACAATAGCGTGACAAGCAGCAAACAACATGTCAGAATAGCCAGCCCAATCAAAGACCATCGATCGCCAGACAAGGCCAAACAATAAACTGCCTCACATCAAATGTGCTAGTATCTATATTGGCCGGCAAATACTTGAATTTCATGGCAGACTGAAGTAGGACCAACAACATATGCTACTGATCTCTAAGACTACCCCAGAATCAACAGCCACATTGTTCTGTCCAACATATCATCAACTGGGTGCTACAGGTCTTAAACACCATCCCAAAATCAATAGATAGATATCTCAATCTTCACAGCTTGAGGAACCCAAGTTCAAGAAAGGGTCTAGAATAGATATTGGGAGTTTTTGCAGTTTAGCAAGTAAAAAATGAGGAATGGAGACCAGGGAAAAAAAAAAAAAACACCTTACGGGCCTTTTAACAAAAAGAAAATGAATAAATAAACAAAATATGATTTAAACGAATATTAATTGACAACAAATAGAAACTTTATTAATGCATTAAATAGCTAATCTCACCTGAAAGGCAGCATTGGTAAGTCGAATTTTTCGAAATTTCTCCTCATTCGGATTAGTTGCCACATTCTTAGCAAATGTTAAAAGTGTATTAAACGCAGTCTTCACTTTCGCATCATCGTCCTAGTAAATCAATCGCAAATAGGTTAGCTTGATGAGATGTACAATATCATATTCCTCATCTCCATGGGAATTAAGATATTTTTGAACTTTAAACCTGGTAAAAGTTACCTTGTGATTTTGTTTAAGGGACCGCAGACATTCTCTCATTTGCTCTGCTTTTGTAGCGGGTCTCACTGGTAACGAGCTCTGCAATTTGAATGATGTGCAGAGTATATCTCTGAGTTTTGTAAAAACTTTCCCAGAAAAAAATCAGCATCATAAGGAATCACCAGATAATATCAAACCTTCTTTTCCTCCACAACAGGTGCAGATTGTTTTACAGCCATAGTAGGATCCTCTGGAGGCAAACCAAGTTTCCGTCTCCTTTCTGCCTGAAAAGACGCCAAACCAAGAGCATGTTTTGATATGCAAAACAAAGAAATAATGTCCATTCATGATAACAAAAGGTAATAAATTTATTTATTTCTTCATCACTCAATCCTCTTCCTTAACAAAGAGCTTGGAAAAAGTAACCCAAAAGGAATTACTAAGACCTTATTGCATATGCAAACTATTATGAATCAGATTTTACAAGCACAAGATTTTGACCTTCAATCCTTCAGCCATTCAGAAAATTTAAGACTCCAATAAGTGTACCAGAATATCTTAAGAAGGAAAAGTCAACACATTTCTGCCCTAATAGTATAACTAAAATCGTTTACTATTAACTGAACGAAAGCTTCCTAAAAAAAGAATACATCTTTCTATCTCGTTTCCTAAACCCCTCCTCATCCAAAAATAGTTGTTCCTATCTCTTTCAAATTTCTGGTTTCTCTCTCTATCGAAAGGGTTCACTTTCCAGAGGATGCCCAAATGGCCAACATCCAATCATTCAACAACAATAAGAGAGAGATCAACCACAAGTCTTTTATAGATTTTAAACTCTTACTTGAGAATGTGGTTAAGACAATCAAGAGAGGAAATAGTAGCCTTCTGACTGAAGAGCAGAGACACATGAGACAGAATCTCACACAGGGAGAGAGAGAGAGAGAGAGAGCGTTCAGACATGATGATTTTGTAATAGTGAGGCACTAAAGTACCACATGGAAGACTCAACATTTTCCTAAACATAGAAAATTTTTTTTTTTTCAGCAACACAGTTTATATACAAAACTTTCAGCATTTCAAATCAACATTAGGACATAGTTCCATGTTAAAGATGCAGTTTACAGAGAAAGGTTTCAGCACTGCTCACGCTTATGCTAGTATTACATGCTTTTTAAATTATCTACATGTCTAGTTCAGCTCCTGCTCAAGGTTTGAAGGGAAGAAGAAAGGTAATGAAGTAGGAGGCGGGGGGATAAAATGGTTGAGAAGAAGATGTTGAAACCAAGAAACAAAAGACTAACTCCTCGCATTTTCAGACAACAACATTAAGAAGGTAACTAATCATAAAAACACCAACTAAATTCACTGCAGGACACGTTTGCATGACTATGCTTTGGAAGCAACAATTTTTTGCTTGTTATTGATCTTTCAAATAAAAAAAAAAAAAAATCAAAGACAAGTTGCAGTAAGCAAGATCTACAATATAAAAACCATCCATCAGCAAATTTTAATTAGAGAAGTGTTGCATTCTAAACTTGGATCAACAAATTGGTTTCCTTAGAACATTATAACCTCGACTAGGCCATCTATGGTCCAAATACCCATTTTTAAGTCAAATCCTAGTTTAAACTATGGTCAACAATTTAAAAAAAAAAAAAAAAAGGAAATCCTCAAGACCTTGTCTTCCTCCAATTTCTGACGAATCTTTTCGCGAGCTTTCCTTTCTTCCTCTTTCTCCGCTTTCCGCAACTGAAGCAAACTATTAAAATAGAAGCAAAATTAGTCCAAAAGATGAACAATCTAATGATACTTCAAATGTAAATAAGGACTTAAAACATGAAGGCAAACCGTTTTCTTTCATTTTCTTCCTCAATTCTCTTTGCTTCAAGCAATTCTTTACCCACTCGTACTCTTTCCTGGAGTAAACAATTAAAGCTGTGTCACTAATATCTTAAATTACCCAGAGTCATAGTTAGAAGAAAGTGATGCATCCTGAAGAGGAAGTTTACATCAGTAGGGAGGAAAGTAAAAAACAAAAACAACCAAGGACAGTGCAACTTAAATTGCCTGATTATAAGATCATCTACAAAATAAACTTTGGGCATGACACAAATTCTGAAGCACCATTGCAAACATAAAAAAAGGCCATGAGATAAAAGGATACGGACCTTTTCTCTTTCTCTCTCCTTTATTTTTTCTTCCTCTTCTTTCTTCTTACGAGCCCTTTCCCTGAAAACAAACAAATGCTAGCTGTAAATTATCCAAACGCAAAAGTAAACAAGAACAAGCAAAACTGATTCGCCAAAATCAGAATCTATATCAGCTAACTAATTAATCGAGAACAAGCCTTAGTTTCCGCAATGCACTCAAATTATTGGAATTCCTACAGTATCATCATGATGTTGAACGAGATAGAAAATGGCCACAGATCCAGAAGTATTCCCCTAACAAGATTAATACCTGGAAATTATTGCACAACCAAGTTCAATTTAGTAAGCATTTTCCTGGCAGGACTGGCTCAGAAACTCTTCCACCTAAAGTTTTGCAGGACTTACTAAAATCTGCAAGATCTGAAAGATACTTTCTTTTACACCTGCCGCAAGTTAGCCTACCCATACTAAATTAGGCAACCAGTATATACAACAGTTTCCATCTTCGCTTGATCAGTAGCAAAGTTCTGTGCTCTACTCATTGAGAGTTGGAATGTGTTGATACTGACTTTGGATTGGACCATAACAGTATAATCCATTTTATCTATTGGGAAAACAAATTGCACATGTTCTCCTATTTCTGCATGTCTGGTTTTAGACAATAGACAAATCAGACAATTCAACCCCAAGTCCTCTACCTACAGCCCCCATTAATATGCCCAGATCTGTGTAGCGTATGCTTCATTTTGCTCAGAGATCAAATGACAACCTTCAGCAAGGAATCAAGGAAGAATAAGCTATGAGCTCAATCTAACAATGTTTGAAACTATACCTCAGCTCCTGCTGCTTTTGCTTTATCTCTTCCGGAGTACGAGCAGGTTTTGACGCCTCAGGTTTCTTGGCACTGACAGGCACCTTAGATGCAAAAAAATAAATAAATAAATAAATAAAATTTTTATAAAAAAAATAAAAAATAAAAAATTCAAAGAAGCAGCATTACAGCAGCATAGGAGGCTATATAACAGACTAGTTTGTAAGAAAAAGCTGAGGTGATGAATTGAAATGGCAACACACACACACACACATATATATATACACATACACAAATATATATATATCTCTCTTGGTCGGGTGTTTGTGTGTGTGTCTCTTAGTGCGTACACATACATCCATCTCTCTCCATATGCATATCGACAAGGTACAGTAGACAAGGTGGAGAGGGGCTACATCACACTGCACACAAGACCAATGTTTCTTACCAACGGCATTTCATCAATATCTGGATCATTCTCATGTTCGACTACCCAATTTGCTGCCGCTTCAAGACTAGCATTTCCTGCACAAGATATCAAATTTTCATAAAGCACATGAAAATAATCAAGAAAGTGACAAAAAGAAATGCAAGTATACGATAAACTACTCCAAACAAAGGAGACAAATTATACAAGTTCTCAAGTTGCTCACCACTACAAAAAGGATTTCAATGGAAAGGATGCCACATCTTAGATTCAACTTTCCAGAAATGTCCACCCACTTTTAAACACTTTGCTGCTTAGCACATGGGAATGATTTCACAAGTAGGACTCAAAATTGGAAAAGAAAATGTCGCAGGTGATTAAACAAACAGACATGCTCCGAGGCAGGGATCGATCAAACAATTTATAACACAACAAATTTGCAATCATTTGAAATGGCCAACCTTCAACCAGGTAAGACAAACATAATTTGTACAAAAAACACAAACCAGTGCAAGTAGAAAATCATTACTTGTAGAAGCAACGAATAATAGGAAACATTTTTCAATGCAAACTTAATAAATTAAGGTACATGATTTCAACAAAATAGTGTGGATCATTTGCTGCCCAAATCTGTAGACTGCTATGCAAACATACAATTGTTTCCTTGTACCGCTACAAAAGTTCTATAACACTCATTTGTGCCTTTGATGCAGAATTTCTCATGCGTAGTATCCATGCTGACTAGACATGACACTCAGCAGCCACAAAGTATTCCAGTGAAAATAGATTTAGAAACAGCACGAAATTCTTTTTGTCAAAAGTCGTTACAGTTAGAAGTTAGGTTAACACTCAAGGCACATGGAGAGAGTCTCACTCAACCTAAGGGGGACCCACAGAACTTCCCCATCCAGACAATTGCTGACCAGAGGGAAATCCTGAGGACCTTAAATCTTGCTACTCACTCACACTAAGCTCCGATGTGGGACAAACTCTCAACAAGTCACTCGTCCTTTTTTCCAAGAGTACTCACACAAACACTCACTCACCATAAGGCTTTTTGTTTGTTTCTTGTCAAAAGTCGTTACAGTTAGAAGTTAGGTAAACACTCAAGGCACACGGAGGGAGTCTCACTCAACCTAAGGGGGACCCACAGAACTTCACCATCCAGGCAAATTGCTGACTGGAGGGAAATCTTGAGGAACTTAAATCCACAGAAACAACACGAAATTCATAGACCTTTTTATAAATGCAAACCCCTCACTCTCCACAATTCAAAAGCTAAATGATTCAATGATGGAACAAATCAAAATCTGCAACAAAAGTAGAGTTTTCAAGTGACAGCATCCGTAAAAAGGATCATACATGGTTGAAAATTGTGAGGACATTTGAACAACCAGAGCTCCAAAAACACCTAAATTCCTACTTTGCACAGTCCTTACCAGAATAATGGAGTGCTCGAGTAGCCCTTCCTTTAGGAAACCCCATTGCTTCAAGTTCTTCAAGCAACTTTTGGTCAACTTCAGGAACAACCATTTCTAAGAAAGAAAAAGAAAATGACCCACTGTGCAATAAATGTGTAAAACAGTCAAGTCATATGTAGCTATGCTAATACACTCTAAAAATCCGTGATGTTGTAAATTCATTAAGATAACTTCTGCCACCATGATTATGCATTAAATGCAATGCAGATTCTAGTTATCAAATATCACCCTTGGTGTCCTATATTCACCAAAGTTCAACCAAAATTTTCATCATGGTATACTGAGTTTGCACAGACCAACTTACCAATCAGAGGTGAGAAACTCTCTTTCCTTTTAGATGTCTTAGCTGTATATCTTTTACATCTAGATCTATAGGTTTGCTAATAAACCATGTTGTTCAGTTTTCAAATGAGAGATTTTACAAAAAACTTTTTGCAAAAAAATTTGCTATTAGGGCAATAGAAACCGAGTATAATTTGAACTGGGATGAGTAAACTGAAAACGTCCAATATTAACTATTCCATCCCAACAAAAGCCATAAGCCCAATTATATGGCCCAAAAAATAAAAAGAAAACACAACCAATTTAATAAAAAGGAGTACTCGTTCAAACAGTAAACTCAATTAGATCATTAACAAACACATACAGCAATCACTACCTTCTTGCTGACCACTACTACTGCCATCAGCTGCCTCCTCCATTGCCACATCATTGCCGACTTTTGGAGCCTTCAAACTTATTGGTGCTGTTGCCTCTGATGTCTTATCCACAAACTCTGTGTGTCCTGTCCTCTTTGTGTGCAAATCACTCTCCTACACAGCACAACTTAAATGTCAGCAAATGAAAAACAAAAAAGAAACTCTGCATGAACATCAGTTTGGGTAGCAGATACACTAGATTTTCATGCATAGAGATACCTAATGTGTACACGAGTACTAGAATAAGGTAAAGGTTTCTTCTTTTTAAGTGTATACTTAAAGATAATAATTTGTTTATGCATTAGGATATCATATAACTATTAGGAATAGACATGAAAAAGAAGTAAAACATTCAAGATTGATGAAAAGCATCAATAAAGCATCAATCTTGAAGAAGCAATCCCTCATCTCCCCATGCTCGTAACCTTGGCAGCCCCTCCCCTTCCCAGGGTAGGATCCTACTTACTAAACTGCCACAAGATTAAACTCCCAAAACCATGATCTCAAAAAATTATACTAAAGCAGCTGAACAATCTCCAATGTATACCAATTACAATTGCGACTAACACCACAAACTCAATTTGTAGTAATCACGCTTAAAAGCTTGTACCTTTAGTAGCTCCTCAGAGTAATATATTTTTCTCAAACAATTCAACCCAAACAACCCGAAATTAACACCATAATCTTCAATTGTAGCTGACAAATTCCCGCAAATTTTCACATAAAAAACTATAAATTCAAGAAAACTGCGGGGAGTAGAATTGTAATTTACGGTTTTGGAGCGGCAGGGTTTGCCGCAGGAGGAGCAGATGAGGTTGAGGACCGGCTCGGTGGATTCGGAGAAATTGGTGTGTTTGGTGATTTCTGCGTGCTCTTGAGCTTCTTCTACTGATCTCAATAGGGTCCCACAGTCCCCGCACTGCAGCGATACGCCTGCCATCTCGCTGGTGACTGTTCTTTCTTTTGTTGGAATTCTGATTGATTGCTGGCCGCGCCGGTGACCGTTCTCCCTCTTTTTTCTTGGGATTCCGATTGAAGCTCACCGGTGCCGGGAGGGTTTATTTAAATGGGTTTGACGTGTAGGTGGGGAAAACTTTGCAAACGTCTTTTATATATATGTTCGGAAAGGGGACAAGTCTGGAACTGTGATGAAAATATAGGAGGTAATTTGTAATTTAGCCTTTTCAAAATTATTCGCAGAGGTTCCATTTTTAATGTATTTGTGTTGAGTACCCCAAAGTTGGGACCAAGAACAGCCTCCCATTGGGAATTGGAGTTGAACCAACCCCTTTTCAAATGGCTAGTCTCAAATGGCTAGTCTCGAATTGAATTATTGAAGAATCTCCCTTTGGAAATTGGAATTGAACTATTTTTCTAATTTAGTAGTAATACTAAATTCACATTCCTATAGTTTAATTCCATATTTGGTATAATTTTTAATACTAATAATACAAGTTATCACTGCTCGTGATATAAGTCATTAATACATTAAGAATGTGGATTTAAGTTGTAAGAATATGAATTTAACCCATTTTCTCAAAATTTGAAATTATGTATAAAGATTTATCGAGTGACATTTACGAATATCTTATAGTGTCATTAGTTTTCTTACTCGCTCACAGCTAATGGAAAGCACGCATTCTTCTTTTTTTCTTAGTAAAAAGGATCAAATAGAAAAATAAAAGTAATAATAAAAGATGTTTAAAAAAAAAAGAAGAAAAAGCACATTTTGTATATGTACAAATAAAAAGGAATTTGATAGGAAGATTAACAAGAGGATTACTAGAGTCATGTCCTTCCTTCCTTTTAAGATGTGAAAAAAAAAAGTGACAAATATTACTTAATATATAAATATGGGCTTATTTTGCTTTTAGATATGATAGTACTATGGCTAGTTAATTCTTTAGTTTATTTATTTACTTACATCATTAATAAATTTTTCAATTATCTTTTTATCTCACACGCATTACATGCAAAAAGTGCTACAGTATTTGAATAACCAAATTATCTTAAATAATCTACTGTCCAAACTTGTTGTTTTATTATAAAAAATCAAAGGTAACTTAAAATGAACCCAAGCCTCCCTCTCTATCTTTATATGTACCCTTATTATTTGTCTTAAAATATTTAAAATATCTTAGACTTTGTTGATAATTATCAATAGGTCCATCTAAAAATTTTAGTTGATTAAATTCTCAACATATTTGTTTTGTATTTTTCAGCATATCTGCTGTCAAAATTCAAGATAATTTTTCATGAAAATAGATGGTGATTATGTCAAACAAAAATTATCAAAAAGAAAAGAAGGGAAAAGAAAAGAAAAAGCAAAAAAGAAAGAAAAAGAAACAATTTGGAAAAAGTCCACACTGGTCATGCTCCATTTGGTTGTTTGTTCTCCACCAACCTTTCCTCTTTCCTCTCCTTCCAATTAAAGAAAAATTACTCATTTCAATAAAATTTCCACCCAAAACTTCCACCCCATATATTCTCGCAATCCACATAAATCTTCAAAATTTTATAATTATCCCAATTCCCAAACCCCATGAATCCAATGAGGCTGTCAAAACCCTAATTCCCAAACTTCTCAGCTATGGTGTTGAAGAAGAGGTGCCAAGGAATTTACTATGATCACTGTCTTCATCATCTTCTTCCCCAATATCTGCTGATCAAATCGAATATCTTTACTGATAGTGTTGAGATTGAATGGATTCGAAGAAGAAGATGCCGAATTCAGTAGCCGAAGAGGAGAAAGATAAAGAAAAAGAAGTGAAAATTGATCAAGGGAATGCGAAATTAATTGAATGGGAAGATTACCAGCAAGAATTAGCGCGATTCTGTAGCCTTACCTCTGCTCTCAACGAAGCTAAGCAGAAAAAACTCGTACTTCAACAGAAACTTCGGTCCGTTATACAGGTATTTTCTTGTTTTCATTTTCTCTTTTGGGAGCATTTGTTCGTTAAATAAAGATTATTGCTTTTTTTTTTTTAAATTTTGTTTAATTGAGCTTGGGCTGGCTAAAATGCCGAAATGATTAGTGTAGCAAAATTCGGCTTGAAGTTACTAATGATAGTATAAATTGTTGGAAGAGAAAGTTAAGTTTACAGTCTTCTTTTCAGGTTTTAATTTAATTTTATTGTAATGAAGCTTTGAAATTTGGATCATCTGAATGTGGGGGTATTAAGTTAGGGGGGGAATATTGTTATTGGCACGGGAAGGGAAAGGGAAGATGAAGAAGAGATTAACTAGTCTATTAAGTTGGTTATTTGGAATCTTGCTTTGTGTTTATTGTAAAATATAAAGAACGACTATGATATAGGTCAATATTGAATCTGGCTTCTCCTAATATGTAGTGATAGGAACATTTTCTTCTTGTTATATTTTACCAGTTGTCACTATCAGTGATGAATAGCTGGAGAGAAAGATATCTTCAAGCGAAAGATAAAAATTTTGTCCAATCTGTTGAATAAGGAAAAATGAGAACTTTAACATCAAAATGCTGTCTTTTACAGGATTCTGATTTGATGAAAGTTGAATTTCCTTTAGTTTGATGTTTGTTGATTGAGGAGACTGCAGAGTTGGGAAGAATATGCTTGCGCTTCACCTAATTCTATATGATCTACGGATGTGCAGATGAACAGATAAAATCTGAGTTGATAGAAGGGTACCTTTACATGCTGCAACATAATGGCAGCAATTGTTTAGCCCTGTGGTTTGTTGGTGGAAATAGAAATTTCAATTGTTAATTGGGTGGTTAATGAGAAAATGCAAGGAGTGAAACAGAGGATAAATGATTTAGAAGGGGATTTGAAAAGTGAAGGTTAACATGTTCTATATATGGTGCTGTTCTTTAATGTGTAGCTGTGAAGTAATAATTAAATGATATATCTGTGAATTAACTTGTCCTTTTTAGTCAAAGTACTAATTGTGATGGAGTCATAAGCCTTTTCTTATTGTTGTGTGCTTTACTCATATGTTGGTGGAGAAATGCTGAATTGTCATCTGGAGAAAGGTAAGATAAGTGGAGCCAAAAAATTTCAGGGATCCAAATGGCCAATATCCGGATGGCAATCATGGATTTTTGATGCAGTCAGCAAAGAGCTCTAGAAAATCTAAAATCAAAGCTTTCCATATTCCTCAAACTTCAACTAAGAATGGTAACAGTGTCTTTCAATATTTTCTATTATTTACATTTTGGTCTTTTAGTCATTGCTAGAAGTTTCCAGAATTCCAGAATTATGTCTTGAGTCATTTATTGAGTTTTTGTTCAATTAGGTAAGTAATTGGAGTCCTTTATTAGAATTGGAGTCTTTTATTAGAAGGTAACTTTTCCTACAAGTATTAGAGTTTTAACGCTAGTTAAAGTTTCTAAAAGAGTTTAGATTTAGGAGAGATCTTAGGAGAAGTTTTAGGAAGTTTTTAGTTATAAATACCTATGTATACTTTGACACAGAATTGATGAAATAAAGTTTGAGTTTAGTTGATTAATCTTTTTCCCCTTCTTCTTCCCTTCCTGTTAGTCTCTTTCTTCCTACTTTACTGTTCACGAGTACTGTTCACACCTTGAAACATCTGGACCCTCCTCTTCTTCCGCTAGTGCTAGTGAGGCAAGACCTTCCTGCACCATTTTTTTTTTTTTTTAACAGTGGGGAGGTGGAAGGAGTTGTGGCTGAATTACAAAATATTTGTCTCTAAGATTACAACTCGTCAATCCTAGTAAGGCAAGATCTTATCTATCTCGTCCTACATCAATTTTTTTTTTAATATATATATAGCGGGGAGGTGGAAGGAGTTGTGGATGAATTACAAAATATTTGTCTCTAAGAAGACAACTCATCAATCCTATTGGAAAGAGATATAGCTTCAAGTTGTGTTTTCTATTCCTACCAGCAAAGTCACAGTGTTTCAGGAGTTCATATGATATTTATGATGTAAGTAAAACATAACAAATTTCCACTATGGAATTCTGGACTCAATAATCAGTGAATTGGTGGAAACCGGGACATGCTATTTGCATCTTTTCCTGGTCTGGTGCTTGGGGGCTTTAATCTTCATCCTTTATGAAATATATGGACCGTAAAACTGAGCTTTAAGTTGTTTTTTATAATGCTTGACAATTGCATGAGCAAAACAGCATTAGTTGTCTTCTTTCTTTGTGCTTTGTTGTTTACTGTCAATGTTCCGGCCTTGAATTGATTAGCCTAGTTTGCAGGTGGAAGCTGAGTCATTAAGTCGGTCGAATGAGCTCGATGAGATGCGTGAAAGATTGGAATCTCGAAAATTGGTGATGGGAAACATGTCAATGCATTCAAAAGTTGCAGAAGAGAAAGTTAAAAAGCAAGAAGAACAACTTAGTAGTGAGATTAGATCCTTGTTAGTAGCTGGAACAGCTCTTTCTGTGGCTAGCAAGCAGTTGCAAGTAAGTTTTATAAGCGAATGGAGAGTCGTGCTTGTCCTTTCTAGCTTTTGGTTAACTAGTTGGACTTACTAGTTGGATTTAATGTTGCCTTGTTCATTTTTTGCCTTTGATCCCTGTTTCTTCATTTGTGTTGCTCCAGTACTCCAGTCAATTCAAATTTTAATTGCATTGAGGCAAGTCAAGCTTGAATGAGAGTTAAAATTGAATTGACTCACTTGCATACTTCTGTTTCTGACTGCTTTCTTGAAGTTCTGTTTTGTCCCAATTAACTTATGAGTCAGTTTAGTTTACAAATCCTCTTCAACAGACCATCACTGAGACCCTCGCTGTAATAGATAAAAAGAGAAATTGCTTTCTCTTTTTTGGCATTTGTTCCTCAATTTTCTTTTTGTTTCAATTGGGTGAAATATGAATTTTGGATTAGTTCTTAATTTATTTTAACCTGGAGAATTTGAATATTCTGTCAAATGTAGGAAGGTAATGGAGCCGTTGCTGGAGAGAGAGGTTATCTTCAGCTCAATACCTTGCAAAAGTCATTAAGAGTGAGGCAGCAATATATGGTATCACAAGTTTCGTTGCTGTACCCCGTAAAGTTTGTTATTGGGCATTCACATGAACAAGAATTGGAATCATTTACGAGCAGTATTAAATCAGGTAATGGCTCTTATGATGCTTTGGTACTAGTCCTGTGGTAGTCTTGAGAGCTCAGGTTTATGTGTATAGTATCTATTAGTACATTCTTGCTGCAGATATGGATAAGTCTAGGTGCCAATAGAGTTCTCTGGGTATTAAGTAATATTTCAAACTGGAATTCTCTTTCTGATTTCAGAATGTTTGATGAAGCTAGCATCCAATCTCCGTATATAAGTCAACCTGCTTTTGACTTGTTGCTTCATAAATTTTGAAATGGTAGACAGTGTGTGGAGTTGGCCTCGTTTCTTGGGAAGGAGTCGTAACAATATGTTGAAAGATTAAGCAGTTAGTTGCAGATTCAAAAAATATTCTGGTGAATACTATGCTCCTTTTCATTGACACTTCAGTAGAAATTGGTACTTTCTGACAAGAATAATTAGAAATTGATGAGCAATTCTGGTCAAAATCTTGATGGTTGTGTACTCCATGTTGCCAGTAAAGAAAGTTAACATGCTTTAATTTTCGATTGTGTACATGATTACTCTTATACATGTCTGGCATGTCAAATTCCAATGTCATATGCTTGCTTCTTTTCCTTATGCTGTCTAATTATCATTCATACATGTGTACACCTGATATTTTCAATACATGTGTCAGAGGACTTTGGCATGAATAATGCTAAGAAATAGGTTTGTTTCTATGTTTGTTCAGGTGTTTCTGCTGGATCCAAACCTCTTGATCAAGGGTCATTGACTATTTCAGGTCTACATCTCACTGTGATTCCTTTTACAAAGATGAGTTTTTTCACTGATAAAAAGGAAGTTCAACAATCTTCAACAGCCCTCGGATACGTAGCGCATGTGTGTTCTTCCTCTTTTCTTGATTACATTTAATCTATTTTTTTTTTCTGTGTCTTTTTCACTGTCAGTTTAATCAGCCTACCACATATTTATTTGTCCAATCATGTATCGAACATATTTATATTGCCACCTCTTGTGCATTGGCATCTAATATTCTGGTGCACAATTTGCTAATGAAGTAGCTAGTTGATAATTTATCTTGCTGATACATTTTGCAGGCTGTCGTACTTATTGCTTCATATTTGCAAGTTCCTTTGCGTTATCCTTTGCGATTGGGAGGTTCTCGGTCATATATTCGTGACTATGCACCTTCCATTGAGCCGGTGTCATCTGATTCAACTATAGTTTTGACAAATGCAAAGCCTGTAGAGTTTCCTCTGTTTTTAGAAGGGCAAGAATCAACAAGAGCAGCTTATGCAGTATTCTTACTCAATAAGGTTTGCTTCTGTTTCATTGTCTTGTGTTCGCAAAGTGAAAAACTGAATTAGGGCTATGTAGCTTAACGTGTAGGACTCCATAATTATTTCTAGCCATATAAGTATATATCACTCAGTAAACTGAGCTATTCTGAGGTATGAAGCAAAACATTTCCTGCTTCTTTTGTATACACCATTTCAATATATACATGCTGAATTCCTGGTTCTGGTATTAACTCTTTGCTAAGCTAGATATATTTGGCATAAATCTCTCCCCTAAAATTTCAAAAAAGAAAATAGAAAAATGTAGTCTTTTTCCCTTTTTAATAAAGTTTTTGTTTTACAAACTAATTAGTATCTTGTTTAACCAAAGAAAGATACCATGACTGACAGTTTGTTTCAAGAATATGAGTGGATGCTACTCCTGAATATTGTGCTGGAATGTGCTCGTGTACTTGTAGCCAGAAGATTAATTGTGGTGTGGATTGCACATCGTTCAAGAGATTGAAGAGAAAAAGAGGGAATGGATTTCTTTTACATTTTCTTTTTGTAGAGTTTTGTTATGCTTATATCCTAGAACAAATTTGGCTTATGGTATTGTTTATACTTTTGCATTTTGTTTGCCTTCTAACTCCAAAGCTGTCGTTTCTAGGGATAAAGCCCTTTTAATTAGCTAAATGCTAAAACTACCATATACTATAATGTTGGTGAAAGTGTTTATTTTTCTTTGAGAAGTTTGTTGATGCAGTTTGCTTTTAGAAGTTTTTAGGCTTAAGTTGATAACATGCTTCCTTCTTGTTCTTCTATTGTGCAAGTGGCCCTGATTGTGTTCTTGATCTATGTGTAGGACTTAGAGCAACTTATGAATTATATTGGCGTCAAGAGTTTAGGGCCACGCCATGTTTTGGCCAATCTGAAAGAGCTTCTGAAAACCATTCTTTCTCCGGAGTATACAGACACATGAGCAAGCCTGCGATAGTGTTTTGGTTTTGTGTAAATCAAAGATTTGTATTCTTAGTTGGGTGCCCAATTTTTCAAAGGAGCACCTTACAACAGATTGTAATCAATTGTTAGGCAGAGAATTGCAAATTATGCATGATAGAAATTCTTATCTGTTTACTTTTTCCAGCCTGTATGGTATATAGGTCTTTGCTCTTTATAGGATCGTGTAACTCGAATTCAGCGTTGCTGCCTATATTTCCATGGGAAAGGGAAAAAGAATGTGACAAGATTTTCACAAACTAATCTGAACCTCCACATAGCTACTGAGGTTGCATTGAGTTTCTAGATCTGTGAAATAAGAGAATAGAACAGAAGGTTTTAACGTTCAAATGCAATAGTGCACAGAGATTTTTTTTTGTTACACAATGCAATTGAGAACGTTTAAGTCCATTCTATTGACAGCATCTGTTGATAATGTTGTTTCCTATTCCCACGGCTAATGGCTTCAATATCACCAGTTTACAAACATGTTTATGCATTCATCTTTTAATGGAAATGCATGCCGTCCAGAAACGCTATGCATTTCCTCTACTGTTTCCTCCCCTTCTCAATAACAGCAGCAAGTCATATTTTATTTCCCTGGTTCAGAGATATATCATTAAGCGGAAGGATTTGATGCAGCCATTTTGAGGAAGCGTCTAATATTATGCTTCATGCTGAAAGAATTTGATGCAGGCATTTTGAGAAAGTTTTTAATATTATGCTTCCTGCAGTATAGAAAGTTTTTAATATTATGCTTCATGTTGATACTGCAAAGCTATTTTCTATCATAAATCGTCAAGTAGTTGAGCTGATTTTTCCAGCAAATTTCACATTTCTCCCGTCTCGAACACTCTACATTGCAGCATATGCTGATTTGACGGTGTAGCTGCTTGTCTGGGAATGAAGCCAATGAAGTTCGTCACTTCTACAAGCATACTAAGGGGAATTTTGACTGTCTTCTCGGGATCCTCCCTGCTGAAAGCCTGAGAAATGACGTCCTTTCTGTGCAGGGAATTCTGTAATGGCTCACGGACATTCTATACAGTACATGTCAGAGGCTTCTTGAGTTTACGCTACCATTAGGGGGGTCTGGAATCCATCCATTAGTCCTAAAATTAATATTCCTACCATATTCTGATCTCTTCCACGGGCCTGTATTCAGCTGATTCTTTGCTCTCCCCATGTTTTCCTCCCCATAGAGGATGCCCTTCTGGGATTCACAATCCAATGGATTGGTTTTCTAGAAGTATTTTGCCTTCAGCAACTAAGTACCAGCTAGCCAAGATGACTACAAGTCTCTAGCATTGCTTTGCCAGTCTCTGTCCCTAAATACCAATTCTCAACCTTTAGCATGAATAATCTTCCTCTGAATCAACCAATACATTTTCCATAATCACCAATGCCCCACCAAAAGCTCGCCAATCTCTTCCTGATATATTTGCATGGGCTCTTGGACGGCTAGAAGCATGACATTGTGTAAGAGGACACAACCAAAAGTGAAGCAACACAAATTTTCCTGATGGGTATGTTCAACTCATATGAAGAGGACTTAGCAGATTTTCAAACATCAGGCTGGACTGATACAGAACCTTTTGCTATAATATTCAAGCAGAACTGAACATTCGTTTCTTGCACTGCATTCATAATTTGAGATAAATAACTATAGTCAGTTTGAAATTTTGTGAACTACTGTAAACATAATCACCAAAATACAAAAAACATGTATGGTTCAGAATGTAGTCGACCCCTTATATTTTAATGGTTAATCTACAAGACTTTTAAGGTAAAAGTTTGGAGTTCAGATTCTATATCACCACGTATAAGAGTTTGTCTCGATTGTATCTTTGTCGACTTTGGTGGCACCGGACAATCATTCATCATCAATTTTACATCTAATCCCATGTCATTTCCAATCTTTGTAATTCCAGCTGGTGTGTTATCAATGCAACCATCAGAAAAGTTTCAAAAAATCGTTGTCATTCAAGTCTAGCTAGGAAAGCCCATTTATCATCAGGACAGTTGGTATGGAATTTTCTTGTATTCTTTTTTTTTTTCTTTTTTAAGTCGATCCACACGTATTTACAACTAAAATTAAATAGGACAGATTCAAGTAGGCCATGTGGAACCCAAAGGATACTAAACCACCTTTGAACCAAATGGGTGCATACTGCACTTGCTGAATCTAAATCCTTAGAAAGCCGCATGAGTAGTAAGTATGAGAGGCAAGGATCGAACCCCTAGTCTCTCACCCAAAATGCACTTAAGTGCCATGATCACAAACTGAAGCACTGAATTTCTAGTCTTTCAAACATCAAATGCATGCACATACAATAGCAAGCTATACCGTCATCTGTTCTCTGTCCACCATAATGATAGAGCCACGCATCGTTGCAGAAGCTGATGAAATGATGAAGAATTCGGAGAACCCTTTACAAGGCTTGAGGCTCTAGCAAGACCCCTTTAATGCTACCACTTTGCAGTTCATCTTGTGTATCACTATCGTATACATATTTGTCTGGACATGAATTTCGAAGCTCAGATTGTACATTACCATCTTACGTGTGTTTTGTGTATATTATCTATGACTCAGACCGAAACCAGATTTGGAATGTGAACTTAACATAAGTATAATCCTACAAAATCGACACACATACATAAAGCTATAGGTCAGGAAAATGTTTCTACTGGAGTTGTTGCTTTGAATTGTTCTTTTTCTTTTTAACTATCGACTAGAACTTTACATTTCCTCATATGTAGCATATGATAATTCGTTTAAGAGCAATGATGTACTGCTATTACATCAACTGAGTAATTGTTCTACTCTTGTTTGACACAACTTGTGTAATGTTTTAACTTAACATTTCGTCCACATGAAGAAGAATTCTAATAGTTATGCATGAAGTTATATATGAGATTTAACGAACTTAAGCCTCATCCTTAGGAGGTTTGAGGGTTTCTTTTTTTTTCTTTTTTGGTAGTTAGCTTGGAAAATACCTTTTTCATTCTGTTCTAGAGCAAAACTACTTCATTTTAACATACGCTTCAATCCTTGCGATACCATGATTTATCTCTTACTAAATTTTACGGTTTTAGTGGATGATAAAGACGTTCATAATTTGTGCTTGAAGTTCTTATTTTGTAGCACTGTTGTGACAATAAACTAAGAAAAGAATTATGGAACCTAATTCTGAAATTATAATACATTGTACAAAGCTAATGACAATCTTTTAAATATTAATGGAAGAAATAACAGATTGGAGTATGACATGAATTCTCAATATGAAATCTTGGATTCCGATTTGAAAATGTAGTTATTACCCTGGTGGTTTGAAAGTTATAAACTTCTATTATTAGGATAAAACTATCTTAACATTACTGTGACAATGTAAATATGCCAAAATTATCGATGCTCCCGACAGATGAACATCATAGTTTTTTATGTTCATATCTTGAAAACCAAATGAAGATGGAAATAATAGAACTAAAGTAAACTCGTTATGTTTGATATGGTATTCAATTTAAAAAAAAAAAAAAAGAAGGCTACAAAAAGTTAAACAAAAAATAAAGAAAAAAGCTTCATTGAAGTTTAGTTTTTTTTTCCCTACTAGGAAAAGAATAAAAGTGATGAACCAGCTCTCTATCTCTATCTTGAAATTGAGTCGAAGATAAACTTCTCAGAAAAATACGTTTTTAAACAAATAAAAATTACATGTGTTTAACAATTGATGATTCTTTGATTATATCTCATTTTCAAATGGTTGTTACAAATGCAATGCCCTTACAAGGGAAAGAAATAAATATAAAATAGATTTCGATCAATGCCTACAGAACAATTTAATGGTTCATTGATGTTCGAGTCAAATTTTTAGAATCTATTAAGGTAGCACACCGCCTTAATATAGCAAAAGACCAGGCTTCTTTGCTCCAAATCATCCCAAAGAAAAAACGGGGGGATGCCCGGGGGGGGGGCGGGGGAGCGGGAATCGTTCTTCACTACTCTTGTACTTATTTCCATGGAAAATCAAGAAAGTAATCAAAGACCACGATCTAGAATCTCAAATTGGTCTGGAATTAAATGCCAAACACGTGAACGAACACTTCTCATCCATTGGGACGGTGAAACCAAAAACCAAATGATCAATGGAGAAAAAGTTCCTATCCAAATGCTTGATTTGGACACTAGAATCGTGAACCAGGTGTTCTTCGCAAAGCTTCCAAAACGTGACATGTTTTTGATCCAGGGAAGTTGGTTTTGGGAGTTTGTGGCCAACAGAAACTTGACTTCTGGAATGACCATTGGACTGTATTGGGATAAGACATCTGAAGCCCTTCGTGTATCAATTTTGGACTTCGTTTGAACATTGGAAGTGAAAGATCAACTCTCTTTTTTTTTTTCTTTTTTTTTTTTTTTTTTGTTGGGTATGGGAAGGAAAAGGGGGAGTTGAAGTCTAAATGTTGTTTCTATGTTTTTCTTTTTCCTTTTTTTGGGGTGGGGGTAGAGAGTGCTGTTGGCAAAATATTATGCTGTAATGAAATATCTGTTGAATTTGCATCTGAACAAAGTTTCTACAGAAACCATTTAAGTTTATATATCTATCTATTAGTTCAGTTTCTTCTATTTATTCTAAGCTAAAAAGCTAAATACGTGCACAAACCACAGCATTCGATGTCGATGTTACCATTAATTTAAGCCATTAAGAATCACTAAATCTGGTTTCCATAAAAACTTTTACAAGAATTCTATTGGCCTAATATGTTCATCTTATTTTTGATGAATGTCTATCTACATATTTACAATGAAGACATGAATTTTTTCAAAAACTTTATAGAACATCAAAAAGACAAAAAAGAAGAAGATCCTAGGTGGGAGGAGTAATTAATCTTCTAGTACCTAAAAGTCAAAATTTGACAGCAATTGAACTTTCGGGTTGGAAAAGTATGATGAACGTTGAAGTATTACCACAATTTCATCTTAGTTTTCATTCAAAAATTAACCCTCTAATCATGACACAATAGGTTTAGGTTGTTGTCCTCTATTGGCATTTTAGATGGTTATTCTGAAAAATTTAGTTCACTAAACTGTACATTTCAGAAGCGAGTGTTAAAAATGCTAGTAAATCATAGAACTGTAATTTCAAGAAACTATCTCTGTTTCTTTTTTGGTTTTTGTGATCCATGTCAAGTAAAAACCTAGTGATTCTACCTCATCCTAAAATGGATGGTTCACAATTGCTTTCATGACCCTATTTGTTAGATATGCACGAAGTTGTTACTAAGAATTAACGAACTTTAGCGTTACCCTTAAGAGTTTTTTTTTCTTTTTTTTGGTTGGTAGTTTGAAAAAGATCTTTTTCATTCTCTTCTAGTGAAAAGTTACTTCATTTTTGACATACGCTTCCATCCTTGGCATACCTGCTTTTATCTCTTACTAAATTTTGTGGTTTTAGTGGACTATGAAGATGTTCATTAATTTGTTCTCAAAAGGCTTATTTCATAGCACTATTGCGTTGATAAACTGAGAAAAATAATTATGAAACCTATCTTTGAATTTATCATAAGTTTTACAAGGCAAATGACAATCTTTTATATATTAATAAAAGCAATAACAAATTAGAGTATGACATGAGTTCGCAATATGAAAGCTTGGATTCCAATTTGAAAACGTAGCAATTACTCTGATGTTTTGAAAGTTATAATATTAGGATAAAACTATCTTGACATTATTGTGACATGGTAAATATAAGGAAATTATCGGTGCTCCTGATAGATGAACATCGTAGTTTATTATGTTCATATCTTGAAAATCAAATAAAGATGGAAATAATAGCGCTAAAGTATACTTTGTTTCAGAGCTAATAACAACTTTTAAATATTAATAAAAGAAATAACGAATTGGAGTATGACATGAATTCTCAAAATGAAAGTTTGGATTCCAATTTGAAAACGTAGTGATTACCCTGGTGTTTTGAAAGTTAATAATATTAGGATAAAACTATCTACATTATTGTGATATAGTAAATATAAGGAAATTGTCGATGCACCCGATAGATAAACATTGTAGTTTATTATGTTCATATCTTGAAAATCGAATAAAGATGGACACAATACCAACAAAGTAAACTCACTAGGGCTGATATAGTATTCAATTTAAAAAAAAAAAAAGGTTACATAAATTAAACAAAAAATAAAGAAAAAAGTATCATTAAAATTTTTTAGTTTTTTTTACACCTCTAGCAAAGGAACAAGAGTGATGAACCAGTTCTTTATCTCTATCTTGCAATTAACTCAAAGATAAACTTAATAGAAAAATAGGTTTTTAATCATATAAAAATTACACGTGTTTAACAATTGATGGTTCTTTGACTACATCTCTCTTTCAAATGGTTGTTACAAATGCAATGGCCTTACAAGGGAAAGAAATAAATGTAAAACAGATTTCCATCAATGCCTACTGAACAATTTAATGATTTATTGACGTTCAAGTCAAATTTTTAGAATCTATTAACTCACCACACCACCTTTTGACAGCATAAAAGCAGCTATCCTTGCTCTATTCTTTGCTCCAAATCATCCCAAAGAAAAAGCAAAAGAGGAAAAAAAGAAAGAAAAAAGAGAGAGTGAGAGAGAGAAGAAAGTATTTTGTGAAAATGGTGAAAGAGCTCTTTTACCATTTTCTGGAAACCAAAGAGAAAGAGGAAGAAAACACAAGACGCGGTCTTCAACATGCCCATGCCCGATGTGAAATTGTGGAGAGAAACAATCGTTCTCCACAACTCTTGCACCTGTTCCCGTGGGAAATCAAGAAAGTAATCTCAACCCTTGAGCTAGAGTATCAAGTTGGTCTGGAATTAAATCCTAAACAAGTGAAAGCACACCTTCTTATGCACCTGGATGGTGAAACCAATAACCGTGTGGTCAAGGGAGAAAAAATTCCTATCCAAATGCTTGATTTGGACACTGGAACTGAGTACCAAGTGTTTTTCTCAAAATGGCCAAACCATGACATATTTTTGATCCTAGGAAGTTGGTTTAGGGAGTTCGCGGCTAACAGAAACTTGATTGCTGGCATGACCATTGGACTGTACTGGGATATGAAATCCAAAGAACTTCGTGTATCAGTTTTGGACAAGTCCATTTGATTATTGGAAGTGAAAGATTGACTGGTGTTTCTTATTTTCTTTCTTTTTTTTCCTTTTTTGTTCTTGGGTTTGGAAGGAAAGGGGGAGTCAAAGTCTAAATGTTGTTTCTCTATTTTTCTTTTTCCTTTTTTTTAAGGGGTTGGGAGTGGTGTTGACAAAATATTATGTCGTAATGATATATCTATTGACTTTGCATCTGAGCAAAGTTTCTAGTGAAACCTTTTAAGTTTTTATATCTGTTTATTAGTTGTGTTTCTTCTATTTATTTTAAGCCAAAAAGCCAAAGACCTGCACAAAATCACAGCATTTGATGTCGACATTACTATTGATTTAAGCCATGAAGAATCACTAAATCTGGTATGCATAGGAAAAAAAAAAACTTCTACAAGAGTTCTATTGGCCTAATATGTTCGTCTTATGTTTGATGATCGACCATCTACATACTTATAGTGACTATATGAATTCCAGTTCTAACATCTTATAAAAATCAAAAAGAAAAAAGGGAAGAGCTTCTAGGTGGGAGGAGTAATTAATCTTCTAGTGCCGAAAAATTTTGATAGCAATAGAAATTTCAGGTTCAAAAAATATGATGAATGTTGAAATATTAGCAAAAATTTCGTCTTAGTTTTCATTCAAAATTTAACCCTCCAATCATGATCCATTAGTTTCGGGTCTTGTCCTCTGTTGGCATTTTAGACGGTTATTCTGAAAAATTAGATTCACTAACTGTGTATTTCGGAATTGAGTACTGAAAATGACCATCATAGGACCATAATTTCAAGAAACTAAGTATTTTCCTTAATAGTTTCTGTGCTTCATGTCAAGTAAAGAGCTTGATGATTAATTAGGTAGTTCGACAGACCTTGTTCAATCTCATCCTACAATGGATGATTCACAATTGCTCTCACAACCCTATTTGTTGGTCATGTGAGAAGAGTATCCTTCGAAGGGATATTCATTGTGTATGGCTATGTGGGAATGTAAATTGTTCAAGAGTCTTGTCTATCCTCTTGAGTTTGTGGCTGACCAAATTGTTAGAGATCCAAGGGGGTTGATGTCTGGTTCAAGGGGGTTCCAAGATCTTACAGGAGTCTTCAAACCTCCATGCAGCACCAAATTATTCCCAGCTATACTCTGAATAGGTTACTGCTCAGTTAGGAGTTTAGCTGCTGAATTGTGGATTTTCTTCCTAATCTTGTGTACTTGATAAGGGATCTTTCCTTCACTTTTATTTGATAATTTTGAGATATAAAGAAGAAAAAAGGAAAAACCCCCGTTTCTAAATCAAGCAACTATTCATTTATGCGTTTTGAGTATAACCACCTATTGGTGGCAAAAATTTTAATTAAACATTGGATAATTAGCTAACCATAGCACAATATGTATTTTTTTCTCCAAATATATGAGGAAAATCATGGGTGAGGGCTTACTTATGTTTTCCAAGAAAAAAGGACTTTTTTAAATTTTCCATGAAATTCTTGAATAAGAATTAAGACAAGTCTTTTACGACTTAATTATGGATACACACTAATACATATATCGGTTCTGGAAGAAAACGATACAGAGAAGAAAACGTCAAATACTAGAATTAAAAATGAATATGGTGGGATTTGAGAAGACATGGGTAAGTAAAAATCAATGCTTCCACAGCAATAATTTAAAACAATCTCATTTTGACTATCATGGATATTGTTTTCACCTTGAGGGAAAAAAAATTAGTTTGTCTCTTTTACAAACAAGTTAATCTTTAGAAATCTAAGTATTTCTTATTGTATGAAAAATGAACACTGACATTCATATTAAAAAAAATAGTAGGTTGAATATGCTTGTAAAAACAATGATTTAAATTCTCAAAACAATGAACATGTTCTTCATGTACAGTTATGTAGTTGAACTAATAGTTATTTTTTTTTAAAGCAATGGCTCTGATTATTAAACAAGTTTTTTTTTTTTTTTGTGCAATCGTAATAATCAATATCAAGATGTACGAGTCATTAATTAATTTTCTCAAGCAAGTACTTTTCCACGAGATATAAAATAAGTTTTGGATTTAGGAGGTACTATTTGTGTTGAGAGGAGAATATAGAATTTTTATTTGTGACTTTGACAACATTATTTTGTAAATAAGAAATTATTTTCTTTATGATTTGAGAATATATGTGATAAATATAAGGACACAAGCTAGTGTTAGTGTTTGACTATCAAACAGCTTTGGAAAAGGTTAAAAAATTTAGATTAGGTATAAATGTTACCATATTATCCCAAAAAAAGGTATACATGTTGCCATCTTTGAATTCAAACTTGATTTTCAAATACAATTGATTCAAGAAAAACGAAAAGCATAGAATTTTTTAAGAAAAATAAGACAAAAATTCAGAAATAATTTTCGTATCTAGAAATTGTTACATTTGGGAATCATATTCACATGCAAATCACTCACTTGATACTAGTGATATGGAACTATAGCATTTGACATTGTGGTTAATTAGAAAATCACAGGGAGCAACATTAGGATAAAACAATCTTAACAATTGTGCAACACAAAGAAGCATCTATGCTTTAGCTAGATAGACTTGCAACTACGTTTTTATATGGTGAAATAGGTATATTTATAGACATAGTACAGCTTCAGTTAACTTGGTTTGCTTTTAAAAAAGATTACACATAAAAGGCTGAAGAAAGGAATTGAAATAAACAAGATAAAAGTGTTACAAGATTTACTTGTGTTTACCCCAAAGGAAAGCAGTAAAATAATGAGCCATCTGTCATTCTATCCTTCCATCTAACTTGACGATCTACTTGCTTAAAGATTAGTCTGTTAAACACATATGGACTCAGTGTTCTTGGCAATCAATGCTTCTTTGACTACTATCTATGTTTTTTGAAATAGTTGTTAAAGATAATAGGCTTATATGGAAAGAAATAAAAGCAAAACAGAATTCCATTTGTGCCTGCAAAAAATTGATGGCTTATTTATTTTCCAGTCATATTCTCACAATCTCTTAATGGACCTCACCACCCTAGTACAATATAAAAGCAGCATACTTGTTGCGATTTTTCTCCACAAACAAAATTCAACCCAAAAAAAAAAAAATAGAGAAAGGTGTCTATTTTCAAACGATGGAGAAAGGTGTCTATTACCATTTTCTGGAAACAAAAGAGAGAGAGGAAGAAAACAATAGGCATCATAGTCTTGACCTCCGCCCTTATGAATTTGAAGTTGTGGAGAAAAACAATCATAACCCACAACTCTTACACTTATTCCCATGGGAAATTATAAAAGTGATCGCACCTCAGGACTTGGAATTTCGATATGGCATTGAGTTAAACGCTGGACAAGTGAAAGAGCATCTTCTCATACATTGGAATTTCGAAACTAAACAGCGTATCGTTCGTGGGGATCAAGTTCCTTTTCTGATGCTTGATATGGATACTAAAACTAAGTATCCACTGTTTTTCAAGAAATGGTCTGATCGTGAAAGATACATAATACAGGGTCATGGGTTATTGGAGTTTGCAGCAAACAGAAATTTAACTGCAGGCATGACCATCGGAATGTATTGGCACAAGAAGTCAAGAATTCTTCGTTTGTCAATTTTGAACAACTAGTTGATGTTGAAAATGTGGCATCAAATAATATTTTAAATATTTTTATCAATCAGTAGATCTGCCTAAACAATGTTGTGACCATATGCAAAAATGAAGTGGCAGAAATATTATTCTGTAATGAAATATCTCATGAGTTTTGTGAGAAAAGTTGTGAAATATCTAAGTTCCTGTTTCTATATCCATTTATTTGTCCTGATACTGCTAGGTGAATGTTAGCTAGAAAGCCATAGATTTGATTGTCACAATATTCACGGTCAACAATATTATTAGTTTGAGCTTTTAAGAGTACTCATTGATTCTTCAAGTGTTCTTACCATATATGATTTATGGTGATGGAAAGCTTATTAATCTACTATAATAGAAATTATCAATATTTGCTACATGAAGCAATTTGTGTTATATTAGTCGTACTTTAATTAGTTCATCAACTATCTATCTAGTGATGCAAAATTTCTTATCACTTCATAAAAGACAGATATTCTTGTTCTAAACTTTGCTAAACCCCCCCCCCAAAAAAAAAAAAAAACAAAGAAAGGGTGACGAAATATGGTCTTATTCAGAACCAAAAGATAGAACTTCCTTTGACTGACGTGATAATGTCAATTCACCCCTTTACTTGACAAGAGAATCCACAAGATTATTCAAAAATTAACAAATGAATTGTAACGTCAGCCAGGCTTCCAACCAGCTGGAATCACATTTTTGGCCACATGGCTTCGTCTGGATTCAACTTGTGTCTGCCTGATGGAAAATGGCGCATTGTCCCCTTTGGTACGTTGTATGTGGTACCAAACACTTGTTGCATCCGGAACCGCTGGTTGGATCCCGCCGCGGTTCGATCTCCACAGAAGCAAGGTCTCCATCACAATTTTCGTATTCAATTGCAGTAGAAAAGTAGAATGGAGTGGAACCCGGGTCGACTTTGAACACAGTGTTCTGAGTAGGATAGTTGCATGGCACCCTTTGATAATAAACGTTGATTCTACGAAGTTTACGCAAAGCATCGGCCTGGCCTGGCTTTGCTAAGAAACCAAAAGCAGTTGAACTGAAATCAAAATGAGCAGGATCATTGTTGCATGCACCGAGACAATCATCTGTGATCCTGCCTGGAGACCCAGAGCATGCTTCATAGGTCTTTTCACTGCATAGCACCGCATAGCAAGAGTCGCAACCTTTGCCCCTTTAAATAGGGCTTGGTTTCCAGCAGCTATCTTGCTTGAGAGTAATATCATTTCGATTTCCAAATCCACATGCTCCACCACTCCATAAAATGCTGCTACCGCCGGTGAACAACCGGCTAAAGTTACATTAAGCGACCCAACACTTCTGCTAGAACAAAAACTGGACAAACATGACATGATAACGAAGAAGGCAGACAAAAACCAATTTTTTAGAGACATGCGGAATATTCGTTGTTGGAAGAATTATTTGAGAGTGTTGGAAATTTATTTGAGCGAAAAATGTTTTATTGAATGGATGTTAAGCAATGAATCGTTGTAATATGGCATATAGAGTAATTTTGGATTTCAATGGGCACTCAAACCAAATTAAAAAAAAACAGCTTCATTATCATAAGAGAACAAAGATAAAGATGAGATAATCTTCTAATGATATCATATTAGTTTTGACATTTCGTTGGCCCAAAAAAAAAAGAATTTACTGATAGTTTCTATGTTATATGATGAACGAACTGGGAGATGATACCTAATGATTTTGAGTGATAGTTTCTACGTTCTAAAAGATGTTGGTTCACAAAAACTGTGGCAAGACAACATCTAAGAGAAGGCAAAATGATTAGGATGTATTGGGATAAAACCTCATCAACTCTTCAGTTCTCTATTTTTAACCATATCTAGTACTAAATTAAATGATCAAGCTTTTGTTTCTGGTTTGAGTTTCAATAGCTTCCGTAATTTATCAAGCATGCAAGTACATAATATCATGATTTTGCTCTCATACCTCCCCCCACTAGTGTGTCCAATTAAACCCCCTATTATGCTCCAATAATGCAAATAAATTATCATCAATATATGGCAAATCAATTAGCCTAAATGTTAATAATATTCTTATATATCATCACATTAAAGCATATTCATCTTGCTAGGTAGATCGAACAATTTAAGATATTATTACCAAAAGTGATTACAGGTTTTGACGAGGGCTAGATTTCTCATTTTTAGTCCGATTACAAAATAAATAGAAATAAAAATAATTTTTCATATACAGTGGTGGTAAATACTCTAAAGTAGCTTCTTTTTTTTTTTTTAAGCTTAAGTTCCTTTGATTTTGTCAAGCTTAGCAAGTGCACTATGTAACTCGCAATATTAATTGAAATAGTTAGTCAAATTTTGTTTGGATTATTGATTCAGAAAATTTACCAATTAAAATTAGAAACTTTAAGGAGCTAGTATGTTTAAAGCTAGTTTAATGGATAAGTCGGAGAACTACAATTACCCCTCGTTTGGTACGTTGGAAAGGTCTAAAATGGAAAGGCCTTTCCACCCAGAATTCTTTTCCTGCCAGAATGGATAGGAAAATATTTATCATTCGCGTGTTTGGTAACCAAGTCAGAATGGAATGTGAATTTCTTTTTCCATGTCTGGTATAATCATATTGAGAAGTTAGAATGGAATAAAAAAAACTACTATATTGACTAAATTATCCCCTAGATATAACATTCTACACACATCTTGATTTAGAGACAAATGAATTATTGATTAATAAAAAACATTTAATAGCATAAAATCACAATAACTTATTAAATAATAACATAATTTTTTAATAGCGTATAATTATAATAGGGAATATTAACTGTAATACAATTTCAATAGGTGATACCAGTTGTAACTAAATTAAAATTTTAAATTGCATGTGTGTTGAATCCCTGTATTTCTCATGTACGTTAAACCCGTCATTCATGCACGTTAAATTCTCTACCCTTGATTTGTTTTTGAAGGGTTTTAAGAACTATTTGTAAATAGGAAATGTAATTATACCTTAGTAGATGATCTAGTAGGTTTACTCTTTTCTTTTCTTTTTTAATTTTTTTAACTTCATATGATTGTATTTTGGCATGTTATTGTTTGTTTGAATAACAAATATTATCATATAATCCAATATTGTGAATAAAAATATATTAAAAATGTCAACTGAATATTTTATTTCAAAGTAAAAAGAAAGAAAAGTCATTAAATAGAATTAGAATTATTCCTAAGTAAAAGAGTAATAGACTTATTAATCAAACTCACAAAATGGACCTAATATTTGACAAAGAAAATGACAATTTAATATCTATGAGAGCTAAATATATACACAGAAAATAGAGATACAGAATATAGAAGGATAATGTTGACTCCTATAATTTAGGTATTTTCTGGATAAAGTGGGAATGGGCTTTCCCAAGATTTTTGTAAGGAATGGGATTTCAGGAAAAAGTTGGAATAAATTTTCTAGGGGGAAAGGGCTTTCCAACATAAAATGTTCATACCAAACACGGGAACGGAATGGAGAAGTTGGAAAGACCTTTCCATTCTAGATCTTTCCAGCGTACCAAACGAGGGGTTAGGGTACATATAAACGTAAATGACTAGAAAAAGGAACCTACTTTATAGTGTTTGAGCGTGCATTTATTTTTCAATCAAGTTCAGAATTGAGTTTAAGTCTTGGTAGATCAATTCGCAAGTCAATACACGCTTTTTATCAAAAGATAATCGTATATTGAACTCCAACAATTTCATTTATTTACCAGATGTATATTTCAAAGTATTATGTTTGTCAAGTTAACTTGGCTGCACATTTTTTAGAATAATTTGAGATCAGGAATTTCAGTGTTACCTATAACTAATGCTCTTATAACAAAAAGATTGAATTAGGTACTTTTTTATTTCTATACAATGGAGGCCATCGGCCACATCAACCTAGGGCCCAACGACATCTCGGTTAGGTATTCTCTGCAGAGCAATTGGGGGAACTTGAAAGTTGACACATATGAAAAGCTCAAGGCAGACTTGAAACCCATATTTGCCAAGTCATCACAGATGACACATATTTCTTTTCGCCAGCTATGTATCAACTTCGTGACTAAAGATCTTTCATTAATTTGTCTCTTTTTTTAGACCAAATGGAAATATATCTTTGTTGGGTTACCTTATTCAGTTTTACCAAATTTTGATGTATCATTTTCTTTCTTTCTATTATGATGCTCTTTTTTATTCGAGGGGAAAAAGAAAAAATTGATGACTAGAATTTTTGGTTTTACAAGCATGTTTCATATATACCTTAATTTTTTTTTTATTTTTTTACTTTAATGCTTTTATTGTCTATTCTTACTCAACGAATCACTAGCTGATGGAGGATTTCTAACGGCTTTGACACAAAGAAAGACTATAAGTTGTACCCTGTAGATGAGTTAGTCCGTAATTGTCCACTTTTGCTCTTACAATTATTTTCAAAAAAATACATGAAGAATTATCCTAGCCTTGTTCCTGATCAAATCTTCCAAAAATGACTCAATCCAATTCTAGCGCAAAATCTGATTTTCATCAACTCATAATCCATGGCATACTTTATTTCAGTATTTGAATACAAAGAAAGAAAATCCAGCATCCAACGAACAGTTGTGAAAATATTTACTTACATTACTTTCCTTTTCAGCAACGTGCATTCATGGGTAAACATTAGATGTTCTCCCGTCAATAGATTCCTTCTTAGCAAGATACTAGATGAAATCAGGTTGGATAGCCTTGGTACATTTCTCAACTAGTAGTATGAAGAAATCCATAAATAGTTTAGACACAGTTATTTGATTTATTTTCCTACTTACATCATCAACACGTTTTCTAATCACCTTTTTATCTCACATACATCACATCAAAAAAGTGCTACAGTAGTTAGATAACCAAATAATCCCAAATAATCTACTATCCAAACATTGTAATTAATTTCATGGCCAAATGATTAATTATTTTTTTGGTCTACACCATGATTCCACATCATTTATTCTACTTTGGACCTCAAGAATTTGGAAAGTACTTATTCCTATTGACTTGTAAAATCCATATGTTTAGGTTCAAGATGTGAATTTCTTCAATTGTAACGAAAAAACAAAAACATCATTAGATAAAAAGGAAAGAGCTTTTGGACTATCTGGTAGCGGTGAGCACAGCATTCTGAAAATGCGACCGGTACATTGGCAGTATTCCACGCATATAATATAACCACATCTTTTTTTTTTTTGGATAAAATAGAAAATAAAAATTTTAAGTTTGGTGTGGTAGCTTTTTAAATATAAAAATAAAAGAGAAAGCTCCCATTTAAATATAAGGGATAATTTCAGAAACCTCCCCTAAGGTTTCTAACTATTTCACTGATCTCCCCCTAGGTTTCAAAATTACACTCACCTCCCTTGAGGTTAAGTGATTGGTTGCACAATCAACCCAAGTCAAAAAAAAGGACACTTAAGAATGTATTTTAAGAAGACAAATAAAAAATTGTTCTCATAAATACCCTTTTGGAGCTATATAATGTGTATTAGTAAACCAACGAAAAACTAATAAAAACCATGAAATAAATTAGTAAAAGTGAGGGGATGTTCTAAAATGAGAAAAAGTTTTTAGCATTTAAGTGCAGCAACGGTTAGAATTGCAACGGCTATTGAAATTGTAACGGTTATTTTTACACATCTTTACAGTATCATATAAAGGTATGAACAATCCTCAAGGAGGAACACATTTTGTATTTGAGCATCAACATTTGTAGTTGGAAAAAGTGATGTGTTCCAACCATTTTTGCAAGCTAACATTGAAGTAAAGTTGTAGGATCTAAGAGTCATGGGATTCCCCAACATCATTCAACATAAAAAAACAAGTATTGTAGATGTAATAGGAAGGCAATAGTGAAAATCTTAGAGGGGGAAAAAATCTAGCCAAACTGCATTTTGTTGTATAAAATACAAATTTTAATCATAATTTTAATCGTTAAAAAAGTCCACACAACTTAATTATACCTTAAGCACTAATTTGTTATGCATTAGCCTTCTAATACTTCATTTACCCATGGGTATAGCAATAATTTTGCCCCATGTGACGTAAGGAACTGGGCCCACATCTCTGTCATAGGGAGGTCAGTGTAATTTTGAAACCTACAGGGGAGATTAGTGAAATAGTCAGAAACCTTAGGGAAGGTTTCTGAAATTATCCCTAAATAAAAACCTCCGTCTCTATCTGAACTCCCTATTCAGAGGCTCAGAATCGCTGCTCTGCCTAAAAACCCTTCTATTGCACCGGTGGTTCCATCACTAGCAGAGTCAGCTCCAACATCAAGTATTCAAGTTAGTCTGCAATTCCTTTAGTTTTCTATCCTTTAGTGGTAGACTTGAATGTTAATTTTGATTGCACTCAGTTGAACAAGCATTAACGATTCACACACACAAATATTTGGATGGGTTTTCTTTTTTTTTTTTTTTTTCAAGGATTCTCTATCTAAAATTTACTCTAGATTACTGGAGTTATTTTTTTTGGAATTTTTTATGTTTAAAAGTGTTATAAAAATATTTTTAAGGTGTTTTGCATTTTGGTGGTAGAACTTCTCCATTCCATCACCCAACTCCACCATCTCCTCTATTCTCTTCTTCCCACTCCTCTCTTCTTTTCTTTCATTTTCTCCCACTCCCTCCCTATCCCACCACCCATCAACCTCCTTTTATCCCCTCTTTCCATCCCTTATCCCTTTCCTTTTCCCCTCTTCTTCCTCTACTACTAATCTGCCACCCCTTCCATCCTCTTCCTTTCCCTCTTACTTCTTTCCTATCTAGATCAGATTGAGCAAGAGTGATGGCCACAAAGAAAAGAGGAGAGAGAAGGAGGAATAAAAGATAAAAAGAAAAAAGATGATGGAATGTATTATTAAATTTTGAGTGATCTGATTGATTCGATTGGTTTAATAAAAAATCAACATGACCATTGTTCAAGTTAATCTTATAATAAGGTAGGGAATAAGTTAACCTTTATACTCATCAAGAATAAGATATATGAGACCATCTTATATGACTCAATCAAAACTGTAATTGAACCAAAAATCAATGAAAACTCCAACTGGTTTTGTAAACCTTTTTTTTTTTTAGTTTTTTCTTATATTATTTTTTTATGGTTCCCACCATTTTGTTGCATATGCTATGCATTAAAGAGGTGGATGCAGTATTATATATGGTAAAAAATTGAATCACATTATTGAATATTTTAGTCTATTTCTAGATTTGACATTCTTTCAGCAGGCCAGTTTTATCCAGGTCGTATCATTAAAATTGTTTGAAAATTTTCTTCGGAATATTACTTGGGCATTTATTATGATAAAATATAGGTAAAATAAAGAAAATTAATTGAAAAATGTATTTAAATCTATTCATCATCTCATTTAGTTCTTTATATCGGGAACCTTTTGAAATATAAAGATAGGAATTATATCATCAAGTAGTCTACCCTAAATATTATCAAATACAAATAAATACTTTCACTTAAATTCTTGAACTACCTAAAAGCATTTAATTGATGCCACATATACCCTTATCTAAGCATATTTACAATTACACTATTTTTGTTTTCATCTCTTATTTTAGTAAACAAAAAGTTTGGATAGTTTCAATTCCAATCACTATGACAGGTCAAGGAGTACCTCCGAAATCATAGGTCATTTTCAAGGGTAAGTATTACTTGGTTTATCAAGTATTTTCATAGATGATTTATTGATAATAAATGTTGAATAGAAAATTATTTGAAAATTTTTGTTTAAAATAATACTATATCATTTTGTGATATAATGTAGGTGAAATAAGTTTAAAAATAAAATAAAAATAAAAATAATAAAATTTGTGGTGCAATTAGAATAATTTAAAAAATAAAAAAAATCACTATCCAAATAAGATAAATTGAAAAAATAATAAATTGATTGCTTTTCCAACTCTCATTCTTATGTTACTAGAGATTATCGCTATACAATTGTGTCAATGTCATTATTGATCATGAAGAGAGGAGCTACAGATTTGGCTTCAATTTGGACAACAGATTTTACATATCTAACTTATACAACTAGACTTATTTTTAACCATGCTTAACACTTTTGTAGTTGATATCTTATACCTGTAGGTAATATTCAGATATTCCATCCTATCAGCATTAGACACTCTTTTTATTACTCGGCTATTTTGTTTGCTCAGGAGCAATTGAAATTCTGCTAGCTGAAAATGGCGGAGGGTGACAGTAGTAGGAAGAGGCCTCGGAAAACGAGCTATCAGACATCCAGTGATAGGATCCTCCTCAAGATGTTTGGCCAGGTTGGTTTCCATCAATTTGTTAGCTATTGTTCAATCAATTTTTCTAACTCTGGGACTAGGTTGCAGAGAGGGGTTGTGGGAGGGGTTTTTTTGGGTTAATGCAATATTTCTTTCTTGGTTTTTTTTTAGCCTAGTACTTACTGTAATGGTTCGCCATGTCAAAATTTGTGATTATAATGGCTGGTGGTTTCTATTATTTGCTTGAAAATCTTGCTTTTGTCATTGTTGGAAGCAGAAAATCTTGTTCTCTGGTGATTAACTTTGGTATATTCAAATATTTATTGGTGTAGTTGTAAAATCTTGACCGAAAATCGTAAGATTTAAGAAAGAATTGAGCTATTGGGTCTTTACATGGATATTTAGTTTTCCATTTTAAAAATATGTCCATATTAATGGTATAATTCCATTTGAACTTAATCCATGCAAGTCTAGAAGACTTCAAGTTCCCCTAATTGGCTACCGCTAAGGATCAAAACTTTTTAATCCATGCATGGTTTTTTTAATAGATGGTGGGGGGGAGGAGTCTCTTTCTTTATAGTATATGCAATTGCGAATGTTATATGTCAGTGTCCATTTTTTAACTCACTAGTATTATCATTATTGGTAACTCCAAAATTCTTCCTTTACACAATCATTCTTTTTTTGAATAGTCAAACATTCTTTTTAGTTAGTATTAAATTTTCCTGCACTTGAAAGTTTACAACTCTAGTGGAGTAACTATTACTTGCATTAACTTTGCAAGAATATCTAGGAGAAAATGGTTGAGAAAATCGTAGTTCTTATGAATTCTATCTTTTCTCCATGACTTATAAAACTGCTTTTCTATTGCAATATAGGATGGGAAGTTGATGACTTTCGACGTCAAACGAAAAAAACCATTGAAGAACCTTTTACTAAAGTATTGTGAATGCAAAAAGTTGGAATACAGTGCTGTGAACTTCATATACCTTGGACACAGAGTACTTGTCAGGAGTACCCCAGAAGAGGTAATGGCCCTTAACATAGGTTTAGTAACTATAGTAATGTGGAAGAATAGATAGGATATGCATTTTCATTATGAAGTTGTTGAGTTGGTAATTTTTAGCATTTTCAATTTTAAAAATCTTATTGCTGTTGCAAACTAGCTTTGATTTTTGCTATCTGTGTGTAGATTGGCATGAAAGATGGAGACGTTATTGAAGTTATGGTACATGTTGATGGAGGAGGTGATGTCAAGGATATCTACCAGATGTAGCCTGCCTAAATCAAGAAATAACTAGAACATTATTTTGGAAAATTTAAATTTTGAATTGTAAGCAGGAGACTGATTCAGGATTCATCAAATTGATTTATCTAAATTTAGACTAGTTCTGAATAATTCATCTTCAAGTCAAAAGCTCTTTTAAACTTATTCTTTTGCTTTCATCTTGTCTAGTTACTAGTTTTCCTTGGTTTGATTAGGTTTCAGTGTCTTCTAACATCAAAATGCTAGAATTTTTGCTAAAAATGTGGAGTAGTATGCTAAGTTTCTTCATGAAATTAGACAAAAGTTTAATTCTTTTCATCGTTGATTTCTATTTGTTAGTTGCAGTATCACATGAATTTTCTTGACTATGTTTGTCAGGACATTCACATTCTACTTGTTCAATAGATTTCAAGAGTGCTATGAGTAATTGCTTTAACTTTTACTTTGATTAGAATTAAAAGTGGCCAACTCATATAGTTCTTCACTTGAACATTATACTCAATATCACTAGAATTACAAAGCTTGTTTTCCTTCTTATTGCATGTGTTATTTTTTCTTAATTTACATTTGTCAAACTGCTATAGTTTCGTGAGTTAGTATCCATCATCTACTGTATACATATAATTGTTGTAATTCATAAAGCGGTTAATTGCAAAATACCCTTAAACTTTCTTCAGGCTGCGTAGTGCCCACAAGCTTTTATTTTCAACATTAAACATTCTTGAATTATCGACATTTTACAATATGCTCCAACCAACTCGCATTTAAAGAATTTAACTAGTAATAAGTCATTAATATCCCTAAATTTAGTTCAACAGTCAAAATACACTTTGCTCTTCATAAGTGGCACACTGCGTATGAGTCTCTCCCTTTGTCCCTCCTCTCTCTTTCTTCATATTTGAGTATAAGAAAGAAATTCTTGATATGTGTATATAAATCAACTGTAAAGGAAGAAAGATATTTTGGCCACTCAAGTAAGTCTAGTGGCAAACTTCCTACTCATTAAATTGCCTAACAGTAAGTAAATTGGAGTATATCACCAAATTGATAATTCGAGCATGTTTAGCGGTGAAATTGATGTTTCAAGAGGTACTTTACAACTCGAAGAAAGTTTAAGGTGTATTTTCCAATTAATCGTTATGAAGTATGTAGTAAGATTTAATTTAGTAGACAGGGGTTAAATTGTATATCTGTCTGATGAGCAATTCCTTTAATCAAGAAAAATTCTTATAATTAATGGTTTGAGCTCATTAGAGTTTTAACGTTTTTCACTTTTCAAAATGTGCTTTCCTTGTAGCAAATTAAAATGCACTTCTGTATATACAGCAAAAGTAACATAACCTAAATAGAAAGGGGAAAAACTTGGGTATTGTTTCCAATTGCTTTCCAGCTTCCAGTAATCATTTTTAGAAAGATTTCCAATATGCACAGAAGACAAGTCAAAAGCTTGTTAAACCCAAAACATCAGAAACTACTAAAAGTGAAAGGGTTAGAGAAATCCTTTACCGAGGATGACCATCTGTTGCGTGTGAGAGATGAAAATGGTTAATTACAATTACTGTCTCACTGGCTGTTCCATCAAATTTCATTAACACTGAAAAATTTTAGAATATAGATATGATATTTTGCACTGAGGAAGGAGAGTGTGTATTGATTGATAGGCCGAAATTGTATGCTAGTGTGAGACATACAATCAATAGCCAACATTTAAGTATTAATCAATCTTTTATATATACATACATACATACATATATATATATATATATATATATATATATATATATATATAGACACACACACACGTGCGCACACACATACACATATATAGAAAGCGATATGAATGCATATCAAGTGATTTCTTGATGTGAATTTGAATATCAAATTTGACAAATCATTTAAATCCACTAATATGTAACATTATCAGTATAAGAAAAAGTAATTCAATAGTAATTAACATAGTGAATTGCCATAACAGGCTAACATGTAATTTAGAATCTAATTTTGGAAAATCTTACATCTTTCTTATCCGATAGTCCTACAATGTGTTCCACTGCAAGAGTATAATTTCATATACAAGTTCTTATCATCTTAAACAATTTTACTTGTGTAACTTTTTACTGTTATGTTGAGCAATTTCAACAATAATTATTCTGATCTGCAAGCCTATGTATATGACAATTAAAGCTAAAAATGGTATTGGTTTAAATTGAATGGATGAAATTTGTTATGGAACACAATTTTCAAAAAAAATAAATTTGTCATATTATTTCACAAAGTTGCCATTGATCCATATCTGTTTTTTAAATATATGTTACAAATAGTAGTAACATTGTATTGTGTAGATGTGAATAATCGTTATCTTTGGTTCATATCTACTATCTCATTGTCCACGTTTGTTACACTCATAACATTTGTGTCATGTGTAGATGTGAGTAAGTGACGAACAATTGCAGAATCTTACTCATTTTGAGTCTATAATTGTCCCATAACAAATGACATGTTGTGATGTATCAAGGCTAATGCAATTTGAACGTGAAAATTTGTTATAGAATCGAGATTATCTATTTCTTACATTTGACTGTAGAAAACTATAATGAATTACCTAAAAGTTTACTTTGAAGAAACTTTTTAATCAAGGCCACTTTGCATAAGCATTAATGCCACTATGTATAGTTCATTTCGTCCAACAAATAGACAAAACTGCTTAAAGATTCACTTGTAGAAGCCTGCATACACGTACTACGTGTAGTAAAGCTAGTGAAAAGCCAAAACTGCAGCAGCTACAGCTTATATGGCAATAGCATTTAGTCTTTCTGGACTCTTGGTCTATGTAGTTGTCAATCTCCATCAGTTTTTGTTTCTCTGTTAGTGGAAAAGGGGGTACTATTTTCTTCTTAACTTTTATTTTAAAAAAACTTCTGGGATTTGATTGTCTTGAATTGTCATTGACATTTTTCCCAAGATCTTTGTTAATCTTTTAGTTAAATTTTCAATTTTGCTTTGTCTTTGTTTGGCGATTAGAAAAATGTCTGTAAATGAAAGAGAGAGTACTGGCAGTAAAGAAATGGAGAAGTCCAAAATTACTGATAGCACTGTAGCCATCCAGGTGAGGAGCCAGGTTTCGATGTCAAAAGCGATTTAATTTATTTTTTTCTACATCTTTTGCATCCATGGATATAAAATTTACAATAATAGAGATGAATGCAAGATGGGGTAAGGAAAAGAATAAAAGAAAATTGGCTTGTTTGGATATCACATTGTTTTCTAAAAAATTATTTACTTGTATCACGAAAACATTTTTCAATCAATATTTTTATTTTTTTCAATCATCTTTTTATCTCACGTATGCTACATCATAGAAAGGGACACACTACATATTTCAACTAATCTCCTATCCAAACATACTCTTTTGGGTCAAAATATGCTGAGATCAAAATTACAAGACTAGTTGTCGATTGCGAATTACACTTATCATATCGAATGATGAAAACAAACTAATGGGTTCGTTGAATTGCTGTTATTTATTTAAAAATTTTTTACTTGCATCATTGATATAATTTTCAATAATTTTTTTTGTCTCACATACAATTTCTTGATAAAGAGAAATATGACCAACAGTGGTTCGAATATATAGAAAAAGAATTTCTTTTTTTATACTTTTTACTATTAGATAGTGTCCATAAATCTCATAATACATAAAATTGCCAGAGTACGATTAACCTCTGGATTTGAATCTCTTGAAACAAACAAAAAGGAAACGAAAAATGAAACATAAATCATGGATCAATTAAGCCCTATCGAAGACTTTCTTAACTTACATTACAAAAGTGCTATAGTGTTTTTTTTAAAAAAATTGTCTCAAGTAATCTACTATCCAAACACATTCAATAAGTTTCTAAAACTTTTCCTTTTTTGTGTTTTGAATGTAGGCTCCTTTCATACATGGTCAAGTACCAAACTTTGTTCACTTATGCAACTTTAATGCCTGATAGAACATTGGAGTAATGAAGGCTGCCCTAGTCTTTTTGTGTGTGCGTGTTGATGAAGGATAAAAACACCTTTGAAAAGAAGAGATGCATGAAGTCCAAGTAAAAGAGGGAAAAAATGAAAAAACTTGCTAATGAATGAGACTTTATGTGATCTTTTCGAAGATTACTTGTTTATTACGAGTAATATGGTTACAAAACCATGTTCTTTGAATTGAAGGAGATTGTGATTCTTTTCATTCTAAGTGCAACTTTTACCAAATTGAGATCTGAAAGCTAAATGGAGTGTTAAAAAAAATTGTGTACATGTGTGGCAGTTTTGCTAAATGTTCTTAACTTGACCCCAGAAAAGGCAATGATGGAAAAAAGGAAGGACTATGTAATTTATATATGTTCTTGCACAACCCCCTGTTTTTTTTCTAATTTTTTTTTTTTTTGGAGGTGTGTTTAACTGATATAAAGGATGGAAAAGAGACCATTTCTAGGATTAGACGCGAGAGCCAAATAAAGACACTTCTAACTACCTATTGCCAAAGGTATTTTCTAGACTACCAAACAACCAGCTTTTTCTATTGGGGAGAATACTTCAACCATAACAAAACTCCTAATGAGGTAATTTCTTTATTGTTTGCATGACTTCTTCTTGGGTGATATTTCCCGAAAAAAGTAAGTGGATTTAATGTGAATCATTCGCCATTTATTCAACTTTTTAATATTTATTAACGGATGAACGATAAAGAGCTAGTCATGGGACTGCATGCCTTGTAAATCCTTGCAAAACATCTCATGACGTTAACTACTGCCTCTGTGAATAGACAAGGGAAAAGAGCAATAGCATTAGGCCCATCATAGGATAAAAGGGGTACTGTTCTTTTGTGGATTGAGTTGAATTAATCAATGCTAAACAAATTGTAAAAGACCTTAGGCAAGCTAGTTATTTAACTATTACCCTTTATATTTTGTAATATATCTATAAGATGGTTTAGCAATTCTTCTCTAAGATTTTATCTTTGTATAAAATCTTATCTATAGGCTAGGAACAACATTAATTACTCTACATTTTAAAGATTTTCTAAATGTTAACATGATATATGGATTTACTACAGCTGCTATGTTCAATGGCATGTGAGAATTATACTTGTCTATCCTTAATCTGATCTCTATACTAGAAAACATGTTGTCTAACGAAGATATAATGCTACTCAGAAGCAGTTGCATATATCAGACAATTGACGTTCTTCTCAGGGAAATCTATGCTTGCATTGCTGCACTGTACTTGTAGTCTGCTTTATCTTGTGTCAATTCACAGATATACACTATGTATTATTACCCTCTTGATCTGGAAATTCTTGTTTATCTACTTTTTTTTTGATTTTGTAGCTTGGAATGAAAGATGATGTTGAAATTGAGTGCATGATTGAACAACTTGGAGGTGATGGTATGAGTTCATCATTAAAGATGGGAAATTAAACCAGTGTTTTTACCTTAACTTGTGTCTTATATCAATAACTGGCAGTTAGCATAGACCTAGCTAGATCTGTACTTGATCTAAACAAATTTCACAAATTCATGTGAAAAACCAAAAGATTAATTGGGTTTTCAAATTTCTAGTACTTATATTATGGAGAGATTTACTGATTACTGCTCTGATATCAAGTGCACTACTTGGATTCTTTTGTATAAAATGTTGAATCTTGATTACTGTAGTTTTTAGCTTTCGTGAAATGCATGCCACTTTAAATAATTAATGAGCAAAGAAAAGCAACTTGTGGTTAATAAACTATTTTTCTTAAAGTTCAAACCATGCTATCAAGTTAGCTTCCAAAAGACAGCTGTGGTGGATAACTTCTTATTGGTCCCCATACTTCCCTGAATAAATGCTTTAGTGGTTGTCTGTTTGCCAACTCTTCTGATTATGTATAGATTAGCCTTGTGTTCTTTGGCTTTAGCTTTCCAGGTTATTCTTTGTGTTAATGTTGTGTTCTTCCATAATCACGCCTTATTGTATCAATATATTCACCGTAGTTCTTGGTAGATACCATTCCAAATTATGTGCTTGAAGCCCTGCACATCTAGTTACTACATGTGGCATCTAGATCTACATCTTTTTTGATTGAAGTAAAGTAATATGTATAGTAACTTTTTGATCTAGCATGTGATAGATAAATTGGACTGTCTTTTACACTAGTCTTTCATGTCCATATTCCTCCTAATCAGTAAAAAATGCAATATTGAAGCAAATTTGTTTAACAAACTTCTTACAGCATTTCGGCCTTCCCAATTTTATGCAGCCTAAACCTAGCACTCTGCTTCCTTTGTTATGCCTGATTGCCTCACTCATCTAAGTTTGATGCAACTTGAAAAAGTGGCAACTTTTAGAGTACCCCTTTTAACTGGCTTTTAGTTGGATATCTCATCCGCATTTGCAACACTAGCAAAAGGTGCTTATGTGCTCTCTTATGTTTAAGAGGAAGGGGTTAGGTGGATTGAGTGGTATAGAGGGCAAAAATATAAGTGAAAGGTTGTGGGTTTGAAACCTCCCACTTACACTAAAAAAATGAAAGCCTCTTCTCATGTATATCTCTATCACAACATGCTTCCTTACTTCTATAATTGCATAGTTTTTTGTCAATAGAGGAGGAAAATTCCAATTTATCACTTAATTAGCTTACTTTGATAAACAAATATAATAACAAACTAGAAATATAATAATAAACTAGAAAATAGTTTATCTGCAAGGCAAATTGCTAGTATACATACTTAGAGAGTATACATATAAAGAAAAATGTATCCACACATTTTAATGTAACATTTAGCTCAGTAGTTGTATGTACGCCAAAATATTGGACTAGACGTTTTGATTAAAGTTTTAATAGTCTTGGATTATCAAAATAGTGGATGTAGATTAAGTGTAGAAATTATATTTTGATATTTATTTAGTTTATTCATGTATAATCAAGATAAACATGGTATATTTTTTTGATTAAATATTCACTTTCTAAGAGTATAAAGGTGAAGTATGAATAAGTTGTTTAGTAAATGTGTTTAGTTTACTACAACAAAAAAAAAATACACTTTAATTACATGTCAGTTGTACTTAGATAGTCATAATAGAGAAGTAGAGTTTACTACTTATGTATAGTTACAAATTTTAGATAATAGTTTTCACTTTTTAAAATATCTAAGTTATTATAAGCAGCGTAATATTTTATTTTAAGTAGAGTTCAATCAATTAAATTCGCATACTCATTAATGTTTAATATGTATATTCTCTAATAATTTTACAGTTCTAACAATCTATATGAAGACAAGTTTTGGTGTAAGTGGGAGGTTTCAAACTCCACTTCTCTATTATCACGAAATTTTAGTTTATTGATTTTCTTTCTTCAGTTTTTTGATTTTTGCGTCTTCTTCTTTTTTTTTTCCTTATGTTTGAATATGTAGATGGCTTCTTTTTCATTTCTAGCAAATTGTTAATTCTGCATAGATTTTTAAATCTAATATTACTTCTATAGGACTGTGATAAGATCTAATCTGTCAAATAATTTTCTGTTACAAAAATACAGTCCAATTGCCCATGATACCATGTAAAAAAAATCCATCAATAATATATGCTTGTTTTATGGAAAAAAAATATGACTTTCACCTTATTGATAATTTTGTTATCCTAAAAAAAAAAAAAGATAAGCTTATGTTTTCCATTTGATTTATTACCCATTTCATTATTGTGACAGTCAATGCTTATAAGTTACCATTAACATTTTTGCCCTTTAAATGTTACATTTGTGGTATAAAGGACTTCTATGCATGAAATCTTCAACATCTTACTTAATGTTGCTTTTACATTTACTTAGGATAGAATGGATGAGAAGATTGGTGTTATCCTATAATTTTAAATATTATAAGTACTTTTCACTTGTCTTATACGTTTTAAAACTACATTTGCACCCCAAAAATCTGACAGCTTGTTAATGCTTTTTTCTTTTGAAATATAATAAGGTAGTATTGTCTATTCTGAAGTCAAACAAGATATGCCAATGAGAAAGGTATTTTTGGCATATTCAGAGAAGAAAATTTTGGAATATTTCTTGTAAATGACTCTTTACAGTGTAGAAATTAATATGTAGTTACATAGAAGCTCTAACATGTAATTTTTACGCATTTTTTATTTTTATTTTTTTGGCATATGTATTATAAGATCTCATGATAATTATTGTTCGATATTAGTAGTTATGGTAGGGTTTGAAATGGGGCCGAGCATTTTACAATACTAGGTTCGGCTAAGCTTGGGCTTAGAGTCAAGGTCCAACTAAAATACGAACTGAGTTTGGGCTTCTAAAAGCTCTGTTTGATTCAAGACTATCCCATGGATACACACACATTACTATAAAATATACTTATATTTTAATATACAATCACATATATATACATCCTAATGCTTATATACTATAAATGTATTATTTTTATACAAAATGCATGATTAGTAATTATTATCAGTTCTCAGTTTTTCATAAAAAGAGACTACTTTTTTCAAGTGCTTTGAGAGAATTGGATACAATTATTGTTGAAAAATTTTCATTTCATGTACTTTTTAATGAACTTTTATTGGTTTATACGTATGTTTAATATTGTAGAGTTCAAATTAGTTTTACTCCTTAATGGTTATAGTGACTAAATTATGGAAACTAACGAGTGATAGGTGATTAAATATTTGTAAACTAAGTATGAACCTTATATTTATTAGCCTAAAACTTATGACCTCAAGGACAGAACTAAGGGGTAGGAAAGAGCCTTGCCTTCTCAAACTTCTAGATATTCATGTTTTCTCCTCTTAGAATTTTAATAGTTTTGAAAAGTCTTATGCATTTAAACTAATTGTGCCCTCCTCCCTTCAAAAAAATTTTAAAAAAACTTTTGTTGATTTGGAAGTTTATATTCATATATATTTCGTCCTCTCAAACAAATATTTTTGGTTCCAGCCCTAACTTAGTACACGTTCCAAAACTCAAATGTTTTACATATTTCATGAGTTGAGTTCGGGCTTACAAGATTTCCATCTTGTTGTCTTAAAGAACTATGCTTCTTTTGACGGACACAATTATGGTAATGGTTTTCAAGTAACAAGATGTCTCCTACTTATTTTGTTTTGCATGAAACTTATTTTCACAAGTTTTTTACAAAAGAGAAAATGAAAATAGAATTAACATTTTAGAGTGAAATCAGAAATTCCACAATTGCCTGCAATAAATGTACTATCTAATGTTTTCACTAGGAAAGAAGATTGAGTTTTTGTTTTTGATACTATGGAGGTCATAGACCCATTAGCCAAATATTAACCATGGCCCAATTACATCTCAGCTTGGTATTTTCTTTAGATCAATTGAGGGAACTCAATACATAAAAAACTCAAGGTAGACTTCAAGCTCATATTTGCCAAATCATCTGCGCACATATTTGATATTTTGTTTTCTCTGCGCTCCAATTATGCATCAACTTTATGACCAAGGATTTTCCTTTAATTTATCTCTTTATTTGGACTAAATTAAATCTTTGCTATGTTTCTCTAGTTGATTTACTGAATTTTGGTGTATCATCATTTTTCCTATTCTAATGCTCATGTTTACTTGGGGGAAAAAGAAAAAATCGATGTTGGAATTTATGTTAAATTTTATTCATGGATAAATATTAAATAACACTAAATAACATCTCTCATCAATAGATTCTTTCTCAGCGGGATAATCAATAAAATCAAGTTGGGTGGCTTTGGTACTTTTACTTGTCCAAATGAGTCTAGCACCTTTCAGGAGTCATTGGAAACTGGTCCTCATTGTAGGAGAATAGATTCTGAGATTCTTCTATGCTGGTATTGAAATGAAAATATTAACAAGTCTCATGAAAATACTTGGAGAAGCTTTATCCGGTCAAAACTAATTATAACCAATTAATTGGTAAGTTTATAGTTGATTTTGGACCAACGAAAATACTATAATTGAATAAACAATGTCATATAATCTTATTTGGATTGTATGTAATGTAAAATTAATTAGTTCCACAATTTCATGTGGAATATTATGCAATAGTCCAAAACCAACTACTAGAATTGCTAAATTTTAGTCTTGAACTAATGAACATTTCTCAACTAATAGTACGAAGAAATTCAAAAATAGTTCGTCCACTCTAAGTACTAAAATTTGTGAGTGAATATTATAATTTGTAGTAACTAATTTCATAACAACATGATTAATATTTTCTTTAGTCTATACTACGATTGCACATCATTTATTCCCATTGACTTGTAGAATTTGTAGGTTTAGATTCATGACGGCAAATTTCTCTAGTCATAATAAAGGACAAAAAAAATCATCTGACAAAGGGAGTAACCTTTTGGACTATTTGGCATCAATGATAGTAGCATTAGCAAATTTCAATCATTAAGATCATCATATTCCACGCATATAACCACTTTTTCTTGTGTAAAAAAAAAGAAATAAAAATTCCAACTTTGGTGTGATTGCATTTTAAATATATAAAAATAAAAGAGAAAATTCCAATTTAAATATAAATGTCTCTCTCTCTATCTTGAACTCTGTATACAGAATCAAAAAATCGCTGCCTGTCCTGCCTTACAACCAGTGTTTTCAAACTCGGACCGGACCGGCCGGTTCGACCGGTTGAACCGGGAACCGGCCAGGCATCCGGTCCGAGTCAACCCTCAAAACCGGAAAGTTAAAAAACCGGTCAAAGCCGGTCAAAACCCGGGTTTGACCGGGTCTGACCGGTGAACCTTTGACCGGTTTTTTTTTTTTTTTTTTTTTTTTTTACCGTTAACCCATTTATATCCTTTCAAACTCACTTTTTAAGTTTTAGTAAATATGCTTTAACCTCTCATCATTTTAATAAAGTGTAAAATTAATCCAATACATTTTTTAAGTTACATTTCTACCTCTATATATATATTATATTCTTTAAGTCAATTTATTTATTAAATATAAAATTCTCTAATTTATATATAAAGTCATAAATTACCAATTTAAGAAAAATTTTTATATATATAAAGTTAAAAACTACCAATTTGAGGGAATTTTTATATATTATTTTTTAAGAAAATTTTTTTATATACTATTTTGATTATATAATATTAATATATATATTTATGACATATTTATGACGTCATCCGATTCGACCCCCGGTTGAACCCGGTCGGACCCATCGACCCCTGACCCCTGAGCTCGGCCGGTTCGATGCCCGGTCCGAGTCTGAAAACATAGCTTACAACCACCCTCTTACACTAGCGGACCACCACCTATCAACGTCGCCTTTAACATCAAGTTAGTCTATAACTCCTCTAGTTTTTTATATCTTTAATGATAGATTTAAACGAGTAATTTTGATTGCACATGGTTGAATAAGCATCAATGATTTACACACATAAATATTTGGATAGAACATTCCTTTTTTTTCTTTTTGTGGATTGTTTTGTCTAAAACTTACTCTAGATTGCTACAGTTATTTTATGGCACTTGACTATTTAAAAGTGTTTTAAGAATATTTTAATGTATTTTTGTGTTATGGTTGTAGAACTTCTCCGATCCACCACCCAACCCCACAATTTCCTCCTACGATTGTAAAACTTTTTCAATTTTCCACGCAACCCATAATCTCCTCCCATGGTTGTAAACCTTCTCTGATCTCCCGTTCAACCCTATAATCTCTCCTCTTTTCTTCCCACTTCTATCTGCCTTTCTTCCCTCTTCTCCTACTCTTTGCGTACCCTGTCTATCACTCACCAATCTCCTCTTGTACCCTCATTCCATCCCTCACTCTTTTCCTTCTCCTTTCTTTCCGAGTTAAAACTAGATTAGGGAAAAAAAAATTTTTGTATTCATCAAGGATAGGATATACGAGACTGCATCATGTGACTCAACAAAAATCCCTAATTGAGCCAAGAATCAATGAGAACCCCTTATGGATTTGATACACCTCTTTTTTTTTTTTACATTTTTTATATTCATTTTTTTTGTGATTTCCACCTTGCCAACATATGATGTGCATTTTAGACGTGTTTATTTAAATGGAAAAGATACAATTTTTACTAAATTAAATTTACTTAACGTGCATTCCAGTATTATATATTGTAAAAATTGAATCAATCATTGGATATTTCACCATGCTAGTTTATCCAAGTTGTATCCTTGATTAAAAGTGTTTGAAATATTTTTGGTATATTACTTGTTCATTTATTATGATGTAATATGGGTAAAATAAAAAAATTAATTGAAGAAAGGTATTTAAATCTATTCACCATCCGACTTAGCTTTTTTATATCGGGAAACTTTTGAAACATAAAGATGGGAATTATATCATCAAGTAATCTAGCCTAAATATTATCAAACACAAATATATACTTCCGCTTAAACTATTTAAAAGTATTTAATTGATGCCACATGACACTTACCTAAGCATCTTTACAACTACAATATATTTTTATTAACAAAAAAAAGTTTGGACAATTTCAACTCTAATCATTATCATAGGTCAAGATATTTGGAAATAGTCTTGAACTAATGAACATTTCTCAACTAGTACTATGAAGAAATTCAGAAATAGCTAGTCCACTCTAAGTACCAAAACTAGTGAATGAATATTATAATTTGTAGTAATTAATTTCATAACTACATGATTAATATTTTTTTAGTCAACACTGTGATTGCACGTCATTAAAGAACAAAAAAATCATCTAATAAAAGAGAAAAACCTTTTGGACTATCTAGTAACGATGAGTGCAACATTACCAAATTTCAATCATTAAGATGGTCATATTCCATGTATATATACCCACTTCTTTTTTTTTTTTTGTGTGTAGGAAAAGAAATAAAAATTCTAACTTGTATGGTCACATTTAAATATATAAAAATAAAAGAGAAAAGTCCAATTTAAATATAAATCTCTTTCTCAATCTTGAACTCCATATAAGAACCTTAAAATCGTCGCTTGTCCTACCTCACAACCACCCTCTTACACCAGCGGACCACCTTCTCATCCACTGGGATGGTGAAATCAAAAAACCCAATGATCAATGGAGAAAAAGTTCCTATCCAAATTCTTGATTTGGACACTAGCACTGAGTACCAGGTGTTCTTGACAAAGCGTTCAAATCGTGACATGTTTTTGATCCAAGGAAGCTAGTTTAGGGAGTTTGTTGCCAATAGAAACCTGGCTTCTGGAGTGACTATTGGACTGTAATGGGACAAGACATCTGAAGCCCTTCGTGTATCGATTTTGGACTTCATTTGAATATTGGAAGTGAAAGATCAACTTGTGTTTCCTCTTTCTTTTTTCTTTTTTTTTTCTCTTTTTTGTTCTTGGGTTTGAGAAGGAAAAGGGGGAGTCGATGTCTAAATGTTGTTTCTTTGTTTTTCTTTTTCCTTTTTTTTTTTTGGGTGGCGGTGGAGAGTGGTGTTGGCAAAATATTAAGCTGTAATGAAATATCTGTTGAATATGTATCTGAACAAAGTCTCCATTGAAACCATTTAAGTTTATATATCTATCTATTAGTTCAGTTTCTTCTATTTATTCAAGCTAAAAAGCTAAAGACGTGCATAAACCATAGCATACGATGTCGACGTTACTATTAATTTAAGCCATTAAGAATCATTAAATCTGGTTTTCGTAAAATCTTTTACACAAATTCTATTGGCCTGATATGTTCATCTTATTTTTGATTATCGACTATCTACATACTTATAATGAAGACATGAATTTTTTCTAAAATTTTATAAAACATCAAAAAGAAACAAAGGAAGAAGATCCTAGGTGGGAGGAGTAATTAATCTTCTAGTACCTGAAAGTCAAAATTTGACAGCAATAGAACTTTCGGGTTGGAAAAAGTATGATGAATGTTGAAGTATTAGCACAATTTCATTTTAGTTTTCATGCAAATTTAACCCTCTAATCATGACACATTAGGTTTAGGGTGTTGTCCTCTATTGGCATTTTAGATGGTTATTCTGAAAAATTAAGTTCACTAAACTGTACATTTCAGAATCATGTATTGAAAATACTAATAAATCATAGAACTGCAATTTCAAGAAACTATCTATTTTTCTTTTTAGTTTTTGTGATCCACGTCAAGTAAAAACCTAGTGATTAATTAGCTAGTTCGACAAACCCTGCTCAATCTCATCCTACCATGGATGGCTCACAATTGCTCTCATAACCCTATTTATTATATATACATGAAGTTATTACTAAGAATTAACGAATTTTAGCATCACCCATAATTGTTTTTGTTTTCGCTTTTTTGTTGGTAGTTAGTTTGCAAAATACCTTTTTCATTCTCTTCTAAGGAAAAGTAAATTCATTTTTGACGTATGCTTCCATCCTTGCCATACCATGCTTTGATCTCTTACTAAATTTTGTGGTTTTAGTGCACCATGAAGACATTCATTAATTTGTTCTCAAAAGACTTCTTTTATAGCATTTTTGTGATGATAAGCTTAGAAAAATAATTATGAAACCTAACTTTGAATTTATCATAAGTTGTACAAGGCTAATGACAATCTTTTAAATATTAATAAAAGCAATAACAAATTAGAGTATGACATGAATTATCAACATGAAAGCTTGGATTCCAATTTAAAAATGTAGCAATTACCTCGGTGTTTTGAAAGTTATAATATTAGGATGAAACTATCTGACCATTATTGTGACATAGTAAATATAAGAAAATTATCGATGCTCCTCATAGATGAACATCATAGTTTATTATGTTTATGTCTTAAAAATCAAATAAAGGTGGAATTAATAGCACTATAGTAAAATGCAAGGGCTGATACAATATCCAATTTAAAGGAAAAAGGTTGCATAACGTTAAACAAAAATAAGGAAAAATGTACCATTAAAGTTTGGTATTATTATTATTTTACACCGAGGAAAGGAACAAAAGAGATGAATCGTCCTTTATCTCTATCTTGCAATTGACTCGAAGATAAACTTATTAGAAAAATAGGTTTTTAATCTAATAAAAATTACATGTGTTTAACAATCGATGGTTCTTTGACTATATCTCGTTTTCAAATGGTTGTTACAATGCAATGGCCTTACAAGAGAAAGAAATTAATGTAAAACAGATTTCCATTACTGCCTACTAAACAATTTAATGGTTCATTGACGTTCAAGTCAAGTTTTTGGAATCAATTGAGGCACCACACCATTCTACTACAGCATAAAAGCAGCTTTCCTTGCTCTGTTCTTTACACCAAATCATCCCAAAGAAAAAATAGAAAGAGAGAGTGTGTATGTGAGAGTGTGTGTGTGTGTGAGAGAGAGAGAGAGAGCTGAGAAGATAGTGTTTTCTGAAAGTGGTGAAATGTATGTTCTACCATTTTATGAAAGCAAAAGAGAGAGAGGAAGAAAATAGAAGCCGTGGCCTTCAACTTGGCCGTGCCCGATGTGAAATTGTGGGTAGAAACAATAGTTCTCCACAACTCTTGTACTTATTCCCATGGAAAATCAAGAAAGTAATCAAAGACCATGACCTAGAATATCAAACTGATCTGGAATTAAATACCAAACAAGTGAACGAACACCCTCTCCTCCACTGGGATGGTGAAACCAAAAACCGAATGACCAATGGAGAAAAAGTTCCTATCCAAATGCTTGATTTGGACACTAGAACCCAGTACTAGGTGTTCTTCACAAAGCGTCTGAATCGTGACATGTTTTTGATCCAGGGAAGTCGGTTTAGAGAGTTTGTGGTCATCAGAAACGTGATTTTTGGAATGACCATTGGATCGTATGGGGACAAGACAAGACACCCGGAGCCCATCGTGTATCAATTTTGGACTTCATTTGCACATTGGAAGTGAAAGATCAACTTGTGTTTCTTCATTTTTCTTTTCTCTTTTTTGTTCTTGGGTTTGGGAAGGAAAAGGGGGAGCCAAAGTATAAATGTTGTTTCTCTATTTTTATTTTTCCTTTTCCTTTGGGGGTGGAGAGTGGTGTTGGCAAAATATTATGCTCTAATGAAATATCTATTGAATTTGCATGTGACCAAAGTTTTTATTGAAACCATTTAAGTTTGCATATCTGTCTATTTGTTCTATTTCTTTTATTTATTCCAACCTAAAAAGCTAAAATGTGCACAAACCACAGCATTCGATATCGACGTTATTATTAATTTAAGCCATTACGAATCACTATATCTAGTTTTCATAAAAACTTTTACAAGAATTCTTTTGCCTAATATGTTCATCTTATTTTTGATGATCGATTATGCACATACTTATAATGAAGTCATCAAAAATTTTATAAAACATCAAGAAAAAGGAAGAAGATCCTAGGTGGGATGAGTAATTAATCTTCTAGTAACTAAAATTTTGATATTAATAGAACTTTTGGGTTGGAAAAGTATGATGAATGTTGAAATATTAGCACAATTTCATCTTAGTTTTCATTCAAAATTTAACCCTCAAATCATGACACATTATGTTTAGGGTCTTGTAATAGTTACTCTGAAATTAGGTTTACTGCACTGTACATTTCAGAATCATAATTTCAAGAAATTATCTAATTTTCTTTTCAGTTTCTGTGATCCATGTCAAGTAAAAGCTTCATGATTAATTAGCTAGTCTGATAGATCTTGTTCAATCTCACCCTACAGTGGATGATTCACAATTGCTCTTATGACCCGACCCTATTTGTTAGTCATGCATGAAGTTATACAAAGAATTAACGAACATTGGCCTCACCCTTAAAGAGGTTTTGTGCTTCTTTTCTTTTTTCTTTTTGGTTGGTAGTTAGTTTGCAAAAATACCTGTTTCATTCTCTTCTAGAGAAACGGTACTTCATTTTTGACATACGCTTCCATCCTTGCCATACCATGCTCTATCTCTTGCTAAACTTTATGGTTTTAGTGGACCACGGAGAAGTTCATTAATTTGTGCTCAAAAGACTTAATTTATAGCACTATTTTGACAATAACTAAGAAAAATAATATGAAACCTAATTTTGAATTTGCCAAAAGTTGCATAAAGCTAATGACAATCTTTTAAATATTAATAAAAGAAATAACAAATTGGAGTATGATATGAATTCTCAATATGAAAGTTTGGATTCTGACTTGAAAACATAGCAATTACCCTGATATTTTGAAAGCTACAATATTAGGATAAACTATCTTAACATTATTGTGATGTGGTAAATAAGAGGATATTGTCGATACTCCTGATAGATGAACATTGTAGTTTATTATGTTCATAGCTTGAAAATCAAATAAAGATGGAAATAATAGCACTAGGTAAACTTTTTTTTTTTGTCAAAGCTAATGGCAATGTTTTAAATGTTAATAAAAGAAATAACAAGTTGGAGTATGACATGAAAAGCATAGAATTTTTTAAGAAAAATAAGACAAAAATTCAGAAATAATTTTCGTATCTAGAAATTGTTACATTTGGGAATCATATTCACATGCAAATCACTCACTTGATACTAGTGATATGGAACTATCGCATTTGACATTATGGTTAATTAGAAAATCACAGGGAGCAACATTAGGATAAAACAATCTTAACAATTGTGCAACACAAAGAAGCATCTATGCTTTAGCTAGATAGACTTGCAACTACGTTGTTATATGGTGAAATAGGTATATTTATAGACATAGTACAGCTTCAGTTAACTTGGTTTGCTTTTAAAAAAGATTACACATAAAAGGCTGAAGAAAGGAATTGAAATAAACAAGATAAAAGTGTTACAAGATTTACTTGTGTTTACCCCAAAGGAAAGCAGTAAAATGATGAGCCATCTGTCATTCTATCCTTCCATCTAACTTGACGATCTACTTGCTTAAAGATTAGTCTGTTAAACACATATGGACTCAGTGTTCTTGGCAATCAATGCTTCTTTGACTACTATCTATGTTTTTTGAAATAGTTGTTAAAGATAATAGGCTTATATGGAAAGAAATAAAAGCAAAACAGAATTCCATTTGTGCCTGCAAAAAATTAATGGCTTATTTATTTTCCAGTCATATTATCACAATCTCTTAATGGACCTCACCACCCTAGTACAATATAAAAGCAGCATACTTGTTGCGATTTTTCTCCACAAACAAAATTCAACCCAAAAAAAAAAAAATAGTCTTTCCATTCTCTATTTTCAAACGATGGAGAAATGTGTCTATTACCATTTTCTGGAAACAAAAGAGAGAGAGGAAGAAAACAATAGGCATCATAGTCTTGACCTCCGCCTTTATGAATTTGAAGTTGTGGAGAAAAACAATCATAAACCACAACTCTTACACTTATTCCCATGGGAAATTATAAAAGTGATCGCACCTCAGGACTTGGAATTTCGATATGGCATTGACTTAAACGCTGGACAAGTGAAAGAGCATCTTCTCATACATTGGAATTTCGAAACTAAGCAGCGTATCGTTCGTGGGGATCAAGTTCCTTTTCTGATGCTTGATATGGATACTAAAACTAAGTATCCACTGTTTTTCAAGAAATGGTCTGATCGTGAAAGATACATGATACAGGGTCATGGGTTATTGGAGTTTGCAGCAAATAGAAATTTAACTGCAGGCATGACCATTGGAATGTATTGGCACAAGAAGTCAAGAATTCTTCGTTTGTCAATTTTGGACAACTAGTTGATGTTGAAAATGTGGCATCAAATAATATTTTTATATTTTTATCAATCAGTAGATCTGCCTAAACAATGTTGTGACCATATGCAAATATGAAGTGGCAGAAATATTATTCTCTAATGAAATATCTCATGAGTTTTGTGAGAAAAGTTGTGAAATATCTAAGTTCCTGTTTCTATATCCATTTATTTGTCCTGATACTGCTAGGTGAAAGTTAGCTAGAATGCCATAGATTTGATTGTCACAATATTCACAGTCAACAATACTATTAGTTTGAGCTTTAAGAATACTCATTGATTCTTCAAGTGTTCTTACCATATATGATTTATGTGATGGAAAGCTTACTAATCTACTATAATATAAATTTTCAATATTTGCTACGTGAAGGAATTTGTGTTATATTAGTCGTACTTTAATTAGTTCATCAACTATCTATCTAGTGATGCAAAATTTCTAATCACTTCATAAAAGACAGATATTCTTGTTCTAAACTTGCCCTAAAAAAAAAAAAAAGTGACTACATATGGTCTCATTCAGAACCAAAAGATAAAACTTCCTTAGACTGACGTGATAGTGTCAATTCACCCTTTTACTTGACAGCTAGAAAATCCACAAGATTATTCAAAAATTAACAAATGAATTGTAACCAGCTGCAATCACATTTTTAGCCACAAGGCTTCGTCTGGATTCTACTTGTGTCAGCCTGATGGAAAAGGGCCCATTTGCCCCCTTTGGTACGTTGTATGTGGTACGAAACACTTGTTACATCGGAAACCGCTGGTTGGATCCCACCGCGGTTCGATCTCCACAGAAGCAAGGTCTCCATCACCATTTTCGTATTCAATTGCAGTAGAAAAGTAGAATGGATTGGAACCCGGGTCGACTTTGAACACAGTGTTCTGACTAGGATCATTGATGAACTGAAATCAAAATGAGCAGGATCATTGTTGCATGCACCGGGAAAATCATCTGTGATCCTGCCTGGAGACCCAGAGCACGCTTCATAGGTCTTTGCCGCAACCTTTGCCCCCTTTAAATAGGGCTTGGCTTCCAGCAGCTATATTGCTTGAAAGAGGTTGCTGAGCAATATCATTTCGATTTCCAAATCCACATGCTCCAACACCTCCTTCATAAAACGCTGCTACCGCCGGTGAATAACCGGCTAGAGTTACATTAAGCGACCCAACGCTTCTGCTAGAACAAAAACTGGACAAACATGACATGATAACGAAAAAGGCAGACAAAAACCAATTTTTGAGAGCCATGCGGAATATTCGTTGTTGGAAGAATTATTTGAGAGTGCTGGAAATTTATTTGTGAGAAAAATGTTTTATTGAATGGATGTTAAGCAATGAATCTTTGTAATATGGCATATAGAGTAGTTTTGGATTTCAATGGGCACTCAAACCAAATTAAAAAAAAAATAAACAGTTTTATTATCATAAGAGAACAAAGATAAAGATAAGATAGTCTTCTAATGATGTCATATTAGTTTTGACATTTCGTTGGCCCAAAAAAAATGAATTTACCGATAGTTTCTACGTTATATGATGAACGAACAGGGAGATGATACCTAATGAAGTAGGACAATCTAGATGCAAGCTATACAAGTTAATTGTGAAGTGCTCAGTCCAAGCATCAGTTGGATTGCACCCAAAAAAAAAAAAAAAAAAAAAAAGAAACCAGTTTATTCTTACATATTAAAGTATCCGGATTTAAGATTTTATCAATTTGCAATTTCCACAACAAATTGCCAGAACTGTTAGTGTTTTATGCACACTTGACCTATGTACAAATTAAACATATATAATTATGAAAAAAAAGAAAACATGTATAATTACGAAAAAAGAAATAGATGACAGGATAAAAGTAAAACCAAGAAGGGCAAGTTATGAAAATATATTTCTATTGTTAGAGGCTCATTCTTTATCAGATTATCTGGCATTATTTGAACCCTTGTCATAACTCATAAAGATAAAAAGGAAAGTTCAAAATAGTGACCAAAAGATTAAAGTCAAATCCCTTTCTCTATTATAATCAGTAGCAATATGAGATATCTTCATACTTATCTGCAAAATTGTTTGGGAGTGAAGTTTTTTGGGTATTTGTATAAAACTTAACTGTAGCTTACTGTAGAAGTTGTAGAAAAAATTTTTGAAAGTGAAGCTTTTTTCATATTTTGAGGATGGTATATTAAAAACTTTGGGAGTTTTTTGAGAATTCTTGCAGATAACATAGGAAACAAACAAGTTTTATACAAACTTGCTAAAAATTTGCGTTAAAACTTTGGAAGTTTTTAAAGAGTTCCTGTAGCAAGTAAAAAACTAGTAACATACAAATTTGGCAAAAATCTCAACTGCTAAACAAGGTTCTAAACCTACTGCTTTGGTAGTGCATCAAACTATTCGCTTGAACTTTTATATTAAAAACTCCTTTATACCATCTATAAGTTAGTTACAAAAATATACATATAAAAATATTTTGAATTGGCATTGATTTACAAAAATATAAGCTGATAATTAGCAAAATTAAGCTAATATTTCAAAAACTCAGATGAACAAGATTTTTTTTGCAATCTTATTTTCTTTTCAACTGAATTAAAAATGCACTGATGTATTCAATTTTAAATTCCTGTATTGAAAAGTAGATAGATATGATTAATAATTCTTGATTACTTATTTTCCATCTTCACACATAGTTAAAAAAGTAATATATGTACCTAGATAATACAAGCAAAAGGAAGTCAAGGCTAACAGTAACGTAACAATAAAATGAATAGCCCTTTATCTGTTTAGATTCCAAACTTATATACTTATCTATCTCTCCCTAGTATGAGACCCACTTCCGGACTTCTTGCTCGCATCTATATCAATTCTAATTATCAGCTTAATTTTGGCAGTAAATAAGAGAGGAGAGAGAGGGAGGAATAAAGGAGGAAAGGGAAGAATGTAAGGAAAAGTGTTATTAAATTTTGAACACTCTAACTGATTCGACTAGTTTAATCAACAATCGACCGGGCTATTATCTGAGCTAATACTAGAATAAGGTAGGGAATAAATTAGTCTTTTGTATTTTGTCAAGAATAGGATATATGAGACTGCATTTATGCGACTTGATCAAAACTCCAGTTAAACCGAGAGTCGATGAAAACCTGCAAAAGATGGTTTTGAAAACTTTTCTGTTTTTTTTTTTTTATGTTAACTATATTTTCTCGTGATTTCCACTGCCTTGTCAACACATGATATGTAGAAGCATTTGTTTAAATATAAAGTTTTGTTTTCTACTAAATTAAATTTACTCTATGCGTTTTTCTATATCGTACATAGAAAAATTTGAATCCTATCAGTGAGTATTTTATTTGATTTATAATTTTGACATCCCTTCATCATACTTGTTTATCCAATTTGTATCCTTGATGAAAAATTATTTGAAAACATTTTTCAGAATATTATTTATGCGCTTACTGTGATGTGATATGTATAAAGATAAAAAAATTAGTTGAAAAAAAATGTATTTAGGTTCTCAAATCGAATTAAAGTTCAATTCTAATTAGTCCCCTTTTTCTTTCCTATGCTTCTCTCTTTCTAAACATTGCAAAGCCAGAAAAGTTTATTATTACATTCCCATCTGCCATTACAAATGTTAAAATCTGAATAGCTATTATAATGACATTTTTTTATCACTTTAATTTAGAAAATATGTCTATCTCCTTATTTTGCCTTAAAACCATAATTAATGACCAATAGATATGGATTCTCTTCTTGATAACAAGAACACGCATTAGTGATAAAATAGCAACAAGTGAACTCCTAATAACTCATAAAAGGCAACTACATGTTTGAGAAAATTTCAAAAACGAGAATGTTTAGTTTCTAAATAAACAAAAGTTTCTTGCAACTTCTTAGGTGGTTTTTCCCTTTTTGTCTCACATACGGATTAAATAATTGGATTCAAATATTAAAACCAAGGGTTTCTATTGACAATTCTAGTGAATACAATTCAATGAAGGTTAAATTAACCAAGTCCAAATGTACTTTAAGATTAATTTTAGTTGCCTATAGCATTGGAAATAGAATTATTAGAGTTCTTCTATTTACTTAATAATTAAAAACTATAAAGTACAATGGTAAATTATGGATAAAATTATCTTTGATAAAATAGAGGGACTATATACATCATGGAGATCCACTAGCAAGGTATGACATTGTTTAAAAGCCTATCATGTAATGAAGTGTTGATATTAATATGTAAGGTGAATATAACTAAAATCCTAGTGTTCACTATTGGGAGGTGATTGAGAAAAGATCAGACACATCTAACTAGAATTGTTCCCATGGGAGATCAAAAAGGTCCTCAAAGCCAGTGATTTGAGTCTTGATGAAGGACTTGAGTTATTTACTAAGGTTTGGGATTATATAGTCCAACATTTGAACAATTTGGTAGCCACAAATATGATCAACTGCGGGGAACAAATTCCTATTAAGATAGATATGTGACAAGGACCTCAATATGGAGCATAATGTATCTTTGAGAAACGCAACAAACTCAAATAAATTCTACATTCAAGGACTTTGTTTCTCAGAATTTGTATCAAGGTGATGAAACTTGAGAGAAGGCACAATGATTGGCATGTACTAGGATAACAACTCATCCACTCTTCGTTTTTCTATTTTGGATAGTCACTGGGTTCAATTTAAGTAAAATTTAACTCTTCTGAATTCAATACTATCTGTAATTATGCTAAAAAGCAACTATATTAAACTTCCCCCTTCTTCTAAATGTAATCTAGTTTCCTTGTTATATCCAACTTACTTATTAATAAAAAAGAAGTTAAATTTTCCTTTTATTTAGGCTTTATGCATGTATTTAAGGTTCTTCAAATGCGCCTATTGCATGAATTAACTTGATTCTTCGACTATCAAGGATGTCAGTGCTTAAGATGATAATAGTGACACAAGGTATATGATCTGGTCTTTAGTTTTACCATTGAAAAATTAAAAAGAAAAGAATAAGCTTGTGTGTATGTGAGAAATATTATGAGAACCAACCATACTGTGTCTACTCTACTAGTTGCTTTTGAAAATTATATAATTCATCCTACTTGATCAATGTCAGTAGTGGAATTCTAAGGGTAAGTCTCAAAGTATAAAAATTTTGCCAATATACCAGTCCTCTAGAACTGTTAGTCATTTACAACATATTGTCAAAGAAATAATAAAGTAAAAGGGAAATAAACAAATAAAAGCAGCTCAAATTCAATGTTTAGTTAACCATAAAATAAATTATTCTTTATCTTCTAGACTAAATTTTTATCGTCATCCTATTTGTCGTGGGATAAACATCGACCACATAGCCTATTCGAACTACCTATTTGAACTATTATTCCTATTTACAATGTTAGTTCTAATAACAATTTTTACACATAAACATAAATGTTTCTAGGAAATTCTCATAATACTCTATGATAATTACTTGGAGCATGACCTAGTCTTGAAAAGGACCATAAATTCATATATAATTTATTTGGAAAGATGTTGGTTCACAAAAACAGTGGCAAGACAACATCTAAGAGAAGGCAAAATGATTAGGATGTATTGGGATAAAACCTCATCAAGTCTTCAATTCTCTATTTTTAACCATATCTAGTACTAAGTTAAATGATCAAGCTTTTGTTTCTGGTTTGAGTTTCAATAGCTTCCGTAATTTATCAAGCATGCAAGTACATAATATCGTGATTTTGCTCTCATACTTCCCACTACTAGTGTGTCCAATTAAACCCCCTATCATGCTCCAATAATGCAAATAAATTATCATCAATATATGGCAAATCAATTAGTCTAAATGTTAATAATATTCTTATATATCATCACAATAAAGTATATTCATCTTGCTAGGTAGATCGAACAATTTAAGATATTATTACCAAAAGTGATTACAGGCTTTGACGAAGGCTAGATTTCTCATTTTTAGTCCGATTACAAAATAAATAGAAATGAAATTAATTTTTCATATACAGCGGTGGTAAATACTCTAACGTAGCTTTTTTTTTAAGCTTAAGTTCCTTTGATTTTATCAAGCTTAGCAAGTGCACTATGTAACTCGCAATATTAATTGAAATAGTTAGTCAAATTTTATTTGGATTATTGATTCGAAAAATTTACCAGTTAAAATTAGAAACTTTAAGGAGCTAGTGTGTTTAAAGCTAGTTTAATGGATAAGTCGGAGAACTACAATTAGGGTACATATAAATGTAAATGACTAGAAAAATGAACCTACTTTATAGTGTTTGAGTGTGCATTTATTTTTCAATCAAGTTCAGAATTGAGTTTAAGTCTTGGCAGACCAATTCGCAAGTCAATACAAGCTTTTTATCGAAAGATAATCGTATATTGAACTCCAACAATTTCATTTATTTACCAGATGTATATTTCAAAATATTATGTTCATCAAGTTAACTTGGCTGCGCATTTTTTTAGAATAATTTGATTTGATTAGTTGATAGATATAATTATGCTACATGGATTTCAAGTAAGAAGCAAACGGAGATAGAATTAACGTCTAAGATTGAGATCAGGAATTTCAGTGTTACCCATAACTAATGCTTTTACAACAAAAAGATTGAATTAGGTACTTTTTTATTTGTATACAATGGAGGCCATCAGCCACATTAACCTAGGGCCCAGCTACATCTCGGTTAGGTATTCTCTGCAGAGTAATTGTGGGAACTTGAAAGTTGATACATACGAAAAGCTCAAGGTAGACTTGAAACCCAACCTTGTTTGGCAGTTGAGTTTTTTATCAGGTTTGTATGCTACTAATTTTTTACCTGCTTTTGCTACAGGAACTTTAAAAAACTTTCAAAGTTTTAATGTAAATTTTTAGCAAGTTTGTATAAAACTTGTTTGTTTCACACATTATTTGCAAGAATCTTTAAAAAACTCCCAAAATTTTTAATATAACACTCCCAAAACACATAAAAAACTTCACTTCAAAAATTTTTTCTACAACTTTTACAGTAAACTACAGTATAGTTTTATACAAACTCCAAAAAAACTTAGCTGCCAAACAAGGCCATTTGCCAAATCATCCGGACACATATTTCTTTCGCCAGCTATGTATCACTATGACTGAAGATCTTTCATTAATTTGTCTCTTTATTTAGACCAAATGGAAATATATCTTCGTTGGGTTACCTTGCTCAATTTTACCAAATTTTGATGTATCATTTTCCTTCTTTCTATTATGATGTTCTTTTTTATTCGTGGGGAAAAAGAAAAAATTGATGAGTAGAATTTTTGGCTTTACAAGCATGTTACGTATATACCTCAATTTTTTTTTATTTTTTCACTTTAATGCTTTTATTGTCAATTCTAACCCAACGAATCACTAGCTGACGGAGGATTTCTAATGGCTATGACACAAGGAAGACTATAAGTTGTACCCTGTAGATGAGTTTGTCCGTAATTGTCCACTTTTGCTCTTACAATTATTTTCAAAAAAAATATGAAGAATTATCTTAGCCTTGTCCCTGATCAAATCTTCCAAAAATGACTCAATCCAATTCTAGCGCAAATTCTAATTTTGATCAACTCATAATCCATGGCATACTTTATTTCAGTATTTGAATACAAAGAAAGAAAATCCAGCATCCAACAAACAGTTGTGAAAATATTTGTTTACATTACTTTCCTTTTCAGCAACGTGCATTCATGGGTAAACATTAGATGTTCTCCCGTCAATAGATTCCTTCTTAGCAAGACACTAGATGAGATCAGGTTGGATAGCCTTGGTACATTTCTCAACTAGTAGTATGAAGAAATCCATAAATAGTTTAGACACAGTTATTTGATTTATTTTCCTACTTACATCATCAACACGTTTTTCAATCACCTTTTTATCTCACATACATCACATCAAAAAAGTGCTACAGTATTTAGATAACCAAATAATCCCAAATAATCTACTATCCAAACATTGTAATTAATTTCATGGCCAAATGATTAATTATTTTTTTGGTCTACACCATGATTCCACATCATTTATTCTACTTTGGACCTCAAGAATTTGGAAAGTACTTATTCCTATTGACTTGTAAAATCTATATGTTTAGGTTCAAGATGTGAATTTCTTCGATTGTAACGAAAAAACAAAAAAGATCATTAGATAAAAAGGAAAGAGCTTTTGGACTATCTAGCGGTGAGGATAGCATTCTGAAAATGCAACCGGTACATTGGCTGTATTCCACGCATATAATATAACCACTCCTTTTCTTTTTTGGTGTAAAAAAGAAAATAAAAATTTTAAGTTTGGTGTGGTAGCTTTTTAACATATAAAAATAAAAGAGAAAGCTCCCATTTAAATATAAGGGATAATTTCAGAAACCTACCCTGAGGTTTCTAACTATTTCACTGACCTCCCCCGTAGATTTCAAAATTACACACACCTCCCTTGAGGTTAAGTGTTTGGTTGCACAATCAACCCAAGTTAAAAAAAAGACACTTAAGAAGGTATTTTAAGAAGACAGATAACAATTTGTTCTCACAAATACCCTTTTGGAGCTATATAATGTGTATTAGTAAACCAACAAAAAACTAATAAAAATCACAACATAAATTAGTAAAAGTGAGGGGATGTTTCTAAAATGAGAAAAAGTTGTTAGCATTTAAGTGCAGCACCGGCTAGAATTGCAACGGTTACATTTACACATCTTTGCAATATCATGTAAAGGTATGAGCAATCCTCAAGGAAGAACACATTTTGTGTTTGAGCATCAATATTTGTAGTTGGAAAAAGTAATCTGCTCCAACCATTTTTGCAAGCTAATATTGAAGTAAAGTTGCAGAATCTATGACATTTTCAAGTTACAAAGGGGAGTAATGGAATTCCTCCACATCATTCAGTATAAAAAACAAGTATTGCATATGTAATAGGAAGGCAATAGTAAAAATCTCAGAGAGTGAAAAAAATCTAGACAAACTGTATTTTGTTATATAAAATACAAATTCTAATCATAATTTTAGTCATTAAAAAAGTCCACGCAACTTAATTGTACCTTAAGCACTAATTTGTTATGCATTAGCCTTCTAAACTTCATTTACTCATGGGTATAGCAGTAATTTTGCCCCATGTGATGTAAGGAGCTAGGCCCATATCTCTGTCAAGGAAAGGTCAGTGTAATTTTGAAACCTGTACGGGAGGTCATTGAAATAGTCGGAAACCTTGGGGGAGGTTTTTGAAATTATCCCTAAATATAAACCTCCGTCTCTATCTGAGCTCCCTATTCCGAGCCTTAGAATCACTGCTCTGCTCACAACCCTTCTCTTGCACCGGTGGTTCCATCACTTGCAGAGTTAGCTCCAACATCAAGTATTCAAGTTAGTCTGCAATTCCTTTAATTTTCTATCCTTTAGTGGTAGATTTGAATGTTAATTTTGATTACCCTCAATTGAACAAGCATTAATGATTCACACACACAAATATTTGGATGGGTTTTCTTTTTGGTTCTTTTCAGGGATTGTCTATCTAAAATTTACTCTAGATTATTGGAGTTATTTTTTTTTGGAATTTTTAATGTTTAAAAATGTTATAAAAATATTTTTAGGGTGCTTTGCATTTTGGAGGTAGAACTTCTCCATTCCGCCACCCAACTCCACGATCTCCTCCATTCTCTTCTTCCCACTCCTCTCTACTTTCCTTTCATTTTCTCCCACTCTCTCCCTATCCCACCACCCATCAACCTCCTCTTGTCCCCTCTTTCCATCCTTTATCCCTTTCCTTTTACCCTCTTCTTCCTCTACTACTAATCTGCCAACCCTTCCTTCCTCTTCCTTTTCCCTCTTACTTCTTTCCCATCTAGACCAGATCGAGCAAGAGTGATGGCCACAAAGAAAAGAGGAGAGAGAGAGAGGAAGGAATAAAAGATAAAAAGAAAGAATGTGATGGAAAGTATTATTAGATTTTGAGTGATCTGATTGATTCGATTGGTTTAATAGAAAATCAACATGACCGTTGTTCAAGTTAATCTTAGAATACGGTAGGGAATAAGTTAACCTTTATACTCATCAACAATAAGATATATGAGACTGTGTTATATGACTCAATCAAAACCCTACCTGAACCAAGAATCAATGAAAACTCCAACTAGTTTTGTAAACCTTTTTTTTTTTTTTAGTTTTTTCTTATATTAGTTTTTTTTTTTTTTTATGGTTCCCACCATTTTGTTGCATATGCTATGCATTCGAGAAGTGTATGCAATATTATGTATAGTAAAAATTGAATCACATTATTGAATATTTTAGTCTATTTCTAAATTTGACATTCTTTCATCAGGCCAGTTTTATCCAAGTCGTATCATTAAAATCGTTTGAAAATTTTGTTTGGAATATTACTTGGGCATTTATTATGATGTAATATGGTAAAATAAAGAAAATTAATTGAAAAATGTATTTAAATGTATTCATCATCTCATTTAGCTCTTTATATCGGGAACCTTTTGAAATATAAAGATAGGAAGTATATCATCAAGTAATCTACCCTAAGTATTATCAAATGGATTAAGTTTTCATCCACTGTCAGTGTAGTAGATTTTTTATACTAACAGGTGTAGATGAATGCCACCTAAGCAAAAGGTGGATTTCAAATTTGAAATTGGATTATGTGGCATACATCTGTACCCGCTCGTATACACTGACAGTGTATAAAAAAATTACTCTTATCAAATACAAATAAATACTGTCACTTAAACTACTTAAAAGCATTTACTTGATGCTACACATACACTTATCTAAGCATCTTTACAACTACACTATTTTTTGTTTTCATCTCTTATTTTAGTAAAGAAAAAGTTTGGATAGTTTCAATTCCAATCACTATGACAGGTCAAGGAGTACCCCTGAAATCATAGGTCATTTTCAAGGGTAAGTATTACTCGGTTTATCAAGTGTTTTTGCAGATGATTTATTTATAATAAATGTTTGAATAGAAAATTATTTGAAAATTTTGTTTAAAATAATACTTTATCACTTTGTGATATAATGTAGGTGAAATAATTTTAAAATTAATAATAGTAATAAAATTTATGGTGCAATTAGAATAATTTAAAAAATAAAAAAAATCACTATCCAAATAAGATAAATTGAAAAAATAATAAATTGATTGCTTTTCCAACTCTCATTCTTATGTTACTAGAGATTATCGCTATACAATTGTGTCAATGTCACTATTGATCATGAAGAGAGGAACTACAAACTTGGCTTCAATTCGGACAATAGATTTTACATATCGAACTTATACAACTAGACTTATTTTTAACCATGCTTAACACTTTGTAGTTGATATTTTATACTTGTAGGTAATATTCAGGTATTCCCTCCTATCAGCATTAGATACTCTTTTATTACTCTGCTATTTTGTTTGCTCAGGTGCAATTGAAATTCTGCTAGCTGAAAATGGCAGAGGGTGACAGCAGTAGGAAGAGGCCTCGGAAAACGAGTTATCAGACTTCAAGTGATAGGATCCTCCTCAAGATGTTTGGCCAGGTTGGTTTCCATCAATTTGTTAGCTATTGTTCAATCAATTTTTCTAACTCTGGGACTAGGTTGCAGAGCTGGGTTGTGGGAGGGGTTTTTTTGGGTTAATGCAATATTTCTTTCTTGGTTTTTTTTTAGCCTAGTACTTACTGTAATGGTTCGCCATGTCAAAATTTGTGATTATAATGGCTGGTGGTTTCTATTATTTGCTTGAAAATCTTGCTTTTGAAATTGTTAATGTCATTATTAGAAGCAGAAAATCTTCTTCTCAGGTGATTAACTTTGGTATATTCAAATATTAATTGGTGTAATTGTAAAATCTTGACCGAAAATCATAAGCTTTAAGAAAGAATTGAGCTATTTGGTCTTTACATGGATATTTGGTTTTCCATTTTAAAAATATGTCCATATTAATGGTGTCTTTCCATTTGAACTTAATCCATGCAAGTCTAGCAGACTTTAGGTTCCCCTAATTGGCTATCACTAAGGATCAAAACTTTTTAATCCATGCATGGTTTTTTTAACAGGTGGTAGAGGGAGGAGTCTCTTTCTCTATAGTATATGCAATTGCGAATGTTGTATGTCAGTGTCCATTTTTAAACTCACTACTATTATCATTATTGGTAACTCCAAAATTCTTCCTTTACACAATCATTCTTTTTTTGAATAATCAAACATTCTTTTTAGTTAGTATTAAATTTTCCTGCACTTGAAAGTTTACAACTCTAGTGGAGTAACTATTACTTGCATTAACTTTGCAAGAATATCTAGGAGAAAATGGTTGAGAAAATCGTAGTTCTTATGAATTCTATCTTTTCTCCATGACTTATAAAACTGCTTTTCTATTGCAATATAGGATGGGAAGTTGATGACTTTCGACGTCAAACGAAAAAAACCATTGAAGAACCTTTTACTAAAGTATTGTGAATGCAAAAAGTTGGAATACAGTGCTGTGAACTTCATATACCTTGGACACAGAGTACTTGTCAGGAGTACCCCAGAAGAGGTAATGGCCCTCAACATAGGTTTAGTAACTGTAGTAATGTGGAAGAATAGATAGGATATGCATTTTCATTATGAAGTTGTTCAGTTGGTAATTTTTAGCATTTTCAATTTTAAAAATCTTATTGCTGTTGCAAGCTAGCTTTGATTTTTGCTATCTGTGTGTAGATTGGCATGAAAGATGGAGACGTTATTGAAGTTATGGTACATGTTGATGGAGGAGGTGATGTCAAGGATATCTACCAGATGTAGCCTGCCTGAATCAAGAAATAACTAGAACATTATTTTGGAAAATTTAAATTTTGAATTGTAAGAAGGAGACTGATTCAGGATTCATCAAATTGATTTATCTAAATTTAGACTAGTTCTGAATAATTCATCTTCAAGTCAAAAGCTCTTTTAAACTTATTCTTTTGCTTTCATCTTGTCTAGTTACGAGTTTTCCTTGGTTTGATTAGGTTTCATTGCCTTCTAATATCAAAATGCTAGAATTTTTGCTAAAAATGTGGAGTAGTATGCTAATTAAGTTTCTTCATGAAATTAGACAAAAGCTTAATTCTTTTCATCGTTGATTTCTATTTGTTAGTTGCACTATCACATGAATTTTCTTGACTATGTTTGTCAGGACATTCACATTCTACTTGCTCAATAGATTTCAAGAGTGCTATGACTAATTGCTTTAACTTTTACTTTGATTAGAATTAAAAATGGCAAACTCATATAGTTCTTCACTTGAACATTATACTCAATATCACTAGAATTACAAAGCTTGTTTTCCTTCTTATTGCATGTGTTATTTTTTCTTAATTTACATTTGTCAAACTGCTATAGTTTCGTGAGTTAGTATCCATCATCTACTGTATACATATAATTGTTGTAATTCATAAAGGGGTTAATTGCAAAATACCCTTAAACTTTCTTCAGGTTGCGTAGTGCCCACAAGCTTTTATTTTCAACATTAAACATTCTTGAATTATCGACATTTTACAAACTGCTTCAACCAACTCGCAGTTTAAAGAATTTAACGAGTAATAAGTCATTAATATCCCTGAATTTAGTTCAACAGTCAAAATACCTTTGCTCTTCATAAGTGGCATATCGCGTATGAGTCTCTCCCTTTGTCCCTCCTCTCTCTTTCTTCATACATGAGTATAAGAAAAAAATTCTTGATATGTGTATATAAGTCAACTGTAAAGGAAGAAAGATATTTTGGCCACTTAAGTAAGTCTAGTGGCAAACTTCTTGCTCATTAAATTGCCTGACAGTAAGTAAATTGGAGTATATCACCAAAATTGATAATTCGAGCATGTTTAGTAGTGAAATTGATGTTTCAAGAGGTACTTTACAACTTGAAGAAAGTTTAAGGTGTATTTTCCAATTAATCCTTATGAAGTGTGTAATGAGATTTAATTTAGTGGACTATCTATTTCTTACATTTGATTGTAGAAAACTATAAAGAATTAACTATCGGTTCACATTGAAGAAACTTTTTAATCAAAGCCACTTTGCATAAGCATTAATGCCACTATGTACAGTTCATTTCATCCAACAAATAGGCAAAACTGTCCAAAGATTCAATTGTAGAAGCCTGCATACACGTATTACGTGTAGTAAAGCTAGTGAAAAACCAAAACCGCAGTAGCTACAACCTATGCGGCATCAGCTTTTAGTCTTTTTCGATTCTCGGTCTATGTAGTTGTCAGTCTCCATTAATTTTTGTTTCTCTTTTATTGGAGATGGGGGTACTATTTTCTTCTTATCTTTTATTTTAAAAAACTTCTGGGATTTGATTGTCTTGAATTGTCATCGACATTTTTCCTAAGATTTTGTTAATCTTTTAGTTAAAATCACCATTTTGCTTTGTCTTTGTTTGGTGATTAGAAAAATGTCTGCAAATGAAGAAGAGAATACTGGCAGTAAAGAAATGGAGAAGTCTAAAATTACTGAGAGTACTGTAGCCATCAAGGTGAGAAACCAGGAATCAATGTCAAAAGCGGTTTAATTTATATTTTTCTACATCTTTTGCATCCATGGATATAAAATTTACAATGATAGAGATGAATGCAAGATGGGGTAAGGAAAAGAATAAAAGAAAATAAATTTTGAAACTATTTCTTTCTTTTTTCTTTTTGAATGTAGGCTCCTTTCATACATGGTCAAGTACCAAACTTTGTTCACTTAAGCAACTTTAATGCTTGATAGAACATTGGAGCAATGAAGGCTCCTCTGGTCATTTTGTCTTTGTGTGTTGATGAAGGATAAAAACATCTTCGAAAAGGAGAGATGCATGAAGTCCAAGTAAAAAAGAGAAAAAAAATGAAAAATTTTCATCAGAAGTTCCTGTCTTGCTAATGAATGAGACTTTATGTGATCTTTTGAATATTACTTGTTTATCATGAGTAATATGGTTACAAAACCATGTTCTTTAAATTGAAGGAGATTATGGTTCTTTTCATTCTAAGGGTGTGTTTGATAAAACTGAAATATGAAAACTGAAGTCTGATATCTGAAATCTGAAGTCTGAATTCATTAAGTGATTGAATTATTAAGTATTAAATCTAATACATTTAAATGTCTATCACATTCAGTGATAAGTAAAAAGTTTATCACTTATTTCTAGGAGCAAGTTTTGCCTAAAAGATTCAGTACCACTTAATTAATTCAGATGTTCTATTTTTTGTTATCAAACGCATCTAAATGGTCAAGATTTGAACCCATTAAGTTTTTGGTTATCAAACGCATCTAAATGGTCAAGATTTGAACCCATTAAGTTTAAGTGCTGAATTGGGTTATCAAACAGAGCCTAAGTGTAACTTTTACCAAAATGAGGTCTGAAAGCTAAATGGAGTGTTAAAAAATATTGTGTACATGTGTGCAGTTTTGGTAAATGTTCTTCACTTGACCCCAAAAAGGGCAATGATGGAAGAAAGGGAAGACTTTGTAATTTACCTAGGTTCTTGCACAACCCCTAGTTTTTTGTCTAATTTTTCTTCTTTCTCTTGGGGTGTGTTTAATTGATATAAAGGATGGAAAAGAGACCTTTTCTAGGATTAGACGTGAGAGTCAAATAAAGAAACTTCTGACTACCTACTGCCAAAAGTATTTTCTGGACTACCACAACCCGTTTTTTCTATGGAGAGAATGCTTCAACCATAACAAGACTCCTAATGAGGTAATTTCTTTCTTGCTTACATGACTTTTTTTTGGGTGATATTTCCCTAAATAAAGTAAGTGGATTTAATGTGAATCAGCTGCCATTTATTCAATTTTTTAATATTTATTATGGATGCACGATAAAGAGCTAGTCATGGGACTGCATGTCTTGTAAATCATTGCAAAACTGCTCATGAGGCTAAATACTGCCTCAATGAATAGATGAAGGAAAAGAGCAATAGTGATAAAAGGGGTAATTTTCTTTTGTGGACTGATTTGAATTAATCAACGCTTAACAAATTGTGAAACACCATAGGCAAGCGAGTTATTTAAATGTTACCCTTTATATTCTGTGATATGTGTGTGTGTGTATATATATATATATGCGAGTTGGTTTAGCTATGCTTCTCTAAGATTTTATCTTTGCATTAATTACTTTGCATTATAGGCCAGGAACATTAATTACTTTGCATTTTCAAGATTTTCTAATTGTTAACATGGTATGTGGATTTACTACAACTGGAATGTTTAATGGTATGTGAGAATTATATTTGGTCTATCCTTAATCTGATTTCTTTGCTAGAAAACATGCTGCCTAATGAACATATAATGTTAGTCAGAAGCAGTTGCATATATCAGACAATTGACAGTCTTTTTAGGAAAGATTATGTTGTTCCCAATTTTTATACACAATCCATTATTACCCTCTTGATCTGGAAATTCTTGTTTATCTACTTTTCTGATTTTGTAGCTTGGAATGTAAGATGATATTGAATTGAGTGTATGGTTGAACAACTTAGAGATGATGATATGAGTTCATCCTTAAAGATGGGAGATTAAACCAATTTTTTCACCGTAACTTGTATCTTATATCAATAACTGGCAGTTACAATAGACCTAGCTAGATCTGTTCTTGATCTGAGCAAATTTCACAAATTCATGTGAAAAACTAAAAGACTAATTGGGTTTTCAAATTTCTAGTACTTATCTTATGGAGAGATGTACTGGTTACTGCTTTGATATCAAGTTCACTATTTGGATTCTTTTGTCTAAAATGTTGATATGGTAGCTTTTAGCTTTCCTAAAATACATGCCACTTTATGTAATGAATGAGCAAAGAAAAGCAACTTGTGGTTAATAAACTCTTTTTCTTAAAGTTCAAACTGTGCTATCAAGTTAGCTTCCAAAGGGCAGGAGTGGTGGATAACTTCATCTTATTGGTTCCCCTGCTTCCCTAAATAAATGCTTTGGTGGTTGTTTGTTTGCCAACCCTTATGATTATGTATAGATTAGCCTTGCGTGCTTTGGCTTTAACTTTCTAGATTATTCTTTGTGTTAGTGTTGTATTCTTTTATAATCGTGCCTTATTATATCAATTTATTGGTAGCAGTTCTTGGTAGATACCATTCCAATTTATGTGCTTGAAGTTCTGCACATCTAGCTGCTCTATGCAGCATCTAGATTTGCATTGGACTGTCTTTTACACTACTCTTTCATGTCCATATTCCTCCTGATCAGTGAAGAATGCAATATTGAAGCAAATTTGTTTAACAATCTTCTTAGAGCAGTTCGGCTTTTCCAATCTTATGCAGCCTAAACCTAGCACTCTACTTCCTTTATTAACCTAACATTTGTATGTCTAATTGCGATCATCTAAGTTTGATGCAACTCAAAAAAGTGGCATCTTTTAGAATGCCTTTTTTAATTCGCTTTTACTTGGATATCTCATCCATATCTGCAATACTAGCAAAAGGTGCTTATGTGCTCTCTTATGTTTGAGAGGGAGGGGTTGGGTGGATTAGGTAGTACGAAGGAAGAAAGTATAAATGAAAGGTGCTGAATTTGAAACCTCCCACTTACACTAAAAAAATGAAAACCTCTTCTTATGTTCATCTTTGTTATAACATGCTTTCTATAATTGCATAGTTTTTTTGTCAATAGACGAGGAGAAGTCCAATTTATCACTTAATTAGCTTACTTTGATAAACAAATATAATAATAAATTAACAAATAAATTGTTAACCTGTTGTTAACTTAACTCAATTGCATGATGAGTTTGACATGAACTTATCATTGTGAAGGTATGATTGAATAATGTGGAAAAGTAGCAATTGCCGTGATACTTTGAAAGGAAATAAGATTTATAAATACAAACCCATTGTGTTAATGCTTATCCACAACACTATTAAGAAAATAGATTATCTATAGGCAAATTGTTAGCATACATAGTTATAGAGTAAACATATAAAGAAAAATATATCCACACATTTCAATGTAACACTTAGCTCAATAGCTATACGTCAAAATATTGGATTAGAAGTTTTGATTAAAGTTTTAATATTCTTGGACTATCAATATAGTGGATGTACATTAAGTATAGAAATTATATTTCAATATTTTTTGTATTCGTGTATAATTAAGATAAACATGCTATATTTTTAAATTAAATATTCACTTTATTAGAGTAAAAAGATGAAGTATGAATAAGTTATATAGAAAATGAATGTAGTTTACTATAACTAAAAAAATATATTTTAATTTCACGTAAGTTGTACTTAGATAGTCATAATAGAGAAGAAGAGTTTACAACTTATGTATAGTTACAAAATCTAGATAATAGTTTTCACTTTTTAAAGTATTATTATAAGCAGCGTACTATTTTACTCTAAGTAGAGTTCCATCAATTAAATTCGAGCACTCATTAATGTTTAATATGCTATATTCTCTAATAGTTTTAAAGTTCTAAATCTATATGAAAACAAGTTTTAGTGTAAGTGGAAGGTTTCGAACTCTACTTCTCTATTATCATGAAATTTTAGTTTATTGGTTTTCTTTCTTTTGTTTTTTGATTTTTTGGCTTCTTCTTTTTTTTTTTTTTCTTACGTTTGGATGTGTAGATGGCATCTTTTTCATTTCTAGCAAATTGTTAACTCTACATAGATTTTTAAATCTAATATTACTTCTATAGGACTATGATAAGATCTAATATGTCAAACAATTTTCTGTTACAAAAATATAGTCCAATTGCCCACGATACCATGTAAGATAGTCCTTGATGTATTACCTATTTCATTATCATGAAAGTCAATGCTTATAAGTTGCTATTAACATTTTTGCCCATTGAATGTTACATTTGTGGTATAAAGGACTTCTACGCATGCAAACTTCAACATCTTACTTAATGTTAATTTTACATTTACTTAGGATACAATGGATGGGAAGATTGTTGTTACCCTAAAATTTTACATATTATAAGTACTTTTCACTTCTCTTATATGTTTTAAAACTACATTTGCACCCTAGAAATTTGAAAGCTTGTAAATGTTTTTTTTCTTTTGAAATATAATAGGGTAGTATTGTCTATTCTGAAGTCAGATGAGATATGCCAATGAGAAAGGTCTTTTTGGCTTATTTAGAGAAGAAAAATTTGGAATACATCTTGCAAATGACTCTTTACAGTGTAGAAGTTAATAGATAGTTATATAGAAGCTCCAACATGTAATTTTTGCACACTTTTTCAACATTTTGTTTTCGTATTTAGATTTATAGGATCTCATAATAATTATCGTTTAATATTGGTAGTTAAGGTAGGGTTTGAAACACGGCCGAACATTTTATAATACTATGTTCGGCTAATCTTGGGTTTAGAGTTAAGATCCAAGTAAAATATGAATTGAGTTTGGGCTTTCAAAGGTTCGACTTGATTTAAGACTATCTTAGGGATACACACACATTATTATAAAATATATTTATATTTTGATATATAATCATATATATATATATGTGTATGTATATATACATCCTAATGCTTATATACTATAAATGTTTTATTTTTATACAAAATGCATAATTAGTAATTATTATCGATTCTCAATTTTTTATAAAAAGACACTTTTTTGTCATGTACTTTGAGAGAGTTGGATACAATTATTGTTAAAAAATTTTGGGTTTATGTACTTTTTAATGAACTTTTATCGGTTTATACGTATGTTTAGTATTGTAGATTTCAAATTAGTTTTGCTCTTTAATAGTTATAGTGATTAAATTATGGAAATTAAGGAGTGATAGATGAGTTTAGGTTGAGTTTGAATTAGGCCCAAAGTCCAAAATTATTTGTAAGCCAAGTGTAAGTCTCACATTTATTATCATGAAACTTATGACCTCCAGGACAGAACTAGGGGGCAGGAAAGAGACCTGCCTTCTCAAACTTCTAGATATTCATATTTTTCCTCATAGAATTTTAAAAGTTTTGAAAAAGTCTTATGCATTTAAACTAATTGTGCCCCCTTTCCTTCAAAAAATTTTTAAAAAATCTTCTGTTGATTTGGAAGTTTCTATTCATATATATTTTGTCCCCTCACACAAATATTTTTGGTTCCATCCCTAACTTAATATATAATCCAAAACTCAAATGTTTTGCCTATTTCATGTGCTGAGTTCGGGCTTACAAGATTTCTATCTTGTCGTTTTGAAGAACTATGCTCCTTTTGACGGACACAATTATGGTAAATGGATTTCAAGTAACAAGATGTCTTTTACTTATTTTGTTCTACATGAAACTTATTTTGACAAGTTTTTACAAAAGAAAAACTGAGAATAGAATTAACGTTTGAGAGTGAAATCAGGTATTCCACTACTATCTACAATAAATGTACTAACTAAATGTTTTCATCGGGAAAGAAGATTGAATTACATACTATTTTTATTTTCAATACTATGGAAGCCATAGTTAGCCATAGATCTATTAGCCAGATAGTAACTATGGCCTAACTACATCTCAACTTGGTACTCTCCTTAGAGCAATTGGAGGGACTCAATACACATAAAAAACTCAAGGCAGACTTCAAGCCCATATCTGCTAAACATCCGCATACATATTTGATGTTTTCTTTTCTCCAGGCTCTAATTATGTATCAACTTTATGACTAAGGATTTTCCTTTAATTTATCTATCTATTTGGACTAAATAGAAATCTTTACTATGTTTCCCTACTCAATTTATCTAATTTTGGTGTATCATCATTCTTCCTATTATGATGCTCCTTTTTACTTCGAGGAACAAGAAAAAATCGATGTTGGAATTTCTTTTTAAATTTTATTCATGGATAAAAATTAAATAACATTAAATAACTTCTCCCATCATTAGATTCTTTCTCAGTAGGATAATAGATAAAATCAAGTTGGGTGGCTTTGGTACCTTTACTTGTCCAAATAATTCTAGCACCTTTCAGGAGTTATTAGAAGCTGTTCCTCATTGTAGGAGACTAGGTTCTGAGATCTTCTATGCTAGCATGGAAATGATAGCATGAATAGGTCTCATGAAAATACTTGGAGAAACTTTATCTTGTCAAAACTAATTATAACCAACTAATTGGTAAGTTTATAGCTGATTTTGGACCAATAAAAACACTCTAGCTGAATAAACAAAGTCACACAATCTTATTTGGACTGTATGTTCCATAATTAATTAGTTGAATAAACAAATTAATTAGTTCCATAATTTTATGTGAAATATTTTTCAATAGTCCAAAACCAACTACTAGTTTTGCTAAATAGTTAGTATTGAACTAATGAACATTTCCCAACTAGTAGTATGAGGAAATTCAGAAATAGTTAGTCCATTCTCAGTACCAAAACTAGAGAGTGAATATTATAATTTATACTAACTAATTTCATAACTACATGATTAAATATTTTTTTAGTCTACACCATGATTGTGCATCATTTATTCCCATTGATTTGTAGAATTTATAGGTTTAGATTCACGATGGCAAATTTCTCTAATCATAATAAAGAACAAAAAATATCATCTGATAAAGAGGAGTAACCTTTTGGACTGTTTGGCAATGATAATGGTAGCATTACCAAATTTCAATCATTAAGTTGGTCATATTCCAAGCATATAACCATTTCTTTTGTATAAAAAAAGAAATAAAAACTCTAACTTTCGTGTGGTCGTATTTTAAATATATAAAAATAAAAGAGAAATGTCCAATTTAAATATAAATCTCTTTCTCTATCTTGAATTCCATATATAGAATCTTAAAATCACTGCTTAACCACCCTCTTGCACTAGCAAACCACCTATCAACGTCACCTCTGACACTAAGTTAGTCTATAACTCCTCTAGTTTTCTATATCTTTGGTGGTAGATTTGAACGAGTAATTTTGATTGCACATAGTTGAAAAGGCATCAATGATTCACACACATAAATGTATGGATAGAACTTTTTTCCTTTTTTGTGGATTGCTTTGTCTAAAATTTACTCTAGATTGCTATAGTTATTTTATGGCACTTTTGATATTTAAAAGTATTTTAATAATATTTTAACATATTTTTTTTGTTATGGTTGTAGAACTTCTCAGATCCACTGCCTAACCCCACAATTTCTTCCTGTAGTTGTAAAACTTTTTTCAATCCGCCGCCCAACTCATAATCCCCTCCCATGGTTGTAAAACTTCTCTGGTCTCCTATCCAACCCCATAATCTCTCCCCTTTTCTTCTTTCCACTTCTCTCTACCTTCCTTCCTTCTTCTCCTACCCTCTGCCTACCTTATCTATCACCTGCCGACCGTCTCTTGCCCCCTCATTCCATCCCTCGCCCTTTCCCTTTTTCCCCTCTTTTCGAGTTAATACTAGGTTAGGGAAAAAAATAAATTTTTTATACTCATCAAAGATAAGATATATGAGACTACATGCATCATGTGACTCGACCAAAACCCTAATTGAACCAAGAATTAATAAGAACCTATTCTGGATTTATAAACCTTTTTTTTTTTAATGTTTTTCATATTTTAGTTTTTTTTTTGTTCCCACCACCTAGCCGACATATGATATGCATTTTAGACATGTTTGTTTAAATGGAAAAGATACAATTTCTACTAAATTAAATTTACTTTATGTGTCTTCCAATATTATAAATAATAAAAATTGAATCATGTCAGTAGATATCTTAGTTTATTTGTAAGTTTGAATTTCTTTTATCATGCTAGTTTATCCAAGTTGTATCCTTGATAAAATTGTTTGAAATTTTTTTTGGTATATTACTTGTGCATTTATTATGATGTAATATGGTAAAATAAAAAATTAATCGAAAAAGGTATTTAAATCTATTCACCATCGAATTTAGCTTTTTTATATTGGGAAACTTTTGAAACATAAAGATGGGCATTACATCATCAAGTAATCCAGCCCAAATATTATCAAACACAAATAAATACTTCCACTTAAACTACTTAAAAGCATTTAATTGATTCCACATGACACTTATCTAAGTATCTTTAGAGCTACACTAGATTTTATTTAATAAAGAAGAAGTTTGGATTAACTCTAATCATTATCACAGGTCAAGAAATTTGAAAATAGTCTTGAACAAATGAACATTTCTCAACTAGTAGTATGAAGCAACTTGGAAATAGTTAGTCCACTCTAAGTACCAAAACTAGAATGAATACTATAATTTGTAGTAATTAATTTTACTACATGATTAATAATTTTTTAGTCTACACCATGATTGCACATTATTTACTCCCGTTCACTTGTAGAATTCATAGGTTTAGATTCATGATGGCAGATTTCTCTAATCATAATAAAGAACAAAAAAAATATCATCTGATAAAAGAGAAAAACCTTTTGGACTATCTAGCAACAATAAGTGTAGCATTATCAAATTTCAATCATTGAGATTGTCAAATTCCTTGCATATAACCACTTTGTAGACACCAAATTTTTGACTATTTCAATCGTTTTATTATGTTTTTATCTACTAATGTTTAGTTATTTATTTTTGAATATTCTAACACATTTTTCTTATTTTTGTAGGTTTTTCTTAAAAAAAAAAGTCAAAGTCATAAAACGCGGACCAGTTACGCGGATAGGTCCGCGTAACCTGATCAGAAGCGAAAAAAATTACGCGCACGTTTTTTCCAGCCTTTCCTTCCTCATTTCCAGCTGTATTTTTTGTATCTTTGGCATCAAGTAATCGTTTTAGTTAATGCCCAATTCACCCTTGAGCCATAAGACAAATAAAACGCATCCAATGACCAAGATTAACCCAAGAAAACCCTCAAAGTATCCAAGCCCTTGGTTGTAGGTTTTAATGCCTATAAATCACCCATGTTAGGGTTTTCTGGAAAGGGGCTGAAAGCTGAGAGAGAAAGAGAAAAGAGGGAGGCTGAGAGAAAGCAAAAAAAGAGAGAAAAACGATTGAAAATCAAAGAAAAAAGAGAAAAAAAGAGAAAACATAAAAACTAGGGTTCCTTTTTTAGTGAAGATTTCTGGAATTTTGGTGATTTCCTTTTCGTTCTTCTCAATCTTCCGAATCAGGTAGTCTTCCTTTACTCTATCTATTGTTTTTTCCTGGTCAAAAATTGCTGAAAATGTGACCTTTTGGTGGAACCAAGGTCTTGACTATGTTTTTTGATGTTTTATAATAGTTGATAATGTTTATTTGTTGTTATATGAGTATGTTACGTTTAGACAGCCTTGGTAAGGCTAGTAGATTTGTTTTTACGTTTAAAATCAGACGTTTGATGCTTCTGTGATGATTCTGTTGGGTTTTCTGAAAAATTTCTGGAAAAAAGTTCTTCACGTTTTAAAGATGTGAAGAAACGCGGACTACTTGCGCAGATTATTCAGCATAACGCTCCGCGTTTCCTCTTGAATCTTTGAAGATGTGAAGAAACGCGGAGTCCTTGCGCGGGTTGGTTCGCGTAATGATCCGCGTTTCTGCTTGAGTATTTGAATATGTGAAGAAACGCGGGGTCGTTACGCAGGCCAGTCCGCGTAACTTCCCGCGTTTCCAGCCTGACAGTTCTTCCCTTCCCTTTTTTTGTTTATTTGATGATGTCAATGCTTAAGATTTGGCCTTTTTCTGTTTTAGCTTGTTTTGATGATCTGAATGATGATGTTTGATACTTTAAATAGATCCCCTTACCTCTGAGGATTTTGTTTGTGTTATTGTCTGAAAAACTGGAAGCAATCTTCCTGATATTTTGAAGATGGGAAGAGACGCAGACAGTTACGCGGCTAAGTCCGCGTTTCCTGTCCGCGTTTCCCCTCTGGACTTTGATTTTTGCTTGTAATGCGGACCTAGTTGCGCGGCTCTACTCGCGTTTCTGATCTGCGTAACCTCTCTGTTTTTGTATTCTGTTGATATTTCCTGCTCTTTTGTTCCAGAATCTTACTCTATTTCCTAGTCTTGTCTATGTTGCTTGCAGAACCTGTTTAGATACCTTTTCTTTGAATTTTTGATTGATTTTTCCTTTAAATTGGTACCTTGATCCCTTTTGTTGACATTGAGTCTTAGATAACCATTCCCATCATTTAAGAATTCAATTAAGGCATCACATCAAGGGATGGTAACTTCTTTCCCCTATTATGTGCTCTTATGTATTTTTGCATGATCTTGCATGTTTTAAATTAAATTTTCCTTTGCTTTTTATTCATGCCTAGTCTTTATTTATGTCATTTAATTTTTGGGTAAATCATTTGGAGGCCTTGGATGCCAAGTTGTAATAGATAGGTTTAATTTTGTAAAAAATGTATTTAGTCTAGAAAATGTAATAGTTAGATTATTATTCCGAATTTTTTCCCTTTAGAATGTATTTAGATTCCCCCAATGTAATAATTAGGTTTTTATATGCTTATTTTGCATGCTTGCATGATTATGTGTTTACTTGCTTTCCTAGGGTCTTGCATCTAGATATTATGCCTATGTGTTATGTGTTTATGTGTTTTATGTGTTTACTTGTTTTATTATCATGTCTACGTGTTTATTGTGTAAATATATTGACGTCACCACACTAGTCCAACGCTAGTTGTGGTCTTTCCTTTCGATTTCTCACTAATCCAATGTTAGTGAGAACTTTTGACGAGGGCTAGTCCAATGCTAGACCCTTAAATGCCGTTCATGCATTAGATACAAATTTCACACACTTTTCACTTTTAGAGTTTTTTTCCATTTTTGCATGTTACTATTCCCCCATTCCGTATGCGAGACATCTCATTTAGTTTTCTTTTTCGTCAAAAAATAGATTAGTGCATTTAAGGCATTACTCTTTGAGTTAGGGAAAAGAGCGAGTATGGCTTCTTAGCCTTAGCACGCTTTTATTTCCTTCTATGAAAAGGAAGATTTAAAGTCACGAACTTAGTCCACCGCACCCATTATATTGCATTATCCCTCTTTAGGACATACATGTGCATTATTTTAAATGCTATCAAAATCATTCTTTAAAAATCAAGTTTCTTTTTTCATGTTTTAGCAATTCAAAGTCAAAAAACTGTTTTTCTTAAAATTGCTTTTTTTGAAAATTCAAGTTCCTCTTTGCACTTAAAATTGATCTTTTTCAAAATCCAATTTCTTTTCTCTTGATATTTTATAAAAATTGTATTTTGAAAACCCTATTTTTCCGTTTGTTCGAGTCTCATCATTTACATTTTTCGTGACCTCCTTGAGGGATCAAAATTGGATGACACAACTAATGTGATCAATTCCAATCACACCTCAAGGAGACATTTTGCCCCTCTCGATCCAACATTAGGTTTAGATTTTGCATCCATATAGACAACATCCAAAATGTGATAAATTTTAAAGTTAGAATTAGGAAATTTTTAACTAAATCTTGCAACTAACTTTGGCTAGGTTAGAAGGGTGCCTTAGAGATGAGTAACATCGAATCTTTGCCTTCCCTTCTTTCAACCGTGACCCCCGAACCTTTTTCTCTAATTTTTCAAAGACCTGGAGTCGTCTAAAAAAGGGTTTTCTTTGTTTATTTTCATTAATTAAAACTTTCGGGTGACTTGATACACCTAAACTCCATACCAAGTGGCGACTCCAAACTTTTTCTAAAAACCCTTTTCTAGACTTTTGTTTTTTGGGTCCAAATTGTCACATTTTTGTAGTCCCATGACCCCTTTCTTTTTCAAAAATTGATTTTAACTAAAAGCCTTTTTCAGCTAAAAACCCGAAGCGACGAGGGGTGGTCTCATTCCCTCTCCTCCCTTTTTCCCAAAAAATGGGGCGCGACACACTTCTTTTTTATGTAGAAAAGAAATAAAAATCCTAACTTTGGTGTGGACGCATTTTAAATATATAAAAATAAAAGAGAAAAGTCCAATTTAAATATAAATCTCTCTCTCCATCTTGAACTCCTTATACAGAACCTTAAAATCGTCACTCGTCTTGCCTCACAACCATCCTTTACTTTCTTAGCAAATTTCTCATGAGAATCTGTCATGGCTATTCAAGACGGTTAAGAAACCAACATCTGCAAAGAAAATAAAACCAAAAAAGAAAAGGAAAAAAAAAACTCTGGGGTAATGATACCAATCGCTTTCGAATTTCCAGTAGTCAGTTTCAAAAAGATTTCCATTGTGCACTTGCTAGACCAGAAACATTCAAAAACTGATGAAAGGTTTAGAGAGCAATTCCATCGAGGATGGCTATCTATTGCGTGTCAGAGATGAAAATGGTTATTACAATTAGTGTCTCAACGGGTGCTTCATTAATTTTTATTAACAGTTGGGAAAATTGGAAAAACCATCCCTCACATATAACTGATGTTAAATTTTAGTCCCTCAGAATGAAAACGAGCTATTTTAGTCCCTCATCCAAAAAAAGCGAGTACTTTAGGTCCTCCGACTTCTTTTCTAGTCACTTGTAGCCGAAATTAGTCACGGGCCCACCACGTGCTCCAAAATTTAAGGGTAAATTTGGTACTTCACCTTTTACCAAATGTGAGGGACCTAATTTACATTTGGTATTTCAATGCGGCCATCAACTGCTGATCTTTCTAGTTGGTACAAAAATAGAGCCAGAGATATTGATACCTTAAGTGGGCAGCTTGACAACTGCATGTGCTTGGTTGACTTTGCTTATCAAAAGGGGATCTCAGAGTTATAGCATTTCTATGAGGACATCTCTTTCCTGCACCAACTCATTTATTCTGATGAAAATGAAGAGACAAGAAATTTTTTCTTAGTCTTATTGCTTGGGAGAAGTTATCTGACTATGAAAAATTCAGATTGATGCTCATAGGAGTGAGAGAGGAAGATGTAATTGGAAAACTAAAGAATATTGCAATCCCATTCATGCAAAAGAGGGATTATCATATAGCTACTGATTCTACAAATGAGCTGATTGGTAGCCAATCTTCTACGGATAATACAGTTGACTCATTTTTGGTTAGATGATTGAAAGAGATTTCTTTGGAAAATAAATTAGGGATATGTTTGATAGTATTTGAAGAAGGGTGCATGGATCTGGAAAATTGTTACTTTTTCAAAGATGAGGCCCAGGTGGTGGATTGTGCTTTGCAGTGCATGTATTTGTGCTCTTCAACAGATAGATGGAGTACAATGTCCTCAATCTTGTCTAAACTTCCCCATTTACGAGGTTTGTATTCTTGAAATTATAGGGTTCCACCTCACTAATTTGAAGTGAAAAATGGTTAGCAGAGTAGCTGGATTGATGATGATGTGATAGGAGAGCGTGCAGACCTTAACCGTGAATAAGGTTAAATGAAACAGGGAGTTATTTCTCATTTTAACTTGGCTATAGCTTTCAACTATGATAGAGAAAAATACATTTTCTTCCCCAGCTGAGCCAAGGGCTGAAATCATATTCAAATGGGATGAGGTTTAGTAGAAGGGCTTCTATAGTATATTTTAACAACAAGTGGAAGTGCTTTTTAGCAATTTTAACTAATAAATAGGTTGTACTTACTGTGGGTCCATTGACTCAAAGGAAGTAAGGGTCCAAATTAAATTCAAGAGATGACTCACCTCATAGTAAGCATAACCATAGAACTTTTTATCTGGGTTGTCAAAGGTCCATGAACTTTTTACCTGGGTTGCCATTGAGCGGCCCTTGAATCTTCAGATTTGCTCCACCAGTGAAGAAGAAGAAGCTCTAGTCTTGGATCTAAAAAGATGACATACCAAATGTAAATTAGGTCCCTCACATTTAGCAGTAGGTGAAGTACCAAATTTACCCTTAAATTTTGGAGCACGTGGTGGGCCCGTGACTAATTCCGGCTACAAGTGGCCAGAAAAGGAGTCGGAGGACCTAAAGTACTCGTTTTTTCTAGATGAGGGACTAAAATAGCTCGTTTTCATTCTGAGGGACTGAAATTTAGCATTAGTTATATGTGAGGGATGATTTTTGCAATTTTCCCTTAAGAGTTTAACGTTGAAGTGAAAATCCTTAGAATGTAGAGATGATATTTTGCATTAAGGAAAGAGAGTATAAATTGATAGGCCGAAATTGTATGCTACTGCGAGGCCTAAATGATAAAACCAAGAGCCAACATTACTATCAATCAACAATATCTTTGCAACGCAAGCCCATGGATAAGACAATTAAAGCTAAAAATGGGGTTAGTTTAAATTAAATGGATGAAATCTATTAAACACTACTTTGAAAAAAAATTGATAAATTTTGTCGTAATATTTCACCCAGTTACCTATTGGTCTATATTTGTTATTTAAGTAACAAATAGTAGTAACATTTTATTGTGTAGATACAATTAATCTTTGCTTTCGGTCCATATTTATAACCTTATTATCTATATTTGTTATATTAATAACAAACTCATGTCGTGTGTAGATGTAACTAACAATTGTGGAGATTCAACCTTATTTTTTGTGAACACATCTTTCAATTACATTTTCGCCTTACGTATATCAAATCGTTACAATATATTAATCTATAAAAAAACTCTAGAAAATAGCAACCTAAACGGCTCGTTGCAATATATTTTTCAATACATTTCACATTTTTGAAGACATATTTGCATCCACTTATTTTTTAGAAGTTGAGTTTGATTTCTTTAATTTAACTCTCTTTCGTTATTTTATTTAATTTTCTTTTGACATTTAGAGAAAGTACAAGTGGGCTTGTTTCTTTCTCGAGTGGTATTTGAACCCAAAATACACATGCTTATCAATTTCTCAAAGTAAGCCCAAAACCAAAATTGCAAAACCCAAATCCCATTCTTGATTCATTCCTTCCTTTTCTATTGGACGTTATTTCCCTCCACCCAGCAACTGCTCCATCAAGCCTGTGCCTCTCTTGCAAGTTGCAAGTCATTATTAATTTCCACTTCACCTCTAAAATCAGTTTTAGCTATAAAACTTGCCAAAATTCCATTGGAACTACTGCTACCTTCTATTTCCCTCCACCGGCCCCCTGGTTAATGGCTCTGTTTCCTCTTCTTTTGCTTTTTGACCAAGAACCTGCAAAATTGGCAGACATGCATTTCCTTCCCCTCCGGAAGTGATACCTGCAAAACTAGCAGACAACTGTCTGCAAAATTTGCAGACAATGCATCCTTATGAGTTTTCTTGGATGATTTTGTCCATTTTGCTGACAACTTCTTGAAGACACGACTCTCCCTCGGCACTCTCCCAGTCTCCCCTATTACCAACGCATAAAGCCCTGCACCTGCACACACTTCACTCCATTACTTCTTCTTCTCTCTCTCTGGGCTATCTCTCTCTCAATTTTCACACAGACACGCGCGCACTACACATACAAGCACCAGAAAACACACACACTCACACGCACAGCTTGTGTAGCAGCAGCTTGCATAGCCAAACTTCCGCAGCTTGTATAGCAGCAGCTTTTAGTCTTGGAATCTTGTTCTTCATAGTTATCAGTCTCCTTCAGTTTTTGTTTCCCTGTTACTAGAAGTGGGGGTACAATTTTTTCCTAATCTTTTATTTTATTTTATTTTATTTTTTAATTCTGGGCTTTGATTGTCGTGAATTATCATTGACATTTTTCCCAAGATTTTTGTCAATCTTTTAGTTAAAGTTTCAATTTTGCTTTGTCTTTGTTTGGTGATTAGAAAGATGTCTGCAAACGGAGGAGAGAGCACTGGCAGTAGAGAAATGGAGAAGTCCAAATTTGCTGAGAGCACTGTTGCCATCAAGGTGACAAGCCAGGTATCAATGTCAAAAGTGGATTGAGTTATTTTTCTACATCTTTTGCATCCATGGATGTAAAAAAGAATAGAAGAAAATAAAATTTTGAAAATTTTCTCTCTCTTTTTCTTTCTTTTGGACGTAGGCTCTTTTCATACATGGTCAAGTACCTAACTTGCTTTGATGCCTGATGGAACATTGAAGTAATGGAGGCTTCTCTGGTCTTTTGTGTGTGTCTGTGTTTTTGATGAAGGATAAAAGCATCTTTGAAGAGGAAAGATGCATGAGGTTCTAGTAAAACAGGGGAATAATGAAAATTTTCCATCAAAAGCTCCTGTCTTGGAAATGAAATGGAAATTTATGGATCTTTTCGAAGACTACTTGTTTATTATGAGTAATGTGGTTACAAAACCATGTTCTTTGAATTGAAGAAGATTGTGATTCTTTCTATTCTAAGTGTAACTTTACCAAAATGAGATCTGAAAGCTACATGGAGTGTTAAAAGAATATTGTCTGCATGTCTACAGTTTTGCTAAACGTTCAGCACCTGACCCCAAAAAGGGACAATGATAGAAAAAAGGAAGGACCTTGTAATGTTCTTATGTTCTTGGACAATTCCCTGTTTATTGTCTAATTTTTCTTTTTCTTTTTTTTCCTTCTGCGGTGTGTTTAATTGATATAAAGGATGGAAAGCAGACCTTTTTCAGGATTAGACGTGAGAGCCAAATGAAGAAACTTTTGATTGCTTACTGCCAGAAGCATTTTCTGAACTACCAGTCAACCCGCTTCTTTTATGAGGGACATTACTTCAATCATCATAACAAAACTCCTGATGAGGTGATTTGTTTCTTGTCTTCATGACTTTTTTTGTGATATTTTCCTAAATAAAGTGAGCGGATTTAATGTCAATTAGTTGCCATTTGTTCTGCTTTTTCAGATTTATTAAAGAATGCACCATAAAGAGCTAGTCATAGGACTGCATTTCTTGTAGATCCTTGCACAACATCTTATATGTTGATGTTAAATACAGCATCTGCTAATAATTGAAGGAAAAAGAGCAGCAACATTAGGCATGTTCTTTTGTGGACCGACTTGAATTGATCAATGCTAAACAAACTGTAGGACACCCTAGGCAAGCTAGTTAGCTTAACTGTTACCCTTTATATTCCGTGATATATCTGTGAGTTGGCTTAGCTGTTCTTCTCTAAAATTTTAATTAACTTTGTATAAAATCTGATCTGTAGGCTGGGAACATTAATTAGTTTGCATTTTCAAGATGTAATTTTAAACGTTAACATGTTATAGGGATTTACTACAGCTGCTATGTTTTGATGGTATGTGGAAATTATATTTGGTCTGTCCTTAATCTGATTCCTATGCTGGAAAACATGCTACTTAATGAACATATGCTCTTACTCAGAAGCAGTTGCATATATCAGACAATGGACAATCTTCTCAAGGAAATCTATACTTGCATTGCTGCACTCTAATTGTGGTCTGCTCTATCTTGTGTCAATTCTGAGCAATCCAAAATGCATTTTGACCCACTTGATATGGAAATTCTTATTTATTTACATTTCTGATTTGTAGCTTGGAATGGAAGATGATGTTGAAATTGAATGCATGGTTGAACAACTTGGAGGTGGTGGGATGAGTTCTTCATTGAAGATGGCAGATTAAACCAGTGTTTAGACATTAACATCTATCTTATATTGATAGCTGGCAGTTATCATAAACCTAGCTAGATCTATCCTTGATCTAAACAAAGTTAACTAATTCATGTGGAAAACCAAAACATTAATTGGGTTTTCAAATTTCTGGTACTTACGGAGAAATGTACTGGTTACTGCATTGACACCAAGTGTACTGTTTGGATCTTTTGTCTAAAATGTTGAATCTTGATATGGTAGCTTTTAGCTTTCCTGAAAAACATGCCACCTTAAGTAATAGATGAATACAGAAAAGTAACTTGTGGTTAATGAACTCTCCTTTTTTTTTTTTTTAAAGTTCAAACCATGCTATCAAGTTAACTTCTGAAGGTCGGATGTGGAGGATAACTCCATCTTATTGGTCTTTTTACTTCTTTGAACAAACACTTTAGTGGATGTTTATTTAGCAACTCAGTTGATTATCATAGCTTAGCCTTGTGTGCTTTGGCTTTAGCTTTCCAGATGATTCTTTGCATTAGTCTTTTGTTCTTTGACAATCACACCTTATAGTATCAATTTAATCGCGGCAGTTCTTGGTGGATACCATTCCAAGTTATCTGCTTGCAGCTCCGCGCATCTAGCTGCTACATGCAGCATCAAGATTTGCATCTTCTTTGATTGGAGTAAAGTAATTGTCATAGCAATGTTTTGATCTAGCTTGATGACAGATAAATTGGACCCTTCTTTACACTGCTCTTTCGTGCCTATATTCTTCCTGATCAGCTAAAACATGCAATGCAATTTGGTTTAACAAACAGATTAGAATAGTTCAGGCTTCCCCAATTTTATGCAGTCTAAACCTAGCACTCTGCTTCCTTTGTTAACCTGCATGGGGTCGAGGTTTTCACCTTTCAAACTGAACTGGGGGTCTTGTGAAGAACTTGTGGTAAGTGAACTCTTTTTGATCAGATTGTTTGCTTTATATTCATACCATTCTTTTGTGTCATTGTGTATTCCCGTCTCAAGTTCTTGGTCAAGGTTGCAATTTCGGGGACTTGTTATTTCTTCAAAAGGTGGTAGAACATGTGTATGTGTGATTGCGTCACTCATCAGAGTTTGATGCAACTCGAAACAGTGGCATCTTTGAGTACCAAACTGGCTTTTAGTTGGATATCTCACCCCCACTCGCAATACCAGCAAAAGGTGCTTATGTGCTCATGTGGTCAACACACAGCTTTATAGATGAGGGTCATCGCCATTTCCATATCCATTAATTTGGATCAATAATGAGTAAGACTTGACGTGAAAGAATAACTTGCAAGGTACTAAATGCTTTGCTCTACTTACGTTTATAACATACTCAAGTTTTGGGCAATAGCCACTCTCAGCATACTAGAATCCATATGAGCGAGAAAAGATACTGGGCAGTAAAATCACATCAGCGTTGAAGATATGACAAAAACAGAAGAAAATTACAGAAAAAGAAAGATTAAATTCCACGGCCCATCAACGAGAATGTGAATGATGATCATGTAAACAAACCTTTTATTATTGTCAAAAGAATGCTCGTATTGACAAGTCTTGATTAGATTCATCATCCCTGCTTTAAAAACCCATTTATCTACAATTGAACATTCTAGGCTAATATTAATTGGCCTGGTCTTGATGATCATTCTCGTTATGCCCACCATCTCCTTGTCCGTAGTCAATCCAAGGTAGCACAGACTCGAGTAGGACAGCTAGTGCATTTCGGTTTGTCAAATCCTGGGGAGCACGAGGGGGAAAAGGGCGCTCCCCAACTTGTTCGCCATCCGGGACCTCTCTCACCCTTGGATCAACCATGAAGTTCTGCAAATTATCAGGTGGCATAGTTGGCACAGAATCAGAGAAATCTGATATCAGGAGATGCCGGTACCTGTCAAGCCAGATAAATTAGTCAATAACCAACTATTATAATAACATGCAACTTATTGAAGGCAATCTCCAGTATCATTAGATTGCAGGAGATGCCAATGTTTTTGGGATATCATGTTTCTCCACAACTGTACCAATTTCCTACTTTATTGCATTAAGTATGAAGAGAAAAAAAATCCAGCAGAAACACTCACTCATTTTTCTCGGATGAAAAGGCCTCTTTCCTCACGCAAGCCCAATCAGTTGCATCAGTTCCTTTGTCTTTCAGAGTTGCAATGACTGAATGAGCATTGTCACGAAGAAACTTTTGCAGATCAGGAAGCCTCCATACAAGATAACTCCTTTCAACATATATGTTGATCAAGTGATCCAACGTTGGGCTTCCTGATTGCTCAGATTTAAAAAAACTATGCCGAACTATACCTGTCCACACCTGCTCTTTCAAAGGCACCTTAGCCACTAATTTCTTCAATACTGATGGATGCAGCATCAAGGCCTGTTTCATGAGATCGTTTGATGAAGCCTTTCCATCTGTCTTATCCACATCTCCTGTGTCTTCCTTTTTTTCAAGGTAAAACCGACAAATGGCAAGGGAATAAGAAAAATTTGGAAATAACCAAAGGGAGTTGTCACTTCCATATTCTTCAGAAAATCTTTCCAGCCACAAATACTCCTCTGCCCTAAGAGCAAAATAATCGATGCAGAACAGGCATCCAACTGGATCATCTGAATCTAGAGAAAGCAATAGTTTGCAAATTTCAAGAGCAGAACGGTGGCAGCCACGCCTATCCATGTTTTTCATGTGAGTAAAAAGTGTAGAGAACAATGGCTTGTTGGTTTCATGGCTATACTTCAATTTGCAGTTGCCCTGCAAAGGAGTGAACATTGGGTGCCATGCACATTCCAAGCCATAAAGGCACTTTGCAGTTGCATCTGCCGACATTTGATGTTCCCCCGAAAATTTAAAATACTCTGCCAACGTTATGAGGGAATCTATATGATAAGGGTGGTGCAACAAAATGCTTGCAATTCCATTAAGGTCATGGATTGCCTTGGCAGCTTCAAATGCTCTCTGGGCTTGGCTGTAAGATGATGAATGTACATACCTAAATGAAATAAAGAATACCAAATTAGGCCTTGCATCTTTTTTTTATTTCATTCTATATTAAGTGGCACACATATTCACAAAAAGAACCAGTAACACAAATTAAGCGGGTATATAAAAACCAGCAATAGATCTTTGCAATGAAGTTGCACTTAGCCAAATTAATTAAATATGAGAGCTTGACCATTTGGACTAAAATCTCGTTACATAATACTAATTAAAAGCTTTTTCAGTTTTATCAACTAACTGAAACCGATTTAGATCCAAAACACGGGCAATTCATATATAAGCATTCATTGTGCATCTAGAGTCTTTTCTAGACACTTTTTGGCCAACTGTGTACTAAAAAGATGGTTATCTATCATGAATTTAGGTACTTTTTCTCACTAATTATTTCAAATCTAGCTCGCTTTTCTCTTAAATAAACACAGAACTCATGCTTCCAAAGTTAAAAGTTAATCCAGAACTTCTGATTTTAAAGTCACAGCCATCATGCCAGCATTTTATTTGTAACCATCTACTCATCTAATTCTAGCATTTTATTTTAATGTTCTGTACTCTTATCTAAATGTATACCTCTACAAAAGCAAACCGTACTATACAGAATGCATCCATACAGTGGCAGCTCATTTCATGTCACTTTCTTGACTCTGAACTCAACCCAACTACTATTAACAAATAGCTTCTACAAGTGACAATCAAATACCAAGATTTCCAATACTTTAGTGTCATAATAGGAAGATATCAGATGGCTAGACTTGCTGAAGCAGTCAAATTGGAGACTAGGTGCTAGAATGGATGGTTAAGATAGTTGTCATAAATTATAGCAAACTATAAATCAGACAAAATACAGTATTACATTTCAATTAAACATAAAAATATGCACAGAAACCCTGTCTAGGTCTAGAATAGTATCCCACAGTGTCTTCTAACATAAAGTGCAGCAAACTGTTTATTATAGATGTATTTTCACTCTTTCATAGGTTTAAAGAAAATCAGATCATGATAGCAACGAAGCAATTGATAGGGGTCAAAAGGGATATAAATGTTACCGGAAATAATTGACCCCGTTCCTGCTCTCTAAAAGTTCCATAGACAAAGATCCATCCCATCGAGGCCAGTGTTCAGACGGAGAAACAAGAATAGTCCTTCTATGACTGTAACTCCCTCGCCGACCAGCAAGTGACTGCCTGGAATTTCCAGCTTGATGCCCTTTTTCAAATGAATTCACTACCTTAGAACCAAATATCCTTCGTAACTCATTTTCTGCAATAAGAAATTTGGGTTCAACTAGTAGAATAGAGCGTTTCAACTGCTTCATGACACTGTCTTTGCCATTGATATTTGCGGACTTGGCTTTTCTGCGATATGAAGCAATATGCTGTTGTCTAGAAGACTCAATTTCAAGAGATAGATTTTCGAATGTCACGTTACAGGATTTTTCATGATCTTCAACATTTGATGGAAAATCTGCCTTCGACTTCTTCTTTTTCTTTTTCTTTGATTTTTGGTTTGTTGATGAAACTGAGTTTACAGAAGCTTTGACTATTGAAGGATGTTTTTCATTTACATTTTGATATCCAGATGCATGAACAGTTTCCATCTCATCTCCCTGCAGCCACATCAATCGTGATGTAGAGAGAACAAATGAGTAAAAGATATTATACAGCCTTCTCTCATCACCATATACCCTTGGAAACAAAAAACTATCAAGAACATTATCTATGACCAAAAACTGGATGGGTACAAACAAATAGGGAGAAATTGTTGGCTAAAATAAAAGAAAAATCTCAGATTGACTTGTACAAGTTAAATTTAAACTACGCCACAAGACCCACTGTTTCTTCATAGCAGTTTGCTAATCTGTTATTGGAATATGTTTTAGCTTGGAACAATTTAGAACTCCCTTTCAGCTCCTTAGCTTTGGTTTATGCCATTAAAACACCATGTGAGAAAGAATGAAGGCAGCACTTCATACTTTTCTGTTCTTATCTATCAGTGCATATGAGAACACACATTCCGAGCAATGGCAGTGATAAAAATCAAACCCCAATACCTAATGTTAGCTTGATAAAGAGTTAAATTCTTCAAATATGCTATCCTCAAAGAGCCAGGGAAATTAATTTGATCAGAGCTATTAGAAAAATTTTCCAACCATTCTTTTCCCATTCCTCCAGCTGGAATTGAATCCTCAGTATTTTCCTCACTTCATTTCTATAGCAACTTCGTTTATGTAAAATATGTTGGAAAAAAAAAAAAAAAAGATCCTCTCTACAAGTATGATATCTTTATTAGCATACATTACAATCATATTCAAGATTCAACTCGTCTCCATACGTCTTACCAGCTAATTCCACATGACACATTAGTAAAGCCATATGCAGCATAAGTACAGCATATGCCAGAATAATGAATCAACTTTTATATCTGCTTGTCTTATTCAAATTGGTGCTTAGTACCTAAACAGGAGGATCCTAACTGCTAATACAGAATAACCTTTTGATTGACAGATTGGCCAGCAGAAACTAATAACTGCAATCCATCAAAGATTCTTATTAGCAGCCATATGTGCATATAAGCAGACATAGATTAAAGAAGTCTAATTCATCAAACAAGTACATCAAGAAACTAAGGGAGCATAAGGCTGAATCAATAACAAATGCAAAAGAATAACGAAACACAACCACACAACTGGACAGAATTTGCACTACTTATATTTGCACAGAACCAAAAAGCATGACATGCAGGAAATTAAACCTTGTCTGAGTCATGGTGACCATCACTGTCATTGTTATCCATGAGAAGATCGAAGGGATTCCCTGCTGGGGCAGATGACTCAGGGGATTCAGACTCATCGTCGCTGTTAAGCAGCTGCTCCTGTTGCTGCTGTGTAGCTTCTTGTTCTTCCAGAACTTTCTTCAATAGGCGAGCTGACATCCTCTTCTGCGATTCAAATTAAATAAGACTGTATTTGATATATGTGCATAACTAATTTCAGAAGATTGCTTTTTTACAACACCTGCACCTACAACTCCCCTACCAAGAGAACTGTTTTGGCAGTTTCTTTTTTCCTTTGCCCTCTTCCCTTTCATTTTCAAAACTTTATTGGATACCGTGCGCCACAGAAAATTCATTACTAGTATAATACCTTAAACAAGTAACATCCATACACATTAATATATGATACCCCTACACATGTAAGCTATTAAAATCAAATATTTAAACAAAGATTGTTCTTTTGGTACAAATGTATTCGAGTATGTGATACTCCTGCCTGATATTAGCTCAACAAAGTACCGAAAAATCTAAAAATTCATAACTGAAACACCATCACATGTACCACTATTTTAACCCTCATAGTTTGTTCAAATAAATATGTGGCTTAATTCATAGCTCAATTGACGAGCAACCACTTGGAAACCAAAAAAAAAAAAAAAAGAAAAAGAAAGGAGGTCCATTGTGGCCTTTCAATCGGTAAAGCAATTGACTTTGTGAAAATTTTACTTCCTCTAAACATCGAAAGTTGCAAACACTTTGAATAAGCATAAAAATGACCAATACCCTTTAATCAAATAGGATTCACACAATAGTCGCTCCTAAACCTAAATCGAAATCTAAATCTGAAAATAGAAACTACAATTTCACTATGACCTTATCTTTTAAAAAAAATGCAATTTTCGCTCGTGAATTTCTGACAAGCTTTTTTTTGTTATTTATTTGGGCAACTTCTTACAATCGTGTTTAACTACGTCAATTAGGAGAATTAGGGATTAAGGGGTGAGATAAGCTTACCTGCTATTTGCGAAGCTAACTTTTTCGGCGGTGAAGAAGAAAATCCGGCGGGCGTTGGAGGATTGGAGCTAGCGAAGGAAAGTATTCTTAAATGGGGAGGAAAAAGCAAAAAGAGCTTACTTGCCGCCGTGTGACGGGCTGCCGCACGCTAAATGGCATGGAAAGCCGACCCGTAACACTTTTGTGTCAGCTGTAATCCCGTATTTAGCCTAAACCATATCATAAAGTAGTGTGTTATAAATTTGGTCTATCGGAGTTCTAACAACATTGAGAAGTTTTTCCAAAAAAAAAAAAAAAAAAGATTGTGAAATTTTTTTCAATTTGAATCTGACAAAAATAGATTTTAATTATTTCTTCATTGCTGTAATTTTTTCCAATTTGACGTGACTTAGAGAAGGTAAACCTAAACCATATCATAAAGTAGTGTGTTATAAAATTGGTCTATCCGAGTTCTAACAACATTGAGAAATTTTTCAAAAAAAAAAAGAAAACAAGAAAAAGATAGTGAAATTTTTTTCAATTTGAATCTTACAAAAATAGATTTTAATTATTTTAATTATTTCCTCTTTGCTGTAATTTTTTCCAATTTGACGTGACTTAGAGAAGGTAATTAGGTTTTAAACCTTTTAGTTTTTGGACCTAACAGCTAAAGGTCAAAAGAGTGTAGGGAGGGAAGGTAACTAATACTAACAACAACAACAACAATAATAATAATAATAAGCTTGAGTATAGATTTGATTATGCTAAAATTGATTTAGATGTGATTTTGATCAATTTATGAACCGATATTGAACAAAGAATGATAAAATCAAGCTGGTTTTGCAATGCGGTTTTTCTGGATTTTGATATCTTTTTTGTTTCATTTTCAAAAAATTTCTTTTTTATTTTCAATAAAACATATTATGCAATTCAATTTTTCTGGACTGTAATATCATTTTGATTTCCCGTGAAACTTCCTACCGTGGTAGGGTAACAAAAGAGAGCCTTTTTGTTTTTTTTTTTTTTGATAAATAGAGATGCATAAAGTTAAACGGCAGGAAAACAACATACAAAAGAGAGCCTTTTTGTAAACCACAAGTTATTACTGCCAAAAGCCGGAAATTTGTACTTAGGGGTGAGAATCGAATTCGAATTCGGTATTCGGTAGGGTGAAATCGGTATTTTTTGGTAAACGATCAGTAAAAATACCGACCGAATTCGAATTCGAATTATCAATTTCCCGATTTCGAATTCAATTTGAATTCAATTCGAAAATTGGTATTTTACTGATTTAACCGAATTCATAAAACAATTATTCAAAAACACAATGGAAAGAAAATTAGAAAGTTTTAAATCAAACAAAATCCCCAAATTATTGAGCATCGAAGCAAACAAAAATGCATTTGCCTTTATGAAAGTTGATATGAATTTTCCTAACCCAAATTAGACATTTCACATTTAATTTTATCTTTCAATACATTAGGTATTCGGAAAATCGAACATGAAATCGGCAAATATTTACCGAATTGAATTCGATAAAACCGAATTGAAAATTCTTGAAACCGATTTCGTATTGAATTCGATATATTTAAATTCGGATTTTCTGAATTACCGATTGAATTACTGAATTCAAATTACCGAATTCAATTCGAATTCGGTCGGTAATTCGATATTCGGACTTTTTGCACACCCCTATTTGTACTAGCAAATAGTTTCATAGAGTAACTTAGCCCTGTTTCTTTCTAAATAAACTCCAAAATTCTCAAGTTGAAGACATTCTTTCAAATTCTGCAGCATACGTAGATCAGAAGTCCCTACAAGGGCTTAAAAAACAAGAAAACAACACAGAAATCAGAAGAAGAAAAAGGATACAAGTTCAAGGATCTAAATAGCAGTCCATTTTCCAGTAAAATCAAGCCCGGAACCACAGTAGAGAGACTCAATATTCTTTTAAGAACGTAAACATGGCTAAACATGCTGTAACTATGAACAAGTCCATCGAACAGCTTGTCCATCTACCAGGTCTTGAAATTTGGCTGCCTACAGTAAAATAGTCAAAACAGGAAAAAAAAAATTAAAATATGCATAGGCCTTTCTGGAAACTATCATACAAATTACAAACAGTTCACAATTATTACTAGAAACTGTCATACAAATTATAAACAGTTCACAATTACTATTCCACATAGTCATCGTCGTCAGCAGATTCATCATTTGTTGCTGCATGAAATGATGCAGCAAGGTCTTCTGCAAAGCTTCTCCCAGAAGCATACTTACGCGATACTGCTGAAACTTGAGCCTTTTTACCACTAATGGAATCCGGAAGCCAGGATTTTTTGGAGTCATGAGTACCCAAAGTTGGAGCATCTTTTCTACTCCAAATGACGGGTTTTAGTGTTGCCCATGGATCTTCTACCATTGATTTATTGTAAAACCTATCCGGATGATGTTCAGCTGACAGGAAATCACGTGAACCTACTCTTTTACCACTATTAGCTGAAACTGGAGTGCTGTAGCCCTGCCCTCGACCTCTACCTCTTCCTGAAGCCTGGGGGCTGTTGTTACCGGGCCACCGACTCTGGCCTCTCCCTGAATTAGGATAAGGGCTCCCAAAGTTACCAAACCCACTCTCAGGACTGCTGATGCTACCATAGCCTCTGCTATAGCCATCATTAAAACTAGGACTACCTCCTGGTGCAAAGGCTGGACTAGCAATGCCACCTCCTCTTGAAAAGTTGGATGAAACATAGGTAGGTTTTCCAGTTGATCTGCCACCAATATAGACGCCACCTTCTGGAGTGCCAAAAGGACTTGATGTTCCTCTTGGGCTCCTGAAAGGGCCAGGTCTGTGGTAGGGTCCTGGAGATTGAAACGTTCTCGGATCTGCAGAGTAGGTGGTTTGGGCCTGATAAGCTGGATGGACCCAACGGTCAGTCACATCTGGTCTAACTGATCCTGTTAATGGAAACAATTAGAAAGCACAGAGATAAGACCATGAGCATAGAATTTTCACAACCAAAAAAAGGAAAAAAAAAAAAGAAAAAAAAAAGAAAAATAAAAAAGGACATGCTACTTTTCATTGATCATTTATACACCACCAGTAGCCAGATAGGTAAAGCATTGTAGAGAATTGGGGGATGATGATAGATGAACACACATATGTTGCAGAAGCAAATGGTGGACAAAGAAAACCAAAGCTATCCAGACTGCAAAAGATAGTTAAAAGGTCAAGAATATGCTATTTACTTGGAGGCGTCAAATAGTCTGGTGAAATTTGCTGGCTGACCTTGCCCCTCTTGTTTGCTGAAAATGCTGACATCGGATCTGTGTAATAATCAAATCTAGGAGCTCCCTGTGGCTCGGCATGCACAGATGGAGTGACTGAGGATTCAATCAATGGGTTGGCAAGTGTATAAGATGCACCCATGCAATTCTCAGAATTGCCACGCACTCCAGCCTGATCAGCTTCCCTACGCAATGCATTCAGCCTTTCTTTCCTCCTTTCTGACTCTTCCATTGCAGCTGACATAAATACACGCCATATCAAAAGACTGTAAAATTACAGCACAAACAAGAATAAAACAAGGAATAATGTAGCATTCATTGCTGCAACAGAAACGTATATAAGTGGCCAAGAACAATGTATATTGAACAGCTTGATGAAGGGAAGAGAAAATTAACAATGATGAAAAAAGAAGCCAGCCCACCATGAACTGTGTCTTTAACATTAACTGAGGAAAATTCAACTTCATGCTTTCATTCCTCAAAACCATTTAGAAAGTTGAAAATAATTCTAGTATATAAAAGCGAAATGCACTATACAACAATAAAATTGTGCTTGATGCCTGCAACAAAGCCCCATTAAGCATGATATATGACTATAAATATTCATCCTGAAATATAAAAATCAAGTCTTTCATACTATATAGTTAAACTGGCAACAACTAAACTCCATTACGTGCAATATAAACCCAAGAAAATCTCTAATTTAACTAACTTCATTTTGCATTCATATTAAACACAAAGTTTCCAACTCCATAAACATCAAACTCAAAATACTTATCTTCCAACCCAAACAGAACATACTAATCAATGTCCCTAAGGACGAAACACACTTGCACAATTCAGAAACCAAAGAGTTTGAAAATTCAGAAATAATGGAAAGCAAGAAATTAGACACCTTGGTTAAGTTTGGTTAGCAAGATTTGGCAGGACTGAACTACTAGCCAGTATTATCCATGGTTCAACGAGGCGGCCGACTCTAAGTCGACCCAGCTGACTCGTCACCCGAACTTCAGCCTCCGGTCGGCCATATCCCGGAGACATTAGACCAGGCGGAAACTCGGGACTCAAAAGAGAGGCCGAGTCTACCGAGTCAACCTGTATTGACTCGTCAGACATCCATGAAGGGAGGCTTTCACCATGAATTTCAGAGACTTTAGGGCATTAACAAATTCAAAAAAAAAAAAAAAAACTCGCCGGTATCCAACTTATGAGAAATTGCATAGAAAGACAGAAATAACAAATCAATCTTTAACCCAAAAATTCTCTGTTTCAAGACTCTTCACTAAACAGCAAGTGGGTGGCAGAGATTCAAGAGAAGGATAAGAAAAGAAATAAAAGGTCGAGGAAGACGATGAGGCTTTCGTATCATATGCACGGGTCGTGGTGACCAAATCTAAATACAGTGACCAACAATTTCAGCAAAAAGCTTAAAATACAGTTTTTCCTCACGTTTTCCTTACAATCACAAGCTCTGCTGTTCGTTGGTTTTTATTTAGGCAAGTTCTTACGAGGATGATTAATACATAAATTTGAAAAAAAAAAAAAAAACGAGGAAGTAAGGGGATTCTGAACTTACCGGCGGATTCAAAAGCACCGTCGATGGAGAATAAAATCCGGCGGCCGTCGGAGGATTGGAAAATTGGGGAAGGAAGGGGGACTTCAATAGCTTCAGTGTTCAGTCTCCTTTCTCCTCCCTGGTGGCCTTTTTTTTTTTTTAGCTGTTCCTGATTTTGCCTCTGTTTTTGCCTTTTTAACTGTTTTTTTTTTAAAGAAAAAAATTTAGTTGCCGCCTGTTAGGGATCCGCCGGGGAACCGACCCATTGTATGATTTGGCTCATTTGGCCAAGACCACGCCTTCATGTGTAATTAGTTCTCAGAGCAGAGAAGGCGCAACTGGTTATTACCACACGAATTAAATTTCCTTTTTTTTGGGGTCGGTAAAATAATTGTTTTAGCTAAAAATGTCACTCAACTAACTAACACACATGACTTTGGAACAAAATTACATGTTTTATTAGTTGAATCTGTAAGAATATATATATATATGTATGTATGTATGTATTTCATTAGTTAAGTGATAAAAAATGTATGTGCTTATTAGTTTATACATATATGTATGTGTGTGTCTATGTATATACACATATATACATACATACATACATACATATGTATGTATGTATCTATATGTGTGTGTATATATGTATATATGTATGTATATGTATATAATTGAGCCGAATAGCTACGTGATTCGGTTGCTCTAACTCTCTTGAGGATTACGTACATGATAACACAAGCCAAAGTAATACACATATCTTGCTGAATTTCCTTTTGGATTATAGCTCAGATGATACGATCCGTTAATCCATGCTTTATCTAAACAAGTAAATCCAGTTCTGCATTGATTTATGATCTTTTGAGTCAAGTAGCAAGGCAAAAAGTTGGAATCATCTGGTAGTAAAGAAGATAAACGCTTATAAGATCACTTGACCATATTTTCTTGAAGAAAGGAATGAGAAGCAAATTTTTGGCTAGTAGTTTCCAAGCCATAAACAGATTAAAATCAAAAGCATTTTTTTGCCTGTGGTTTCCAAACCATATACTGTTAAGGAACTTAAAAGCAATTTCTTTCGCTGCAAATTCCGACACATAAACAGTTATACCTTGTCTCGGGAAGTCTTTGGCTGGCTAGCCAGCCATAAGCCAACAGTTATACATTACCTTGGGAAGTCATTCTGGCTAGCCAACCATTTCAAAACTTCAATACCCTTGAAGGAACTATTCCTCCAAATTATATTTCTCAATGATAATCTTGATCCACATTTCAAATAATTCAAACTATTAAAATCCAAGGGTCAAAACACTTATTTCATTTCATTATGTAACGCTGAATTTAACTTGAGAGGATGATATCCAATAGAGACGATAGAAATTTAATCAACTATACTTAGTAATGGAACAGATAATATACGTCTCTCAAATCTCATTATATTATTTAGGAATTTAAAAGCTTCAAATTCAAAGGAAAGTTAAGTATATTACCTTGCTGCTGTGTATGCCGAATTCCAAGCCAAAAAAAGGGGAAAAAAAATCTTCATTTATGGAGAGTTCTTGATTAGGGAGATCTTGTGGACATCAACCTTAATTTCCTTTGATGTCCCAGAATTTCCATAAACACTTTAATTTTGCAAATTGTCAGGACAAACTTTCTTGCTTTTCCTACTAACTGCCATAACCGAAAAACTTAAACCTCTAGCATACCAAAACCAGCTGATACACAGTTTCTTTTTGATAGAGGTTAAAACTAGAAACCATCTCATTGATCAATGAAACGTAACCAGGCAACATCAGAGTAAGTACACACAAGAGAAGTTCTTATGATTGTTGCACAAGGCATTGAAGTCTGAAGAAATTGTTGCTGAGCCTTCTCAATTACAGCAAACAGAAATATGAATATGAGAGCTGGCCTGTTACTTCCAATAGCTTCAGTTAAAAATCCATCATTTTCATGACCAATTGTGACAACCCCACTTCTCCCTAGGGCGAACCCTAGAGTATCGACGAGCCGCCTGCCCAAATCTCGTCGAGACTCACTACAATTCTCAATTCAAAGGCGAGTAAATACTTCGAATTACAAGATAACTTAAATATCCTTCAGTCCAACACAACGTTTAAACCACAAAACTTCACTAGAAAATTACAACCATCCAGATACAGGTATAGCTACAAAAGTTTAACCATTCAAAATTTCATAGGTACACCCCAACATACAAGAATTACATCCAATATAAAAGCTTAAAGTCTCCAAACAAACAACCTAGTGCAATTCTTGGAGGCCCTCATTCCCAAACCCTGCTAAGGAAAACAAAATTGGAAAGAATGAGCTAAAAGCCCAGTGAGTGAACCCAAAACATGCAATCTCATAGTGGCAGTGAAACAATATATAGATCAGTTAAACACTCAACAACTCAACAAAATTCAGTTTGGGAACATAAAATTTATAAAACATATAAAATAAGAAAACAATCAGTAAAAGGATACGAGGTCCACCGGAAGCTGTTGCAGTCCGTCTTGTCCGTCAATCAACCCCCTACTCCTCCTTATAGCACCCAGTGGTAATACTCGAGTACACCGTACAGTGCCCTAAATTACCAACCTATCCGACCGAATCCGCTTCTGACTGGAATAGACCGATAATGAAGGGGAAAAAGCCTTGTTCAGCCAATGTGTTAAAAGTACACATGGCCTACAGTCATGCACAAATAATATATAGGCAGTGGAAGAATAAATAGTTGAACAGTATAAAGTGAATTAGGTCGAGTGTGATAAAGTACACACTCACCTAAGAACAAATGTTTAACGCTCATGAGAACAAGTAACACTAAGTATTAATCACATAAGCATGTAACTCACACAACAAGCAAGGAACACTCACCTTAATTCAATTAAACGAGTGAGTAAGGAAGAAGGCTAAACTTCGTTAATTGGTTCACCGTCGGCAAAGTCTTGGTCACCTGAGCCAAAGTTCAACTATCAAATACTAACCAAAATATCTAAAACTCAAAACCTTAACTCAACTACTTAGAATCACCAAAACTTCACTACCACAGTTTCTTGTTCGGACCATATCTAAGGCTACACTTATCGAAATTAAGCAAGGCTTAATTTCCGGGTACCATAGTCAGTAGCTAGATATGGATAAGGGGGCATGGAATACATGTGGTGAGCTACAACAATGGTTAAAGAGCCTAACATTGCTAGGTTAAGAGATGTTGTCTATGGTGGTGATGTCTTGAGCTTTGAACAACGTTAACATAGTGGCTATTGCTGAAAATGCAAATGTAGTGATGTAAAGAACTTCTTAAAGTCAAATACCAAACTGTGACATTCAGAAACACTTCTGGGTCCGTTTGGATTAATTGTTTTTGGGGTTATTTTTCAAAAACAGTACTGTAGCATTTGGGATGTGAAAAACTACTGTAGCTGTCTTTCAATAACTTTTTGAGAGTATTTTTGGGATAAATTTTTGTGGTATTTTTAAAAGTAAAAATTTTTTTGGGTTAATTTTTTTGTGCATTTTTAAAATTAAAACTTTATTTGGGATAATTTTTTGGGGCATTTTTAAAATTAAAAATTAATTTTAGGTATTTTTGGGGGATTTTTAAAACTAAAAATTTATTTGGGGTAATTTTTAAAAGTATTTTTAAAATTAAAAATTTATTTGGGGTAATTTTTTAGGGTATTTTTAAAATTAAAATTTATTTGATAGGTGGTGGTGCGGGTGGGTTAATTTAAAAATAATACCCCAAATAAATTATTCCAAAAATACCCAAATAAATTTTTAATTTTAAAGATGCCCCAAAAAAATTACCTCAAATAAATTTTAAATTTTAAAAATGCTCCAAAAAATTGCCCCAAATAAATTTTTAATTTTAAAAATGCCCCAAAAAATTTGTTTGCAACGGTTTTGGTGGATAGTTTAGGGTTTGGTGTTTTGAGAGTTTTGTATTTAGGGTTAGGGTTTTAGGGTTTGGGTATTAGGGTTGCAAACAAATTTTTTTTTTTTTATTAAATGTGAGAGTGCCGCACATTGTATGTGCGGCGCCTCTCTAGTGAAATTTTTTTTTTTTGGTTGCTTACTGGTGCTGCAAATTCAATGTGCGGCGCCGGTAAGAAAATTTTTGAAAATTTACACACATACCCCTAGAATTTCATCTGCAAATACGAAAAAAAATTTTGAAATTAGTTCTGGTGCCGCACATCAAATGTGCGGCACCGCTTGATGGAGAAAAAAAAATTCAGCACCAGATGACGGACAAATTTTGCTTTTAACATTATTCTGATAAATTTGCCCCACTCAGTGCTGCCATAGGAGATTAGTCAAAGAAGAAAAAATTGTAGTAGGGTTTAGTGTTTTTCCTTTTTGATAAAAAATTGTTACTTTATGTTTTCCTCCCCAATTGAATGGAAAATTTTGTTTTGCTCCATTATTTGATGGAAAATTTCTTTTTTTCTTTTCTTTTTTTTGTAACTTTCTTAACTTGTATTTCCTATGCTTCTCTTAATAAGCTGGTACTCTTCTTGCCGCAATGGTCTTAAATGGTGGCGTCACCCTAGAATGATATGATTGGACAAAAAATAAAACTTCAAGAACAAAAGTGGGGAAAAAAAATTTGAGGATGAAATCATATATATATATATATATATATATAAAATAAAGTCATATTCTCATACTTATTTCTTAACCCTCATTTCTTTCCTGCATGGATGCTTGATACAGTGAGTTTTCTATACTAGCATTTTTATCATCCATGCATTTACAATTTTCTAATTTTCTCTCTCTTATTACCTTTGTCTTTATTCTTTTTTTCTCATGATAATATTTTCGATAATTTTTCAACTAATCTCTCCAACTTCATTTAACCACTCCTCACTCTCTTTGTCTTTATTCCTTTTTTTTTCTCATGATAATGTTTTTGATAATAATCTCTCCACGTTTCACTCAACCATTCTTCTCTCTTTTTCCCTTCAATTTTTTCCATATTAATTTATTTTCTTTCTCTATTTTTTTATTTTCATGGCTGCTTCTTTTCCTTTTCCCAAACTTTTCCTTGTCTTTCAATTTTTAAAATATAGAATTTGAATAAGCAGTTTTTGTCATCCAATCTAATTTCAAAATTCCTTATCTATTCTTTTGGCTGATAGTTCTTTATTGAATGGGTAAGTATGCTTGTAATGTTCATAAATAGTGATAAGGCTACAACTGGCACCAACCTAATTTGGATGAATTTGATAAATAGGTGCAATTTTAGTATAACCTTATGTAAAGATTAGAATACATAATTGCAAGAATAATACACCATATCTACGTACTATCAATGAAGATTCTATAATCATTAATATATTATATGACTTAAAAATTTTAAATTAAGTTTTGATTTAATTGTTTGTTGTCATTGTCATCTTAAATCAAATGATCATGATCTTTAATTCAAAATTTTATATTTTTAATTCAACATCCTTCCCTAAATTTTATTTTAAATTCAGATCCTAAATATGGTATATTCTTTCATTATTTTAAATTTTTTTGGTAAATAGATTCCTTATTCTATTTACTTAAACAAGTATTTGAGTTTTCAATTAAAATTTTACATTGCATATCAAAATGATTCGGTACTAAGGAGATAAACTAGTTGACTTCAGCGTAAGAGTTTAGCAATGAAAATGGCTAATATCCTATTTTTTATTGGACCACTGATATAAATTTATAGGGTCACGGCTACTAGGGGTGAAATTTTTTCGAGCTGCTTGACTTGACTAATCGAATAGCTCGATTTCAAATTCGAGTCGAGCTCGGTCGAAATCGAACTCGAGTTACTTGACAAGAAAATCAAGTCGATCTCAAGTCGAAGAATTCACTATTCGAGTACTCGTCGAGCTATTTGACTCGATGAAAATTAATTTAAAAATTAATATATTATATTTATTAATTTACCATTTTAGCCTTGTTAGTTTAAAATATTACAATCTTTACCAATATATTCGATTTCGAACTCGAGTACTCAAGCTCGAACTCGACCTCAATCAGCTTGTCAAGCTCGTCGAGTCGAGCTCGAGTTCGAGTCCCTCGTTTCGAGTTCGAACTCGAGTATATGGATACTCGATCTCGACTCGCCCTAGATCAGAAGGAGGAACTACAACATAGCCCATATGGCCGATACGTAGGTTTCCGTCAATGATTTCTAAAGTTGAGGCCTCCATTCGGCTCCACTTGGTTTCAGCCTTCGAACAGCGAAGGTAAGAACCCTAACTCTAGAAGAAGTCTCGTCCCAGTTCCTTGTTTTTATTTGGGGTTTCTATTTTAATCTTGGATTTCTCGCTGCAGGAAACTTGTACTCGTTACAAATGGATGCGGCAATGCTCTTCTTATCTTCTTGAATAATAGAGGCTTGTTGATTGTTTTAATTATAGAGTTGATGGATTTTTCTTGCCTATGTTATCTACTGGAGCAACTTTGCAACTGCTCACTGCTGATCCATCCATTGATTTACTAATCAGAAATATTTGTTGGCTTGAATATGGATTAAATTTAGTAAGTATAGTAAGCATCTAAGGTATAGCTATTTCTGCGAGGGAAATGAATGATCATAAAGAAAAAAAAAAGGGAGAATATTTTTTTTAATGGCATCTAGAACGTTTTTCCACTTAAGATCTTAATTAATACGTGCCTTAATCTAAAATTAGGTTGTACTAGGCCATAATGGTTAGTATATTTTGCTTTAAAAACGTCTGTGTTAATCCCCTTTTCTGTGTTTGAGATGTATAAATTTATCTTTCTGTCTCGTTTTCTTTTCTCTCATTCTTTTTCCTTCTTTTGTTCCCAATGCCCCCGAAACAGCCTGTTAAGTTGCCGTGTGCTGTGGAGTTTAAGAAGGATAGGTGCACCTTCTATGACTTTACCAGTGGCGACCGGGAATGTGGTGAATTGAGACGTGTTTGTAAGGGTTCTGAAATTGAGGATGCCCTCCTACATGATGACGCCAACAAATTTGTTCGAGTTATAAATGGAGAAGTAAAAGTTGATGGAGAGGTCCCTGAGGATCTTTTTCATATGATAGTTGAATTTGATGCCGCCAAGTGTCTCAAAGCGGCATTGGAAAATAAAACTAAACATTACTTCGACATATATGCTCATCCTTGGTTTGCCGGCTGCACTAAACTTCCTCTGTTGCATTTGGCAAGTTATTATTCATCTGTGGAAATAATTAAGCTACTGCTAGACCTGCAAGCTGAATACGCTCCTGGAGTGGATGATGCGTGTGAGGGTGGTGAATTTTTTGACCTGGGAACCCTCCCATTGGAGGAGGCACTTGAATGTACAAGGTGTCATTTGATTACTTCTAGCAGAAAAAAAGGTTAATTTCTGCAATTCTAGCACTAGTGTTTGGTGCAAGGATGTTTAGGGATGTCAACAGAGCAGTCACCAGCTCAGTTTTTGCTAGCTTTGAATCCAAAACCTATTTATGGTTTAGGTTTATCCTGTTCACTTGCCTTACTTTCTTCGTCATATGCAGGTAGGAATTCTATATGCAATCTTATAGTTTTTGTCTTTGAACAGGTTAGCTATTGCTTTGAGAAAGGATTTAGATCTAACCGATCCAAAGGGATCAGTCTTCCGGATTATTCACAGGCTTTGCCTACAAGATAAGCTTTTTTGTTGGCATCAATGCTTTATGGTGGATTTTTTGGGGTGACCTTATCTATCTTCTTTTCTAGTTTTTAGTTTTTGGCCTTATCTCTGTGATTTTTTTTTTTTTTTTTTTTTTGGCACCAGCGACGCCCTTTGGAAGTTGTGAGATTGCTGGCACAAAGATCAAAAAAAGTCAAAGATGTTTTTATCAAGAGTCTTGATAAAGGGATATTTGGTGACGTGACTGCCCTTTTGATGGTAGCTGATGAGAAAGTTATGCCATGTAAAGTAAACCATGGTGAGATCCAAGATTATGTTGCTGAAAAAGTGGCAACTCTAGCTGCTCTTCAGAGTATACCCTGTACTGGCACGAATGCAAACATCAATGATGACGCCCTAAAGAAGTTGAAGAATAAAGAGCTGGTGATGGCAACGATGTTGGTGTTATTTGATATATTTGAGACGATTGGTCATGTTTTTAGAGGATTCCTCCTGCTAGATCCAGAGGTATGCTTTTGCTGCTTTTGTTTTCTTTTCTACTATACTATATCTGAATGCTGGAGATTTTCGTGGAATTGTAACTAGTAGTACCTGTCAGTTTCATGTATTTCTGTAACAGAAACAACCAGTATCAAAAATTGGTGCACTGTCACGTACTCTTTTTCCCTTGTATGTACCGAAATATATTTTGTCATTAACCTAAATACCGACACAAACTAATCCACAAACTCACCCATTAGCTTTCCAGCAAAAATTTAACCACTTACCCTTATGACTTTAGAGAAATATGCTGTTTGAGATTGCAGATGGTGTTCATTTTAAATGTGTACATCAGTCTCTATTTCTGAATCTTGAAGAAAGTCAATTTATTCAAGTCTCTGAGCTATTTTGTAACACTTGTGCTTTACTCGCATGCAATATATTGTTGTTATTTTGCCAAGTTAAAGCAGATGTATGATCTCTTTTGTATCCGTTTCCTTGTAGATTGATGCTGATAAAGTAGCTGCACAAATTGGCTGCCTATTCAAGACAGCTGGGTTGCATATAGATGATAAATATGTACGGGGCTTCCAAAGGTGCAAAGACTTGTACATCTTTTATACTGTAAAGACTTGAAATTTAAATGTAAAATCCAATTGCCGAATAGTTGAAGGGTGTAAATTACAATTATCCCTACATTAGACAAATAATATAAATACAATTGGAGTTAATAATTACTAATATGTATGTTACATACATACATACATACATATGGAAAAAAGAAAAAGAAGTTATGTAAGTAGCTGAAAATTGTTCTAAAAGATGTCTACATCATTTATCGCACTTGGTCTGATGAACGTAGGCGAGTAAAAGGATAAGATTCGACTCCTCCATATAGACAATTCAATTCATAATTGTATAGACCTTTCCTAGTTCTATACTCCTCCATGTTGCTTTAGCAAATCTCATTTTCTAATTGAAGAACAGCTGGGGATGATGTCCAATTCAGTATACTAGTTGTGAATAATAGCAATGACCTTCAGATTCCACACAAAATAGAGTCATTCAATTTAGCAACTTCTGACAGGCAAAGCTGAGGAGAGTTGAACTGACCTAAGCTACTAGAATGCCAATACCAATCCGAAGAGGCTCCAAGGCGAAAATGCTAAGGTCAAAGCACATTGAATTTCAAGAACAACAACCACCAGAATTCAAAAGTTAAACTTGCAGGTTACAATTATATAAAACATTAATCATCCATTTCCAAAGGCAATCTACGACATTATAGCAACTCATTAAAGCCTGTCTTTCACCACAAAAGCCCAAGCCTCGTGAGCTCCTAGGGAACAAAATACAAAAAACATCTCATAACTTAAGCAAACCAAATTCGTCAAAAACAATTTTAAAGTTCGAAACCTTCACCAACCAACACAACAGTTGGGAGGAAACTTGTCAACCAGGAATCCGTCTCATAATACTTGAAACCAAAGAAGGTAATCGCTTTTTTCCTAACAATTTCAGAAATAGAGAATCCATCACATAAGTGCTTTGATCCACTTGATTCCCCGATGGTGCAAAGGGCTTGACACCTGAATTACTTTCTAGCCTTTGACATGCATGGAATGAACGAACCCGGAGACCAGTAGCTGGAGAAGCATGTGGCAAAGGCACTGCTGACAAATTTTCCAGTCTGTTACCTGATAAAAGCTACATATTTTTCATGCAAAATAAGATCGAGTCAACAATTAGAGCCACAAATTCTACACTAGCAAGTTGAAAGGTCAAGCATGTTTCCACGATGCTGCATAAAGCAATTTGTAGGATACAACATGGAACAATGGAAATTCTACTCACGACAAAAAAATCCTAGTACTGGTGCAGCAAGAGAGTCAGAGAGAGAGGGAGGGAGAGAAATTAATTGCATAATATGACAGTCATATTAGCACATTTGCCAGAAAGACATCCAGTTATTGGTTAAAATTGTTAGAAGAAAAAGATCAAAACATGGAGTTATATATCTCAAAAGAGGGTATCCATATGAGAAATATCAAACAGAAGGTAAAAGAGAATACATGACAATTTGATACTTTTCAACTTATTCACGGAGAACTTACTTGAATAGGTCTAGGCAAGCATGACAGCTGTGATAGTTTGTCAAGAAGAGAATACTTAAATTTTCTCTCTGTGCCATAAAAGAAGAAATGATTAGTGATATCCAGGTTGCTAGGTTCAAAAATCAAGATAATCCTTTATATCTGGTTTCACTTTTCATTATTTCAAGATTACTTTTGAAAAAGACATTCACACCCAACAAAACCACAATGTCAAGGATGAATTACCTTCCTCCTGTCCAAGATTTGTCACATTACTTGTTCATCCAACACAAGAACAAAAAATAGTTAGCAACAGCAAAAGATGAAAAACTAGAAAACTAGCTAATATGGAACAAACTCCACAATGATAAACTAAGTTAAGAAGGCTGTACAATCAATCATGGAAGAAACTTACAAGTTTACATGCTCTGGAATGGAGAATCCATATTCTTCAAGCAACCGCAACAACCTGCTTGCCACAGCCTTCCTCCTCCAATTCTACCAAAATAAAGCACATGCAGAAGCCAACAAATTTTCATATGTTATAAACTAAATGCTAGTAACTAAAAAACCTAGCCACAGCAAAAACATCATCTAAGCCTTTATCTCACGATGTGGGGTCGGCCATATGGATCGTATATCGCCGTTGTGTTCAATCAAAACACATGTTCTCATTAAGATTTAAATATAACATGTCTTTTAAATAGTTTCTTGGCAACTCTTTTAGGTCTTCCCTTTCCCCTTTTAATTTGATTTTAGAATTCTCTATTTTCTACACTCCTAATTGGGGTATTTAGAGGTCTTCTATGCACATGTTCGAACCATCTTAAGCGTGTTTCTCTCGTTTTCTCATTTATTGGTGCTACACCTACCTTCCACCTAATGCATTCATTACTTATGCTACCTAGTCTAGCGTGCCGTACATTCATCTCAACGTTCTCATTTCTACTATCCTTGTTATCTATTTATGTTCACACTTAGTCGTTCAACACTCTTATCCCTAAAGCATCGCTGGTCTTAGAGCTGTCTTATAAAATTTTTCTTCCAATTTCAATGAATTTTACGATCATAGAGTATGGATAATGCACTTGTCCATTTGTTCCAACCTACTTGAATCCTATGTGTAACATCTTTATCAATTCCCCCACTTTCTTCAAGAATAGATCCTAAACACTTAAAACTTTTAGATGCATTAATTTCATACCCACCAATTTTCACACTTACCCGTATACAAGCTACTCTTATCCCTCTCTTTTGCTACACCCCTCTTTCATAGCTCAATTAATTCTATCATATGCCTTTTCAAAATCAATAAATACCATATGTAAATCTTGTTTTCTCTCCCTATTATGCTCACATAAGCTTCTTATTATATAAATGTATAACTTGTTGTAGGCCTCCCTGGCATAAAAACCAAATTGATTACCTAATATCTTAGTCTCTTTTCTTGACCTTATTTCTTACCCTTTCTCACAGCTTCATAGTGTGACTCATTAATTTAGTACCCTTGTAATTTGCATAGTTTTGTATATCTCCTTTATTCTTATATAAAGGTGTCACTACACTTGTTCTCCGTTGGTTAGGCATTTTCTTAGTATACATAATTACGTTAAATAACTTTGTAAGCCATGTAATTGCAGCTTTTCCTAGGCATTCCCATGCCTCGATTAGAATATCATTAGGACCAACTGCTTTAACATTTTTCATTTTTTTCAATGCTTTTTCTACCTCTTAAGGTTGGATTCTATGGTAATATAAAAAATTTCTATTTTGCTCAAATTGATCTAATTCACCTAATGTGACCTTCTTGCCATTAAATTCATTAAACAAATTATAGAAGTAGTACTTCCATTGATATTTTATATCTTTGTCATCGACTAAAACATTTCCATTTTCATCTTTTATACATATAATTTGTGTTTAAATCTCTTGTTTTCTTTTCTCTCATTTTCGCTATCCTTTATATATATATATATATATATATATATATATATATCACCCTCTTTAGTATCTAATATTTTATAAAATTCTTCAAAGTCTTTGTCTTTGCCTCTCATTTATTACATTTTTCACCTCCTTCTTAACAATGTTATATCTTTCAATATTTTCCTCACTTCTACAAGTGTACAAGTGTATAATATTTTGTAAATTGCCCTTTTTGCTTTCACTTTTTCTTGGATTTCTTGGTTCCCCCACCATGATTCCTTATTTCATTTGTTGCCATTTGACTCCCCCAATACCTTTTTCATAATTATTTTCATTTGGTCAGTTACATTTCTCTAAGTGATCTTTGTTTCTTCCACCTTCCAATTAATGGTTTCTAACAAGGCATCTAAACACTAATTTCTTTTGGTTTTATTCTTTAAGTTGTAACTTTTGTAATTTTATTCTTTAAGTTCCACCACTTAATCCTAGGTATGTTGGGTAGCTTTTTCTTAAATGGCTTATCATTAATTCTTATATCAAAAACTATTAACCTATGTTGAGTGGTGAGGCTTTCTCCAAGTATTACCTTACAATCTTTACATATTTTACTATCACCCTTTCTGTTTAAGAAATAGTTGATTCGTGATCTATTAAAACTGCTTTTAAATGTAATTAAGTGTTCCTCTCTCTTCTTAAACAAGGTGTTACCTATAACCAAGTCATAAGCTATTGCAAAATCTAAAATCGTTTTACCCTCAGTGTCTTGCACCCCAAAGCCATAAACCCCATGAACCCTATATGTTCCCCATTATCCTCCCCTACATGCCCATTTAGGTCCCAGCATATGAAAATTTTTGAGGTATTGTCTGGGCTACAATTTCTACACCTTCCAAAATTTATATTCATCTAATCCTATTTGGGTTCACCTGACAGTCCAGCAATAGTAAAGAGCAACCTTTTCTAAAAGAAACCTCTATAGGAAGTTTTTTCTTTTCATTTTTATACCTTTCTAGTTGGGGTGGGGGTGGGGGTTGGCACGAGGGGGCGGCAAGGTTGCAACTTGCAAGAAAGAATTAATAGCTGACACAGTTTTTTAATTATAAAAAGTACCTTAACAGATAACCGACAATCCTCGATAGCACTTCCAACCCTCTCACAAACCGCAATCAGCTGTAATGCACATAACATCAGATCCTTCCTCTGCTTGCATAACTTCATCTCATGTTCATGGCCCCAAACCATCAGTCGGGACTCAAGACGGATCGATTCCACAAACATCTTGAAAATGTGTTGTTCAAGGGAGGAACCATCACTGTCATTGCCAGAAGCAATTTCCAGAAGCTCTTCTCTTTTCACCATCAGCAATGCAGCGAGCTGAATGATGTTCCCATCATTGACGCACTGCTTGGCTATAGACTGAACCTGTTCAGCATTACCTGAGAGCAATTTTACCACCTCCAGGGGCTGAGCCTACCAAAATAAAGAAACACAAGTCAAGCTAAGATCTGATTTCATAATACACTCCTCCAATGAATAAATTTAACAAATAGAAAAGAGGAAGAACTTGAACACACCAGATCACCCAAGCACAGTAAATAGATTAACTTCCAGATGGATTTTTCGGGGGTCCAATCTACAAGCAAATCATGCTGGCTGTAACAGAAAATAAAATGATCAAAATTCATATACTCGAGTAAAACTTAAGCGAAATAAGAAGAAAGTCAAATAAAGGCCAAGAATTTAGCATCACATGGACAAGGAATAGGAGAGACAGTTGAATGTGAGATGCTAACTGCTAACCCTATCCCACTGCCTGTTACTGCACTTTCTCTTTAGGGGCCAGGGGGAAAAAGAAGAAGAAGATAAACAAGCAAAACTAATAGCTCGAATCAGTCAAATGGTTAACGATTGCTTTCTTCAAAGATCCAACACACTTCCTCTAGGTTAGGCTTGTAAATGAGATAATAATGAAGCATGTTATCCAACATAAAATTTCATTGATATCAAAAGGCACTATATTCCAATTAGGTATGATAATTAACCATGCTGACAATCATGACCTCTTCAGAACACTTCACCTAATAACATGGAAAGTACTACACGTACATTGACAGAGTAAGACTATTGAGCAGCTGAAAAATTTATACTACCCAACAAACACGAATCATTTTGAGATACCAAGGTGGTACCAGCCATAAACCAAAATATCACACAAATGAAATTCTTAAAAGATGAGGATAACTTTAAAGCATGATTACACACCTTATCTTTTCAAGTGCCAGATTCAATGGGAGCCTCCCATCACCAGTGAGTTCATCTTTTCCTGCTCCATAATCCAGGCACAAACTAACTATTGGAGATGACAGACACTGAGCAGCCAAATGCAGTGGTCGCATTTCATCAATTAGTGCAACATTAACTCTGAAATCCAGTCCAACATCATTCTCAAGTAGAGCAGCAGCACAACATGTGGATTTATGTGAACAAATCGAGCTCCACAGTTGACTTAACTCACAAGCAGAAATGCTACATTCATTCAATTCGAGCTGCCTTCTAATCTCATCCAAAAAAACATCCTTCTTGTCGCTGGCAATGGACATTTGAAGTTTTTCCATGAAGGTTGTACCTTCATCAATCCCTTTAGGACTCTGAATCAGCGATCCCCCAAAAACTAAAAGTTAGCACAAACAATGGACAGACTCAAAGAGTAGCATTAAAGACGCAACATGATTTGAGGCAAAGATCTCCTTTAATTCATTTGCAACAGAAGTATAAAAGAGAAACCTGTATAGTTCACTAAAGATCAATACTTTCTTTTATTTTTGCATGTTTTCTCGGAGAAGACAGATCACTATTCGACGAATTACTCCTCTTGTCCGAACTTTAAATTGAGATTGTGTACTTTTGGGCAAATAACTTTTTTATGTCTAAACATAATTTAATATTTCTTTCCGCTTTGGAAATTGATTGCAAAATTTATTTCTTATTCATGTGAACCAGTAGTCCATCGGTAAGATAAAACTTTCACTCCCCAAACCCACTATGTTTTTTAAGCAGATCACTTCCCATTAGGGGGGAAAATGATTTTTTTTTTCTTTTTTCTTGTTTCCCTGAAAAAGGTTTCGGTAAGAATCCTTCCTTTCTCTATTCAAATGGCACATCTTAATAAAGGTGGGAACTTGGCAACAATAGTACAAGCTGGTGGCAAAAATCTCTTTCTCATTCATGTTCATCAATTGTCTTGCAACCAACACTAGGGCTCATTTCTACCCCTGACCCAGTGTAATCTCGCAAGTCACTTCCAATCTAGAGAGTAAAGCAAGAAGCTTTGACAGATAATTAACAGGAGAATTGCAGACGAATTCACAAACGGAACGAAGTATCAAACTCAGAAATACCAAAAGAAAGAAAACTTGGCGATAGAACCAAAGCCATAAAAACCTATAGATCCATTCTCCTTACCCCGACTTCTGCCATTTTACCCCAAGCTGAAGCGCTTTAGCAGGAAAGAGGACGCCAGTTTCGGTTTCTTCAGAATCCTAGCCACCCCCAAAATAGCTTCACTTCCGCCTAGGGTGAAAAAAATTCGAGTAGCTTGACTAGACAAACCGAGTAGCTTGATTTGCTACTTGACTCGAGCTCGATCAAAGTCGAGTTCGAGTCGAGTTCAAGTTACTTAGATATCGAAGAAATCGAGTCGAGTTTGAGTCCAAAAATATCAAACTCGACGAGTAGTCGAGCTACTTGACTCGATTAAAAAATAATTTAATAATTAATATATTTTGTTTATTAATTTACCCCTTTAGCCTTATTAGTTAAATATATAACAATCTTTTCGAATTTAGAGATAATTTTATAGAAGGGTCAAAACGTCATTTCATTGGTCAGATACATTTCGAACTTACGATCTTGAGTACTCGAACTCGATCAGCTTGTCGAGTTCCACAAGTCGAGCTCGAGTTTTATTATTAGTAAATCGAATCGAACTCAAACTCGATCTCGAGCTCGATTTTACAAGCTTAATTGAGCTCGATCTCGAATATATGGATACTTGAACTCGATTCGATTCGATTCGAATTCACCCCTAGTGAACACATATTTCAATTATATTTTCACCTTACATATATCAAATTGTTACAATATATTAATCTATAAAAAAAAACTCTAGAAAATAGCAACCTAAACAGCTCGTTACAATATATTTTTCAATTACATTTCACATTTTTGAAGACATATTTGCATACACTTATATTTTAGAAGTTGAGTTTGATTTCTTTAATTTAATTCTCTTTTGTTATTTTATTTAATTTTCTTTTGACATTTAGAGAAAGTACAAGTGGGCTTGTTTCTTTCTCGAGTGGTGTTTGAACCCAAAATAAACACGCTTTAGTTTGACAGAATTTGTAAGTCCCAGTGTCAATTTCTCAAAGTAAGCCCAAAACCAAAATTCCAAATCCCAAATCCCATTCTTGATTCAACCTTATAACTTTTTCTTGTTGTTGGTCTTTTCGCTTGAAAAATGGACCTCATCATTCTGATTAACATCAACAATAAGAGATTCATTTTCTTTAACATCACCATTCAAGATATTCTCTGCCAATTTGTCTTCCAGGAGCCTGGTGATGGCTCTCCTCAGTGGCCTAGCACCATAGTTATTGGAGCTACCGCAGCTCTCCAAAATCAGCATCCCTTTGAATTTCTCTGTGAAATCAAGGTTTATATGCTTCATTCGAGCTACTCTTTTGCAAACTTGTTCCAGCATTATGTCCAAGATTTTCATCAGTTCAGTTTTTCCGAGCTTCTTGAATATAACGATCTCATCCAGTCGGTTTAAGAACTCAGGCCTGAATGTCCTTTTCAGGTGCATATTTACACCTCCTTTCCCTGTTTCATCATCCAATGTTGATCCAAATCCAATATTTGATGTCATTATTATGATTGTGTGCTTGAAATCAACAACTCTTCCTTTACCATCCGTCAATCTTCCATCATCAAGAATTTGCAGCAAGGCATTGAAGACATCCCTATGAGCCTTCTCGATTTCATCAAACAGAATCAGATTATGAGGCCTGTTACGAACTGCTTCAGTTAAAACTCCACCGTTTTCATGACCAATGTAGCCGGGGGGTGAACCGTGGAGTTTAGAAACTGAATGACTTTCCATGTACTCGCTCATGTCGACCCTGACCATTGCTTCTTTTGATCCAAAATATTCCTCTGCTAATAGCTTTGCAACTTCAGTTTTCCCAACCCCTGTTGGACCAGTGAAGAGAAAAGTTGCCACAGGACGGTCAGGATCATTTAGGCCAACTCTCGCTCTCCTAATAGCACGACTCACTGCTTTAATAGCCTCATCCTGTCCTATGATATGCTTTTGAAGAATGTTCGGCAGGTTCAGAAGACGAATGGATTCTTCCTCAGAAACCTTTTCAACGGGAATCCCAGTCCGAGCAGAGATTACTTGTTTAATGTCTTCTCTAGTCACCACAGAAGCAACATGCTTGTAACTGTCTACACCTGCATCGCTTCTGTACAGCTGAACTCGCGATCCTGCTTCATCTATTACATCTATTGCCTTATCAGGCAGAAAACCATCACTGAAATTGATCAACGGCCAAACTGTTATTCAGTTTTTGCAATTAAAGAGTATTTAATTATTAACAGGAGAGTTATTCATGAAGTTGATCAACTGACCTCATGTACTGTTTTGACAATTTGACCGAAGCAATCAAAGCCTCTTCCTCGTAAGTGACAGAATGGTGCAACTCGAACTTTTCCTGTAGACCTTTTAGAATCTCTATTGCCTCATCAATGGACGGTTCAGGGACTTGAACAACCTGGAATAGACGTTTGAGGGCAGGATCTCTCTCAATGTACTTCTTGTATTCATCCAGTGTGGTTGCTCCAATGCACTGAATAAAGAGTGCATGTCAAGATACAATATAATTACATAAAATCTGAACATTGCTTCACGTTCGAAGTGAAGAATTTACATACATACTTTTAACTCCCCTCGAGCAAGCGGGGGCTTTAGAATGTTAGCAGCATCAAGGGCCTGTCCTCCAGATCCAGCTCCAATAAGGGTGTGTAACTCATCAATGAAAAGAAGAATTTCACCTTTGCTCTGCTTAACTTCATCAACTACAGTTATCAACCTTTCTTCAAATTCTCCACGGTTCGATGATCCAGCAATAAGCCGTCCCATATCTAAGGAGAATATCTGGTCCATATAAATTGAACAAGTTACCAGTAATTGTTATCATTATCAAAAGTAGTAGGAAGTAACATTAGCAGGAACCGATTTAACCTTCTTTTGCCGGAGTTTGTCTGGGACACTTGCATTAGCAATGCGCTGCGCCAGCCCTTCTGCAATGACAGTTTTGCCAACACCAGGATCTCCAACAAGGGATGCATTGTTCTTTTTTCTCTTGCACAAAATTTGTGCTACACGCTCTATTTCATGTTGCCTTCCAATTACAGGATCCAACTTGTCCTAGCAGTAAACAAAAAGAAAATCAAGAACTTGTACTTTTAGTATAACAAACAACGAGAAATTCAGTTAAATAGGACTTATGAAGATCACGCTGCAGATTTTACCTCCGCTGCCAATTTAGTCAAATTTGTACCATATTTATTTAGTGCTTGGAGAGAACAATCTTGCTCCAGCTTCTCCATGGTCTGGTATCTAGTATGCGCAAGATTGTAGCAGTTGATTATAGTTTCCGGTGAATTGTACTCTTGTTAACACCACGAAAGGCCGAGTTTATGCAGGTCTTGGATACCATTTTATCCTGTGAACTTCAGCTAGCAAGCCTTAAGTATTCATTAACAGTTGCCTTAGTCATTAATGGTACAATTAATGCATGAACTATTGGTTCTTGAGTCCTGTTCCTGCTAAATAGTGTTTCACTTTTCAAGAACAATAGATGTTTAGAATTCCCTTGAATCCCTGATCCCAACACTAGCGGATTCCCTAGTCTGATGATTGATATTTCGGGTTCAACACCTCTAATTTCAGTGATTTCATGATGTTTCAGCTGGTATTCCTGCCCTCAAGATCTCGGGGATTGTAACTGTACAAAAGGGATTCTGTTTTCCAATCACTTCCACCTTTCAAACCTTGTTACTGTGAATTCTGATGGTTCATTGAGGAGTTTACAGAGTACGGGGCAGTAATCGAAGTGTTGTTAATTGGAAATATACAGATATTAACATGGTTTCCTGATAATCATTTAGTTTCTCAAGTATAATTAATACACAACCAATGATATCAAAAGAATATATATTATTATTATTAACCGATGATGATTTAAAAAAAAAAAAGAAAAAAACTTTTCACTTGCACCCAATCTGCCTTGTAGTTGAATATTATAACGGTTCTATAAAACCGAATTAGAATTACTAATCCAATATTATAAATATTTACATGGTTCTGGATCAACTTGTGTATGTCCTTGGCATTGTGAAAAAACTGTTATGACTGTTAGAGATAGAACGAAAAGCACAGCTCAATATATATATTTTTTAACTATGTGAAAAATATTAGATTAGATTAACTTAGCTTACTCACTTGATTAATTGTGTTAATCTGTACCATAATCCTCACGTTTATAAGCTGCTAATGATTTTGCACTTTAGATTAACACATTGAAAATGTCAGGTTCGCTAAGAATTGTTTAATTGAATGTAATTTGGAACCGCCAAATCTATAGCTACACGTCACCAATCACCATAACCTTAGGAAAACTTGTTGGTTTCCATTTTTTTCCAGTTTCAATACAAGAATTAGGAAACTAGCGTTGTACCGTCTACTGCCTCGTCCAGCCGTCCTAATCCTAGAATGCATCAAACTTTCTCCTGATCGGATAAGGAAATCAATACAACCCTTCCCTCAATGTATATAAGCATTACCAGTAAAGGCAAGTGAAACCACATATCCTGCTATCTACACACTTCAATTTTGGCAATACTTCCCATATTAGATTAGGAATCTCTAGCAAGAATCATGGGGGAGGAACAAGAGCTTCGGATAGCTATTGCTTTGGCCGGGGTTCTAAATGGTGAAGATTTTTCAGCAATTTTAGGTGTTGATCATGAGCAAGAAAATCAGTGGTGTGGATGCCGATTATGTGCTAGTGAGCGTCTTTACGCGAAGTTGAGCGGCCTGACTGCTGAATTGGCCATGTCAAGGGCTAAAGAAACTAGTAGAGACTTTTCTGCAGTTTTTGAAGAAACCCAGTACAGTATTCGAGTAAAAGTCGCAAAAATTCTTGCCAGGACGATTCATCCAGCACTTGAAGTTCTGACAAAGGTTGCGGTTGCGGTTGACGTTGATCATAGTGGTCAGGAAGATGGGGAGAATGTTTGTGGCATCTGTCGGGATGAGATGAAGGGTGAAGATGATGTGAGGGCCTTGGCTTGCAAGCACTCTTTTCACTGCGAATGTATTTTCAAGTGGCTGAATAAAAAGATGGTATGCCCTCTGTGTAGGTATTCTCCCGTGATGGAAGATCACAGCAATGATTACTTGTGAAGACGTTAGCCTATTGATCACCGGGTTGCAGTTTGGTATTCTGTATTTGTCTTCTTGATCACTGGGTCCTGTAACTAATTAGATTTTCAAGGATTACTTCAGCTGTATAAACAATATTTTCGCATTTTCTTTTGTAATGGGGATAACATCAAACAAAATTCCACCTTTTGATACCACTTTCTTTAACCGTTTAACCCTTCATCTGGTGTATGCATCAATTTAGATCATGTGTTAAAACTTAAAATGATGACTTTGTAGTATATTTCAGGGGGTGCAGTTCAATCGATTGATTTTCCATGTCCCTTAGTGAAACGCTCTTAATTGTAAATTTATCCTCAGCTTTGAGTGGCGTATAAAATTATCGCGCAACTGAGTGAGTAAACAGATCAATTTCCTAAAATAATTAATCATCACGGAGGGAAAATGGGAAGTTGTCTGCAAGCAAAGATACAATGGAACAGCTTCACAAACAAACTTGCCCAGACACTCCAGATGCAAAGATATTGCCATTTAACACAGGAAAAAACAACCAACAATCAAAAAATTTGCTCAAAAATTAGCGGGTTCTGGGTGCAGAGATATTGCCAGAGATTGAACATTAGGATAGGTACAGGGTCCAAATTCCACCCTATGTAACATTAGAACAAACAGCCCAAAATCGAAGGCACAAACCACAGCTTGAACCTATATAAGCCCAGAAATTCATAGCAAGAGTCGTAATAATTGATCAAACTAAGAGCTTGCAAGTATCTTACTGTCTCCCTCAACAAGTCAAAGAGTACCGGCTATTCATAGAGTGCAAGATTTGAACTGTAAACATCCTCATTTAATAGTTTCAAAAGCAACAAAGACACAATTTAAAGTAACAAATGAGAAAATAGCCCTGCTGCAAAAACATTTTTGTTTTTCTCTATAAGAACTCTCCAAGCCTACAACTCTCAGGAAAATTACTTCTTCTTTCCAGCCTTGGCAGCATCTCCAGCCTTTGTCTGCAAAATGCAGAGAAGAACGAATTGTCAAATCAACCGGAAGACATGAAAGCAAAGCACTAGTCAACAAATATTTATGGCAAAGCATAAGCAGGGGAAGTTGGAACGGGTGGCAGGAAGAACAAGTTTTCCATCTCCCTTCATGGTCTTCCTGGATGAAGTGGCTCAGATTTTGTTGATTATAAGATGCTACAGTTTAAGCAAGAGATTAACAGCCTAAACCATCAACATCCAAAATCCATAAATCCATATTATTAGTGTCTCCCCCACCCAGAACCATCAATCACAGATTCAAATAACTTACCTTCTTTACACCACGGATCTTCTTGGCTCTGTTCTTCCTTTCCTTGAGCTGTTTCCTAGACTTCTCTACCTTGGTATCCAGGCCATTCTGCATTTAAAAACCAAAAACCAGTGGTTAGACACACATGCTTCATGATGCAATGTGAAGAATTGGAAGAAAGCAAAAACATGGACATGTGAAGTCCTATTTACACAGCAGTTGACAATAGAAAACGGAAAATGGAAAAATAGGAAAATGGAAACCATGAACTCATCGAATGCAAAAGGAATTACCCCCTTGTAGGCAGCAAAATCAAGAGATACTCTCAATACTCAAACTTTAACCAAAGCTGGAAAAAATGGTCTGGAATGGAAATGGGAGATTCCCCCCAACCCCCCCCCCCCAAAAAAAAAATGGAGCTGTGTTTATTCCCAATGTCCAACATTAGCGATGGTGACTTAGATATGAAATGATACGTCCCCTGCTCGTAAAGTAAGAACTCTACAGGAAGTTTGTAAAATGTCCACCAAAAAACAAACCTGACAACCCAATTCAGCCGAATTGAATAGTTATTTCAATTCAAGCCACATTAGGACTCACCCTCAATAACACTAATATGTTATGAAGGTCACCAAAAGGGCACTAATCTCAAAGAAGCATGCATGGCCAACATAATGCATCAGGAGAACAAAACAACCGAGTACTTAATTACAATAACTTCAAGCAAACAGAGGAACTTGAGTTACCCTGATAAGCCGATATTTTGGCTCATATTTCTTAGCATTCTCTACAGAATCATAGATCAATCCAAACCCAGTTGATTTGCCACCACCAAAATGCGTCCTGAACTTGAAAACAAAGATGGCATTCGGGTCCTTGACATCATACATCCTAGCCAATTTCTCCTTCAACTCAGCCTTTAACCATCAAATGACAAAAAAGTTAATAAATAAATAAGTAGACATACAAACAGAATTTGCAAACACTAAACCCACTCAACAGCACAATGGGAAATCAAGACTAACCAACTAAAGTAATTTGAGTCAGAAAACAAAAGTGAAAAAAAAAAATCTATTATGAGCTCCAACAAGCCGCAAAACGGGATCAAACAAGATTCTGCAACAACCAGAAATATTACAGTTAGCCTAGCTCTTTTATCTTTGAACTACGTTAACTCCTTTTTCATAGGCACGCCTGAGAATCAAACCTAAGCAAATGCTGTAAAAAACTAGCTTTTCACTACTCAAACTAACCTAGCTCTAATGAATTCCTAATTCTTTTACACTTACAGATTGCTGCACAATCAAGACACTAATATACAAAAAGACAAAGATCTAAATATTTTTGCAGGCAAATACAGCAGTAAATAAGGCAGAAAAGACTGACCATGGAAACCAAAAACGAAACTAAAAAAGGCATCACAGACCTTGGAAACATTAGGCCTTCCTGGATGCAGAACATCAATGACCTGCATCCCCAAACCAAAAAACAAAGAAAAAACTTAAAATAGTGCAAAAATCAGAAAATATCAACATATATTAGGAAATCAAGTGAACTAAATTTACTATAAATTAGAGACCGACGAATTGTTTTCTGGAAAGAAGACGATTGGTCATGAACTTCCTAGTGCGAATGGTCACCGCCTTGTCCGCCATTTTTTCTTGCCGCCGCTGCTTCTGCTCTTTCTCCTCTGAATGGGCGGTTGGCTGGGGAAGTGAGTAAAGGGGGACGTAAAAGGCTAGGGTTTTAGAGATATAGAAGACGGTGAGAAAAGTGTTGTGAAGCTTTTAAGGGTCATATGATGGGCCAAGTAATTAACCCTTAAAAGCTTGGGCCTTTCAAGTCTGAACTTGGATGTTGGGCTTCAGTCAATCAAGTGGCAAGTCTGAACTTGGATGTTGGGCCTCAGTCAATCAAGTGGCATGGAACTGCTGGTTGGTCTCAAGGTTTCAAGTTGTAACTCAAAGCTTGTAGAACAGATTCTAGAGGCTCGCTCTTTCTTGATCAATTCTAAACCCAAACCCCCCCCCCCTCCCACTCCCCCGGGGGTTTTTTAACGTCCCCAACTCCTGTTCCCTCCCTACCTCAAACGGCCAAACCGGTCAGCTAGGATTTAAATCATGGGAGTTCAACTCGCTGGCCACTGACCCCTATGACTAGTGATTTGATCAATTTTAACTTGAGATGTTGTATTGAAAATTATTTGTGAAATTTTTTTTTTCTTTTTTAATACTTTTAAAAAAAGTTGATGTACGTGAACATGTTGTGCTTTGAGGATGTCCAGAAAATTTTTTTATAAATAATATCTATCCAAACAATTATCTAGTATCATGTGGGTTACAAACTTGGGGATAACAGAACCAGCATCCTCCTCCTCCTCCTCTCTCTCTCTCTCTCTCTCTCTCTCTCTCTCTCTCTGTTTTGTTTTGTTTTGTTTTGTCTGGGCGATTTTTATTTTTTTGGGGGGTGTGTTGAACTGCATTTACCATCAAAGTTGCAATACGGATGCAGGGATAGAGGGTACTGAGCCATTCTGAATCCAGAGTGCTTGCCAAACTGAACATTAAAGAGAGAATGTACTACAATTCCTCAAGTATCGTGCAAGTGATAAATAAAAGTTTTCTCTTGCATGCATTGATGTCTCAATCACTTGACAAGCCAGAGAGAAGGGGAAGAGAACTTTTAGAACTATTGCTTCTTGACAAGTCTACTAGCCCCTAAGAGAGGAGACAGCACAAAATTGAAATGTCTCGACATCAAATATTGTTTGCTTCACTAAGTTTTTGAGCAGCCAACATCTTTGTCAAAAAGGCCCTCAAGCTGGTAGCTCTAGTTTTACATTATTCTTCCAACTGCAGCGATTCAAAAGAAAGAGCAAGTTATTTTCCCTATCAAACATCAAATAAGCTTGCAGGTAAATGCCTGAGTTGGAATTTCACCTTTGGAAGTAATAATAGAAGAAATCAGCGTAGAGTGCAGTCTGAACAAGCCCTGCTACCCAAGCTGCAAGGAGTAAACCAGCAGAAAGGTATTAGCTTTTCATAAACAAAGTAACAAAAAAATCCAACAGAAATGCAATTAAGCAAGCCAAGGTTAGAGGTTGTGCTTGGACATGCGATGACAAATGCAGGTTAGAGAGGAAGGGAGAGAGAGACACATACTTATCCAATGGACATAGTGTGGCTCAGTGAAGTAGCGGTAAATCCAATTCAGAATGTATAAGCTTCGATAAGCTCTGAAACAGAAGAAGACCATAAGCTAGGTAAGTGAAGATCATCAACACATGAACTTCTGAACAAATTTAGAGCCCCTAGAAAAAAAAATGTGTGTCTTAGCAAGACCAATAGCAGCTAATCTGCTCAAACTCAATGAAACTTCAACTGACCAGCACAAGCTACACCTGAAGATATAGAGAGAATGACAATTTTCCAGATAAAACAGCAGGCATGGTATTAACTATCATAAATGACAATTTGAGAATGCTTTATTACCCAAGGAGAAAAACATATTGCCCAGTCAGATTATCAATATTCCTCGTCCTTTGCAACAAGACCAGCTGGGGAAGGATAGCAACGGCTTCCAAGAATATGGAAAAGGTCCACATTACCTGAGGAACCATATCAAGCGAAATTATACAGTGAAAGCAAAAGACCCACGCATATATATGTGTCTAGTTACTAAGAAGAAAACATCTTCACCAGATACAAGAATTCTAACTTTATCACATGTTAACAGTAAAATGGAAGCACCAATACCTCCTTAAAGGTAAACTTTTCATGTATAACCAGAGCCAAAACCAAACATGGTAACACAAGGAAAAGATGGCGAAATGTATCCTGATCTCTATCATAAGATCTCCGGACAACCTTGTGATGCCTCATGTACCAGACAATTGAGAAAGAACTTCCCAAGAATATTAACTTCATTATGGTGTTGTATAGGGAGATATAGTCTGTAAATATGTCCAAGTAACGAGTAGCAAAGACAATAGCATAGAGCTCTTGGGTCTTCAAAGAAATGCCTGCACATTTTGTAGGATGGCAACAATCAGCAAATACATGATAAGAGAACCAGAAGGAGCATGATAAGTGTACTAATAATAAACTGCCATTCAGTTGAGCAGTACCATACTTCAAAGTATGAAACGCAGAGTTGCAAATGCATAGTGGAGTGCAGCAAGCATGTAGATCCAATTCCAAATTCAAACCAGACACATTCCATGCAACGGGATTGAATTGATTTTACAACACAACAATCCTTTCCATGTGAAAAAAAAGAACACATGCATATCTTAGTTTCTGGAAAAATTAAAGTTTTGATTTCACTGTCAACTTAAGAGTGAAAAATTCACCTGAGGCAATAATGGAATTCCTCATAGTCTCAGGCATCTCACATTTACCTCTCTAAACAATAATGGATTCATAAGAAGTGCATTTGTCCTAGCCAAATAGTAAATTCTATCTAAACACAGTTTATCTTCTGCTTCTTGGCATGATTGGACCTCTCTGACAACAGAGAACAAAAATCAATATTCCATACCACATATCACGCTCCAACTAAATTCTAACTCATATATAGTACATCCCAACTGATCTCATCTCTGGCATGCAATGTTTCCTTAAAATCTACCTAACTTCTTAGAGTATCAAAGGAAGAAGCGAACAAGAAAACTGGAAGCGCAGGAATAAAAAGATAGCAGTCACTGTAGCCAATTGACAGCTTTCAAAGGATCAAAACTTGCTTTATACTGTACAGTATATATCTCTCTGATAAAACATAGACGTTACTCTAGGTAACAATCTAAAAACCTTTTTTTTTTTTTTTGGTAATTCTAAGCCATATTTGAGACAGTGAGTGAAGACCAAGGCAGAAAATGGAAGCTCATGACTTATACATTTCAGAAGGGATGCATTCCTGAACAAGCATAGAATCCAAAAGGCAAAATTGAGCTCAGGAGATTAAAAAATAGTGATATGAGAACTGAAGTACAAAAAGGATTCTATGATTGCCAAATAATTGATGTAAAATGGAAAATAGGAAAAACAAAAGCTAAAAAAGAACCACATCCCCAAAAGTATGCTGCACCAAAAAAAAAAAAAAAAAGTTAACTGAAAAGTTGAATGAAACATGTAAGTTTTTAATCTTTCATGACTTTTTTCAATTTCTTTTTGTGGCATTCCTTTGCATTGGTTAATTGGGACAAGTATGTCCACAGGCGTGTGCTGGAGCTTGCAGGAACAATCAGAACTTTTGAAGGTCAACAAAGCAACAACTGAACTCGCCCCAAGAAAAGATTAATGTGAAGCCAATCTGGTTGCTACATGGATTAGCAACCAGTAAAAGTGCTATCAAATTATCTTAGACCTAAAAGAAACCATTTTTACATTTAATGTCAACCTTGGTATCATGTCAAAGTGTCTTTATAGCAGTTCATGAATTCCAAGAGCCCCCCAGATGAATTCAATCAGGACCTTATTGTGAATATCACTGGATAAAACAATTAGTAGCCATTTTACCAGTATAGCAGCTATTTGTAGTTCCAATCTTATCTCCAATGCATTTTCATCAAAATTCCAAAAGCAATAGTATGTTTTCCTATCCTTCTCAACACCATACTTCCAGCTTAAATTCCAAAACCTCTTCTCAATACCCAACAAGAATATACTAACCACTACCAAGCACTCCACAAATAACCTTAAAATCTCAGAAAGAAACAATATTTACCCTCATTGACCTCAAATCACTTCATTACAAAAATCACAGCTTTTTCCATCAAAATCCCGCACACTCTTTTCATGTTTAAGCTACCATCAACCACTATCTTCCCATTTAAACCAAACCCACATAAAATATACCAAAACCCAGTTCCCAAATTACCTCATTGTCTCAGAAATTAGTTAATTCTTATTGCGAGCTACTTTCCAACAGAACAGAGAAAACCCAAATCAGAACAAAACCAGACGAAATAGAAAATCCATCATTCACCATTTTACCAATACAAAATCACAACTTTAGAGCTAATATACACAAAAAAATCCGAAATACAACAAAAAGAAAAAGAAAATCCAGTATTTCTGTACATAAATGTGCAGGGTATTGCTTATGGGGAAGGGGGAAGAAGGTCGAAAAAATTCGTACCAGCACAGGATTTGATCGTGTGGATCTTAAGAAGCAAAACAAGCACGCTGGCCAAATGGGTCATATCCCCTGCTAATCTGAATATATTCATCTTTGCAATTCTCTCTATTCCCAGTTGCTTCCGCAACCTTGTACACTTTGACAATTGGATCAAGCAGAAATGTGTTTTTACCAACCTTAAATCCAAAACCCAAGGAAAGAGATCTGCAAAGTTGCTATCTTCTGTTAAGACACACAGATCTCTGCTAGAAGTTGGGGGAGAAAATCTTTTCTAGTTCTGGTTAATTGTAGTATTCCTATTTAAGTTGAAATTTTAACGTTTTATGTTTGACTCGTAAAAATACTTTGTTGTATTTCTTTTTCTATTTTACTGGTACATGAAATACTAGAGTGTGTTTGCCTCGTATCTATTCAAAATAATAATAATAATTATCTATCTTGCCTAAATTGCACCCAAGTTTGCCAAGTCTTGTACTTCGGAAGTTCCACCCCAAATTATGAACTTATCAAAAGATGTATGGTTGGACTTGTAAAGATATTTCAAATTCCAAATTTCAATCCCTATTACTTCTTTCAATGTTGATAATATGCCCTCACTTTTTGGGTATACGCTTCTCTCAATCCTTATTGCTTTTCTCAATGTCAATGTTGATAATGAAGGAGTGGAGTCCTTAACAAATTGGTTGTCTATGTTAAGTCATCGTTCGCTAATTTTGTTTTGATTAATGAAAGGAAAGGTCAGAGATGCTAAATCCACCGTCCATCATAAATGCATATTTTGTATAGGTTTTAATTTTAAATATGTAATTCATAATTGCTAATTTTATAAACTATAAATGTATTGAAAATGTAAATTTAGAATGAAGAGTATGCATTTCGCGTCTTCTAAAAGGTTGTTGTATATCTTATACATATGTTTAATACCTTGTGCGAATATAAAGAGATTATCAAATGGACCCCTCCTATGAATCTAAAAAGTAATTAAATATTTTGAACCCAACAAAAAGATGATTATTTCTACCAATAAAAATGATTATTTATCTTTTTGTTTAACTGAAAGAAGACTCTAAATCTTACTAAACATAAGAACAATAAGAAATTAGACGTTAGTAATGACAATTAATCGACACAAAATTACACTAGTCCCAGGACTTAATGATATTTGGTTCAAATCTCCCTTTTTTCTTTCTACTTCTTAAATCCCACCCTCCCTCTCTTAGAAACAAATTACAAAAAAAAAGGGGGGACAAATTTTACAAAGATTAGGAGAGTAAAGCTAATTTCAGGAGACTCTAAAACATTGGGGACTATATTTGCAATTGAAACTTCTACTGTGCTACATTTATTTCCTTAAAATGTGTAATTTCCACGTGGAGTATGTTCTATGACCTATGAACCGACTTTTACGTGTCCTGGCCAATGGGATCACAATTTATTGCAAGACTATACAACTTCATTTTTGCTGTTTTTGGGCAAGAAATGGATTGAACCAACAACCCAAGCCCATTCATTGGTCCACCAGAGGCCCAAGGCTAAGGCTTAGGAGTATTATCATTCGACTTTGCATTCCTATTTTGAAACAAAGGTGGGTCATTCGCAAAACTATTTCACATTTTCAATCTACCAAATTACCCTAACTTTGGTAACTTTTCTTTTTCCCCGAAGATTAGCAGTGATTTCTACGTACCCCTATCTCTTGCTAGGCTACAGAAGAAGTTCTAAAGTTTAGACCAAATGATTGCAAGACAATTTTTTTTTATAATTTTTTTATTGGAGACTTTTCTGTGTATGACTGTCATGCCGGAATTGTTATTGTACATGGATGCTGCAAGTTTTATTTACACAGAAAAGTTTAGATAACTAACACAACTTTTTTAGGGAGGGATAGAGTGCATTAGGTAATTCGAGAGGATGGAGTGTAAGCGAAAGATGCCGTATTCGAACCATCCTATTTACATTACCCCGGGGGGAGTGGGCAAGCGAACTAACATAATTTTGAACAAAAATTACGTCTCTCGTACGAAAAATCTTTAATCTATTGAAATTTTATAGAATTGTATTAGCAGAATTCTATAATGTCAAAATGAACATTAAACAGGTTGTGTTTATATTTAACAATTTGAGAATTCTGTTAACTATATTTAACAATTCCTTTTGTTCCCTCCTGATGTGACGCCAATGTGCTGAAAATATTTTTGATAAACATTAGGATCAAATTTTTGTAAAGATTTTTTTAACGAGATAATGAGCATTATTTAATACACTTACATTTTATATAACTTATCATGAGAATGCATATATTTATATTTATTATCGATACTTTCTTAAATTAAATTTTTTGTACAAAATTAACATGGGACATCTCTCTCAACGTGTAGCCACACTCTGCACATCTATCTATGGATTGGATGAGTCTGTTGATTTTGGTTAATGCATGGTACAGAAACAAATCTACATGGAATTCGGACCGAATATCCAATTTCAGATAGCAGATTCGTGCTTAGAAAAGCAGCAGTGGTACAAGTTGGCACACTCATGAACAGGTCACATTGACAAACCATGGCCCATACGAAAATCAGTCACCAAGAAAAGGACTTCACCCAGAGCGGTTGTTCACACCAATCTAGGATTCTCCTGTCTCGTGTATTTTTATTTTTATCAAACATGGGTTGCTGACAGAACTGACATAACCGTCCATTGTCAAGCCGTACAAGCCTCGTTTCCATCCCTCCAATTCTCACACCATCCTCACGATAAAGTTACTTCTTTTGTTTGCTTTTTCCCGGAAATGTTTCATAAGTTCTCATATTTTTCATGCGTATTTTACAATTTTAGATTGAACCCATTTGATAAATGTACGTGTAATTTAAACTTGGTCTAGGATTTTTAACGTTTAGCTACTTCTTTGATGCATGTTTTTGGTCTTTAGGAGGTTCTTTTCTTCTCAAGACTCAACCTTTTCGTTTGTGACACCCCTTCTCTCCTCTGTTTTTCTTTGTTTCATATCTTTTTGATTGATTTTCTGTTTGTTTTGTACATATAAATTGGTGGTGAGGAGGGAAAATTTGATGCATTGAAGGACCTGATAGTTGATGCCGAGTCAAGATTTTTAGTGTTTATCATCTTCTGATGCCTTCTTTTGTCTTTTAGGAGGCTCTACTTTTCTCAACACCTGATTTTTTGTCACCCCTATTCTTCTTTGTCTCTGTTCCCCGGTTTTTGGTCAAACTTTCTATGTTTAAGTTCCGGGTAAGGAGGGATTAGCTGTTGCATGCAAAGTCTTGAGATGGCTTTGCTAAAAGGGAGAGCTCTTGTTGGATTTGCTGTGTTTCTTGTGCTGAACTTGTTGCTGAAGTTTGTGCAAGTTTATGGGAGAATTCCGACAACTCTAGAAGGGCCATTTAAGCCAGTGACAATTGATTTGGATAAGAGTTTTAGAGGGAATGCAATTGATTTGCCAGATACTGATCCGAGACTGCAGAGAAATGTTGTAGGTCTTGAGCCTGAACAAATTTCAGTCTCCCTTTCTTCAGATTATAATTCAGCTTGGATTTCATGGATTACAGGTAATTTCATTTGAAATATGTGTTCTTGGTTCTGTCTCAATCCAGTATTTGAAGTCATTTTATTTGTCTGTTTGGAGGGGAAGAAATATTCTAGATAAGAACAAGAAGGGAGTTATGGAAGTTTGAGAGCTACAAGAGAATCAGAAGAATGCGTGTTAATAGATAGGATACGTAAGAATGAGCCTGATTTTTGTTAGATGAATCAGAAGAGGGTCTTATAGATGTTTACTATATCAGTATGATCCTCTCAAGTGTAATATATTGTGTTTGCAGGTGAATTCCAAATAGGCGACAGCATCAAACCGTTGAATCCCAACAATGTAGAAAGTTTTGTATGCTATGGGAAATCAAATCTCTTCTTGAATCACAAAGCAAAGGGCGATTCACTAATTTATAACCAGCTCTATCCATTTGAAGGTTTGCAGAACTACACTTCTGGGATCATACACCATGTCCAACTTACAGGTGAATTAGCAAAATTTTACGTCACAAATCTGGGAGCAGCAGATCATTTTTGATGTAATCCTTATTTCAAGTTCGCAGGATTTTTATATATTTTTTAGTTGGATACATAATAAAGGAAGCATCCAATCATAAAGATCCTGTCAATCATGATTATCAGTCACATTTCAATGTCAAAATGTAATATTGTTGAAAAAAGATAAATAAGGTTCTGTTTCTGGTGCTCAGACTATCTGCCCTGCCAAAGCACCCATTAAATAAATTGGGGGTTTAGGTGATGTCTGAGTAAAGTATATGCAAGGTGACCTCTGGTAGGATATTGGTTGGTTTAATATGCAGTTAGATGCCCTAGCATGATTTTAGAGCAAGGATTTTGCATTACTTGGTTTGTGTTAAATTGAGGGGTTTTAAAATTTTAATCTCTTATGTCTCTCTTGATTTACTGGATTTCAATAGTAACCTGCCATTGTATTCTTAGTGTGGAGACAGCCTGGTGATATTAGGCAAGTCTCATTTGATAGTTTTGCTGCTTACAAGTGTGCATAATACATTGTTGTTAAGTTTCTTTTCTCAACAATGATTCCGAGGCACCTCCTGCTTGGTTTCAGTTAATTCGAATCAAGCCAACTGCAACATCTTGTTTTTCAGATAGATGCATGGGTCCAATAAAACCAACCTAATGTTACCTTCAGTAAACATTAAATGGTACTACTTTTACTAGAGTATATTATATGATCACATTGTATGCACTTGTTGCTATTGCTTCTAATTCCATGCTTTCTTTAAGTAGAATAGAGGAGACGAATTTTGCTTCCGTCTTGGTGAAAATATTTCTTTTGAAAATGGGATTGGTTATGTGCCCTGCAGGATTGGAACCCAACACTGTATATTATTATCGATGTGGAGATCCTTCAATACCAGCAATGAGTGATATCTACCGATTCAGGACTATGCCTGCTTCAGGCCCAAAAAACTACCCTAGCAGAATAGCAGTGGTGGGAGACCTTGGTCTTACATACAATACAACTTCAACTGTTAGCCACTTGATAAGCAATCAGCCTGATCTTGTTCTATTGGTGGGGGATGTTTGCTATGCCAATCTGTATCTGACAAATGGAACCGGCGCTGATTGCTATTCTTGCTCATTTCCTGACACACCCATCCATGAGACCTATCAACCTCGATGGGATTACTGGGGAAGGTAGCTTTAATCCTTTCATCCATTGTAATTACTATTCATGTAGTAACGAGGCAAGCAACAGAAGCCTCCAGCATGAGTAAAATAGTGAACTAGCTATCCATGAGTAGAATTATCTGCTCTGCTTTTGCCGTCATTGCAACTGGTACTACTAAAAGAGACCAGAAGCCTTATATGGCTGGTTTGTTGAGTAAGAATGTTTATTTCTATCATAGAGAAGGTTGATTTCTCTCAAAATTGACTTCTGATTTACAGCATCACTAGCTATTGCTAGAGCATCACCAGACTTTTTTTTTTAGTTCAATCCATATATAGTCTGTAATTTTTGTATTTTAGACTTAGACTATTCCTTTCTTTTCTTCCCTAACATTGATTAGCTTCTTGCAGACTTCTACGTTGACCAATAGAAATTGTTTCAGTTTTGCTTCACTCTTTTGTCATCTTTGCAAGAGATATCTTCCATAATTGTGCATTAGAACAAACGTAACGGGATAATACATTTTTGCAGGTTTATGCAGCCGCTAGTGTCTAAAGTACCACTTATGGTGGTAGAGGGAAACCATGAGATTGAAGATCAAGTTGGGAACCAGACATTTGCGGCCTATAGTTCTCGGTTTGCATTTCCATCTAAAGAAAGTGGATCTTCATCTACATTCTACTTTTCATTCAATGCAGGAGGGATACATTTCATAATGCTTGGTGCATATATTGCATATAATAAGTCAGGTAATTGATGAGATGAATACATGTCTATCTGCCTGTTTGGGCCTTTTTCTGTTACTCGTACATTGCCTGATGAAAATTTGTCAGATTATGCATAATCTGTATGTATGGCATGTGGTCACTTTCTCTTCAGCAATTAACTGAGGCTTTTTTGTCTAGTTTTAAGTCCAAAAGAATGTGAAGCAGTTTTATAGCTCATCTCTAACTTACTGAATTTCAGCTGATCAATACAAATGGTTGAAGAGAGATCTTGCAAAAGTTGACAGAAAAGTCACTCCTTGGCTGGTAGCAACCTGGCATCCTCCGTGGTACTCAACATATGTAGCTCACTATAGGGAAGCTGAATGTATGAGGGTAGAGATGGAAGAAATACTGTACAAGTATGGTGTTGATATAGTCTTCAATGGGCATGTAAGTATGTAGCAGATAAAGCTATTCTTCAGCTTTCTCTTGTATTTCTTTGTGGTTTTCGTAATAAAAAATAATAAATGTGGGAAGAGTCGTTTGAAATCTTACTGAAACAAATTTAATTATCACATGCTGTATACTTTTTAGTAGTGACAAGCCTTTGTAGTAAATCTACCTAGTTCAGTTGCTCTATCCATATTCTGGTCATTCGTTCTAGTAAGAAAATCATCTCTATCAATTTTCTAATTATTCTTCTTCAATCAACATCACGTTCAAATCATTGAGCAGTTCTAGTTCTCTATTTCATTAACCTGGTTAGGCCTTTGTGCAATCTCATAGCCACAGAAACAGCGGTATCCTTTCCTTCACCATAACTGCTGAGTTCACAAGCATATATTGTTTAGGCTTAACATACAAATTTTGGTAATTCTTTTCACCAATATTTCGAGCTATAATTACATTATGCTTTTTCCTGCATAATTAGTCAAACTTGATTGACTTGTGACAAAAGGAAAAAAAAAGGGAAAAAAAAGAAAAAGAAAAAAGCAGTTCTATGTTATTGTAATTTCATTTGCTCCAATCCATGAAACCAAATGTTCTTCATGCTTTAGAGATCTCAATGAGGCTTTGTTTCTTATGTGTAACTTGTTTAAAGTATAGGTTCATGCCTATGAGAGATCAAACAGAGTCTACAACTACACTCTGGATCCCTGTGGACCTGTACACATAGCAGTTGGTGATGGTGGTAACAGGGAAAAAATGGCTATTAAACATGCTGATGAACCAGGGAATTGTCCAGATCCATCTACAACTCCAGACAGCTATATGGGGGGATTTTGTGCTTACAATTTTACATCAGGTCCAGCAGCTGGAAAGTTCTGTTGGGATCAACAGCCAGATTATAGTGCATATAGGGAAAGTAGCTTTGGACATGGTATTCTCGAGGTGCAACTCTCTCTCTCTCTCTCGGATACTAGTCCAAAGAGAGCATTACAACTTACTCACTAATAATAAGCTTCAAAATGCACCAACTAGAGGAGCCATGAAAGCTAAGCTCATTACCTGAGCAGTCAATTGTACCCTAGAATTTGCTTTACAGAACCATAGTTAAGCATTATCTGGAAAGTTGGAGGCAAAACTTGTTCAGTCAGTATGGTATTTAAATGCTTTACTCTAGGGAATGGGGTCTTTGTCTTTAACTGAAATAGGATTCTTTCTTCCAAGTTATATTTGTTTATTATATTCAAGCTGAAATTTGCACTTTTTGGTTCATTGAGGGAATTTTTGGTTTGGGATACCAAAGACTTCCAACTCTGAACATTACAGTCTCAAGTAGTTGTGCTGCTTTTCCAATCACTGAAATGAGAAAATATCCTTCTTTTTGGTGCTTTAATACTCTTGCGATCAACTTAGTATCTCCCGTTGAAGCTAGACTATAGGAAACAACTTTAGAGAAGGCAAAAGATGACTATATGTTCTTCATGTAATCTGCAGGTCAAGAATGAGACACATGCTTTGTGGACGTGGCACCGGAATCAGGATATGTACAAAAAAGCTGGTGATCAGATATACATTGTGAGACAACCTAAGAGATGCCCAGTTGAACCAAAGGTAATTAAGCTTTGGAGAGGAGGGAATGTACGACACTAACTGGAATGCTATTTCTGGAACATTAATGGGAATATAGTTCTTACATGTAACTGATTAGACATCTTAACTGATGGAATGGGGAGTCAGATGGTAAATTAAGGCCTAGACTCCAATATGTCAAGACAATGGGGGATTTTTGGGATGGGATACACAATATAGTGCATGAAGAAGCAGTATTTCTTCTATATGGAATACCAAACATCAGCAGATTAGTTGCACATTTAGTTCAAATGATTAATGCCAAATTGTACAAAAGAGAACCTTGATTTGGCCATACTTCAACTAACCTATATGCAAGAGACATGACTATTTTGTTTAGATGAAGCAAACGCAAGTAGTTGCAGATTCTGATTCTTCTTTTCCATCTTATATTGCTGTCATCTCATCACTGCATTTTTTGCTTTCTCGCTTGCACTCAGGTCTCTTCTTCAGTTGGATTCTAGATATTGAATTCAATGCCAGATGAACTCAAAACTTGGAGCATGATAATTCCAATCTTTGCGCTTGAGTATTCTGAAGACAGCTTTCATATTATTACTATATAGGATGATAGGAAGATTAAAAGAAATTTACAGAGTTATCCATGTTACAATTAAAAGTTGAAGAGGGTCCTGCTCAAATTTTCTTGCTAATACCTGAGAGAAAATGTGTGTGTGTGTGTCATAGGAGTTACGGGTGAAGCAAGATTTGTAAACAGGCAAATCAAAGTATTTAAGTCTCATTTGAGTAAGAGAATATGAAATTCCTATTCTAGTGGTGATGCACTCGTGAAGATGAAAACTGAATATTATAGTTTCTTTCAAGAGCACCAGTTATAAAGTTTTTATTGTTTTCATGGTTATCTGCCAATCATTTCGACATGTCACTCTGCACTGCCAAACAAAAAACACTCACAAGCCTCGATCCTTCTTGTCTTGATTGCCAACATTTTCCAAGAACTTCTGTGGATTTTTAGCAAATTGGTTTAAGAGGATGGAGAATTCAGAGAAAGCTGGAACTAGAAATCATATAATGACGTAGCGAGTAGTCCAAAAGTTGAAATGTAGTCCAACTAAGAATGCATGAATGAAATTTCTACAATTGGGATCAATGCTTGAAAAGAATTAAGCAACCAAAAGAGAACATTACATCAAAAGCCTGAAACATTTTTCTTTTTGCTACAAAAAAAGGTTGAGTGGCTGAGACAAGGAGCCTCATATCTAACAAAACTTCGCTAACCTAGTCTTCACAATCACTGAAGGCACTGTTGCTGTGCTTTCTCAGGGCAATACTAGGGTCCAGAAATGAGAAAGAGTACAAGCAAGAAAGATGAAAGTGTTAAGGTAGTCACAGTAGAGGATGGTAGAGCAGCAGCATTAGAATTCTGGGTTCCAGGAACTCCAGGACCCAGCCCTGGTGTGAAGCCTCCACCGTTGTATGAGGGTGTAGTCCCGGGTGGTGGTGGTGCACCCGAAGATGGATTAGTGATTGGATTGGTTGTCGTACCACCTACGTTAGGTGTTCCTCCTGCAGTGCTGCAAATTTCACAATCCAAAGCATTGCATTGTAATTTTTGGGCTGTAAAAACACACCACAATTTTTAATGGAAAAAGAAAATGCAAGCGCAGATACAGCACATGCAGTGGCAGATGAGGAGTATTAGAGGAGAAAGAAGTGAAAAGCCAAAGAAGAGTAGCCATCGAAACAAATTAAATGCCAGAATCTTAGTTCTTTGAATGGACAATAATATGCTCTGTATTGTGCACTCCAACCCTTGGAGCAACTTTCAGAAATCCCTTAACCAACTAGCCATCTTTTCCTTCCTAAAATTTCCTTGCAAAAGAGCAGTGACAGGATAGAAGAGAAAAGCAGATGCCTAGAGGACCCCTAGAGGCGCCTCCCAAGATTGTAATGCAAATTTTGGGGGGAAAAATATCATTCTTCTCTCTTCCCTTAGTTGCATTTGGGATGCTACATTATATGCTTCTATGGGTAAGGTTGGTGTTGATTCAGATAGAGACAATGCTTGACATGATTGAATGAATGGATGTCAATTCCTGATATTTTTAAGCCTACTCTTGTGTGCAGATTCTGAGAATGAAGGGGACATGTGCCCATAAGCTCCTTCACCAAATTAACCAACTTCTCCTCTCCTCTTTCAAACCAGGTCCAAAAACATAAGAAACTCTTATACAGCAAAATTATAAGTATAAAAGCAATTAATGTCTCTAGTGATTTCTGAAAGCTTCTGGTTGGGGTCATCACCCATCACCCTAATTTATAACAAATTTAACACATTTTGCAGATGATGGTTTACAAGAAAAAATTGCTATAGCAGAATGATAGCTGTCAAACATTCTCGTTGTATAATATGAATAAATATGTGAAAAATTGCTATGTAGATCACTAGTTAAATTTCAGGCTGTGGAAACTTAAGATTCTTACCCTGAATAAAAGAAATGAATTGGGAGAATTTACAGATTCAAACTGTCTGTCTTCATTCGAAATCACAAGTTGTTTCTTGAAAGCTTTGACATGCAATATTTTAAGAGTCTTACCTCTACATTCTTGATATCCATGGTATCCATCAGATCATTTTGCTTGGATCTTTAAATATAATATGTTCGTTTGTTGAACTTTTCCATTCATCCAAGTCTTTAGGGTATCAATATCTCAGGCCGTATTTCAACAGAATTAAGCTTTCATCTCTTCAACATTTGTATCTTGTATTCAATTAGTTATCCGGGAAATTGTAACTTCTTTCTTTCTTTAAAAAAAAAAAATCTTTTTGAAGAGAGATTTACAAGAGAAGGGTTTTTCACTTTTCTTGTTTTCTCCTTTTTCTTTTTTGGGGGGTGGGGGGTGGGGATTTTAGAGTTGAATTAAGGACTTCACAATCATCAGATCAAGTTCCCGTCCCTATCAAACAGAGATTGTAAGCCTTATCCAGAAGCTTATCAGTGCATGAACTTCTTTGAGTTCACTGTCTAGTACTTTTGCTGATTTTGTTGGTTAGGATAATTTAAGCTCCAATTTGATCCTTTAAGGGCCAAAAGCACATATTGCAAAGCTTAGACATCAAAATGAATTACGAAGAAGATTTACTTGTATTATAAGTTACCCTACCTAATCGCAAGTTACTTTTATATTGTCACAAAAATTAACACAGTATATCACCTGCAAATCCTTTTACATTTTTTAATCACTTTATTAATACAAGTTATGGCTCTTGATATTGCTACAGTATTAATTAAGCTAAATTCCATTTTAGACCCTTAATGCCCTCCCATTTTGGTCCACTTTACCTTTTAAAGAATTCCCTCCATCGTAAAATTTTTGTCATCCTTTGAGAATCCAACTTTTTATCAACGGTGCTTTGACTGTGATGTTTGGACTTTTCTTTTCAATTTTACCCAAAATTTAAATTTTGAATTTGAATGTAACATGTATTTGATTAAAAGTAGGACAATATGAAGAAAAGAGACCAAAAATAGTTTTGATTTCCTAAATTGAACAAACATTTTGGAACATTCCAAAATAAAAAGTAGGACAAAAATTTTGGGACAAAGGAGTAACAAAATTCTCCTACTTCAATATAATCGTTGATTGGATTGTCAAATCGAACGAATATAGTCACCAAGCAATGCTTAAAGTGACACAGAACATTCTGTTAGTTTCAGCACAATGATTATACTGAAGTGCGAATTACTCCTCTCTTCTTGAGAGCTTTCTCTCTCTTCTTGAGAGCTTTTTCTCCTCTCAGTAGGAGTTTTAATTTCTCTGCATGAGCACCGATCACATCCAGAAATTTGTGCAAAACCAACTGAACGTTAAATACCAAGCTTAATAGTTTAGATCTGGCGGAGCAGTGGTCCTTTGCAAGGTTGTAGTAAGGGATTCCATTCGAACCTCACTGGTCGCTTATGGCGGAGGAGCTGGCAGAGGTCCTCAGGAAGTTCGATCTGTCCAGTAGAGAGTCGGGAGGCATCATTCTTGAGGATGAAGATGACCTTGATGGATGCGAGAAGTGCAGAATGAGCTTATTTGGAAAAGTAATAGGAGATAGAGTGGCTAACTTCACAGGGGTCCGAAACTTCGCAGCTCAGATGTGGGGTTCTCCTAAGAACCTGACTGTTATTGAATTAGGTGCCAACACCTTCCAATTCTCGTTCTCTGGTCAAGAAGATATGGATCGTGCTTTGAATGGGCAACCTTACCTGCTTGATAACCAAATGCTCAACATCAAACGGTGGGAAGAAGGAATCGACAGTAGTCCTGAAGCCTTTGCGACAGCTCCACTGTGGGTCCAAATATGGAACCTCCCAGTCCACTGGGTAACCAAAGCAATTGGATGGAAGATTGGGGGTATCTTTGAGAGGGTGGAGGATGTTATTATCCCAACTGGAGGAAGCAGAGAAGGCCGTCACATAAAGCTGAAAGTGATGGTCAATGTCAATTTGCCCCTTCTTAGAGGTTCCACTGTAACGATGAAGGGTATAACAAGATGGGTTGAATTTAGGTACGAAAGATGCCCCGATTTCTGCTATTGCTGCGGAAGAATTGGGCATAATGATAAGAGCTGTAAACATGGTGGTGATAAATTAAAGGGATCTTTGAAAACACAATATGGGCCATGGATGAGAGCACAATACCAAAGGAGCTCCCCAAAAAAAGCTCATCATGCAAAAACAGATAGAAAATCAGAGGAGGCATTAATGCAGGAGTCCGTATCCAAGCGGCTGTTATTTGGAGAAGAATACCTTGCTAATAATCGAAGAGTCAATCATCTGTACAATGCTGAAAAAAAGGCCACAGGAGAGATTGATAGTATCAAACTCCAGGAAATTGCCGTGGAGAGAACAATGGTGACACCCCTGACAACTGATAAGCTCAAAATACAGGCTAATGAGATGGTGTCCATTCCTGAGCCCAACCATCCTTTGATGATTAAATGCCCAGGGGCTACTATTGACAACCCGATTGGGATGGAGGGGAACCCATTGGGAGGGGTACCGGGACCAAATGATCTAAAGCAGACTCAGGCCTACTCCAACAACGGTTCTGGCATTTCACCCCAAGGCCAACCATTAGGCAGTAAAACTGAAGGTTGCCCAAGTTCGGCCAAGAAACTTAGTGGCAGGAGAGGAGGCAGAACGGGCTTGAGAGCTGGATTGGATGTAAAGGAGAGGAGACCCCTCAAGGCTGTGGATATGAATATTGACAAGCCAGTGACCTCTACCAAAAGGAAAATTCTATGTAGAGATGAGAACGAGGATAGCATGGCCATTGATGAGCAACAGGTTAAACGGAGCAAGTCGACTGGAGCTGAGAGTAGCCTACTGACAGGCCTGATGGTGGTGGAGACCAGCCAGAATAGGTCTCCCACGACCCAATGAAAGTCCTGGCGTGGAATTGTCGAGGAGCCGGGAGCCCCTTGACAATTCCCTATCTCAAGGAGGTCATTCACCTTCACTCCCCTGATATTATTTTCTTAAGTGAAACAAAAAACAAAAAAAATTTTATGAATAAAGTGATAAAGCAAATTGGTTTTGATGATCTGTTTTGTATTGACCCTATTGGTAAATCTGGTGGTTTATCTGTTATGTGGAAAAAGGAAACACAAATTGAAAAAATTCTGTTCACTCAGTTTACCATTGAGCTTAAATTTCCCGCCTTCAATGATGTTGAACCTTGGTAGTGTATTTGCGTTTATGCTAGCCCGGATGCTTCAATTCGTAAACTTCAGTGGAGCACCTTAGGAAGTAGAAAGAATGTTTGGGGTAGGAATAAAATTTTCATAGGTGATTTCAATGACATTGTTTCTAATGATGAAAAATGGGGTGGTAACACTAGAAATCAGGGCTCTTTTAATGATTTCAAAAACTTTATTCACTCAAACGAACTTTTGGACTTGGGTTATGATGGGTTGCCATGGACCTGGTCGAATGGGTGGGAAGGAAATGCTGAAATCAAAGAAAGACTTGACAGGGCTTTAGGAAGTATGGACTGGCTGACTCTGTTTGGTAATGCAAAACTTTCTCACATTGAGAATGAGGCTTCTGACCATTGTCTCCTTCTGCTGGATACAAAACCAAGCCTCAGAAAGAAGAAAAAAAGGTTCTTTTTTGATAGAAGATGGTTGGAATATAGGGAGGTTGATGAGATCGTGCGGAAGGGTTGGGAGGTTGAACAAAATGGGTCTTATGGGATTAGACTTGCTCGAAAAATTAAACGTACAAGATGGGCTCTATCTGATTGGCACAAGAAGATCAAGCTCAACAGTAAGCTGGAAATTAACAGAATCAAAGAGGAAATTCAGGTTCTTCGGAGAGGTGCAGCACATGGAAATAACAGACTCATTGAAGGGCTCAAAAAGCAACTGGCTCAGGCCTTTAAAAAGGAGGAAGTCTTCTGGAGCCAAAAGGCTAGAGTCAAATGGCTGAAAGAGGGGGATAGAAACACAGCATATTTCCATGCTTGTGTGGCTAACAGGAGAAGAAGAAACAGAATCTCTAGACTGGAAAAAGCCACAGGTGGTTGGTGCACAACTGAGGATGAGATAGGAGAAGAAATTGCAAAATTCTACGATGATCTTTTCACCTCTTCTCCACCTGACTGCCTGGATGTGGTTATGAATGGAATCCCGAAAACTATAACTGAGCAAATGAATCTGCAGCTCACCAGACGAGTGACTGAAAAAGAAATCAAGGTGGCACTTTTCTCCATGCATCCCAACAAAGCCCCCGGACCCGATGGTATGTCCCCTGCCTTCTTCCAAAGATTCTGGCCTATCATCAAAGGGGATGTAGTTGTGACCATTGAGAAGTTTCTTCACAATGGTTTCCTTCCTAAAGCTATTAATGAGACATTGGTTACACTCATCCCCAAAATTGATACACCAGTTAATCTTGCTCATTTTCGCCCTATTAGCCTGTGTAATGTCTTCTACAAAATTATTTCGAAGGTGCTTGTTAATAGACTAAAGCCTTTCCTTTCTAGCTGTATTAGTAGCTCTCAAGCTGCCTTTGTGCCTAATAGACAAATTCTTGATAATGTTGTTGTTGCTCATGAGTATATACATTGGCTCAATTCCAAGAGAGAGGGGAAGGAGTGCTTCATGGCTTTAAAGCTAGATATGTCTAAAGCCTACGATAGAGTTGAATGGAACTTCCTTTATGCCATTTTCAAAAAAATGGGTTTCTGCCCATTATGGATTAGATGGATTCATGGCTGTTTGTCATCTGTGTCCTATTCCTTTAATGTCAATGGTGACAAATTGGGCTACGTTTGCCCTTCTAGAGGTTTAAGGCAAGGGGACCCGCTATCCCCTTATCTTTTCCTTTTCTGTGCTGAAGGGTTATCTAATCTGTTAAAACAGGCCATGATTAAGAAGGAAATTTCTGGTTTTAAGATTGCAAGAAGAGGACCTACTGTTACCCATCTATTTTTTGCAGACGATTCACTTGTTTTTTGTAAGGCAGATTCAGATGAGGCTGAGCAGATTGGGAGAATTTTAAAGCAATACGAAGCTGCGTCGGGCCAAGTAGTGAACTTAGCTAAATCATCTGTGTTCTTTAGCAAGAATACCAAGCAGGAGAGTAAAGAGGTAATCTGCTCAAGACTCAACAACATCCAATGTGTGACCCAAGGAAAGTATTTGGGCTTGCCTTTAGTCATTGGAAGATCCAAGCAAAGCGTATTCCAGTTCATTAAAGACAGACTGTGTTCAAAAGTGCAGAACTGGAAGGGTAAGTTTCTTAGCAATGCTGGAAAAGAAGTGCTGTTGAAGTCGGTAGCTCTGGCCTTACCCTCATACGCCATGTCGGTCTTCAAATTGTCTTCTAAACTTAGCAAGGAATTGTGTGGTATTATGGCAAAGTTTTGGTGGGGCAACGATCAAGGAGAGAAAAAGATGCACTGGAAGAGATGGAGGGATCTTTCTGAAATTAAAGGCAAAGGTGGCCTAGGATTCAGGGACATCCAGTGCTTCAACATGGCCCTCCTTTGCAAACAGATTTGGAGGATTCTTACAAATCCCAATTTGTTGATGAGCAAGGTTTTAAAAGGGAGATATTTTCCGCACTCTAGTATTTTGGATTCAAAGGTGGTGGGAAATGCTTCATGGCTTTGGAAAAGTTTGCACAGTTCGATACCTCTTCTCTACAGTGGGCTGAAAAAACAGGTAGGGGACGGCAAGTCAGTTAGCATCTGGAATGATGCCTGGCTACCCGGTGATGGCAATGGCAGAATTCTCTCATCAAAACCTCATGGGTGCTCTCTCAAGTGGGTAAGTGAGCTGATGGATGGTAATGCTTGGAATTCCAACTTATTACATGCTTTGTTCTCTCAGGAGGAGGTGCATAGAATTCATCAAATTCCAATTAGCTTATTTGGGGGCAAAGATAGATATAAATGGGCCCATTCTGCTAATGGGCTCTATTCTACCAAATCAGGCTACATGGAAGCAAAAGCTAAGCAAAAGGCAATGGAAAATGGTGTGGCTTCTGCCGGCAACACAAGTAGAAACAGAGAATACACCAAGCTATGGAATCAAGTGTGGGGCATGAATATCAAACACAAGGTAAAACACTTCCTTTGGAAGTGCTTGCACAACATCCTCCCCACCAATGAAGTCATCTTCAGAAGAACTGGGAAAGGTAACCCTATGTGTACGTGTTGTGGTGAAGAGGCAGAAACTTTGGAACATGCTTTACTTTCTTGCAAAGCTCGAGAACTGGCATGGAAAGGATTCCCAATTAACTGGGATGGTCTTGAAGATCACAAGTGGAACTTTTGGGACTGGTGGGAGGCTATGCAGGATGCCAAAGCTCGATATGATGGCAAGGATCACATCGAGGCAACTGCCAACTTCCTTTGGCAATTGTGGAAAGCCCGGAATGACTGGACCTTCAACCAGCAAGTGAGAGATGGAAATGTGATAGCCAAGAAAGCTGTGGAAGAATGGCTCGAGTTCAAAGAGGCGGATCCTAGGAGCGATGGAATGCCAGCTAGCCAAGTTGAGGAAGAGAAGAAGTGGAACATGAGTATTCCCGCAGCAGCTCACCAAACCATCATCATTTACACTGATGCTGCGCTGTGCACTAAAAGGAGCAAGGCAGGGATGGGAATTGCTGCTAAAGACTGGTGGGGTAATGTTGTCTCAACATGGGCATCACCGGTGAGAGCTTTTGGTGATGCAGCAGTTTTGGAAGCACTCGCCATCCGTGCAGCTTTAATCAAGGCTGTTGAGGAAAAATGGGCTTCAATATGGTTACTGTCCGACTGCAAATCAGTGGTTGATCGTATACACCAACCATCTCAAGGTCTCTCTTCTCTTGATACTATTGTAAATGATATCAAATCTCTTAGTCATTCCTTTTGGCAATGCTCTTTTTCCTTCATCAATAGGGAAAAGAACCTATGTAGTCATGGTTTAGCCAAGTTGGCTATTGACCTTATTCAGGAAATTAGGTGGAAGGCTTCCTTCCCTGTGTGGCTCAAGAATGCTGCACACAAAGATTACCTGGCAGTTGCCAGTCTTTTGTAAAGTGGTACATTTCTGTATCTACTTGGTGTTTATATATGAATTTGACCTTTGACAAAAAAAAAAAAAATTATACTGAAGTGCGACAAATTTGATAATTTTTAAATTATAGTGTGACCATAATTCAAATTTAAGGACTAAAATAAGAAAGCATCTAATGTTTAATGATCTAAAGTGAAATTAGCCGCAATAATTTTAGTGCCAAAGCCCAATTTCACTAAATGGCCAATCTGACTAAATGACAAATTCGCCACCACACATTTAATTTTACTCTCCTTATTGAATATAAGATGATAAAGGATAAATCCATCATTTTGAGTCAAAAGACTCAAAACATACTTCGGCAATAAAATTACTTGTGTTAACACAAGTTGATTCAATTGACAAGGACGGACCATTTTTTCATAAATATCGTGTGATCAAATATCGCTACTGATGTGAGGAGGATTGTATTGATGGACGATTCGTAAGAATTCTATAAGTCGGTTGTCTCGCTACCGATGTAAGCATTATATTGATGGACGATCTGTAAGAGTCCTATAAGTAATTTATGATCTCGACAACATGCCCTGATCCATAGTATGACTAGAGTCGAACTTATTCAAATTTTTTATTAAAAAAGAAAAAGTAAAATTATTTAGAAGTAAAATGACTTAGGCAGCAATATCAGCAGCCACGAGTGACGGACTGAGGTGACTTGTGTGAGTTCCAAATTCACCAAGTCGATTACTCTCCCTTTCAAGAAGATCTCAGCCGTGCAAAATTTGCTGCCTAAAGAATAAGAACTATCATGTGGTCTAAGTCTAAAGTGTAAGACACCACAGCCCAAGACCCAATTCCGCAGTAAAGCAGACTACCACAGCCACGTACAAAACAATCAGCCACGTCCATTCTCGCCCACATTTACACGTGGAAGACATCCACTGAATAGGTCCACGTGAGAATACACAATGGACAAACACGCACACCTAAGCAGTACCATACAAAGTACATCGCCCATGAGGCGGCATTCGGTGGAGAATCTCAATGCTGATCCATCATCCATCACCTCAACAGTCAAAAATTTAATGCCATGACAAAATTTATCCTTTTAATCCATGATTTCTTTTACACTTAGAAGGGGATAATCTTTCAAATCGTTGCAAGTGTGTTTGGATAATAGATTATTTGAGATAATTTTTTGAAAAAAGTACTGTAACATTTTTTTAATGTGATGTATGTAAAATAAAAAGATGATTCGAAAATGTGTTGATGATGTAAGCAAGTAAATTTTGAAAAATAATTTCCTATCCAATTTATGAGTTATGAATATTAGCAACTAGCGAAAATTAATTCTTTGGATTGCCATTTTCTGTAGAAATGCTTTTACATTTTTCGTTCTCAAACACCATTTTGCCTTACATACAAAAATTAACTAGAAAATGACAATTGAAACGAGATACTATCAAAACTTCAAATTTTAGAATTTTTTTTTAAAATAATGGTCAACCCAAGTTTAGTCCTTTTAAGTTAGATCACAAATGAATTATGATTTTGACTTAGAAGGCGACAGCTTGTCATTTCAACAAAAATTGCTGTGATATTAATATTTATGATGTAGCAATCTCATTTGTGATGACCGATAATTGGCCAGGCTTAATAAATCACAAATGAGTTAGTCCTACGTCTAATGATAGAAACAAGGCAGCAGCCAAGATTAAGATATGAGCCTAAAATGTCTTGGGTTCAACTTTTACGGTTGAGAAGGACAGTCTAACGATTAACATCTTAGTACATTTGTGATCTTATTGTTTTCATTAATTGTCCGTTCGTTAGTTGTCCAATCCTAATGTTGGTGTTCTACTTTTAATCCTTTTGTTTTTCAACAAAAAGATGAGATTTGCGAAATGTAAAATACAATTTGATTTTGATGGCTTAAAGCATGCTTATGTAGATAATTATGCACAAAGTTATTGCGTGTATGACATTATAATTTGTTCAGCCAAATGATTTTTCTGCCATGCTTAATTCACACAGGCATACCAGTATATCAAAGAGTTTTCTACTAAAATTTCTGCAAAGTCATCCCACGGAATTATACAGTATAAATACAAATAGAAACAATATTTAAAACACTACAGAATTTAGAAAATCCCCCCTAGCTAATAACGAAGGATTTCATATGACCAAAAAGAAACAGTGAAGATATACATCTGTTTATGTGTAAGATGGTTTAATACCGATAATTAGTGAAAAGTGCTAAATGTCTAACCAAAGAAAATACCTAAAATTAAAGCTTAATTTGGGTTTTACAAGAGTTTTATGCTATGATTAATGCTAATATATATGCTGAACAGAGTTTGCACTATAAAATAGACTAAATAGTACTAGCAAGATTACATCACAAAAAGGAAGTATGAAAAGAATAAAACAACCATGACAATTCATGCTTTAGAAAGAAAAAAAAAAAAAGAAAAAAAAACTCCAACTAAAGGTGGTACTCAAACGACAGACAAAGCACTAAAGAAAATGAAACAAAAGAAAAGGAGAAAAAGCATACCTCGGAGATGATGGATAAACACAGGATCCATAGCCTAAAATCCAATATGAAGAAAAGAAAAAAGAAATCAGACACATATTACCAAAAAAACATACATATACATGCAAGCATTTATCTTGAAAAGGGGTGGAGAGAATCAAAATAATTACTCGGATCAGTTTTGGCTATGGTGGCAGTGCCAGCAAAGTTACAGGAGCCTGGAGCCATGGCCTTGCGCTGGTAGTAACTATTGAAGGCATAAGAAGCATGAGCAATGAGAGTATTGGGAAGATAACACAGCCCAGATGACTGAATAGGCGCACAATCTGCACCAGCACTGCAGGCATAGTCCAGTGCTGCTTGCAAGGCTTGGTCACTTGCATCACTTCTGGCTACACACCATGTTGCTGCTGCCACACGGATGACTAAACTGCTGCTGATGAGCAGAAGTGCGTGTAGTGTGTGTATTCTCCTCAGCACCACATTAGATGGTGGTGCCATGGATTTTGTGGAGCTGAGAGTGTTATAACTTATAAGAGGTGGGATTGTAGATTCTGAGGTGATAAAACAGAAGCAAGAGAGAGCTCGTTTTCTTTTTTCTTCCCCCTTGGACGGGGAGGGTACGCTTTCCTCTAGAGAGAGAGAGAGAGAGATGGGGGGGGGGAGGGGGTTGCAGAGAGAGAGGACAGTGGTCACCGGGTACAGAGTGCAGTATCCAGCACCAGAAGCATAAAGAATTTGGGATGTTCTCTTATAAATAATTCTGCACCTTTTTCTTTTCTGATTTGAGTTTGGGTTCTTCCTTTTCGTTCTTTAGGCCTTGCTTTTACTTTTTTGTGTTTGAATGAGATGGGTGGGTGAATATCTTTTTGGAGAGTGAATTCAGACTCCATTCTAAGGTGTTGTCTTTTGTCTGTCTCTGGTTGTCACAAGAATTGTTTACTTTTACAGATGGGAATTTGTCTACTTGAGAGCAGGTCAAATTCCAAAAATTACCAAGTTTGTTTACTCCAAAACAGTTTGTATGTTTGTTTTTTCTTTTTAAACATTTCTTAATGTGTTTTATCAAAAAAAGCTTTTGGATGCGGAGTTTTAGAAAACTTCTCTCTCTCTCCTTTTTTTTTTAACTTTTAAAAAAGAAGAATTCATTGATTACCGTCAACATTCCAAATCTTACCCCGAAATATGATTTTGGAGACTGCATTAATAGTATTTAATCTGGCAACCTAGAAAATGATGAAATAAACATTGAGAGTGATGGAGGGAGGGGAGAAATGTAATTGGGGATGGGTGGAAAGGGCTAGGGAGGGAGCGAGGGAGAGCTGGAGAGGGAGGGGGAGAGGAAGGCGTCAGTGGCAGGGCGGGCGAGGGTGGTGCGGTGGAGGTGGTGTTAACCTTTTGCATATCAATAGGTCGATGAATACGAGGTGTCTTTGATAAATACATATACGTGGGAGATGAGATAATTTTATAAGAAAAATATTATAACACTTTTTTTCATATGATGTATATGATATAAAAAGATCAAAATAGTGTTTATAGTATAACTAAATTAATTTATATAAATAATTTTCTATCCAAACACATTCACAAATTACACTTAAAGAAAAACAAGGAAGATAGTCAGTAAAAGATATATATATATATATATATATATATATATATATATATATATAGAGGGCTTTTGATTACAAAAAATACGTTCTCCTCTCAGAACATTATTCAGGGAATATATAGATTCTTGTAACGCCTCATTTCTCATGTAATCCATAGGCCGGTCAATGTAGTTTGAAAAGAAAACAATTGTCCTTTTAAGAAGAATTGGGCTGCTTGAATTCCTTCAGGAGATCGTCTGACATTGTTGAATGTATGGAATGCTTCTTCAAAATTTCTTGATTTGATGACTTTGCCTTTTCTGCTCGTAAAACAATTCTCTGTAATTAATGCACAAATGAGGTACAACTTTAGATTACCAAGAATACTTGCAACTATGAAGAAGAAGAAGAAGAAGATTTTGTAGATTAAATGAGTAGAAAAAACTTAATAAATACCTTTCCATGTTCAAGGTCAAACTGCAAAAATTCATCCTTACAGTTCTCAACCATTTCCGCCAAGCTCTTTAAATTCTTTATTGTAACACCATTGAAAGAAAGAACCTGAACAAGGAATAGGATTCAATGATAAAAATGGACGAGGGTCCATGCATGATAATTCAAGTAATAGATGTGTTTCTATTTAATCAAGTAAAACGGTTCTTCTGAGAAAGCTCTCATTCTTTGGTATGTGATATTTCCATAAATTGAAATATCAAAGAAATAAAACTCTATCATCTAATAATCACTGTTATTCTCATGCTTCAATGAAGATTAATTGCTGTAACTAACATAATGCTTTGGTAATATACTAAATCTATGATTCTTCGGTGTGTTTATCCCTTTAAAATGGGTTTATGAAATTATGTATATGCAAGGTCTAATGAAATTATGTGTATGCATTTTTTAATCACCTCCATATTTTCGAAGTCATCCTCATCGTAGGCATCATTTATATCGGCTGAAAGTACCTGCCAAACACATATATGAAAATTAGAAAGCTACAAATGTTTTGACTTTAAAAATTACTAATTACTCTTAACCACAATTTCTTCCACTTCATTCCAATATTCTATTTTTTATTTTTTATTTTTTATTTTTAGCTATTTTCACTCCTAAGTTTCTAAATACTCACATGGAATCTTTAAAATTTCAAGCGATCGAAAGTAATAATCAAAAGTGTTTTATATGTGTATGTGACATTTACAAGTTACGTGTCTATGAAGCTATTTGAACACACACGCATATAAATGTGTGTGTGTATATATATATATATAGACACACACTCACACACATATATGTGATGGCACTCTTAATTAATCAGCGAATTCTTGATTAGCCAACAAGCATAACAATTCATACACGAAACGTCACTTGACAAACATACCCGTGAAAGTACAACAATCTCTTCATCTGGAGATCGGACGGGTCTGCTCAGCTTTTCCAGCATCTCTATTGGTGTCTCATCTTCATCTTCAGAGTCATAGTCAAACTGGGGCATGTACAACAATAATTCTCAAATGTCAATTAAAAACATATTCATTATGAATCAAATGGACCTAGAAAAATATACCAAAGGTGAACCAAAGGCACAATAAGAATATTTCCGCAAGGATCAATTTTTCCTACACTGATAGGATGCTCTTTTTCTTTTCTTCTTCTTCTTGTTTTTTTTTTCTTTTAAAATATTGACGAGTATAAATGGATAACACATGAGTTTTCATTCAATTATAATTTCTCTTTTTTCACATACTCTGCAATTAAACCAGTTATATTCATTCATAGTATATTTGCTCAAAGATCTATAATCAAGTATTTAAGGCAAGTAACATGTTACCTTGGATTGCAGATAATTCTTGGTTAGAGATGTAAACACAAATCCTGCAATAATGTAATAGGAGATAGGCTTGTTCTTGATGTTTGAAATGATATTCCTCTTGTGATTTGCGAGTTTAACGTCAAGTTCAACGATCTTCGAGTCACGAAGGACTTCAACTCGAACAGTTTCACCATTGTATTTCTCAAATAAGATGTAATTGTAGTCTACACGTCCTTCATCATGTGCATTTGGAACTGAAATCAAACACATTTCAGACATCCATCTTTTTGATACATATCTAAATAATCATAATCTTCAGCTAAGTTAATATTACCTTACTCCGTTCATTTAAAATTTTTTTTTCTTGACTAGTGTAAATTCATCATGCTCTATATATGCAATGAAATTTTGTTAAAAAAAAAAAAAAGAAGACAAGCTACTATCTTTTAGCATCCAAAAACAGGCAAGAAATGTACTCGACTGAAAATGGATGGAAAGAAGAGCATGTTCGAGCAAATCAAGGAAGAAAGTAATTCATGGAAATATATGTACCTTTTCCATCGTTGTCAATTTTAACCCCATCAAAGCTAAGGAGAATGTCTGATTTCCTGAAAACGTTAAGGGATTCTAGAGAGGTGGGCTCAATTTCGTTGATGAAGATACCACTCCTACCAGGTGGCATCCCCATTGACTTGCGTAGTTCAGGATCATTCATATCTTGCCACCGTATTCCCAGAGTTGAAAACCCTGTCAAACGTGTATATAAACGAATTAATTAGCTTGGCATATGCAGAAATCCCAGTCAAATGCTGCAGAAAATTAACTTTGTATTGGAACATGAGCTTGGTTGTATAATCAACAGTTAATGTTCCCATGATAAATTTATAACATATTGAAACACTTCCAAAACAGCTCCACTGATTAATATTACTGTTTTGATCACTTAAACAAGTTTTCTAAACGAGATTTACATTCTTCTCTTTGTATTGCACTTCACTTAAATTAAGATGATAAGAAATCCACAATGGTGAGTGAAATGAACAAAATATTATAGCGTTACAAGCTAACTCACAATTAATAGTGACTCACATGGATACTTAGGCCCCGTTTGATAGCTTAATTCAGCACTTAAACTTAATGGATTCAGATCTTAACACGTTCAAACCGTTTGATAATCGAAAATAGAATATCTGAATTAATTAAGTGGAAATGAATTTTCTAGGCAAAACTTATTCTCAAAATTAAGTGATAAGCTATTCACTTATCACTTAATATGATATACATTCAAATATATTAGATTTAATATTAAACAATTCAATCACTTAATAAATTCAGATTTCAGATTCCAGATTTCAGATTTTATATTTCAGTTTTCAAACTTCAGCTTTATCAAACGCACCCTTAATTATATGGGCAAGGGCTATCTAAGTCAATTTCTAGATAAAATGATATTGTCCAAAGTTTTTGTGAAATAGATTGCTATGGGATTTAGATTCAGATGAAGAAATTAAGTACCCGTATATGCACCATTCTTCTCGTAATCTTGTAGAAAGCGTTGGATAACTCTGGCTGGTATAACATCACTTAGGCTCTCGAAGCGGAGTCCTTGAAATGCCAGGCCAATACATTTCCATTCATCGTTAAATACAGGTCCTCCTGAGCTTCCGGGAGTTGTAACTGCATCAATCTGCATGGCAATTCATATGATCTACGCTTACATCATCTCTTTGATGCTTCTTAAGCAATTATTTTTATGGAGAGTTTTACAGTATCTTTACCCTACTCATGAGTATCAATTCACTTTTATATATATATATTCCTATATTTTTATAACTCTATTCATGCATTCAGATTCAAGAACACAATATATATATATATAAAGAGACCTCGATCTTCAGATAATTTTGGAAGTTTGAATTATTGAATGATACCATATGAGTTTATTAAATTACGATAATGATCAAAAAATAAAATAAAAATATTGCAAATCAACATGTCAATATATCAACAATACTATGTCACTAGCATTAAACATAAAATGAATTAAATATACGAGTTTAGACTTAGGTTAGGGAGACGTGAATTTGGCCTTTCCTTTAAACTTATCATCGAAAAAAACATGTACAATGTGAGTCATTTGTTAGTGACTATATCGTCAATCATTAAAAAATAATAATAATAATAATAAAGGGAGCAAAAATCATGTTGACCTAATTAAACTCCATAGTAATTTGAGTATTGTCTATATAAAAGTACAAGAACATGTAAATATACAAGTAGAATATCTCTTGTTGAAAGAAGAAGAAATGGTGGGATTAATTACATATAATGAGGAACGTGGGATGAATAACAAAATCTAGCCAATTCATCACACAACTTGCAACATCCACAGCAAGTCATCAATATCACAATCAATTAACCCCTATTGGGTGGATCAAATAACAGTATATATAAAGTCAGACCAGACTCATAATTTATGAATTTTGAACTCAGAACGTCTAATTCCTAAACCTCAAATTCGGCTGTTTTATCACTTGATCAAAGCATATAGAGAATTGTTTAGAGCAAAGATAAAGGGTGATTAATAATGATTTTGGGTGAATACTCTTTCAATTGAATTATTTTACCTCTATTCCTGGTAGCACCGTTGAGCTGTAACAGTACTTTAGGGTGTTTAGACATTTCACGACGCCGCTTGTGACGGAAGGAACGTCCCGCCCTTCGGGATAGCCCACAACAACAACGGAATCCAGAAGCCTTGGGGAGTATTCAAACTGCACCGGTGTGACTCCTTCCCAGAATTTCTCATCTTTAACAGTCAATATTGCTGCAAATGAAATTGAAACGAAGGAGAATTTTCATGAGTAACGAGTGTGTTTGGATAGTAGATTATTTGGGATAATTTTGTAAAAATAAATACTGCAGTACTTTTTTAATATGATGTATGTGAGATAAAAAAGTGGTTGAAAATTGTGTCCATAATGCAAGCAAAAAATTTTGGACAAATAACATCTATCCAAAATATAATTAAACCAAGCCCCCACAAATAAATTGACTAAAAAAAAAAAAGAAAAAGAGGTGCTTCCCATTTAACATTAGTGTGAGAAAAATAGAAATTGCTGCCTGCCACTCCAAAATAGATTTATTTGATTGCCTCATTTGAATAACAAGTATTACTTCACCTCCACATGTGTTACTTATGCTAGTCAAATTACTTTTCATTTTTACTGTGTAAGAAAGTAACTTTCTAAGTCACAATACACATGTAATAAGCAAATTAAGTTTAAAAAGACATATATTGCTTCTATAAATGTATCTAATTCCACCTCATTTTTACAAAATTATAAATGTTGTGTAAGAAACTATATAACCCAAAAAAAAAAAATTACACTAATGGAGAAGGAAGGGGTAGAAAAAAAAGGTTTCAAATCTTTACTAGCTAATATTCACGATATACCAAATCAAGTAAGTTGTTGGACCTTAGAAATTAGAAATCCAAGTTTCAAAACTCCTTTTCTCCCTCTCTGCTTCTTAAACTTCATCCCTCCGATGCTAAATAATAAAAAAAAATTTTAAGACGTAGAAAATATATTACTCACCACAGTCGCACTCAGTGCCAATGACTTGAACAGCCGCTGGATACGCTTTCTTGGAGCCACCTTTCTTGAGCTTTACGCTGGTGTGATTTTCAACACAATGTGCATTTGTCAAAATCCTCTTCCCTGGTAAGATCACCCCACTACTACTGGAGCTGTAGTAATATGATGACCATGGCTTAGATTCATATGGTTCGTCATGTTTACAAAGAACCCTAACAACTGAATCCAATAGCACATTTCGACGTTTTCCATTGGATGGATTCTGCAAATATTGACAATATCAGTCTCAGGGTTTAACCTCATCAATATATATATATATATATATATATATATATATATATATATATATCACATAAAGTAAGCAAAAATGACAAGAAAAATGGTTTTTGCATGATTAAGCAAAGCACCATGAGCAAAATTTGGGCACAGGTAACACGGGCTGACCTAGCTACTCAAAATATTTTAGGGGACTAGTTGAAAGCATTTTCCAACAATGGTTTTAAAAAAAAGTAATACATGTATGGTTTTTTTTTTATTTTTTTATTTTTGGTTCAAGGAGGGACTTTTCCCTTAATTTCAATTGCAGCGATCGCCAGTATCAACTCTACAAAGAATAAAAGGACCACATTTTAATTATTCGTCTGCGCCAAAACCATTACTCCTTTTTTTTTTTTTTAACCTTTACACGAGAAGGTTATGTTCTATTGATCAGCAGACGTCCATGGGATTAAGTGTCAATAGTACTCAGGTTTCCAAAACGTTAAATTGTCCTTGGTAAAATCTATTCTTTGCACACGGGAAAAATATCACGGAGCAGGAGAAGAATTAATTCCTGGCATTGCAATAAAGCAAATTAAATTTGTTTAAGGGAGAAAAAAGAAGATAAGAAAGCAAAAAACCAAAAGAGCTGGAAAGAGGTGAGGTCAAGGCCTAAAAGAAACAGTAAGAGGAAATTACAAAGCCAAATTCAAGCTTCCTAAAAGGCATAGATAACTTTTACTTCAAAAAATGAAAGAAATTGATAAAATTGTTCATCCAAGCTTATCTCGACCCGATGTAAACGTTTCGTAGATTTTTATTCTTTCTTTCTTGGGTAAATTTGTTTCATAGATTCATACCTAATCTTACCCCCGAGTTATTTTGAGCCATGGGCTTGTTCTCTTTTCTTATACTTTTTGCAAAAGCTAATCACAGAAAGTAATAGATAATAATCAAAATTAGCTAGCCATTGTAAATAGACTCTAGATGTTAGTTTTTTTTTTTTTTTTGGGATATTAAAAATTTTAAATTTTAAATATAAAAGTAATCAAGAATATCAAAAAAATTGCTAATGCAAAAGTAAAAAGTTTATAATCAGATGAAACAATCAAACGAGAACGAGTGATATTCTCAGTCAAACTTACCGGGAGCTTTTGTGCTTGTACATGGTTTTGGTGGTGATCGACATCCTCTTTCTTTTCAGGTTTTTCTTGATTGCCCCAGTCGAATGTAACGTGGACGGTGATGTTCTTTTTCTCAGACGACAATGAAGCTGGAAGAGTAGCAGAAGTTGTAGCAATTGTGAATGGGGTAGCTGCGCAGCTAAAAGCTCTGCTAGATGCTCTCAAACAATTTGGCATCGGAACTCCGGCCTCGACGGCGACTTTGACCGACTGAGAGCACCACCACCGGCGGCAATTATGTTGAAGAAGCTCAGAAACAGCAAAACTGTATGAAGGGATACGAGAATTCAACAACGTAGCAGGGCGCAACATGGCTGTTGTAGTATACAATTTGCTGCCAACCTACATCTATATATATATATATATATATATATATATCTTGCCCCTAGTTTGAGTCTCGCCAGGACAGGATTAATCTACGGGTCCACTTCCTGCGGGAAACACTAATATATATATATATATATATATATATATATATATATATGAAGGTTCTTTTCCTTCCGTACAGAGTAAAAGAGTCCGTATACAAAAACTCTATGCTTGTCCTAAATAGTAAGTAATGAGAATTTGTAAAGGTTTGGTTAACATGGCTACAGTAGTATACAATTTGCTGCCAACCTTCTATATTCAGTAAAGGTTTTTTTTCCCCTTCTGTTTCATCATGTCCTTGCATAAAATTCTGATATTACCGTACAGAGTAAAAGAGTCCTTATACAAATAGTCTAGACAATAAGTGAATTCTTGTCCTAATTAGTACGTAATGAGAATTTGTGAAGGTTTTGGTTTAATTAAAATAGACTATTAATTTCACATAGATTATTTTGTAGCAAAAAAAAAAAAAAAGAAACAAAATTATCCAATAAATGGAAACCTGAAGAGTGGAAATTTTTTTAACTAGGACTGCACTCCTCTACAAGTCCTATGATTGGGATTTAACACAACACAAGTCTAACCCAAAAAACCAAAAAGAAAAACAAATAAACAAAAGATATTTCTAACAATTTTTCAATGTGTATAGGTTAGCATATTTACTATACTCCTAATCTATCATTTAAATGCACATAGTTTTTTTTTTAATCTCTATTGCAATTAGACGATTTACCAATTTTACATTAGTATTTGAGCACATTTAAGTGACTTAACGCGTGTACTAATAACTCTTCCATCTTCATAGTGATAGGTCTACTTTCTCAGATACTTATTTTAGTAAATGAAATACAAAATAGATTAAGAAATATTTTAGCTATCACTCTTACTTAATATTCGAATTTCGTATCATATCTAGACTCAAATAATTTTCAACTTTCAAGGAATTTAATTTTATAGATATAAATTAATACATTTTTCTTCCATTTTGATTTTCATGAAAAGAAAGAATTTTTTTTTTTAAAATGTTAATCAGTCTATCTATTCTTGGAATGAGTGATGGTCCAAGATTCTTACTTCTTATTTGGGAAACCATCACCTTTTTGTATGAATTTGAGTTCTTAAAATCAATTGACTTACATCAAGTTCAATTAACTCCTTTCAACTTTACTACAATTTAGTACTTCCTAGGGTTTTATCTTTCATCTACAAAAAAGGATGATATGTAGACATTTTTTAGACAACAACAAAATTACTTCAAATTGTATAGAAATTGATTGCTACAATTAATGTCATCTATTGAAATTCAAATTAGTCTTATTTCCATCTTGAATTGTCTTAAACAACCACTTCTGTGGTTGTTGAGATGCCCCTTATTCTAAACCGCATTTGACAATCATTGAACCATAATCTAGAAAGTTAAATTCCACACTGCTGCCTTTTTTCTCCCCAAAATACATCAGTCTTGGAGTAGCAGACACGTGGCAAAGACCACTACCCTTATTATGGAAACTTTTAAATAAATTAAAGTGCAAATGGTGGAAGGGAACATGAGCTACCTTACTTCCAATAGTTTAAACCAATAAGCACCATCTAGTATATACACGATGATTCAATTTAGTCTAATAGAGAGTCTCTTAATAAAATTGAAATTTGAAATTTGAAATCTAAATTCATTAAATTATTAAATACATCATTCCCGACTATTCATTTTAAAAAAATTCTTCCTCCAACTGACCTCCATTGATCATTTCAATCTTCAAGTAAACTAGGATACATTTTCTTAACATTTGAGAACCTACTAACACATGTAACAAACTTTTGATTGACAAATTTTACATTTACTAATGACAATGATGAGATAAATGCTTATCTTAGGGACAAGCCGAATAGACGTTCTAATACCTTAATTTGCATTAATTAGTATAAAAAATTCAAATAGTCTTCTGATTGAATGGAGAATAAATAATCAAGAAATGAGATAAAGAAACAACAAGCAAATTGTTATGCTCTCCTAATAGATTAAGTAACTTGGCCTCAAAAAATAGAATTCCAGGTTCAAATCTCCCTTTTCCCTCCTCATTTCTTAAATTCCATCCCTCCCTTGTTGGAACAAATTTAAAAAAAAAAAACTTGGTATGATAACATTCTAATATATACATGACACAGATGACGCTACATAAATACTTTTGTAAAGAGATTCATTACTCGGCAGTTCTTTCTTGCGGAGATGTCATTTATATATTAGAGTAAAACGCAATGAACAATGAAAAAATTGTTACCTTTGTACCATAAAGAAATTGGGAGAGAATTGATAAAATTGTTCATATGGTGTATAACCATCATTTTCCGTTCCCAAAAAAAAAAAAAAAAAAAAAATTCAAGTATTCCATTGATCGGAGATGATGATGATGATGATGATCATGACTAAGAAGTCTTACAGGAAATCACCAACTTTCTGAAAGTAAGACGTGGCTTGGGTGGATGTAATGTACTTAAAACAGAGAAGAAAATCCTTGAGTAGCAGCGGGCTTCTTGATTTCCTTCAGGAGGTCCTCAGACCTTGCTGAGTGTATAGAGTGCTTCTTCAAAATTTCTTGATTTGGTGACATAGCCTTTTGTGCTTGTAAGACAATTTTCTGTATTGTAGAAGGAGAAAAATGGAACTTTAGATTGCCAAGATTACTTGCAAAAGAAAGAGAAAACAAAAGCAATTGTTCTGTTAATTGAGCTAGTACCTTTCCATGTTCAAGTTCAAACTGCAAGAATTCATCCTCGCAGTTTCCACCTTCTGGGCTAGGCTCTTTAAATTCTTCACTGGCATACCATTGAAACTAAGAAGCTGTGATAGAGAACTCGGGCTATAATTCAACTAACTAATGCGGTGCTGCTGATGCATTATGAACTAAGAGCTTGTTTTCAATTGCTTCTGATTTTCAATGGCAGAATGAGAAACCAAAACTGTAAAAGCAGGTCTTCCTTTAAAAGAAGGCAGGTCTTGAAAGTAGATGCATTTTGAGAATCTAACTTAAATTGAGATATTTAGAATCATTAGAAAATGGTCCCTAAAAGAATGACAATTTAGCAAAAATAGAGAGAAAAAAAATCTACTGAAGATCTTAAATCATATCTCATACAAAGAATAGTTTGGCATAAAATTGTTGCTTCATCACATTTGTTGAATTGCCTCTCTCTTAATTGACACTGTATACTTCGAAAACCTCATAAAAGATTATTTTCTATAAAGGTTTGCTAGGTGTAGAGGTAATAAAAGAGGCTGGACTAGGCTTTTTCCCATTGAATTGAAAAGAGCTCCTCTCCATTACAGCACACTGAGTTAAATTGGGATATTGTATTTGAAAATCAATACAGTTCATAATGTTCTTCATCAGTTGGGGTAGCAGCGGAACTAAAACCTCTGCATGCGCTCAGACTACATCAGCTCGGAACTCGGGCAGCAATCGCCTGAAAGCCGAACAGCCACGGGCCATGAATCCGGACAACATCTTGAAGAAGCTTGGAATCGGCATGAACATGAAATAGGGGGACAGGGATTCGGGAAGCCCATCAATGCTGCATGGCTGCACTGTTAAACTTGCGACTCAAGGCAAGGGTTCTTATAGTGTGACACGGGGTGAGAAGTGGCCCGGGTTTTTTTTTTTTTTTTTTTTTGAATTTTTGTTCATGATTTGGAATTAAGGTGGTAATATTAATAATTTTCATTGGTACTTCCCTTTCTATTTGTGCACTTTAGCCAACCAATTATAACTAATAGAGGTGTTATGCGTTAATTAGTTTTTAATCAAAATAAACAACATATAATTCTAAAGAGATCTTATGTTTAAAAGTTATTGTATTGTAATTATACTGAACAAATACTAAGAACATGGAAGTTCTCTACCTCTATGAACATTACTCATGAAATTCAATTCAACTTTCTAAACCATATTCCTCAATCTTGCTAGGGTTTTTAGTACCCTTTTGGTAAAAGGAGGAAAATCTGCATAGAATCTCCAAATGACGGAACCAGGGTGATCAAGAGTGCAAACTATTGACCTAAGGAGTTAATTTTTTGTAGAAATGAGATTGAAATGCAGGGGGCTAATAAATGTGAATGTGTTCATTCACACGGTAAATTGAGAGTATTCTAGGAATATTACGGTTAAGAAAAAATATATTGAGAAAATATATCGCAATAGCAATTAATGGTCCAGGAAAACTAATTTTGTTTTACTCTATTGTTGTTTGACAAAAAAAAAAAGGTTAATTTAAAGCATTAAACTTAAACTCAATAGCTTAGCTAATGTTGCCAGTCAAGATTGAGCAGCTAGGGGTGTCAAGGATCATATAATTTAACTGAATACAATATAGCTTTCAAATTTGATTTGTTATTTATTCATAGAATCTAAAATTATCTTTGAGTTAAAATGACATTTTATCAAGTTGAGCTCAATTGAATCTCAAGTGACTTTCTTTTATTCTTTTTTATATGAATTCCCTGATTTTCTGCTTATCAAGCCAAATTGGGAAGAGATACGTTAACTATGACATACTTATTAATTATATATTGCATACTGCATCTTTGTTTCATTGGGTTGGGCTCTGTCTACACTAGAATACCGCTAATGTTTGACTATTCCTTGGTCGTAAACGTAAATGAGAAATTCAACCAAAAAGACCCTTGAGTTTGACAACAGAATTTGATCAAGGTACTCAAACTTCCACGTCCTTATGCCATTTGAGAACAGAGCAGCTTGGTGGGCAGAATGAATATCAAGTTAATTGTCTGCAATTTGATTGTCAGCCCAGAATAGTGGGATCATTATGAGGACTGACTACTAAAATCAATGTGATACAGCCGTTTGGCTCAGTGAAGTGAAAATTGTGTCCTTTTACACAAGAAGGGTATCAAAAGATACAAAGGAAAGAAGAGTTAAGGTCCTTGAGGTCACTGAGCCACAATTACCAGGGCCTGGCCTGAACTCTGAAGCCTGACCAGAAAGAGCACTGGCAACCATGAAGGTAAATTGTATGCAGTATCAGCTCAACCAAAGGGGTAAATGCGCAGCAAGGCAAACAAAGGTGAAATGATCAATAAAACTTGTATTCCCAAATTGGGGAAAGAACAAATATGGATCCAAAATCAGGGCCACAAAAAAAGAAAAAACCTGGTTTTCCCTTAATTAGTACATCTTTTAAACTCATTTCATTTTTTCACTTCAAAAAAGAATTGTGTTGGATATTGTGTAATTGTGGTTTAGACTCTCTCTCTCTCTCTCTCTCTCATGGTGCGTTGGTTGCACCAAAACTCTTAAAGAAATAAACAAAAAAAAAATGCAAAATGTTTCAAACTCTTTCATAGAACAAAATGTAGGCCTCTGAGCGAAGAACTTCTTCCAGAGAAGCCTCACGCACGTAACCATCACTGGCATGATACCACACATAATCTCCATTCTGAGTTTCAGTGTTCCCACTGTTCTTCATGTCTCCCCTCACATACGCAACATAGTGGCCTCCCCTCATCGATCCCAAATGTTCCACCACCCCAACCAAATTGTATTTGTATCTGTCCCTCTCCATGCACCTGTGGGGAAAAAAAAAATTTTAAGAAGCAGTCAGAATATGTATTATTGGCGTATTCTGCCAAATGAAATCAAGTCCTGTCCTGAGCTATCTAACCAGAAAGACTATAGCAGTAAAATTATTAGTAGCTATAACATAAAAATCAAGCAGTAGACTCACAAACTAAAACGCATGAAAAATCAAAATCAAGCATAAAATTGGACGACCAAAAATGATCAGATAAGCTATAACAGGAGTAGAGATAATGAAATCCCATCTTTCATTTCTGACGATAACCCATTGGATAGTTGCATGGTAGCATCAACAGATTCTGATAAACAAAAATTACATAAGATGGATCTTTGCGAAGAGGCGTTATTCTGAACATTTACAAGTTCTTGCAAATAATGACATTACTCTGTTTACTTGATGATACCTGCTAATCAACTAGCTCTGTTAGATGATAAAATGCTCAACACTGATAAATTATCCAGCATATGGTATATTAAAAGCTCAAACTAACAGTAAGGGAAGGATGAGTGGGTGGTAACTAAAGTAGCGTAGATGCTTTTACTTCCCAACTAGATTCAGAAAGATCAGAAAGCACTTCTTCCCTTTCTATCTGTAACCAAATCAACAAATCCATTTCCTGAAGTCCTGAAGTTCCTTTCCAAGATGATTTAAGACTGCTACTAGCAATGAAAATTCAAAACTTGTACTTCTCCGGACTCCAAATCAGTATATATTTGTTTCCCTTAATTATGAACGTGTAAATCTAAATTTAAGTTCCCCCAAGTCCAGCAATTTTTTATCAGCAGTTGTATCTCTTGATTGAATTAAGACCGAAACAGAGGAAAAAATTAAAGTCTTGCAACTCCAGAATGCTTCTAATTTGGTGCCTTTTTAAGTTGTCCAAACTTTTAAAATTACATGAGATGTGCTGTTATACATGTTATCTAATCGAAGGAAAGTAAAGCATTTTATTCATGAAAAGATACATGTAGATACAATTTCGTGTGCTATATTTTATGGCAAGGCAAAGGTAAAACCATCCACAGTACTTGTGTATCCTCAATTTGACACAAAGTAACACCACAAGTACAGTTCACCTGTAATTTTCCCGGTAGCACATTTTCACTAAGAATTGAAAATCAGCAACAAAGACTCAAAACACGACAACAAAAGATCGAGCAGATAAGAGTATTTTCAAGGATTGTCCTAGGCATAAAACAACAACATTCCATTTGGAGCTAAAATACATCCATCTGTAAGACCTAAGCTGTTGACTTTTTTCATAAGCAGATCCAAGTTACATACTTTCTGTCTTTACAGCATTGGATCATTATATAAACAGTAAACATACAGTCCAATTGCTTCTGCTGATAGCAAGGTGTGCCACAATTACGATAACTCCTTTGATAATTAAATTGGACTAGCATTTGGTTGCAAAACAAACAACATAAGGTAGCTCGAGGATTTACATCTAAGATGGAAATACAAAGACTACAGTACAATTTATGAATAGTACTTGCAACAAACAGCACGACAGAATGAAGTTCCGATAATCAGGATTTGGCTGGCCCTAAGCTCTAATTTATGAAGATGCAAATACTTCTGTGTTCTTCACCTCTTTCTTACACAAGTTTATTGAGTACAACTGTAAGGGCCCAAATGTGCAGTTGCATGTGCACTGACTAATAATCAGACAAATATACTGATGAAAGATAACTCAAGTCAAGGACTCCACCTTTTTCCTTCTAGTAGACCCATATTTAATCAGCAATTTTTCCTAGGTCTTACAAGTTTCAAAAATGATGCCTGCTATCTGTTATGATCTCAGTCAATCATCCCAGAGCAATTCTTTCCTAATATATCTGAGAAAAAATGGTTCTAAAACTGTAAAATGCAGCTCATAATCAACCTACTTCACAATCTCTATAAGAAATAAACCAAATATCTTTCAACTCTGGATAACATAAAACCATTTGTGCTACGTCTATAAATATCAACTGCATCTTTATTGAAAACGGAAAGGAAGCTAAATAAAACAGAATGGTAACAGATTCAGGAGGTTGTCAGCCGAGGAGCAAGTATATTGGGGAAAAGACAGCAGAAAAAGGCAGAGAAAGATGGACACAGGCAGCTAAAACCATAATTGGCTTCATCAAAGAAAAACCGTGACAAACAAGCATGCTTTTTGTGTATCACGTCTCTTTATGCAAAGACGAGCTTAGAATACTTGCAGATCCAATGTAACCTTACAAGGCAATATTAATTATCAACAGAGTCTTAGCTTCGGTAAAGTCTCACTTTCCATACACCAAAAGGCACCTAAGCATGAATTTTCTGCCCTGGATCCTCCAAGAAAGAAGATTCATTAACCAGAGATGGATGGTCCAGATATGATAACATGGATACAGCTATGCTTCTTTTCACTTCCCTGAATAACTAAAGTAGGAACCTATACATATCCTCCGATTTATAGTCAACATGCAGGAGAAATACGGAAACAGCTGCATATTATTTAAAAAAAAAAAAAAAAAAAAACTAAACACGTAAATGGTCACTAAACTGTTGGCGCAACATAATTTTGCAAGTAAACTTTTTTAGGATTTCGAATCACCCAGTGAACCCCAAGAAATAATAAACTTCCAGCCTGCTCTCAATTTTCGCCGTTAGGTCTTCATCTTCAGTTAACATCAAGGAGATTTGCTCATTTAAAGAAATGCAAAAAGTATAATATCGATTACCATTTTGCTCCTTTTTCCTTTCTATTCCCAAAATCCAAATCCAAATAAAGAAACTCCTCAATCCCCCCCCCCCACACAAAAACCTACTTTCTTCTCCACCGATCCTACCTCTACTAACCCCCGAGCCTGTACTCACACCATTTCTTCCACCGTACGACAGGAGTTTTCCCAACTTCAATGCTTGCCATGTCTTCTAGCAAAACCCCAAACAAGCATATAACCAACCATGGCGCAGAAGCGAGCAGACCAACTTCCTAAATCTGATAAAGTACCCCACTCACCACACTAATTGCTTTGTTACACAACAATCCGTGACCCTACTTCTCCCTGTCTCCCGGGCCAACAGCAATACAAACAAAGAAATGATTCTTACGTTATTTTTAACTTTTCTTTCCTTTTTTAGTTCTGTGTCAAGATGACCGTTTAAGGCAATTTTGATGGTGAACACTGAAGTAGAACTTCCATTCATTGTCAATTCAACAAAAGTACAGAACCTTCACAAGCCTCTTCTAAGAGATCAGTTTTAAACATCATATTGAAGTCAAAACTATCGAATTAGAATTTTCATATTGTTATTTCACTCTGCACATACCTATTGAATGCCTATCTGCTGCGAGATCATCCTTTCTTAGGGTTTGTATCATCCTTCTAACTCGTGTAAATATTCAAAGATTGTATCCTCCTAAGATTAGCATAAATCAAGTGCCATTTCTTAAACTTTTATCATGCTCTATTGATACTTGTATATCAAATGGTTTCGAAATATAATGTCTCATGCTTTTCCAGGGACCAAACTGAGTTCCCAACTTCACTATTTTCGAAATTTCAGGTAATTCATCCGCCCAACAAATCATTAATCACTGAAACATAGATCATAAGAATAAAAATTCCCAAATTGACTGTAGAGCATAGCAATTTTATCAAATGATCAATCTAATTTTTATTCAACCTTATAGAATTAAAATTTATAGGATTAAAATTAGGCCAAAAAACTAAGAATCCAAAAGACAGCAATATGTGTCATGGAACTTCTTTAACTAAAACAATGAACTGTCTTCTGTGAGGAGATAGAAATAATGCAATTAAAAAGTCAAAAGAACATGCCACCAGGTACTCCAGAGAAAAAGAAAATGAAAGATGAGTGAATAATGATTTCTTTAGCAACAAATTTGGATATTAAATTGCACCTTGGATCCATATATGACTTCAGATCTATTGTATGGTCAAAATGCACATAGCCATTCAGTTTACTCAAACGCCCTCGAGCATCTTGACTAAACCTCTTCAGATGGATTGTTAGGATAGGTGGTGCTCTATTTATTAGAATTCTCTTAGTGGCATCCCTTTCAACTTTGACTTTTTCTGCATTCTTCTTATCATCCTTAGTCCCTTCTGTTTCACATTTAGCAGTTCCTGTACAAAATTCCTCCTTTTGGTCTTTACCATCAGTGTATCTGACATGGGAACCATCACGTCTTTTGCAGTTGTCATCCAATTTACAAAATGTCATATCCCCATCAGAAGTTCCTAGCGGACAAACATTTGCAACGCCTATGTTGCATTTTTCACGTTCCATACTGGAATCCACTGAATTCACTTCAGCATTCTCACCATTTTCTGGCATGACATTCTGCTTAGCATGAGTCTCCGGACTGTGCGACAGAAAGCTGTCATCAGATGTGTCAACTGTCTCATTTTTCAGATAGCCATTACATAGGTGTCTCACCTCAGAGGAAAATGGGCAGCTATCCTGTAAAGGTGGCAGACCAGAGGCACATGTAGCTTTGCCCAATTCTATCATTTCTTCAGACCCAGGGTCCAGAAGTTTCTTTCCCGATCTAACTTTTTGTTCCTGCAAAACCTTTGCACAATTTTCACATTGCCAAGCATGTTCATTTTTTGAGAGAAGCTCTGGTTTTGTGAAATAAGATAAACAACTCTGAACAGAAACTGGAGCATCAGTGTTGTCAACCTCATCTGGCTCAGACTCACTGCTGTTTCCCCCATAACCAGCATGCACAACTTCATTTGCCTCAGAAGCATTATACATTGAGGAGGAATTCATACTAGGGCCTGTAGCTTCAGGCTCATTAAACAAGTCACCAAAACCATCAAATTCTATTGAATCTTGTTCGCAACCTATAGCTGATGAGGATAAATCACCATCTGTCTTCAATACGTCACTGGTATCTTCTGTATATGGAAGCAAAAGAACTTCAGACTCTTGAATGAGCAATGGCGTTTCCTCTTCTGAGAATTTCCCCAAGGAGTCAACTCCAAGATTTAAATCTCTTGAGCAAGTCACAGAGCTGAGTTGTGAGCTATTAACCTCACTGTGCATAGTATCAGTGCATCCAGAACTGTCAATGACCACTTTCTCATGAAATGGTGAGGCAATATCTTGTGCATTCAATAACTTTTCTTCCCCATGGTGAACTAACTGCATCTCATCATGAGAGCAACATGCTGTGTCTGCAAATGTTGAAATATTATCACCACATGAATCCAAAGAATTTTGTACAGTATTTTCATCTGCAGAACCATGATTGGTCGAAAGGTCATCCATTTGAGTAGTTATAGTATCATTGTTTGAAACTGTATCTGAATCAAGAAAGTCCAACCAGGTGAAATCATCTGCAGGAATTGGTTTCTCGACAGTGCTTTCAACAACTTTGTTGGATTGAGCATGTTGATCAGATGACAGACAGTCCGAAATTATGCTCTTGGTATCAGCCATAACACTTACATCGGTAGCAGAATCACCAGAAGAAACCACATTTTGTTCTGGAATATGTACACCAGATTGTGGTGTGCTAGAAGACTTTCCACTGACAGAAGCATCTGATGTACTTGTAGATGGTAAAACATTTGTATCTCTGACCATTTTAGGACGGATCCTTGCATTTCTCCTAGGAGGTGGTTTAGGTTTTTTGGCTCGATTCACTTGCTGCACGTTTTTGGAAGGAGGCTTTTTTGTTGGAACTGGTAGTGAGAGATCCAAATAGGGCTCGTAGACCAGTGAAGAGTATCCACACTCCAAGCATGTAACCGTGCTCGAGAGTTGACCACCAAAGATGGCATCTACAAAGGTAGGATCTGAATTGCCATCTCCCTGGGAAGACTTGTTCTGTTTTCTTGCACTCAGTTCTTCAGTAGACAAAGCATCAAGCAAGCACCGAAGTAGTTCATGACTGTCTTGCTGTTGGTATCCTCTAAATTGAGGAGCCTTTGCACAAACACAACCAAAGAACGATCTAGGATTTATAACATTTCTCAAGCCAGAATCTGGGTTGGTCTCAGAAATAAGCTTCTTCAAAGCAGCAGTAAGGGGTCCAAAAGAACTGTCCAATTTGTAAAAATGATCTCGTACGGTATCCAATGCTAATAAATTCTGCATGACAGAATTAAAGAAACAGGTGTTCCCTAAATTAACCAACCCTCTAACGACATAACCATCTCTACCACCTGAACCAACTACTGCAGACTTTTCTGATGTTATAGTACTTGTCACACTGCCACTTCCAAACCAAACATCTTCTGCATCCAAAGCAGCACCTTCAGACCGCTGTACTTTCATCACCTTAACGACTTCACGTAATACATCTTTTTCTTCAACACCATCTTCTGATTTTTCAGCACTAATTAAAATATTGCAACGGAAACACCAACGAAGTTGAGGATTTTCAAGTTGGATGGCCAATGAATGATGGTTCTGTTTAGCATGTCTAATGGCATGAGTTTGAGGAGTTGTTGGCAATCCAACACCTCCACATGAAAAATGGCCACACTCCAAGCATACCCAAATTGCTTTAGACTCTTTTCCCGACTCTGCACCCCCTTTTTTCTTTCCTTGCTTACCTTTCCCCTTACCCACACGTCTACCATCCCCACCATCCCTACAATCTTCACACTTAAATGATCCTGAAGACCCAAACTTAGCAGAAAGCTTCTCTAAATTCACACCCTTATCAAGATGTGAGCATACTCTTTTATCCTTTAAAACTACAGTAGTTCCGTCATCAGTGGCTTTATCAACATTAGCAATAGTGCTCTGCCGCTGAGACTTAGTTTTCGGAGAAGCAGCCGAGACCCTCTTATCCTTATGACCACTTCTGGGCTTCTTTTTAGCCTTTTTCCCCATTATTTCCTATAATCAATCCAACAAAATCATAAACACATATGCTAAGCACCAAAAAAAAATTTCACAAAATAAAAAAGACACCTAATCCAAGCCAAGAAAATGCTCCAAAAACATGCCAAACCAAACGAGCCATAAACTCAAGCATACAACTAAATGCAACAGATAACAATCCTTGGCCAATAACATAACATAGTAAAATCTTCTGACAACATGAACACAAGAAAGGGCCGATTTAAAAATTTAAAAAAATGAACTTAATCAGAGGAAATATGGCAAAAAGTTAAAAGAACCCATTAAAGATAAAGCTTTTCCAGAGAAGCCCAGCTAAAGTTCTTGACTGAATACAATACCCGAGTGCAGCTGAGTAACAAAACAAGGGAAAAAAAGATGAATGCTTTGAAGCGGTGAAACGCATGAATAAATTACAAAAAAAATCACCTGAATATATGGAGAAAAAGCTAGGGATGTCTTCAAGAATCTTCAATATGTGGGAAGTTACATGCGGTGAGGAACAAAAAATAGAGGTGGGAAAAATGGGGGAAACAAAAAGTGGAGAAAAGGACTGAGCTCTGGGGGCTTAAGATCGAGTGGCAAAGGTAGATGGCAGAATAGGAGTAATCTTTTTTAAGAGGTTTTGGGAAGAAATCTCTTTAGTCCCTCTGCTCACCTATTCAAGGGAGAATGGAGGTGAAAATAGAGGAGTGAAATAGAGGTGACAAAAGGGTTTGTTCTATTCACTTGTGTTCTTGGGGGTTTACAATGAGTACTTGAAATTTGGGGAATTTGCCATTCTTGAAAATATTGAGGAAATTGAGATTTTAGAGATTAAGGAAAAAGGAAAGAAAATGTGTTTTATTTTAGTTTACATTATTTGGGTAAGAAAATGTGTGACTATTTTGAAGCAATTGAAAAAAGGTAATCCATTAGAAAAGAATGGCAAAAAAAAAAAAGAAGATTAACAAATGAAATATGGAAGGAGGATTTGAGAAATTTGTTATGCTTTTTATTTTGTTTTTAAATTTTAAGTTAGGGAAAATAGTTAATTTCATTCAAGAGAAAGTACTATATTTCATAACAAAAGGCTTTCGATCTAGGCACGATGCATCACAACAAGGCATGGAATGGAATGGTTTGTTGTTAATGGACATGTGGATTAGTGGTTAATTTGACATTTTGTGCTAGTCAATTATATTTTTGTTTTGCACACCTACTAATTTAGCTGGTCACTTATTGTCTTGTCACAATGATTGAAAAGAAGATTGTTAATTAGGGCACTATCAATTTTTCTTTTTTCCCTATACTTCCTTTGGATTTAGCATCTCACAACAAAGGTAATTGGTAGGGAAACAATTCTTTCTTCTTTGGCTGAAGTTTGTTTTATTGTGGAATCGAGAAGATATTAGATTTGAAGATGCTTAGTCTGTTAATTCCATGATTAGTCTGTTTACTAACACCCACAAAGACAAAAAACAAAATACACACGTAATTCATTTAGGTTGTTAATAGGCATATTCCCTGTATTGTTAGATAGTGATGATGTCTTTGACAATGCTTGCACTCTAAAGTTACCTTTATCAAAGAAAATATGGTCTACTTCTTTCTTTGTTTTTTGAGATTAACAAACAAAAAAATCTAGTCCACTTAGATAAATTTTTTCTCCAAATCCAGCACAACCCAATTTTTCTTGAAGGTATGACCTCCATTATCAAGAACATCCACTGCCACATTTCATATATTGAGAAGATTTAGTAAGATTTACGAGCATTTTAAGATACATTATTATATTTCCATGAAGTTACACATTATTTATGCCAGTTTGCAAGAGAAGTTATGGATCGTATTAAAAGTGCAATGATGAAATCTCTCCCTATATTTCCTTTTTCCTTTTCTATTTAACAAAACAGCAAACTTTCATTGATTGATATTACAAAAGACTACTAAATTGGGAAACTGCCCTCTAGATCATCCTGTGCAAAGCTTGTTGAGCCACAGGGGGAAGCTCGACTTCCACCTAACCTTCTTCACAAGTTTGGTTGTAAACTACTAAACTTAGCTAAGTTATAACTTATGACTGACATGATTATCACTTCTCCTAATAAAATTAACAGAAGAACATTCAAATTGAGAGACTCATTAGAAAAACATTCAAGTCCCTCCCTGTAGTGTTTTTACAAGGATATGAATAGATTAAAGTAATTGAAGGCAGAGTGTTTCTATCAAAGCAAAATGATACGGAAAAAAAATCCTTAGATTGCCAGATGTCTACCTGAAATGGTTGATTGAGTATACCCTAAGGTAGAGAAACTTCAGGCTCATCCATCGAGGAAAGCACCATGAAGAAAGCTTATTATAACTAAGGGTTTTTCTAGCAGGTATTCAATAAACACTCGTTAATACATCTAAATTTTATTCAACTTGTCATGTATGTATACACACTAATAATTACTATGTTCTCTGGTGTTTATGCACTTTTCCTATTTAATTTTGTATTTAAAAAATTCAACATTTAAAATACATCTTAACAAGTGTTAGTGGACATCTGTTATATAGACCCTACAACTACTTATTGAAAATGATTGAAAGCAATGAGGGAGCTCTAAATGCAATATCTAAAGCTGCAAAAAGGATTTGAGTTGGACTCTTCAAGAGTGAAAGGCTATTTATTGGAGCCCCATTGTCCATCCATCTTTTGAGTTATTAAACTGCTAAAATTAAAGACTTTAATATATCTTTATATAGGTCACTTGAAAAAAGAAAAAAATCATAAGACATATTTGTGATCTTCATCGAATGAAGATAGTCCAAGTTAGTATCCTTAATTCAAACCATAGTAAGTACCTCATTTTAATTTGTGTTTTGGTCGCTTCTAAGTCCTAAACATGAGTAATTTACCACTCCTCTCTATTAAGAATTCAGCTTGCTCCAACCAAGTTTATCATTTGAATTTCGCCAGGTATCCTAGTCAAAAAACTTGAGTAAAAACAACGGAACTACCTAAGGCCATTTTAGTAATTTGAACTTCCATCTGATGTAATGAGCCCCAAGCCCAACACTAATTTTTGCAGGGCCAACAGTATCAGCCCATTCAATGGATCAAAATAAACTTGGGCCGTAGTCGCAGGTTGACACTTGACACTTGACAATTTTTTTTTCTTTTTTTTTTTTAATAGAATGGGAAGGAAATATCATGTCAAGAAACTACAACTGTCTATTTACATTTGCTAGATTATGGGCCTTAGCCACGAGTTGTCTACCAACCTTTACTAAGCTCCATTTCAATAGAAGGAAAGTTGTATTAGATAGTGAAGTGAATAAAAGTCAGGTGAAGGAAGATAAAAATAAGTTTTCTATACGTGTTTGACTACCAAAACAAATATTGAGATAATATAGGAAATTAATTATAATTAGCAACCGGTATTGAAACTTCTGCAAGTGACTAACTACTTTCATTCAAAATCTTACAAATTTTGTAGGACACAAAATGCAAAAATGCATAAGAAAATGCAAGAAAGTTTTTCAATATTTTTGCAAAGCGAACGTGCAAGAACAGAAAAATAATTAACTTTCTTTTGCTTTCCCACATTGTTCCCTACAAACAAACACTACGTAATTGAATTACAGCGAAAGCACCACAAACATCCACGATTTCATTCGGAGTCCATCTCACTGCAGGTGAAGGCCGGGAGGGTTCCACCAGATATTGCAGCAACAACTGAGAATCAGTCATTGTTTGAACTGAGGTATATGGATTGTTGAGCAAGAACCGGATAGCATGTAGGCAAGCCAGCGCCTCAGTTGTCATGGGGATATAGCTCATAAGATACGGAAGCCAGATGAATCTTCAATGACCCAAGCAATTGCTACGTTGGCCAGAGTATTCCCGACAGCTGTATCTTGATAGAAGGAACCATCTGCAAGCTTTATCATATGACAGGGAAGAATAACACAGCCTTCTTCGCGGCCGGAGGACACTTGACCTACGTACCTGTTCAGTGGAGATTCAGAATCTGGAACCGGAGAATCATCCATCAAAGGCCACTGTAACTTGTACATTGCATCCGTTGCAGCTAGGACCTTTGCCAAATCAAACTCCACACTATCCCATGCAGACGAATTCTTGCTAGCCATGTATTCCCCAGAATGTAAATTGATAAGACAAGATCTTCATCATGAGGAGCTTCTGAAAACCATCCTTTAAGCCATGCAGGTATTGGAGTAGCTAGGCCTGCCAATATCAACATTGATGCCCAGCTTAGACACTTGATAATTTGTTTCTGATTGGAGATGCAGCTCAACATATTCCACTGCAATCAAATGGAATAACCCTTTTTTTGTTTTTGGACAACTTATACAACTGCTTAATCTCTTTGGACTAAACGGTTTTTAATGTCATGGTTATTTACATATTTGCTAATGTTTGTTAACAGTTAAGCCCAATCTTACGAACAGTTTTGTTCTCCAAGAGAAAAAAAAAAAAAAAAACAAAAGGAAAAGAGGAAGTTTTGCTTATTCTAATAAGGGACCATCATTATTTATTTGTACGAAATAGTAACCATTAATACTAAGAAAAATCCTATACTAAACTATATTACAACTAAGCTCCTATTGATTTTAGGGATTCACGTTTGTGTCTATGAATCATGTTTGTGTCTATCGCTTAATAATATCATGATTTACAACTGGTTTTTGCAGGTGAAGTCTCTTATTAATTATAATACCAATCCAACACTGACCAATGCCGTATGTTCTTGTATAGGCAAATTCTCAAAGTGCTGAAAAATGTTATTTTGGACTTCAAAATAGTAACGAAAGTTAAAAATACCATTGCCGAAAAGCTAAGAAATAATTACCTAAAAATACAACCCGTAATCCCTAAATGTAAAATCAGTTATCCCGTAATGGTGAGCAATCATGTGGCAAGTATTTTGGCACTGGCAGCGCTAGAAATTAGAAAAAAAAAAAAAAAGATTCGATGCTTCTGTAATTGTCACAATATAGACTCTGATGCAACACCGGCACACACTAACGTAGCCAATTTAAGCACTAACATAACATGTAAAAATACAATAGTCTATAGTACTAGTAGAAATTTATGTCTAAAATTCAATCTCAACCATTAAAATTTAAAATTATCAGTCTCCCGCCACTATGATCGCAGAAGATATGAACCCATAAGATAGTGTTCGTCTATAGGGAAAAGTATGGTAAGACGAAGGAAAGTTAATTATTTTTTTCTTTCATGCATATTTAGTGTTTGGTTCGCATTTTCTTGTACTTTGTTGTATTTTATGTCCTGCAAAATTTGCAGAATTTTGAAGGAAAATAATTAACTACTTATGAAAATTTTAATAACTGCTACTAACTATCATTAATTTTTTTATATTCTCTCAATATTTTTCTTGATAAACAAGTGTGTATAGAAAACTCATTTTCATTTTCATTTACATCATTTTTCTTCTCTTCAATTTTGCATACAACTTTCATTCTATTCAACCGGATCCTAAAAAAATCAAATCAGGCCCATGAGGCCATGGCAGGTCAGGTTTGGCAGTTCGCAGGCCGCAGCACCCTCCTCCTTACGATACCAGTCCAAAACAAAAAAAAAAAAAAAAAAAAAAGAAGAGGTCAAAGGCTCGCCCAATTCCTAGGTCCTAAACTATATCCGGTACGGGCCAATCGAAACTCCTAAAGTCAGCTAAGCACTAACTACTTAACTAACTATTTCAACCCCAGCAAACACGCACTAAGACACATATATAGTCGACAGCTCTCTTATTTCTTTTTTCCCCCGGCGTAGACTTTCTCCTCCGGCGACTCCTCCGGCGTCCTCACCATGACTCATATCCTTTGATTTACGCTTTATTTTTTGATTAATTTCAATTGTGTGTTACGTTTATTCATGAGCATATGTGAATTTTGGGAAATTTCTTTGACTGGATTGGGATCTCACGCGGAAACCAGCGGGAGAAAGACAGGGAAAGAGCTCAGGCAAGGAGTGGTGGCAAAGGCAAGACCAAAGATGATGGTTTGACTCCTGAGCAACGCCGTGAAAGGTACTAATTCTCTCTCTCTCTCGGTTGCCTTTTTTCCTTGAGTCCAACTTTCATCATATATTTTCCAATTGCCGGATTCGGAATTCTGTTTATCTGTAATTGCAAAGCTCCTGTCTTTGTAATTATAGTGGTTTAGCCGTGTTTGCTTGCGTTGAAATTGTGTAAGATTGGTACTCTGTTGGATGAGTTATGTGTGTGATGAATTTGTGTATACAATTATAATTTTTCTCTTCTCTTTTTTTTTTCCGTGAAATTTAAGCACGCCTTTACATGGATAGATGTTCAGTTCGATTTGAGTTAGGATTTTATATTGGCACTAGGATATTGGAAATCTTTTTTTCCTTTTTTTGGTTACTGGGACTCCATTCTCTTTGTAATTCAGACAATCGAATATGCTTTGTAATTCAGACAATCGAAAATGCAGCTAATGGAGTGCCAATAGCGCTACTTTATGTATTTCATTAGTTGGAGTAACCCTGAAAACAGGGTGAAAGAAGGAATGCGTATTTTTTTTTTTGGGTTGTCGATGTCATCTTTGTAGTGCTAAGCCTTTAAGGGAAAATTTTTAATTTTTTGGATTTTTTGGGGTGGGTTGGGGGGGAGTCCTTCTAGCAAAACCTTCTATGCTTCAAAATAAGGCAAAGTTGGATGCTCTGGTTTGATGTGAATGAACATGATAATTTTCATAACCATGTCAGTGTAAGTACTGGTATGTAATTTGTGTTTGTTTACGGTGTGGTTCTATTAATTGTTTGAATTTCCACGTGCTGTATGTTATTTGTGATTATTGTGTCCGACACTTGGCCTGGGTAATTTGATTTGTTTTCTTACTCTTTAATTAATCATCTTGTAGAGATGCAAAAGCACTTCAAGAGAAGGCTGCAAAGAAGGCAGCGCAGGCAGCAGGGAGCAATGATGCTGGAGGTAAAAGCAATAGCAACAAGAAATAATGAACCTTCTTGTTATTGGGTTCCTGATTGTCTTTTACTTTCAAGAGACTCTTGCTTCCCCTTCTCCTCGCTTTGCGCATTTGTGTATTTTGTTTTTGCTACAAGGTTTCTATTCTGTATGATTTTCGTAAACACTCAACAAGCAATGTAATCTTAATTGATACTGTAATGTTGATGTTGGTGCTTGTTTGCTGATCTTTATCTTCTCATTTGATGCATCTGAATTTCCTTTGATGATTCTTTTTTAGCCATGTTCATGTAATCTTGTGAAACTGTTAATTCCAGCTTGCTGGAATTCAAATATTTCGTTTTTTAACTATGTTCATGGAATCTTGTGAAACTGTTAATTCCAACTTGCTGGAAGTCAAACATTCCATTTGTTAAAACTTGTGGACTCATTTTTGAGTTGAGTGCTCCCAACTGGAGTGAGGTTTGGCACTCATTTCATATGTTAATTGGGGTGTGTCAAAGATATGCTGCATAACTTGGTTCCTTTTTTCTACAGTTGGATCTTGAAATGAGGCTGTGATGACGAAGGTCTAAGATTGAATTCATCTCTTACAAACCTAAACAAACCATCATCCTTATCTTGGAACTGCCCCTCAACTGCTCCCTCTGCTTGGAAAATCAAAGATTGACAGGAAGAAGATATTCTATGAACAGGAACCGGAAAAAGAAAAAAAAAAAAAAGACTCGCCTGTTTTCTTATGTTTCAATTTTCTGAAACCTAGCTGCACCAGCTATAATATCTGCCTTTTCTAGGATCAATTTTACAGTAAAATGAAGGTTGTTGTGTACCACATAAGTACACCTAAAATTACTGCCTTTTGTTCCATACAGTGGAGTAAATTCCATAGTGAGAATACCATTGACTTTCTTGTGTTGGGTTTAGGTTCTTATCACGAGTCTTATTTGTAGTAATATCATGTTAAGCATGTTTTATCCCCTGCACAGCTTCTCCAAATGTGTCTACGAACACCGAACAAAGACACCCTTGGATCTGAGCATGCTTAGAAAAGTTATGTAGGATTTAGATAGTATATTGGCAAGCTTATTTGCTTGAACAATACATATTTTGGATTTAGGTTGTGAATTTTTTTGTGGTTTCTGTTTATTTTTGAGCATTAAAGTGCCAAAATGATATCTGAAATTTCAGTTACTTTTCATAAACAGTGAAATACCTGAAATTTGTTTGACATAGCTAAAATTTAGGTACTTGAATTGCAGTGTTCAAAGGTTAAGCTTACAAATAATTTTGACATTCAGAGTTCAACTCTTGCCACTTGGAAATGACTTTTTGTGAAATGCATTTCTTTGTCTTCATCAGCTACCTAGCACTATTTTATAGCTATTAGAACAGTTTGTAGTATGAGTTAAGAGTTTAAAAATTCTGTGTAATCTGAATCATATGCTTAGGGACATGCAAAAAGTCGATGAGTGATATGAGCTTTTTAAGATGCTTTAGCAGAAGATTGAGAGGTGATCTGAGGTGGTATAATTGATAGCTCGTGTTGCGTGCAGATAAGTAGCTTACTACATGGCCGGTCCATCAAGTGACATGATGACAAACTGATGATTTTTACATTAGGTTTCCGCTTTTCTTTGTTTTCTAGTCATTTAAATTCCAAAAGAATGAAAGTTTTGGCCGTTTGATGTCATATTAGAATAGCAGATTCTGTTGATGCCATAGGTACTTGGTTTTGTTTAACTGTTTGGATGGCTACATCCTGACAGCTGAGCAGGGCTTTAAAGGATTTTGTCACCTAGGAAGCAGTAATTGCTTGAAAATGTGGATGCATTGCAACCTATCTGAGGTTGATCGATGTGAGGAAAAATGTTACTTTAGACAGAGGAAAGTTGATTAGGTTACTCGTGGTTCTGGCTGAATATTTCGCTTATTCTTTCGTGTAATGGCTTAATTAGTGCTGGTTCAGGGACCTCAAATAATGCACAGAGATACCATTTGGCTAGTGTAAGGTTGTGTAGGCTAAGGATATGTATAGTTTAGTTGTATTTATTTACCTAGCTAGGTTATACACCTAGGTTTAAAGGATTTCAATTGATCTGTGAAGAGAATAGTCCATGGTGGTTGTATCATTTTAAGATGTTGTGTGCTTTAGCTATTGATGTAAACTTGAATTGACCCCGCAATCACCAAATATGTAAGAGAAGTGGTGTAAATAGTGGTTTAGAGCATGACTTAGAAGATTTCTAGTGAATAGTCTGGAACAGCTGCTTCGGGGTCAAGAACTGATGAATTGTTCTTGTTGAGGGAAATCGAGGCTTGTGCAAGAATGAAATGGCTTTGGATTTTTAACTTACTATCTTACACGTCTTCTATTGAAGATTATCTTCATGTCTTCAATTTCTATTACTGAAATTTGTATACTCTACAGTTCCCCAAATAAAAATCACATTTAATTGGAGGATTAAGGTCTCAAAAATTTAATTTCTTAAATACTTTTGGGAGTAGCCATTAGCCAATTAAACTACCAAGTTCAAAATTTCTCCAAATTGGTGAGAGTTAATTCCCAATTGGCGGACATTTTTATCGCATCTTGATCTAACTGGTTTCTGTTCTCCACGCTTTGCAAAATGGCTCGAGCATCAAGTTAAATTAGTGAAGGCCCTTTCCGGTTTACAGCAAGTCTGAATGTAAAATCTCAAAGTATCAAAATTTCCATCATCCCCAAAAGAAAACGCTTGTGATGTGCATGATCAAAGAGAGTTACGAAAAATTATCAGAAGAAAGAATATGTTAAGTACTTTTTCTTAAAGAAAATTAAAGTTTAGGAAAACATTAAAGCACCAACATAATTTAGGTTGAACCCACCATTTAGGAACCACTTTAGGGACGTGGTGATTTTGAAGCCTGTTTGATAAAAATTGGGGATTAGTGGAATTGTGTTGTTCCTCGTGTTAATTGATGTTCTTATTTGCATAAATCTAATATGAGACTTAAATTCGTGATAAAGTTGGATGCATATTCCGACACTGCTGGAATCATCCCTAGTTCTCTCTTTTTGATTTGAAACTCATAAGGGGCAAAAGGGCATATTCCAATGAGATGGTCTTAAATGTATATTCTATGCTTATCGAAAAAGTTTCTCCTAAAATGCGGGTGGAGAATATCAAATGTCAATAGTGGCAATCCATAGCTAAAGCTTAAGAATCATACCAAGTCAAATTTAAGTACTTATTTCAAGTAGAGGAACATCATTGGCTTAAATTTGACCAAATTTTTTGCTTAATTATTGTAGAAAACTTGGAAATCAGAAAAAAAAAGAAAAGAAAAGAAAAGGTTGACTAGAGTAAGTTAATTAATCTATCATTTGGCAATGTGGAAGTCTTAAAGCATTGATTTGTTTTTCATTTTCATTACTTGCTACGTGACTCAGTCGAACTGTTGTTTTTGATTAATACATGTTACATACTGCTTTATTTATTTATAGCCACTACACAACCTTATGCTTAGAGAGTCCTTAAGTTAGGTGATCTTATTCAATGAATGTGTCTTTTCATACAATATTTTACGTATGGGTATTACAGATTCTTGGCCCTTTTTTTTTTTTTTTGAATTTTTCGAAATTGTTTATCATAAAATATTCTGTATGCTATTTCAGTAAAACAGAATGTAACTGAACATGATTCTCATATGTGTTCTAAAAATCATTATGCCATTTCTCAGTTTTTTAATCAAATTTCTTTTCCAAAATCCAAAAAAAAAAAGAGTAAAATTTAGAAGCTTTCAAGTTCTGTCTTCTTTATTTCTTGAAATTCTTTATTGCAATTCGAAACTTCCTTCATTTATGGTATTTAGTGGACCGGATTTCTCTCATTGTTCATTTTCCACAACTTTTTTCCATTATTTGGCGTTGTCAAAAATTTTGTTGCAAAAAGAAAAAACCAATTTGGAGAAGCTAAAAATGTAACCTTTTTGGTACGTTTTGGAGGAGCTAATTAAGGTTGGCCTAGCCGCCTATTGGTGCTAATGCCACATTCCTCAGTCCTTTCTTGCTTGGTTGACTCTTGTTTCTGTTAAGATATATAGCATCCCACTATTATCCCAATCCCCTTCTCTCTTTAGGATAGTATATTAGAAATTTTTGAGAAAAATCCCTACATGAATTTTTTGGAATTGTATTTTCTTAAAATTCAATTCATGTCATTTTCTAAACTTTTTTATTTGAATTCTTGAGCCAAGATTAATTGCTTTCAAATATATACATACGTTCAATGTGTATAATACACAGGCCTCTTTTTCATCTTTATTCATGAATGTGGAATTTTAGACATGCATTGCATCTCTATATTCTTTGGAGGAGATCAAAAAATAAAAAAAAAGGTTCTCCAATAGTGAAGGGCAACGCATCCACCACTAAAGCGTGGTCCAATATGCCTACATATTAGCTCAACTCATGACGTGCCATCCACGCCACTTACAAAACAATCCTTTAACCAACTAAAATAACTATTCCAATTTTCCTCCATTCTTTCTCCTACTTAATTTAATTTCTTTTCTCCCAAGTCCTAGTTAATATACCACTATTTTATAATTCTACCAACCCTATAACTAGGCCTACGCCTAGAGGTACATAAATAAGTAACAACTTGATTATTTAAGACAGAAATGTTCCTTGAAATAAAACTTTTTGTATAGTACTTTATGTACTGGTATTGTACTGATTCTACCAACTCTATTGCTAGGTTTACCCCTAGAAGTACTTATATAAGAGCTTGATTATCTAAAACAGAAGTGGGCTTTTTTTTTTTTTTTTCCTTTCTTTCTTTGAAAGAAAACCTTTTATATACTATTATACATAGTGCTGTATGAGGTGTGAATTTATTTTTATAATTTGGTAACCAATTGGAGTGATGGTAACTTATTGGCTACCTTTTAAGCACACAACTCTCTTTGCAAGTAACATGGACAAGGTGAGACCAAGGCTCTTATAATCAGCATTCTTTAAAAACAAGAAATTACACGACATTATCCATTTAGAACTTATCAACTAATTAAACTTTCAATTACGTGAGCAACCCCTTGCTTAAGTATTTGTTTTACTTCCTTTACTTTTGTTTTTCCTTTCTTATTGCCGCCTTTTAAATTTGTGTGGTTTATGTGGCCATCGGCACGCCAAAAATTATACAAGCAATTACTTGTTGTAATGGAGTTGTTGTGGATGATTACTGTTTATTCGTAATTAAACAAGAGCTGCAGTCATTAATCTAGGGAGACATGGTTGTATTAAACAAAATTATCTCAGGATTCACATGTCAGGTGAATGAATTACGCCAAAAAAACTTTGTTATATTCTTAATCTATGTTTATCTCTTAAACAATTATATATTAGAGTAAAAGCTCAAACCATCCCTATAGTATAATCGAAAAAGATTAGTGGTCATCAAAGAATGAACCATGAATCTTTGACACTTGGACTTGCACGATTCGTCAGCCGACTATTCTTAATTTCTTGGACTGCTGCTTCCTTCAACTAACCGTTACCTTGCTCTTCAGTCCCCACAATTTACAAAAAAAGAAATGATTGGTTCTCAAATTTATTTGCTTATACTAATACTAGGTAGATGATGGAGTTAACAGCAGTGGTGTTGATAATCTTAATTAGTTTTAAACAAGTATAAAGTGCACAAGGTCATAATCATAATTAAGCCAACACTGGTGGTAGTCATGATATGCTGATGAGGAGCTGAGCTAGTACAACATAGTTTTCAGAAAAGGGGATAAGTTTTTCTAATCAATCCTTCCAAAAAGTTTGCTGGATGTCTACGTATTCCCAGTTTAACTATACAAGTTTGTAGGTATTTTCCCAGGTTGCCCGAGACACTTGACCATGATATGTAATTCATAACGTCTCTATAGGAAGTTATGCTATATCAGGTCTTTTTTAGGACAGTGTTATGTTCACCAACTTTCTTGCTAATAATTGACTAGTAATTTCTGTCATTTTACATTTCATGAGAAAAATTATCCTCATTGTAATGGAGATAATGATAATATCCTCATTGTGACTGAAATACCATAGTGCCATTTTTTTTGGAAAAATTTTTCTGTGTGCATCATATGTACATTTTTCAAATACGTTTTTAATTTTTCCAATCACCTTCTTATGTTACATATATTACATTACAAAAGATAGTAAATTGTTACTTTAGAATTTTTTTTTCAAATAATTTGCTATCTAGAAATGCTCAATAATATCCTAGTTTGAAAAGTTTATGTAGGAAATGTGGAATTCAAATTCAACTAAGGATTATTATCACCCCAAAGAAGGAAGGAAAAAAAAAAAAAGAAACTCATCCAAAGATGAAGACTACTTTCTATGTAGAGTTGAAGATATGGAAATCTTTTTGTAGAATTCAAGATTCTGATAAGAATCAGGCCAAATTGAATGGTTAAATAATATAACAAGATTTTACTCGAAATTACACTTTACAGTGCAAAATGTCATGAGAGCAATATTTACAAATGCCAAGAAAACGGAGTCCATTAAACCATCATACACACTGAACAAGTTAGTTGGTGAGTCAAAACATTTTCGTAAAGAAATTGGATACAACAATCAAAAAACTTAGACAAAGATTCTCATCCTGCTCAGGCTCATATGTGTCGAAATATGAAAGATGGAGATTGGAGAAGTGTGTAGAAGAAAAGCAAGAATCAATTGAAGGAGAAGGATTCCATACGGATGTATTATTTCACTTTTGCACCATTCTTCCTCTTTGTGTGGTTTTCTTATCTTAACTTTATGTGGGTCATGGCAGAATATTATGCATTGATCTGTGTTGTCTGGGACTTCGTAACTGGATCCATTGACAGACAACTGAATTGAGTTTAATCCCTTAATAAAAAGAATTAGAGGGGGAAAATGAAAGGTGAAGTTATTTAGTCAAAAGCTAAAGTGGTTAGCTGGTTGCACCAGACATGCACCTGTTGTTTTGTAGCTTCATAGTCAGCTTAAGCTGCCAAAAGAAACAATCTTTATTCTAATCACAACACAATTTTCTTTAAAGCCAAGGCTTTTGCAGGCAACTTTGAAAGTTGAGAAGCCATCATCTTTCAAGTTGCCGATGGTAGGGTGAGATCCTTTACATACAATTTCCAGCTACCATATACTTTACAACACAAGGTATACACTAGTAAAACAAATTTATACATTAACAAATAGATGTATGAACACAAATATGTATAAAACGTCAAGCATATATTAGTTTTTGGAATTTTTATACCAAAAGTAGTTGTTGTTTTACACTGATTATATCAATGTGTACATTTGTCTAGGTATAGATTATTGTATACAATTCATGACTATGATATTTGTAAAGATGCGTCATCCCTAATGACACTTTACAATGTACACATTAATACACCAAATTTATACACCAACACCACAAATGTAAGAATTCGAATTACTAGCATAAAACATCAGCAATATACAACTATTTTTGGAAGTTTCATACCAAAAGTTATAGTTGGTTTACATTGACTATATTATTGGGTACATTTGTTTGGTGTGTATCTCTTATTGTGTACAATTTTCTATGACATTTTTAGAGACCCTTCATCCCCGTGATACTAAACATATCAATGGTAAGAGTATTCGCATGTCAGAGTTCAGACTCAATCTCACATCTCAACAACACGGCATAGATATAGTCTTATTCCTCACTGTTACTCTTATAGGATTAGGTCCTAAAGTAAAAAACTGAGAACTCAAAAGGGCATATAGTTGTACTCTTAATTTTCGAATTAAAATCTTTTTATTACACTTGACTTGCTCTCAAAAATATGAACACTCCAATTAAACTCGATTGTTTAAAGAAGAAAAGCTAAACACTACTATTGTGACAACAAAACAAGTGTATTTTTTTTAGGAGCATTTCAAGGAACTTGAACAAACCCATGAGCTAGAATTTTCATACAGACTACTGTAAATTTTTTCGAATCCAAACGGTAACATTGATGAATTCTTGGCAATCGGAAATGGCAAAATTAGTGGTCAAGTGCGTGAATGTCTTGAAACATATGGCCAAAGGGAGGTGACACACACACGGAACGCGGAAATATGCTTAGGTATTAGGCAAAGACAACTGCTGAAATTGATGAAAAAGCTTAAAAAAACCAGACAAAATGCTTATCTTCTGAGTGCAGAAACTGAATGATAATGGGAAAAGATGAGTAAAGCATATATTCATTGCTCATACAGTTGGTGTAGTCAGGCTTTTTAAATGATTAGTTTTCTTTGTTTAGCTAAATTCGTTCATGGGCACATGATTTCCCATTTTGTCTGCTTGGTCAAGCTAGTTCTACTAATCACATGCCTAAGTATTCTTCTTTTGAAACCAAAAGCAATGTATGTGTAGCCAATTCTAGTTAAACTCCTCCCACCTGTCTTCTTCAATTTGAGGTCCAAGACTTGAGAAGGAATAAAGAAGTGTGCTTTGATTAGGAAAGAGAATTGCAAAATAAAGGTAAAAGCAACTTTTTAGAAACGTGGGCTCATGTCTGCTTAGTATTAATAATCATCAATCTATGCACAAAATTAGAATTAGACCAGCCTATGCCATGTGCAATCTCCTTAAAATAACACTGTTTAAGCAATTGCACTACTGGAAAATAAGGTAATCCTGGGAATAACTTGAGAAATCACAAAAGGGTAATAAAGGGCTTAAAGGAATCTCTCTCATACATACACCTACAAAAGTTCAAAACATGCATGATATTTAATTGGCAAATGGGTAGAGTACCAAATTTTTAGTGTGTACTAACCATTTTTGGCTCAAGTTTGGAAGTGAAAATGACCATAAGTTTCTTTGGATTTCTGTACTTTTCTTGTTTGAAATTGAAGAGTTGGTGAAAGTGTCTCCAAGCTCATCTCAAGGGACACGTAGAGATGCCAGAGAAAAAGGCCAAACAAGGTATACTTGTTGGGATGATGGCTTTAGCAAATTCTTCCTGCACTAGATCTAAAGAGGACAGCCATGATTTCCTAAAACTTGTGATGCAAAACTCATTTAAAAAGAATTCTTTTGAGGCCTTTTCCCAGCTAATGATGATGTTGACGATAAGGTTTTCAATCAACCCATGCTAACTCCATTACTATGTAGTTTTCCTTGAAAATACTTGTAAACTTGGAGTCAATCATTTGATGGGGCCAATAATGGTTAAGCTCATACAAGTCATACTGCAGAAATTATAAGCAATTAAGGGTGTTACACTGAACATACATTAATCTAACAGAAACTAAATGACGATGTAATTACTTTAATTATAATATAGCTATTAAAAACAAGTCAATATACCATATTATTCTCATAAGGGATTAAACGGGAAAATGTATCCTGTGTTGAAAAATCAATGATCTCTGATAATAAAACTGTCAAATGAATAATGCTAATAAAATAAAGTAAAGGGTCTAATGTTCTTGTAGTCACAATCAGGAAGAATATAAATCCATCTTGCAGGTAACCTTGAAAGACAGGTATGACTAGAATAACATTAATTGTCAAGCTTTGATTGGTTCCTAAACAGAATATTGGAAATGGGAAGCACGAATTTGGTAGTATTCGAGGGCAGTAAGCTTTTCCTCTTTAGATACAGATCCCAATTGGAAGATAACCTGGTAGCATTGACACAAAGCAGGTTCTGCGATATTTTAATATGGCCTAAAAGACACCTGTGATGGCATAAAATGACCTAGCGTAAGGCCTAATATATATACCTAGCTGTTGCCAACAGCATTAGTTTCATTTCCCGTTCTCAGTTTTATTCTTCCTGCTTAATACACCATTTTCTTGCAGAATCAGTTTTCCCTAGATAGAAACCCTTCATGCAGAAGGAGTTGCCAGCTCTTTTTGGGGTAATGCCTCAGGGATCAAGTTTCCTTACGGCTCGTGATTGTATTTCTGATAGCCTGAATGAGAGTTTCTGCATAGATTCCGGTGGCAGATGCAGCGCAAAATCATCATCAGCTTCACTGGACAGATTGATTTCTAGTCCTGAGTCCAGTTCTTCAACAGAAGAGGCTTCTGCTTCCAACATGAACAGTACTAAATTCTCAGAACCTTCCAAGCTAAAAGACATGCTCAAGGGTTATGATGCACATTCATTGCTTTCTGGATCAGCAATATTTGATAACTTCAGCGGATCTTCTTCTGCTCAAAATACAGGAAGCCACATTCCTTTGAATCTCCTTGAATCCTTCCCTGCAATAAATGAAGCTCAAGTACCTGAATCATGTCCCTCACCTCCTCCTTTACGTACTGCTTCAAAGTTCCCAAACTTAGGTTTGTTTTTGCAAGAGCCATCGTTAATGGAGATACCCAGAAAAGCAACAGAATTTCTTGGAAAGAGCCAGAAGCGCGAGGCGATGCAGCTATATTCTCAAAACCCTTTATTACCCATCTCTGAAGTGGGGAAAAGCCAGCTTCAGCCATGGCTGAAAATCAATCAGCATATCACAAATAACTCCTCCAAAGGCTTTAGTGACTACTGGCTCAGTACTACCAAAACAACACCAATGAAGTTCACAGGCAGAAGAATCCAAAATAGCAATCAGAAAAATTCTTTATCATCAATATCATCTCCAGGAAAGCTTTTCAGAGGAGTGAGGCAAAGGCACTGGGGAAAATGGGTTGCAGAAATAAGATTACCTCGAAACAGGACAAGAGTGTGGTTGGGGACATTTGACACAGCAGAAGAAGCTGCTTTTGCTTATGATACAGCTGCCTACATGTTGAGGGGAGATTATGCGCATTTGAACTTTCCAGACCTGAAACACCAAATTAATTCTAGTTCAATCAGCTGTAGTACTGCAGCCCTTCTCGAAGCCAAACTGCAAGCAATATCACAAGGCCTGTCTGCTACAAAGAGGTCTACCGAGTCGCTAACATCACCACCAAAATCAGTCTTACATGAGAACTCAAGATTCAAAAGCTTCAACATTCAAGTTCCTGTCAGAAAGGAGTGGCCACTAGACTTGGGATGCAAAATTGAATCTGATGAGATGATTGATATCAAGAAGAGCCAAGAAAGTCTGCTCGATGCTGAAGCTGTTCAATTAAGTAGAATGCCATCCTTGGATATGGATACAATCTGGGATGCACTTCTTGTGCCTGATTCATGACTTTTTTCCATAATTGTGTATGTTTCAACCATGTCTGAATGTATTTAAACAGGCTGATTAATTGCCTTGTTTCTTCTTACTCAATACACAAGTTTAAATGCCTCACAATCTATTCTTCCCATAGATCTACGAGTTTCTTTTGTTTTATGTCTGATGAACACCAGTGCAATTACTTACCTCTCTTTTAATCCTTCTCTTTTTGTGAGGACCGGAGAGGGAGTGGTGGAGAAACATGTGCTACAGCACTCTCTGTAGTGGTAACTTTTTATTACACTCAAACTCTATCGAGTTTCATTACTCTTCAATAATGTGGTCCCTTGGATAAAAGACATTAGAGGAATCTATGTTTATGTATGGGACAAAAATGCCTAGTCATTTTTTGTAACTATTGCTACTATTAAACCATCTGCTCTTATACTTCTTCATAATAGGCAATCCCATCCCATCTCATGTGTTCTTTGAGTTATAATAAAATGAAGATATCATGAAATGGTTTGCTTTCAATATCTTCGTATCTGCTTTGCCAATCAGCTGAAAAATCCATAGGTGTAACTCATTTCACAGAAATCCATGCCTATTTGTTGAATGCTTTTTTCTCTTGCTAGTACAATACAATGGAGGGGGAGGGGCAAAGCTCTAGAGTGGTCCAATATAAGGTAGAGAAGCCATATCTAGCAGGACGACGTTGTAATGCATTTTACCCCAGTTGCCAAAGTGGACAGTGCAGGAATTTTCCAACAGGAATTTTCCTACCCAAAAAGAAAAAAAGGGTATGCTCAAGTATAATCTGTAGTATTCAGAGAATTATCCCAAGTGGGCAATCTTCTATATTTGTTCCAAAACATCAACTTCAAAGATATATGGCTTAGTAGTTAAGTTGTTTCTTGTAATCTGTCAATATTTCCACTCCCTCCTAAGATATTCCCATGCATAATGATGCTACATGCTTCTTGTTCTGCTAACGTGCTCAAATCCCATTACACAGCTAACTATAATGGTCATTTGTCAAGTGCTTTCAGACGTCCAGAAAAACAAAATATGATGGTCACCCTAATAAAATGTCTGACTTGATCATGCTGAAATTCTGGTGTAGAATTCAAGCAAAATAGGGTTGATTATACATATTTTAAACCCTCATGATTTTCCACTTTGGAAACACTTAACTTCTCTGAGACTTCATTTTGTAGTTATTCGCTGTTCTATGTTGCAGAATTTGAACAAGTTTCTTGATCTCAACTAAGTTCTCTCCCGCTAGACCTCATGCTGAACTTGTTCAGGTATTGCTTTGGGTGATGAGTAAATGTATCAACAAAGAACTTCTAAGGGCCTTGGAGAATTTTCTGTTCACTTTGCTTAATTAATAACTCGTCCCCCCCCCCCCAACCCCCATCTTTTTTTTTTGTGCTTAATAACTAGTTGTGCAAGAAATTTTCATGCATGGATTGACTTTGACATATATATTTGAAATGCACTTTCGCAAAAGCAGAACTATTTGATGTGTGGTAATTAACTTGTGATGTGATATAGTATGAATGCGTAAGTGAATGCTACAGTCAATTAACTTAAATTATCATAATCTCATCCTGTATTAGAATGAATACTCTTTCTTTCGAAAATTTGAAGTAAACTATTAGAGTAACTCTAATATTCTCCTCTAGAAGATGTCTCTCTCTCTCTCTCTCTCTCTCTCTTAATTTACAGAATTAGTATTGTTTGAGTCTTGAGGGGGTTTCCTTTAATTTTCTTCCTAATTATCTGGGAACAATTCTGGATTCAGTCAGCGGCTTTCAATTTATAATCCCAGAAATCAAATAATATATACTTGCCATTGTCATGACAACTTGTCGGATTTTTTGACCTTCATCTAATCTCCATGTCTGAATTCTTCATCTACGCAAATACACTAAAACTAATGAAAAACTTTCCCACAGATCAAGCATCGCTAGCTTGTCATTGAGCTTTAAAAATTGCAAGATTGTTAAGTTATAGAGATAATCAAGTATTTTTCTTTGGCAATTTATCCATGAATCATGAATTCGTGGCACTCTTCCTCATGACTTACCTTCAAAAAATGATATATAATGTGAATATTCCCAAGTTTTATGTTTGATAGTTGATACCAGTAAAATTTTGCTTTAATGAGTTAATAGTGAAGTAATGCATTTTTCAGTATCATTCTGGGGGAATTCTTGCAAATATATTCAATTAAGTCTAACGACGCAGAATATTAAAATGCTAAATAAAGCTATTAAGTCATTTCAGTGCGTTTTAGTGTTGCATAAGTAGACATTTTCAAGCTTTTGACTTCACTGGCTTTTTAATGAATTATACTAGAAAAAAAAAAAAGAAAGAAAAAGAAAAGGTAAAGATAGAAAAAACTGAAGATTATAGGGACCTCTTGTTTACATTTCTTGGTTTTGCTTATCATTAGGAGAAAGGTACTCTTCATTTTCTCTAGTTTAAAGACTATAGTTATCGTGTTAGGGGAGCTTAGATCAGTTATTCATATGCAACGAAATATATAAAGAACAAAAATATTTCAATCAATTAATAGGAACATTAGAACATTTCAAGTAAATCCTCTTAGGTGGAACCTCAAATATAAAGGAAGACTTTCAATTTCCATCACTTCAATCTCTCGAGTCTCGATATTGTCACCAAGATTTTTAATCTGTTAAAGTAAATGAAGAACACTAGGCTATCATCTTCAAACTTGTAGCTAAAATACTTTCTCATAACTAAAACACTAAAATCTTCTGTTTTTTCTTAATTTTGAATCAGGTCAGATTCTTATATGTTGGGTTAAATTCTTAGGATGGCATTTACGCCTTAATCATTGTAGACCATTACTTGCTTTGTACGTAATAGATACTGTCTCTCTTGTTTTGTTGCATAGCACCTCAAATGCATGGAAGTTACTTAACCATACAATCTTTTACAATCATCAAATCTCCAGTTTAAAGCCAAGTCCATATTTCTCTTCAGATCTTCTTACTCCCACATTGCAATTCTCATTGTTGATATGGCTCTATTACTGTAGCGTCAGAGGCCGAAATGGCCCTTATGGGAGTGTCTCTTTTTGTGGAAACTCAAAAGGTGTTGTGGACCAAATCACAACAGGCAATGACCAAAGAGGCAGCTTAGCCACTGTCTTGGAAGACATTGCAGACTTAAGGCACAGTTTCGAGTCTTGTAACTTCTTTTTTATTAACATGTTGGGGAATCAAAGTAGCCATCTTTTAGCCAAGTTTACTGTTAAACTTGAAAGGAATGTGGAATGGGAAAATCATTTTCCTGTTTGGCTGACAGATATAGCAAACAAGAAATTCAGGGTCGTAGCCCCTTTTTGTACTTAACTCTTGTTGTTTCAAGTTGTTTTATTAATACAAGGTTTATGTTTGTTGAAAAAAAATAAAAGCCAATTATATCGTCCATCCATGGTCCATCTCAGTTGAGCTGGTAACTCAATTGACCTAAATATGAAAGGTGACAGATTCAACATTTCCATGTGCGATTTATAAGAAAAAGTAAGCCAATGATAACTTGGTTGAAGACAGAAGCATTGAATATGATAGAGGTAGGAAAGATGCATAGCATTAAACATATCAAAAAGATACACCAAGCATATTCAGGTCCAGCGCAATATGCATATGTCCAAACTAAGGTTAATGATCAAGGAGCCTTGCATTCTACTTTTTGCTAATAATTAGTTCCGGATTGACAGAAGAATTTCCAGGATCAGATATGATGATGAAAATCTACAAAACATACAACTACACTGCTCATCATTGAATAATGACTTGAATGATGTATGAGAAATCTATTGACTAGAAACTGATTTTCCGGCTTCCTTGGGTGGGACCTGGCTCCCTGCATCAGAAGCACGCAAGCTCTCCTGAATGGAGACTGGAACTCCTTCACTAGTAGCTAATCCTACTTTATTAATCTCTGCAGAAATATCTCCGCTGCACAAGTTATGCTCTTCTGCATCAATGTCGGTCCTCTTCTGGATTCTAGTCCCTCCTTCATCAGCCAAAATCTCCTCAGATGCATTTCTTTGAATGCTTTCTTCTCTGCAGGGCACTTCCATTTCTGAACCCATTTCCATGATTCGATGATGACCTTCAACATTTCTTTTGTCACTGTCACTACTTATCTCATTCTCAGGAATATAAGGTGCATCCTCCATTTGAAAATTCTTGTCCACGTCCATCAAGTTGAGATCCGGCCTAAGGTTCTGCTGCTGCATGACAACTGCATCATTAATGGTCTCTCCTTTACTCAGATGTAGGTTATTTTTACTATTAATATTTGAAATTATTGCTTTCTCACACAAGTAAGATGCGCATGCATTTTTGGTTTGAAGTATCTCGTTCAGGGCCAAAGCAGTACTCACACGAGGATCAAGGGGCTGTTGTAGATTTGGAGTTGTACTGCCTAAAGCCTGCCCTATCCTAAGTCTTTCTCTGTATCCTTCCATCTCTATTCTGTATCTTTCTTTGTCCCTGACAGCTTTTTCTTGATAGACCTGTAAATCACATAATATTGGAACTAATTTATAACAAATAGAGAAGATTGCAACCAAGGATGTAGGATAAGTTGATGCTTACAGCTTTTTCAGAGTCATTTAGTTTGTTCCATGAATCACCAATCATCTTACTGATCTCCCGGTCTTTTCCTGGATAAAGTGGTTTTAATCTGGCATGCTGCTCTGCAAAGAAAAAGTTATATCCACTTCTATTAGGCTTTGGATGGGCTGGATCCCTTTTCTTGATTTCAGATTTCTTCCTACGTTTGCGACGGGTTATCCCTAATGCTGCCGATGGACTTTTAGTTTTACTGCCAGATGCCCTTTGGCATTGCTGAGTATTTTGATGTTGAAATTTCTGGTGAGCAGAGTTAAGCGGAGCCTGATAAAGGACACCTTTCAGTTCCTCCGAGCCAATTTTCACAGTTATAAGATATCCACTTTCAAACTTTCCATCAATAACCCCATGAACTTCAGAACCTGTAGATAGTGCTGGACATGCTGCAAGCATCAAGATTGGTCATTTTTAGATGTTTTCTGCATCTATTGGAACAGCTATATTAGCAATAAAAAATATTGACAATAAACTCAAACAGATACATGGAAGGTTATGGCACAAGTAAGCCAAAGAAATCAGGACTCCAGAGTTTGGGTAGAAACGTGTACATCATATGTCTTCATCATGTACGCACAGCATTTAAAGAAACCCAAGACTATCCTTCTACACTTTCTCCAAACCAAAATTCACATTATCTCAATCTCTTGGCTTTCTACTCGGCTTTCACTTGAGACTACAAAATCATCCTTCTTTAATTCTGGTCGGGAAATTAGAAGAATGTGGCCCTTGGCAGACCAAAATGTTTCTTTGACTTATTAAACTTACAAAATAGTAAAAAACTCTGAAGTGTCTAAAATCATTTCTCATTGCAATAAAAAACTAGGATATATTCTGTCCATTTATGAGTTAACCTATTATGTCAAACAATGAGCGAGCACTGTACATATGCTTTCGGTGAAAAAGTTAGATGTGAAGGAGCATTGGTGCTTCCAAAATATTAGCCATCCCCAAGGTTCTAAATGCATCTAGACGTTGCTTGAATGGCATTTAGATAATTATTATACAAGGTCATTAGTTTCTAATAGTTGAACGTGTGTGCTACATATGCTAGGTCATACAATTTAGAGATTAAGTATGACTGCCAACGAAATGCTGCTGAAGATATACTGTTGCAGTTAGATCACTTAGCAATTATATCAGGGTAAGAAAGATTAAAATAAGATGAAGAGAAAAGGGAGCTAAACAAAACCTTCGGGTAACAGCTTTGCAGATTCTACCATCCTTGCTTTTGGCATGCCTGATTGATTAACCAGTGATGACAGCATGGTTCCAGTTAATCCACGCGGCAGAGGTGTAATTGGAGAAGAACTAAGTGAAGCATCTGGAGTAAGATTGTCTGCATTTATGTAAATTGTCCACACGCAGACATACATAAAAGTGGAAAGAATGATGGCAAAGTTTCAAGAATCGACACTCACCAGCTGTCCCACCCTCAGCCTTAAAAAAGTAAATTTGTTCGTAGTGTAGCAGCAGTGAGAAATAATACTTCCGAAGAACAAAAGAAGCATTAGTTGCTGAAGATGGAAAGCTGAAAACACTAATTATGTCTTTCCACTTTCTCTCCTGGAGAATCTGTAATCAGTTGTTTAGACAATGAAGTCACAGATGCAAACTCAAAAGGAAAAAGAACACGACAAGATTAGCATTAAAATGCGTTGAAATTGTAACTCTTGTGCTTGACTGACCACCAGTTCACAATTAACACAAGCACTTAACGATCTGCAGCATGAAGATGCACAAAGATGATAACTTGCATACAGATACAATACATTCGCAAGATAGCAAAATAACATAGAAAGAATATCAGAATCTATACTCAGCAACACTCTGGTTAAGCAGAAAGCAAGAAAGAGATCAAAACTACAATAAAGATTCCAATCAACATTTGACAGAAGTTTTCTTATTCACTTATTCTAGCTTCTGTGCAAGCACCCTAAGTAACACGAAACATTTTCAGTCAAAAAATGATTTCACCATGATGCTCAATGGTGTGCATTCGATGTTCAAAACTGCAGTTCTAAAGTCAAAGGTACTAAGATCAGGCCTCTTTCCTGCACTATAAGCCGCATACTGGTTATTTCCAAGTTACAAAAAAGAAATGTAAGCACATCAAGAAGGAACGTAAATTGACAAGAATGCCCACTTAGCAGCCCAGTCATTGCCACATAGTTCCAGAGCATCAGCCAGAACAGAGTATGTCATTGATTTTTCTAATCTTCAGGTAGAAAGACTGATCAACTTGGCTAATTTGAAAAGGAAGTTTCAAGGACAAACAAACAGGGAAAAAAATTCCTGAAGGATGGAAGTTTCAAATAAAACTCTGGCTGCTGAGATTTAAAAAATATGATTTTGATAAATTTAACTTTATTGGAAGATTTGTAATAACTCAGCTTTAAAAAAAAACAAAAAACAAAAACAAAATGGGCCAGGCAAAGCAGAAACTGAAACCAAAGACAAAACAGAATCCTGATAAGACACCAAAAAGAAAAAGCTAAATCTCAGTTGAATACCATCAAAAGCAACGTCACCACTATTGATGGCAAATGGCATGGAGTCCATGATTGCACATCAAGCCATTGTTTAACTATGATAGTATCATGGGCTGCTTTAGACCTCTCAAGAATATCTGGTCAAGTTGCCATCTAACCATGATGATGTATAGAGCAAGGTCAAAGTGAAGGTTAAACAGCTTCGAAAATTCCCAATTTTTGTCAGTTCTGGCTCTCCCACTAGCCAGACCTTTATCCATCTCTGATTAAAACCATAATCTTGAACTAAAGAATACAAAACTTTCAAGGTCATAGAGGCCAAATACATTGTTCAAGTTAAAAGTCAAGTAAATGCCACTGTGCCTACTCACCTTAGCAATGCCACCACGAGAAGTCACCTCAACAAAGAGTCGATGCAAATCTAAATCCCGACCTGCAACAGTAGGGATCCTGAAAGAATATTGTATTTAAAAGATTCAAATGCACAAAGTTAGGACAAAGATGAAAATAGTGGAATGTAATTCCCCATCAAGAAAGAGCATTAATAAAGTTTCTATGCATGGATCAAAGTCAGATCTCAAAGCATCATTTTATAGCACTAGTAGAAACACTTGTTCTCGACAGAAGTAGCTGTTTATTTCAATTAAAAACTTCAGCGAGGAGATATACAAAGCATAGCAGGGCATTATAGAAAACAAGCACCAAAACATCTAGTCATCCAGCTCCTACAAAAAGGTCTTCATTTGTATTTTATTCCACTGACTAACTGGCCTAAATACGTGTTACTACCTCAATCAGACTGTTTGAAACTATTTTTCAACAGAATAGCAGGGACAAATATTTTGCTCTATCTCATCCATGAGAAGCTAACACCATGAAAAATGTTGCAGAGATCTCAAAAACACCTTAGCTAGTAGGAAGAATTTTCAATAGAAGTTATCCAAAACATATTGTCACATCTCAGATCTCTGTAAATTGCTAGTTCCTCCGCGAATAGTAAAAAAATAGAGGCAAGTTGTTGGCTAAATAATTTTAATTAATTAAGAGGATAAATCCACAATTGACCACTAAGCTTGATTGTTACTTTCCTTATTCGATATTAAGTTTTAGTGCTTATCCTTTTCTCCATTTCCAAAATTCTAAAATGCCATGTATAGTTCACTAAATAAATATCCTTATGCTCAGTGTTGTACTAACAAATGCGATACTCAACCTTGTGAATAAAACACTCACATCGTGTCTAATGATTGCAAAGGATGTAAAGCACCAAAAAACAGAAGTTACATGAGCCTCCTATGCAGTAGTAGTATTCTCAACTACACTGCTCTAGAAATGATAAATTTCATTTGAGAATCTAGAGATCAATTAATGTAGATTAATTTGAGCAGGAAAAAGAAAGAGAAACGAATAAAAAGTACCACCGTTAAAGATAATTTGGTCAATCAACTAGCGTTCAAGTTGTACAGGTGGATACTGCAAAAGTACGTTAACTACAATATTCATGTGTAAGCCGTGAACGAAAAAGGAAATGTGACAGAAGAGACAATAAATTGCAAGAATTACCAATTCATGGAACCAGAAATTTTCTAAACTAAAATGCATAAGGGGCCAAATTAATGATCTGAGTACATACTCATAATTAATGTCTCCAGTGAATTTAGAACTCCCAATTTACAATCAAAAGAGCTTATAGAATGAACTTAACAACTATGTGTGTTATGACAAACCAATTTGTCACTATAGGTTTTACCCCCTCAATGGTTTGATTCACTAAATAAAAGATACCTCATTATTGCACAAAACAAGTAACGCAGAAGGTACACCATGATAAACCATCAAAGCAGAAAAACTTGGAATGTGAGCACAGCAGCCATTTCTTGCATAAACTTTGGGGCACACGTATCATAAAATTGCAAATCAAATGAAGTCAAATGATAAGATATGAGGCATGGAAGCAAGCCAAAAACAGAAATTATGCCTTGAGATAATTTCCCTTTAAACTTGGGATGAAAGATCCTTTTAGGATGCTAAAAGTGCGCACACACACGCACATGAATGAGAGGTTTAATGCCCAGTGATCACTATCTTATTCCCCCATTAGTATAGTACTTTGAAATATTTATAATAAGACACGAGTAAAGGCCAATGGACACTCTGTCAATACTTAAAAAAAGATTGAAAGTATAAAGACTTCCATAAACTGTAGAATCTAGAGCTGAGAAGACTTGTACTTCTTTGTGTCTTGATCTTTGCTGTTGATTTGTTAACCACAATGTTTAACCTTAGTAAATACAGCTCATAAAATCCCTAGACTAAACTCTCGCATGAAGATGACTTTGTTTTTGTACATAAATATTTTTTGTTTCACAAGAACTGATTGTTATGTCCTCCAAGAGGAAGAAATAGTTCACCAAAAATTGCATCCATAAACAATTCCCACAAAAAAAAAAAAAAAAATCTCAGAAAGCTAGACAAGAGGGGAAAACTCCAATAGCTAGAGATGAATGAAGGAGAAATTATAGGAATTTAAATAGAAGACTGACATGAACTTGGTTCCCATGGCAGCATGTAGCTTCTCCAAAGTCACCCTGAACAGTTGAGGAGAGGCAACAACCTCCTCATATGTAGCCATAGGAGAGGGATATCGATAGTAATCTGAAGGTCTTGCTTGTAAAGGCAATGTTCTTGAGGCAGTGGAGGAGGAAGCCATTGCCTTCTTCCCACCAGCAACTTCCACTAGTACTCCCTGTTCAACCATCTTACTCTTCTTACACTGCAACACAGAGTATATGTATATGTTAAATATTTGACAAAAACAACAAAATAGAAGACATCTGAAGTAGAAACGTGCGCCATGTAACCGGCAGCTGTGAAAACAGACAAAATCCCACCTCATGTTGCCAACCCAGGGAAAGTAAAGACCAAAGACTACGTTTGAACAAACTGAAAGATGATAATGCTGCCAAAATTGCTGAATGAGAATAAAAATACTGAAAACCAGGGAAAAGAAAATCAAATATGACAAGGGAAAACACAAGAAGACAAATCATCGGACTGAACAGAAAATCACCAAGAACTGGCACTGAAATGACAAGGAGATCACCAGCTCTAGAGCTTACAACCATGATAAAGAGCTGCAAAACAACTAGTTCATCTACTGAAGTAATTCAAGTGTAACAGAATCATTTGCAAAACCTTCAGTGCCACAAGTACAGCGGTAAAGCTGTCAAAACAATGAATCCTTAACACAGTAATGAATGTACTCAACAGAAATACACTACGAAATGCCAGAAGGCCCAAAAGTCAGAAAAGCTACAATAAAGACAGACCCTTTCAAGCCATAAAGCACCCAGATATACAGAAAAAGATATAATCCTCTCTTCTCTCGTTACGTAGGAGACAGGCCATATTGGCTTACTCACAATGTACATACATACTACTCCAAATACAACAATCTTACCCTTTTTTAATTTTTGTTTAAGAAACAGCAATGGTACTTGTTATCCTAGGTCGCAACAGCCCCTCCTCACAATTAGTCAAAGTTCATTTTTAGGAAGATACAAAATTATAGTCCTAATTAATGCGATTGTTTTTGTGAGAATCCAATTTTGTCTGATTATCTATTAGGTAACAATTATAATGGTTAATCTTTACATGTGTATAAAGATTTGTATTAATCTGATGCAGTCAACTGAAGCTTTCTGTAAGTAAACAGCTCCAAGATAACAGTTAATTAGCAGTACTCATTTGGAAAAGCAAAATGTGATTTAGCACAGCAACAATGAAAAACGGTTAATAATCGACTAAAGATTTATTATTTTCTCTTCAAAAGATAGTCGTACTACTTAAGAATTAAGATTTTTTTTCCTTGTGGATCTGCATTCATCACAAGAAAAACTTCCTCCAAAATGGTGCAATCAGGGTGCAGTATAGGTGCAACACAGTTGGCCCTATTCCTACCTAGTCCCAATAAATACTCAGACTTGACAAAAGTGCATACACTACATAGATACAGGACGAACAACAGGTCTAAGTTTACCAAGAATCTGCAATGAAATCTTTAGCTGACAATGTAAAGATACGACATACAATTAATACAATGGAGAATGTAAATAACCATCAAAACTTGCATGCAGCAATGAATGAAAAAGTTCAAAGCTTTATTCTTTCTGGCCTGACACTGTACCAGAAGAATGGATTTGTGGGGTATCTTTCCCATATCCAAAAGGGTCAAAATCCCAAAGAGCCATGAAAGACAAAAAAACCCACCTTGAATTTTCAGCATCGCCATTGTCCTAACCAAGAATCTTTCAAATAACCAAATATTCTTAAAATATGCTAAAAACAAATGTGCATAAAATACTTTAAAATATTACTAAAACTATCACTAGATACCATCCTATGTGGCAATATATGAATATACTATTACTAGCCCATATGGAATTTTGATCAAAGAAAGTCTAAAAATGAACTTACCAGACAAAAATGAAAGTGACATTTGGGAAAGTGATGTTGGAGTTACCATAAAAAAAAAGAAGGAACTGCCTTGGAACTGGCTTCTTTGCTTTTGCCTTTCGCTTTCCCCTTACTATTCCAATGGGTTAGTAATATTTTTTTGATGGATCTGTAATTGATAATACCAAAATAATCTGGGCTGGGATTTTTTCTTTAATGATCGGATGATGGTAGTGATTAGTGATAACCGATGCTAAATACTTCAAAAATTAACCTAAAAAAAAAAACCTGAAGAAGAAACTGGCCACATGGAATTATCCAAGTACCCTTACTCTTTCTACGGGAGCCCACAGTTGCTACGGGTAGTGGCGGTCATTTAAGGATAGTAAGTTGCTCAATAAATGGTGCAATTTTTGTTGTTGGACGTGGGCAAGCTTTGTGGCTTGGTGCACGTGCCAGCTATTAAGCTATTTGCATTAACAATTAAGAATTAAGAATAATAGTTTATTAGATTAGATTAGGCCTTGTTTTGCCTGATTTCACCACAGAATATGCACTTGTTGTTTTCCAAAGCCATTCGGACCCAAGTAGGGATAGGGTTTAAACGAATGAAATCAAACCAAATATTACACTATTTGACTTCATTTGTTTAATTTGATGAGGATGAAATTATGTATAAATTTGATTTGTTTATTTATTTGAGTCGGAAAAAAAAATGAGTTTTTGTCATGTCAAGTGCAAATAACTTGAATTTCTATACATAAACTTCAAGTATTATACTAATTGAACTAAGTTGGAATTAAGTTTGAAATTGTACTGAACACAAAATATTATAACGTTTGGTTTGATCGATCGATCAATCAATCAAACTCGAATGAGTGCTAATCCAAGTCGAGTTTGGTTCAATTATTGAATGAATAAAGGTAGAGGCGCAAGGCCAGCAAGGTAAAGAATTTTCATTCTTCTCCAATTTGTAATCTTTTTAGCTGACTGTATCATTCTTACAAACTGCAAGCACGTTACAAGTTAAGTTAATTTATTCTACAATCAAGTTCAATGTGACAGGATTTGGTTATATCTTCTTGACTATGAATACTTTCTACGTTTTACTATAAAACCTTGAAGATCCCTGAACAAATATGACAAAGGAAACAAGAACATACCATGTTAGGGAAAGAGTCTCTCTGTTCCTGAAATCAAAACTGAATCATAAGCTCAACAGGAGGACTATGTTTGTTTAGGCTGAAATGGACATCTCATTTGCTTCTGGGAGAACAACTTTCGGCAAGTCCGAAGCCCATGGTTGTACCTATGCCCAAAAGTCATGTCACGATTTTGTATACATTGTTAAGTTTTTGAGTGCACCTGTAAGTGTATATACATTTTGTATGTAGAAGTAACCAATTACCATCCATAGGACTATATCAAGGATGATGGGACTTGCTCTTGCACTTGGCTCGTTTTCTCCCACTCAAGCGTTGTAGGATTTTCACTTACACACCATTTCAACATGTTACTGTCCTTGCAAATACATGGGCATATTATTGGATGTTGATCTTACCCTCCTTGACTTCTGCCCATGAGAATCCAATCCACCACTTCATTCGTGGGCTATGGGCTACGGATATTGTCATAGCTACAATATAAATGTTATTACAATTTTTTTTTCATGCTATCCATTCTAGTCGATTGAATGTAAGACAAACATGGTTGACTTGAAGGGTAATTTTGATAATTAACGCTAAAATTATTGTGGTATTAAAATTCAGTTTTCGCAATATCATTTATCAAGACTGCACAATTTCAACACAGAGCCAGTCTTATTAGATAATGCTATATGATATAAGAAGTGCTGCAAAGAGACCAATGTAGTTCGCTTGCTAGATATAAATCGACCAATACAAGAATCCTTTTACGTGTTGTAATCGCATGATGTATATGAGGAAGTAATAATTGCATTGATGGATAATTTGTAAGTGTCTTATAAACGATATATAATTTCTAATTTCAGGGGCTTGCCTTAATATGTAATAGTGATTAAAGTTGAAACGACTAAAACTTTTTGTTAGAAAATAACTTGGATCACCTAGCTATACCATTCTCCTTCAACTCCTTTCGATCGACAATAAATCCTTTCATCACACCCTACTATGGCAATGATTGTTAGTTAAGATGCTATCACAATGCCAATTTGACCCTTATGCCAAAAAATCTCATCAAATATTAAACGATTTCTTGTATCTACTCGTGACCATTAAACTATTTTCCATTTTCTCCTCTGACACCCATACTACTTAATTGAGCTAATTATGATGAAGCCGGGCAACGACTAGCAGTATAACATGAATTTTAGTTGAAAGCAATGGCATTTTTTGAAATTACGTGCGAGAACTTTTGTAAATAATGGCAAACACATAACAAACACGTTTGAGTCCGTTTAAATTATTATTTTTAGAAGTTTTTGTAGAAAAATATAATGTAGTAATTTGATATATGTGAGATAAAAATGTGATTAGAATGTATGTTTGTAGAAAATGTCACATTTTTTCTGTAAAAAATTAAAATCCAAACAAGGCATGTACTTAATGCACCGTCAATATATGGACTCTCTTCTGTGGTAGAGGCAAAAATAACTTTAGTGGGAGCAAAGACGATGTAGAATATATTCATCACTTATTTTCCAGAAAAATAAGACATAGCAAAAATATTTACATATTAATAAGTAAAAATAGTACAACTGTTGAAAACTGCAGCTATTGCATGAATAACATAACTGATACACAGTCATTTTACTTCAAAAGTTACATGAAACCTTTTAGAATTGCTCAAGACAAATTTTTAAAAGTTTGTGTTTTATAACATTTTTACTTGCAGCTGCAAAAGAACGAACCCCTGTGAAGGAGCAATGGGTGCAACAGCAGAGTTTTTGAGAAGCTAGACAGTACATGCTCCTCTGGCGCAGCAAGAGATCCAAAGGCAGACTAAGCTCAACAACTACTATTATCAATTAGAGATTTTGAATTTATTATCCCCTTTTCTGTACCCACTTCTTGAATCACATCTTTCTCCTACCATATAAATAAATTTTAAAAAGTGTAAAATTAAAAATTTACGTTAACTCGAAAATCATTGCAACTCTTTTGTCTTATATGTAATAATCTACAACAAGTTAGAGGGGATCTAAATAATTGAAACAGGAAGTTTTTGAATTTTTAAAATCCATGTTCATTAAGTCACAAAACTAGTTATCAAAATAAACAAGTTTAGAGGGGATCTAAATATTGTAAATCCGTCTCTGATCCTCTTCCTCATGTCGAGCATAGAGAGGACATAAACAGGTGCTTTCCGTTGTAGAAAAGCAAGGGGGATCTAATATTCTTGGCATGCAATTTACGACAGTAAAAAGTAAAAAGAGAGGAGAACCAATTGAGGAAAAGTTTGGTTATCAAAATAAGAAAAGAATCCGAAGTTCTTCATTTTACATCTTCCTGTCTGAGGTTAAGGAAGATGCTTCACATGATGGTAGTATTTTGGTACATCAACTGAACGGAAATAGGTGTAACTAAACTATGGCTCGAGCCTTGAATATGCTCCAGATTATCAAAATTTTGGGTCGGAATATATATTTGGATGAATGTGTATCATCTGTAGAGTAGAGAACGCACTATCTTCTTCATTAGATTGAGTCGCAGAAACAAATTAAAGGACAATCTATCTTCTTAATCTTAGAAAATTTCATATTTATGTCCATCATTTAATAATGCAGCGATTTACAATTACTTTTTTGTTTTATACAGTTGAACTCCTAGTATCAATACCATGCAGCCTAGTTGAAAAGGACTCAATTACGTTTTTCAATGGCAGAGCAGTCAGATAAAAGTCAGGGATCTGATGGGAATAATTCTAAATCCTTTTCGTGTCCCTGTAGACTAGGCAGCTTTAACAGGGAAGTTGGAGAGAACAAGAGCCAGGTATGATCCGAGCAGTGAAAGTTAATCTTCATGAGTTGTCCTTTTGCACATGTATAAATATGGTGTGATTGGGTAGAGGTTTAGGCCATTATTATTTTATATAGGTGATAGAAGGTAGCAAGAATAAAAGTTCACAGTACGTATCCGAAGGGGGAAAAAAAAGAGCGAAATCGAGCACGAACAACCACAGGAAAATGTCAAAAGCACTATGTGGCGATGCATCAAGGAAAGAGACTGGGACAAGCTCCGGGAAGCATACCAGCACAATCTCTCGATTTTGATGGCTAAGCTAACTGCATCCCACGACACCGTTTTGCACATTGTTGTGTCACAACACTATCACTATCAAATTGATGCCGATGAACAATCACGAGCTGTTGAGATGCTGATGGACTTGCTGCCGCCGGATCAAGTAGGTGAAATTCTTGGATCCCGGAATGACAAAGGGAACACACCCTACACCTGGCGGCAGCAGGTGGACATGCACGTATCTGCCGACATATAGCATTGAAGAAACCAGAGCTCATCACATATCGAAATCTGAAGGGAGAAACCCCATTGTTCTTGGCTGCTCAGCATGGAAGGATTGACGCCTTTCTCTGCCTTGATGAAGTGTGTGCAGATCACCGGTGTCCATCCGACAATGGTTTGCTTAGGAGAAATGATGGAGATACGGTTTTGCACGCGGCCATTGCTGGAGAATACTTTGGTAAGGACAAATCTGTGGTGGCCTTTCATCTTTGCTTGTATATGCACTCAATGGCATGCAGCTAAGAATGATACAAAATCTGAAATTGACACTTTTTGTCCACAACAGAATTGGCACTCGCGATAATTCGACGTTATCCTAAACTTGTCCATTCTGTAAATGAAGAAGGCATTTCTCCTCTACACATCCTTGCCAGGAAGCCCAGCTCATTCCCAAGTAGCAGGAGTCTTCAACCCCTTGACTGGATGATCTATCAGTGTGAGAATCTGTCTATATGCATATTTTTACAATTATCCAATGCATCTCTGTTTTCTTCTTCTCTAGTTGTTCAGTATAGTTCTCTTGAAATTCCTGAAACCTCCTGAATTTCTATAAATGGCATGAACCTTCTTGAAGTGACACTATAATGCCTGTGAATTGCAAGCCTCTCCTCCTTTGCTGTAGTGACTTTTAGAAACAGAAATTGGAAAGGAAAAAATTCTGTAAAAACTAATTATTGTGTATCTCTAGTAGGGAAGAGATGAGAGTTAAGAAGTGGGGAAAGAGTAGGCGGATTTGAATCCAAAAGTAACCAATTTAGTTACAAGTTTTTTTTTTTTTTTTTGTAAATAATTATTTGAGAATAATTCTTCTTCAGATTTTTTTTTTTTAGTCTTTTGGCCAATGATGAAAATTTTTCTGTGAATAAGAGTCAACAAAGCTTTGCCACGCAGTTAATCAGCCGTTTTCAGTCACCTTGGTTAATGTCTCGAATTCCATGTTTGTCATCACCTTAAACATACCACAATGTCTTTTTACATGTTGTTATATGCATTCTGGCTTTTATCGTACTCGTTTAATCCATATGTCAGAAATCTTAGGCAGAAAAATATATTGGACAAAATCAAATTCTTGTGTGAGACATATTGCAGTAAGAGTGGGATTTCAACAAATAAGAAAACAAGGTATGAACAAAAAAAAGAACACTATTTTTGCATACTAAAACAAGAGAGGAAAAAGGTCTATGCATTAGACCTTCCAAATTATGATAATTGAAATGTAAAGCTAGTTTTCGGACTAATTTTGGTTTCATGTCATATAAAAAATTATAGGATGTATTAGGTTAATCTTAAACTTTCAAGAAAAAGTACTTTATTTATATTAGGTTATTAAATAATTGATAGTCAATCAATTACGTGAAGAATTTCAAGTGATAATCGTTTGGATTCCTTGTTTTTATCTGTTTTTGAAAAACTTGTATTTTACATCCCAAATATTATGAAAACAATTTTACATCCCAAAATATTTATACAATATATCCACATCACCTCTCTCTCTCTCTCTCTCTCTCTTCTCTCTCTCCTCTCTCCTCTCCTCCTCCTCCCTCTCTCTCTCTCTCTCTCTCTCTCTCTCCTCTCTCTCTCTCCCTCCCTCTCCCCTCATCAGATTGCTGTGACTAGAAACTGGTCAGGAGGGAAGGAGGAAGGGAGAGTAGTGGTGGGTGGTGGTGAGAGGAGAGGGATGGAGGTAGTCTAATTTTTTAAAAATACCCCAAATAAATTTTTAATTTTAAAAATATATCAAAGATATAATCATAAAAACACTCTAAAAAACATTTCAAAGACATCTAGAATAATTGTATTTTACAACAGTACTGCTACAGTAGTATTTTTAAAAAACGCTTTAGAAAACAATTAATCCAAATTGATTGTTTTGGGATATCATATTTTAGAAGTACTCTTGGTACGAGGATTATCAAAGAAAATACTTCTAACATATGATGCACGTACTCCTATACTGACTTCATAACAAAAGATTGTACCTCTTGACATCTGTGCATCAATTTGCTGTGACAGTTATGCTCTGCCAACTACCATTGAAGTGTAACTATATCTGTTCATAGGGGTAGAGGAGAACGGAAGCTCGGGACGTGGTTGGTCGAGGTTTAAGACCTATCTGAAATCCATCTCTTCTTTTGGAATTGGTAAGTCAATAAAATGTCCCTGATTTCTTCATTTTTCTCTCCAACTTATCATGGTTCTAAATAGAGCAACTTCTGTTTCCAGATTTGCTTCAGAATATGAGTAAACTAACTCACCGTCAAAAAGATGAAGAGAGTAGGAATATTGGTAAGCAATATCCAGCTTTCTATCCCCTTTCCGTGATTGGTGCAAGTTTCAGAAAAGCCTGAACTTGGTTTTGGAAATAGAAATTTTAGCCTTTGTGATCATGGAAAGAAATACTTTTGAGCTTAAATGGGTAATGCTATTTACACTCATATTATGTAATTTGCATTCCTACTAATTCATTTTCATTAGAATGAGACCATATTACCCACGCACTTCACTAAATTAATCCTTACACAAAGAATTTTCATTACATACCTTGATTAGTAGGATTTGAGGGATTCAACTATTGAGAAAAAGTAGAAATATCTTCAATATTGCTAGATTTAATCATATTGCATATTTTGCTTAATTCATCAATCTCTTTTAGAGAATTGCCTTCCATAGTTTGAGTACCCTGAAATTTTTTATAGAAAAGAAAAAAGTGGAGCCTAAAATCTTTTGTGGAAGAGAAGAAATTGAAGTTGATATTTGCTACTCCAAAACTGTCTGTCGAAAAAAAAAAAACGATTTGTCGAACTTTACTTTCGTGGAGTAGAACTTTTGTGGAATAGTTTATGGCTAATACACACAAGATAGGGTAGGAGAAAAAATTAGAATAGGGGTAATATAGTCTCATATTAATGAAAATGGATTAATGGAAATGCAAATAACATAATAGGAGTGTAAATAACATTACTGACGAGATTTTACCATACACCAAATTTTAATATAAACCTAAATAACCCCGTTTTCTGCAAGTATATAGATCGTTTATTGAGCATAGGGTAGATTAGATGTCGATCCCATAGGGAAGAGTGTCAAGTACCGGTGATTTTCGAACTCCTCTATTATTTAGACTGTCACAAGCAAATAAATTAATCTAAACTACAAACATGGAATGAAATAAGTAGAAAATAACAATTAAGAGCTCCTCAAGTTATGTAATTCCTTACTACTCTTGTAAATGAAGCTACCGGTTGCATTAATGATATTAATTTGGCTAAGCATGGCGTAATTTCCTAATGCATGTGAAACATACTTTCATAGTGAATCATCTATACTTATAGCTAAACCATACCTACTAGCGTGGTTATGGAATTAACTACAAGCTCATTTGCTCAATGAAATTACATGAAATAAATCACTAAAGCCACAAAGGTGCCACCCTACACTTGTGAGTGACATCCTAGGTTTAGCACTTTATGAACTAGTATCCTTAACACCTTGAGATGATCACAATTAATGGCTGGTTAATCATGATTATAAAAGCCAAAATACTAAATACTTGCTCAAAATAATAGCATCAAACAATCATGTAAATATCACAAACAAGATATAGAAAGTTCATCCATAATTCAAGGCATAAACTTAGCTAAACATACTTGAATTACACTATAACTACACTACTAACTATACTAAACTAAGGAACTAGTGAAGACTACATTTTGTAGTGATTCTAGCCTTCCTCTAATTAATTCAAAATGTCTACCAAAGACCCTAATTATAAAAGAATTCATCCATAAGCATCCAAAACTTCCTCATGTGAACACAAGAAAAGTTTTGAGATTAAAAAGTCAAGGAAAATGGCTTCATGAATCTTCATCTTTGAATTGCTTAAAAAGTGTCTTCATGCATTGAATCCATTGAATTCCAACATCAAATGAGCTGTAAAGTTGATGCAAATTGTGTTTTGGATTAGCCATGAGTTGTTTCTTCAACTTCACAAGATTCTTCACGCAACTATCAGCTGAAATTCGTTCAAAATTTGAGCTGAAATTAGCTGAAAATTTTCTGGAATTCGGCTGCAAGTTGTTCATGTCGTTGTCAACGATTTGTGAGCTAGATCCGAGAGGCATAGGCTCACGGATCCCATCGCGGATCGCCTCCCCTGCTTCCACTGAAAGGGATTCGCGAGCTACTTCATTTTGTTCAACTGTCACTCCGTGTTTCTACCTCGCGAATCTGCTCCAATTTTGCCAAATCTGAATTTTCGTTGTGAAATTGTCGCGTTAAATCCTCCGACTTTTGATCCTTTGATTCTTTGATATTTGAATTGCATTTTGTTTATTCCAATTTTGAACTTCATCAACTGTAGATATTTCAAATTTCCAACTTTTCTTCCAAGCTTCTTGGCAAATATCTTCTCATTTTCACCTCATTTGATAATTGAGCAATTAATCCTACAAAAACATGAAATTTTCACCACTTGGCAAATATCTTCTCATTTTCACCTCATTTGATAATTGAGCAATTAATCCTAAAAAAACATGAAGTTTTCACCACATTAATCCATAAAAATGCATTTTTGCTATTTAAACCATAAAATGCAAAACTTCACTAGAAACCTTAGTTAATTAACCATTAAAATACCAAAAACACATAAAAACTTGATAATTAAACCTATTCAAAACATGCAAAATATTGACTTATCAATTACTACTTAAATTAAGGTGTAAATAGAAGAGAGTATGCTACAAAATAACAAAAATCTATGATAAATAGCTCTTTCCCTGTCCTTGAATTGTGCAATCAAATAAAACTTTAAAAAAGTTTTAGTAGGGACAGAGTAACTTTAAAAATTAATTTAAATAATGTTTTGCGTGTAGAATAAATAATTTTTTTACCTATTTTTTTATATTTTCAATTATTATTTTATTTCATATACATCACATAATTAAAAAAATACTATAAGTAAATAATTCTCCACTTCAACACACTTTTTATAATGGTTCTGCGGTAGTCTGTAATTTTCGTTCAAGCTATGCACCTCAGTCCTTAGGTACTGAAGCAAAGAAAATGCAAAACCATCCCAGGAGTTAAGTCCATGAAACACGAGGCATAAAACAAATTTAACTAATGCCCCTATGCGTGTGGTTTAGAATGTCTTCACCCTGACGCCTCTTTAGTGCTAAAATTCCTCTTTTGTTTCAATGTCATTAATTTCTTTCATTCATTTCCTCCTATATAGTCTTGCTAGTATGAGTGGATGATCTTTTTCCATGGTTTTTCTTTTTCTCACTTGAGGTACATCAAATTTTTTTTTTAAACATCTAGAATCATTTATGAGTTTTTAGTGTTAATTTTTGCTATGTCTGAAATATCATTTTATCTAGTAAATAAAGTTATTGCATTTTAATTGTGATACTAATGAATAATAAACATTCCCTGTTGATCCAATAATGTCAGTATTTAAAATGAAAACTCCTCCATTTAAAACTAAATTCTTGAGTTCAATCCCCATTGGATTTCACCAAGAGATGTAGGCAAAACCTTCAATTGTGTTGAAGTCATTGATCTACTTTTATCTAAGGATAAATTTCAGACTAATTTTGGTTATAGGATGTATTAGGTTAATCTTACACTTTGAAGAAAAATTACTTTCTTTATATTAGGTTATTGAATAATTGATGGTCAATCAATTATGTAAAGAATTTCAAGTGATACTAATGTATACTGTCTGTTAATTGATTGTTTTGGGATATCATATTTTAGAAATACTCTTTGTACGAGGATTGTCAAAGCAAATACTTATAACACACAATGCACGTACTCCTATACTGTCTTCGTGAAAAAAGATTGTACCTCTTGACATCTATGCATCGATTTGCTGTGACAATTGTGCTTTGCTCACTGTCACTGAAAGTGTAACTGTATCTGTTCATAGGGATTGAGGGGATGAGTAGCCCGGGACAAGTAGCTGGTGAGTCAATAAAATGTTCATGATTTCTTGATTTTTCTCTTCAACTTATCATGGTTTCTAAATAGAGCAACTTTTGTTTCCAGATTTGTTTTCAACTACGAGAAAACAAACTCACAGTCAAAAAGATGAAGGGAGTAGGAATATTGGTAAGCAATATCCAGTTGTCTATCCACTTTCAGTGGTTGGTGCAAGTTTCAGAAAAGCCTGAACTTGGTTTTGGAAATAGAAATTTTAGCCTTTGTGATCACAGATAGAAATAGTAATACTCTTAAGCTTAAATTAAGGTGTAAATAGAAGAGAGTATGCTGCAAAATAACCGAAATCTATGATAAATAGGCTCTTTCCTTGTTTTTGAACTGTGCAATCAAGTAAAACTTTTGCAGGAAAAGCTAGACTAAGTTAATCCTAGTATGAATCTTGGTACTTTGGAGTGTAAGTGTAAGTACTATTGTGATCTTAGTTTTACTTATTCCCATTATGCCCTTATTAAATAATCATTAAGTTTTATATGGTGCCCTTATTATTTAATGTTGATTAAAGTACACTATATTATACATAGTAGTTTAGAAGAAAATAATGGTGAAGGAGAAGACAAATAGTCATCAATCAATGTTTAATGAGAAGTCAAAAGGTTAAATTAATAATTAAATTCAGCATACTACACCATATAGATTAAGAAAAATAAAATGCAAAAATGCTTTCAAAATACTTTGATGCAAGGTTGACAAATACTGAAACTAATGAATATTTATTAACAAATACTGAAACTAATGAACATTTTGTCCATGTATATTTTTTTATTGTATTTAACTTTTCAAGGTTGTGTTTATATGTACATTCTCTCCTATTTTCCTCACTTCTCAATTTTTTAAACTCTAAAAAGTACATCAAAATATTGCTTGCAAATATTTTTCTCAAATTTATCCTAATTTTTTATTTTCAAATTATTCTTTTGAGGAGTATGTCATTGTCAAAAAGATTCATTGCTTCATTTTTTTTTAATCTATACATCTATACACTATATAAAAGTATTATGAGTCTTGGTACTTTGGAGTGTAAGTGTAAGCACTATTGTGATCTTAGTTTTGCTTATTCCCATTATGCACTTATTAATTAATCATTAATTAATTAATTGTGCCCTTATTATTTAATGTTGATTAAAGTACACTATATTATACATAGTGGTTTAGAAGAAAATAATGGTGAAGGAGAAGACAAATAGTCATTAATCAATGTTTAATGAGTAGACAAAAATTTAAAGTAATAATTAAATTCACCATACTGCACCGTATTGATTAAGAAAAATAAAATGCAAAAATGATTTCAAAATACTTGGATACAAGGTCGAAAAATACTGAAACTAATGGATTTTTATTCTATGTAATTTTTTTTATTGTATTTAACTTTTCAAGGTTGTGCTTATATGCACATTCTCTTTCATTTTTCTCACTTCTTAATGTTTTAAACTCTAAAAAGTCATCAAACTATTGCTCGCAAATGTTTTTCTCAAGCTTATCCTAATTTTTGATTTACAAATTATTCTTTTGAGGAGTATGTCATTGGCAAAAAGAATCATTACTTCATTTTTTTAAATTAAATTTTATCAAGCCATCAATGAAGGCTTGCTAAATTATGCACAAATACAAAAGTACCATGAGTCTTGGTATTTTGGAGTGAAAGTGTAAGCACTATTGTGATTTTAGTTTCACTTATTCCCATTACACCTTTATTAATTAATCATTAAGTTTTATATTGTGCCTTATTATTTAATGTTGATTAAAGCACACTATATTATACATAGTGGTTTAGAAGAAAACAATGATGAAAGAGAAGACAAATAGTCATCAATCAATGGTTAATGTAAAGACAAAAAGTTAAATTAATAATTAAATTCACCATATTGCACTCTATTGATTAAGAAAAAGAATATGAAAAAATGATTTCAAAATACTTAGATTCAAGGTTGACAAATACTGAAACTAATAAATATTTATTGACAAATACTGAAACTAATGGATTTTTATTCTATGTACATTTTTTATTGTATTTACCTTTTTAAGGTTGTGCTTATATGCACATTCTCTCTCATTTTCCTCACTTCTTAATGTTTTAAACTCTAAAAAGTCATCAAAATATTGCTCGCAAATGTTCTTCTCAAATTTATCCTAATTTTTGTTTTACAAATTATTTTTTTGAGGAGTATGTCGTTGGCAAAAAGAATCATTGCTTCATTGTTTTTAATGAAATTTTATCAAGCCATTAATGAAGGTTTGCTAAATTATACACAAAACTTGGGATGAAATAGTCATATGGTTACTTGGGAAAGAAAAAAAAAAAAAAGGTTCCCCACTTGGAGTTATGATGGTGATTAATATAATGTAATGCACCAATCTGAAACTTTTCACTGATTACTTCATTTCCTTTCACTTCATCCCATTTTCCCACTATTCCTAATTTCCTACAACTCCTCAGGCAACCGTTGCTAAAATGGAAAAATGAAACAATAAAGAGATAATATTAATCATGAATTGAGCAATTCATATCCCATAAAATTGCTTAAATCAAGATTTATTAGAGAATAAAACTACAAATATACTTTTGAAGTTATATGGAAAAGAAGGCCTAAGCATGAAGAGGGCAAATATAACGAAGGTTTCGATTTGAAACTTTAATTTGCATATACTTGGGAGTGGCCCTTAAAATATTATTTTAGCACCGTCTAAATTTTTTAAGAAACTACATGAGTTTAAATTTAAGAGATTCTTAAATTCTTACATCGATTTTAGAGATCATGACTTCTAACACAGTTTACTTGGAACTAAAAGAGGAGATTATCCTGAATATCATTTTTGCAATGGCTAAAATGAGCATATTTCAATAAAAATTTTGCTCAAGTATGATTGCATGCATGGGTTGAAACATGATAGAATATTTCCTATTCTTGATATTGTAACTATAATAAAATATAAAGTAACTTAATTTAGTTATGATAACCTTCCGTTTTTAAAGTTTTTACAATGGTAGAATGCACAATAACCATTTAGTTTTTTCTTTAATGCAATAAAGATTGTATATGACTTGCAATTATTATATTTATTTGTCACAAATAATGTGTGTGTGTGCGTGTGTGTGTGTGTGTGTGTTTTAAAAAGTTAGTATATATATATTAAAGATGTTTTATTTTGAAAAAATATATTCACGTGCAAAAGCACGTGAGGTATTACTAGTATAATAAAAAAGAATGCATAAGCCATTAACATAATTATGTATTTTATATGAATATGAAGAAATACAAAAGCAAAAGAAAAAAGGAAAAAAAGAAAAAGAAAAATGATTGTATCCACAATCTTTGTAGAATCTTTGCTTGTATGCTAGAAATCTTCCTGGAGTAGGCACGTGTTTTGATTCATCAGAGCTGATTGGAATCTTTCAGATATTAATTCTAGCAGACACAAAATTCTTGAGTTCAATCCCCATTGGATTTCACCAGAGAGATGTAGGCAAAACCTTCAATTGTGTTGAAGTCATTGATCTACTTTTATCTAAGGATAAATTTCAGACCGATTTTTGTTTTATGTCATATAAAAATTATAGGATGTATTAGGTTAATCTTACACTTTCAAAAAAATTACTTTCTTTATATTAGGTTATTGAATAATTGATGGTCAATCAATTATGTAAAGAATTTCAAGTGATACTAACGTATACTGTTTGTTAATTGATTGTTTTGGGCTATCATATCTTAGAAATACTCTTGGTGCGAGGATTGTCAAAGCAAATACTTCTAACATACAATGCACGTACTCCTATACTGACTTTGTGAAAAAAGATTGTACCTCTTGACATCTGTGTATCGATTTGCTGTGACAATTTTGCTTTACTCACTACCACTGAAAGTGTAACTGTATCTGTTCATAGGGATTGAGGGGACGAGTCGAGTAGCTGGTGAGTCAATAAAATGTCCGTGATTTCTTCATTTTCTCTTCAACTTATCAAGGTTTCTAAATAGAGCAACTTTTGTTTCCAGATTTGCTTCCGACTATGAGAAAACAAATTCAGAGTCAAAAAGATGAAGGGAGTAGGAATACTGGTAAGCAATATCCATCTTTCTATCCCCTTTCAAGGGTTGGTGCAAGTTTCAGAAAAGTTTGAACTTGGTTTTGGAAATAGAAATTTTAGCCTTTGTGATCACAGACAAAAATAGTAATACTCCTAATCTTAAATTAAGGTGTAAATAGAAGAGAGTATGCTGCAAAATAACCGAAATCTATGATAAATCGGCTCTTTCCCTATTCTTGAACTGTGCAATCAAGTAAAACTTCTACAGGAAAAGCTAGACTAAGTTAATCCTAGTATGAGTCTTGGTACCCTGGAGTGTAAGTGTAAATACTATTGTGATCTTAGTTTTACTTATTCCCATTATGCCCTTATTAATTAATCATTAATTTTTATATTGTACCCTTATTATTTAATGTTGATTAAAGTACACTATATTATACATAGTGGTTTAGAAGAAAATAATGGTGAAGGAGAAGACAAATAGTTATCAATCAATGTTTAATGAGTAGACAAAAATTTAAATTAATAATTAAATTCTCCACACTGCACCATATTGATTAAGAAAAATAAAATGCAAAAATGATTTCAAAATACTTGGATGCAAGGTTGACAATTACTAAAAATAATGAATATTTATTGACAAATACTAAAACTAATGAATATTTTTTCTATGTATATTTTTTTATTGCCTTTAACTTTTCAAGGTTGTGTTTATATGCACATTCTATCCTATTTTCCTCACTTCTTAATGTTTTAAACTCTAAAAAGTCATCAAATATTGCTCACAAATATTTTTCTCAAATTTATCCCAATTTTTTATTTACAAATTATTCTTTTGAGTAGTATGTCATTGGCAAAAAGAATCATTGTTTCATTTTTTTAATTAAAATTTATCAAGCCATCAATGAAGGCTTGCTAAATTATGCACAAATATAAAAGTACCATGAGTCTTAGTATTTTGGAGTGTAACTGTAAATACTATTGTGATCTTAGTTTCACTTATTTCCAGTATGCCCTTATTAATTAATTATTAAGTTTTATATTGTGCCTTATTATTTAATGTTAATTAAAGTACACTATATTATATATAGTGGTTTAGTAAAAAAAATAATGATGAAGGATAAGACAAATAGTCATCAATCAATCGTTAATGAGAAGAAAAAAAGTTAAAATAGTAATTAAATTCACCATACTACACTCTATTGATGAAGAAAAATAATATGCAAAAATGATTTCAAAATACTTAGATTCAAGGTTGACAAATACTGAAACTAATGAATATTTATTGAGAAATAATGAAACTAATGAATTTTTATTCTATGTACATTTTTTATTGTATTTAACTTTTCAAGGTTATGCTTATATGCACCTTCTCTCTCATTTTCCTCACTTCTTAATGTTTTAAACTCTAAAAAGTAATCAAAATTTTGCTCACAAATGTTCTTCTCAAATTTATCCTAATTTTTGATTTACAAATTATTCTTTTGAGGAGTATGTCATTGGCAAAAAGAATCATTGTTTTATTTTTTTTAATGTAATTTTATCAAGCCATTAATGAAGATTGGGGAAAGAAAAAAAAAAAAAAGGTTCCCCACTTGGAGTTATGATGGTGATTAATCTAATGTAATGCTCCAATCTAAAACCTTTCATTGATTATTTAATTTCCTTTCATTTCATCCCATTTTTCCACTGTTCCTAATTTCCTCCAACTCCTCAGGCAATCGTTTCTAAAATGAAAAAATGGAACAATAAAGAGATAATATTAATCATGAATTGAGCCATTCATATCCCATAAAATTGCTTAAATCAAGATTTATTGGAGAATAAAACTACAAATATACTTTCAAGTTGCATGGAAAAGAAGGTCTAAGTATGAAGAGGGCAAATATAATGAAGGTTTAGATTTGAAACTTTAATTTGCATATACTTGGGAGTGGCCCTTAAAATATTATTTTAGCACTGTCTAAATTTTTTATGAAATTATACGAGTTTAAATTTAAGAGATTCTTAAATTCTTACATCGATTTTAGAGATCATGACTTCCAACACATTTTACTTGGAACTAAAAGAGAAGGTTATCCTGGACATCACTTTTGCAATAGTTAAAATGAGCATATTTCAATAAATATTTTCCTCAAGTATGATTGCATGCATGGAGTTGAAACATGATAGAATATTTCCTATTCTTGATGTTGTAACTACAATAAAATATCTAGTAACTTAATTTAGTTATGATAAACTTCCGTTTTGAAAGTTTTTACAATGGTAGAATGCACAATAATCATTTAGTTTTTCTTTAATGCAATAAAGATTGTATATGACTTGCAATTATTATATTTATTTGTCACAAATAATGTGTGTGTGTGTTTGAAAAAGTTAGTATATATTAAAGATGTTATATTTGGAAAAAATATATTCACGTGCAAATGCACTTAAGGTATTACTAGTATAATAACAAAGAATGCATAACTCACTTTGACAATCTTGATAGGAAGATCACAAGCCATTAACATAATTATGTATTTTATATGAATACGAAGAAATACAAAAGCAAAAGGAAAAAGGAAAAAAAGAAAAAGAAAAATGACTGTATCCACAATCTTTGTAGAATCTTTGCTTGTATGCTGGAAATCTTTCTGGAGTAGGCACGTGTTTTGATTCATCAAAGCTGATTGGAATCTTTCAGCTATTAATTCTCGTAGACACTAAATTCTTGAGTTCAATCGCCATTGGATTTCACCATAGACATGTAGGCAAAACCTTCAATTGTGTTGAAGTCATTGATCTACTTTTATCTAAGGATAAATTTCAGACTGATTTTGGTTTTATGTCATATAAAAAATTATAGGATGTATTAGGTTAATCTTACACTTTCAAGAAAAATTACTTTCTTTATATTAGGTTATTGAATAATTGATAGTCAATCAATTATGTAAAGAATTTCAAGCGATAATGATGTATACTGTCTGTTAATTGATTGTTTTGGGATAGCATATCTTAGAAATACTCTTGGTACGAGGATTGTCAAAGCAAATACTTCTAACATACAATGCACGTACTCCTATACTGACTTTATGAAAAAAGATTATACCTCTTGACATTTGTGTATCGATTTGTTGTGACAATTGTGCTCTGCTCACTACCACTGAAAGCATAACTGTATCTGTTCATAGGGACTAATGGGACAATTAGCCCACGACCTAGTTGGTCGAGGCTCAAGACCTATCTGAAAACAACCCCTCTTTTCGGAGCTAGTGAGTCAATAAAATGTCCATGATTTCTTCATTTTTCTCTTCAACTTATCAAGGTTTCTAAATAGAGCAACTTTTGTTTCCAGATTTGCTTCCAAATATGAGGAAACTAACTCACCGTCGAAAAGATGAACGGAGTAGGAATATTGGTAAGCAATATCCGGCTTTCTATCCCCTTTCCTTGATTGGTGCAAGTTTCAGAAAAGTCTGAACTTGGTTTTGGAAATAGACATTTTAGCCTGTGTGATCATGGAAAGAAATACTTCTGAGCCTAAATGGGTAATGCTATTTACACTCATATTATGTTATTTGCATTCCTACTAATCCATTTTCATTAGAATGAGACTACATTACACTCACACGTCACTAAATTAATCCTTACACAAAGAATTTTCATTACATACCTTGATAAGTAGGATTTGAGAGATTCAACTGTTGATAAAAAGTAGAAATATCTTCAATGTTGCTCAATTTAATCATATTGCATATTTTGCTTAATTCATCAATCTCTTTTAGAGAATTGGCTTCCATAGTTCGAATGCCTTGAAATTTTTTATAGAAAAGAAAAAAGTGGAGCCTAAAATCTTTTGTGGAAAAGAAGAAATTGAAGTTGATATTTGCTACTCCAAAATTGTCTGTTGAAAGGAAAAGAAAAAAACTATCTTTCGAACTTCACTTTTGTGGAGTAGCACTTTTGTGGAATAGTATATGACTAATGAACACAACATAGGGTAGGAGAAAAATTTAGAATAGGGATAATATAATCTCATATTAATGAAAATTGATTAATGGAAATACAAATAACATAATAGGAGTGTAAATAGCATTACTGCTTAAATTAAGGTGTAAATAGAAGAGAGTATGCTACAAAATAACAAAAATCTATGATAAATAAGCTCTTTCCCTGTCCTTGAATTGTGCAACCAAGTAAAACTTTAAAAAAGTTTTAGTAGGGACACAATAACTTTAAAAATTAATTTAAATAATGTTTTGCATGTAGAATAAATAATTTTTTTTACCTTTTTTTTTTATATTTTCAATTACTATTTTATTTCATATACATCACATAATTAAAAAAAATACTATAAGTAAATAATTCTTCACTTCAACACACTTTTTATAATGGTTCTACGGTAGTTTGAAATTTTCGTTTAAGCTATGCACCTTTGTCCTTAGGTACTGAAGCAAAGAAAATGCAAAACCATGCCAGGAGTTAAGTCCATGAAACACTAGGCATAAAACAAATTTAACTAATGCCCTTATGCGTATTGTTTAGAATGTCTTCACTTTGACGCCTCTTTAGTGCTAAAATTCCTCTTTTGTTTCAATGTCTTTAATTTCTTTCATTCATTTCCTCCTGTATAGTCTTGCTACTATGAGTGGATAATCTTTTTCCATGGTTTTTCTTTTCCTCACTCGAGGTACATCAAATTTTTTTTTAAATATCTGGAATCATTTATGAGTTTTTAGTGTTAATTTTTGCTATGTCTGAAATATCATTTTATCTAGTAAATAAAGTTATTACATTTTAATTGTGATACTAATGAATAATAAACATTCCCTGTTGATCCAATAATGTCAGTAATTAAAATGAAAACTCCTCCATTTAAAACTAAATTCTTGAGTTCAATCCCCATTGGATTTCACCAAAAGATGTAGGCAAAACCTTCAATTGTGTTGAAGTCATTGATCTACTTTTATCTAAGGATAAATTTCAGACTAATTTTGGTTATAGGATGTATTAGGTTAATCTTACACTTTCAAGAAAAATTACTTTCTTTATATTAGGTTATTGAATAATTGATGGTCAATCAATTATGTAAAGAATTTCAAGTAATACTAATGTATACTGTCTATTAATTGATTGTTTTGGGATATCATATCTTAGAAATACTCTTGGTCCGAGGATTGTCAAAGCAAATACTTCTAACATACAATGCACGTACTTCTATATTGACTTCGTGAAAAAAGATTGTACCTATTGACATCTATGCATCGATTTGCTATGACAATTGTGCTCTGCTCTCTACCACTGAAAGTGTAACTGTATTATTCATAGGGATTGAGGGAATGAGTAACTCGGGACGAGTAGTTGGTGAGTCAATAAAATGTCCGTGATTTCTTGATTTTTCTCTTCAACCCTTATCAAGGTTTCTAAATAGAGCAACTTTTGTTTCCAGATTTGCTTCCGACTACGAGAAAACAAACTCACAGTCAAAAAGATGAAGGGAGTAGGAATACTGGTAAGCAATATCTAGCTTTCTATCCCATTTCAGTGGTTGGTGCAAGGTTCAGAAAAGCGTAAACTTGGTTTTGGAAATAGAAATTTTAGCCTTTGTGATCACGGACAGAAATAGTCAAATAGTAATTAATACTCCTTAGCTTAAATTAAGGTGTAAATAGAAGAGAGTATGCTGCAAAATAACAGAAATCTATGATAAATAGGCTCTTTCCCTGTTCTTGAATTGTGCAATCAAGTAAAACGTCTGCAGGAAGAGCTTGACTAAGTTAATCCTAGTAAGTAACAGCCATTATAGGGCACCATTTTGAGCAGTCATACTAGTCCTCTACCATCCCAAGGGCACCACAAATGCTACTCTTCATCAATCATCTTGTTTTGCTTTCTACCTATTTCTTTGGTGGTGCTAGCTTGGTTTTTTGTCCCAATACACGATGGCTAAGAATATGACTCTCCCACTTGGACTACTATATATTGGCAAAATAAATCATGTTGTTTAGTATTTGTTTATTTGTAATTATTAATCTTATTAGAATTAGATTTTGAGTAGTTGTGTGATTTAGAAATTTGTATTTTATTTGGTAATTACTTATGCAAGTTTCTTACCCAATAAGTCTAATAGATCATAAATAGAACATTAGATAGAGTATATTTTTTTAAGAGAGTCCAAGAAGATTTTGTAAGATTTAATTGTCATGAAACTTTCTTCCATTGTTTTGAGATATCAGTAATAGTGTGTTTATTATTTTCTTCTCTCCTCTACATCTATTTTGAGTGTTTTTTCATCATTTCAATCTACAACCTTGCATGCATAATTATTATTAGAACCCTAAAATTTAAGTTCTACAATTGGTATCAAGAGCCAGACTACGAGATTAGTTCTAGGTGTTTCCATTGTTAGAGTGAAGGTACAAGGTGGGTGTTTCCGCTGTTAGAGTTAAGGCACAAAATTTGTGAGAAAGTATTTAATTGATTGAATTAGATCACGAGATTGGTTCTAAAGTGTGCAGTTGGTGAGGAATTTGACCTCAAGATTGGTCCAGAAGTTGTCAGATTTTTGTGGGAGTTATGACAATCTTGTCAGATTTGTTGATTGGTACAAGTTGTTAGATTGAAGAATTTAATTGGTTAATCAGTTAGGGGCCCTACGAAACTTAACAAAAAGGGGAAGAATTTACTGATTATATCAGTTATTAATGATGCATATATCTTGGAGATCTACATACTAGTCAAAGGTATAGCATACTAACTCTCAAAAAAAAAAGTCAAAAATCATATTATTTTTGGTTTTAAGAGTAGAAAAATATCTCGAACAATGCAATTTAGATGATAATTTTTGTGTTGATACTAGTGAATTGCCAAAACATATTTTTAAGAAGAATGTTAGATTGTTTTTTCAAGTTATGCATAAAACCATGTCTAATTGTCTTTTCAAAACATTTATTCATCGGACTAAAGTCACTTGAAGGTTTTGGTTAGATATTTATTATGTTTTGGAGACTGTTGAGTTGAATGAAACTTTTAAACCAAAATCTGGTTGTTGGACATGGTTAGTTGATTTTGAGAGTGATAGATTTATTGATGACATGGGTGATTTTGAAGATTTTGAATTGACTGATAATTTTGATTTGCATACCATATTTAGAGAAATTGGAAATGATGATTTTGTTGAAGAAAAAGAAGGTGTTAATTTGACAGAGGAAGGAAAGGAAAATTTTGATACAGCAAGTAAAGGAAAAGAAATTGTTGTTGAAGAATTTATTGACTTGGACTATCTTTAAAGTGATATGAAAAAGTTTGATTTGATTGATACAAATTTCATTGGAGTTGAAAAATATTTTGCTCCTAAAGAGTTAATTGACAAGGTGAAATTTTTTGATAATTGTGGTAGTGGAGTTTCTGAATTATTTGGTGGTAATCATTTTGGTAAAAGAGATAATTATGATTTTATATTTTTAGGCACTTATGTTGGTGATAAATATGGTGACTATGGTAATAAATGGGTATGCATTCAATGACTATTTTGATCAAGAAGAAATTGTTGAAAAATTGTTTGTAAAATATAAAATGCATCCACTGCGATATGTAAAGATGAAACTGATAACTGGTAACTAGATGAAGTTGCATATAGTCTATTCGGTAATTGAATTTTCAATGAAGATTGTTGGTCGAGATGGAATTCATGTGTAAAGATGAAATTGATAACTGGTAACTAGATGGAGTTACATATAGTCTATTCGGCGACTGAATTTTCAATGAAGATTGTTGGTCAAGATGGAATTAGATCTCATCTAATGAAGAGCTTGATTTAAAAGAGGCAATGTTGGCAAAATAAACCAAACTGTTTAGATTTGTTTATTTATTTATTAATCTTATTAGAATTAGATTTTTAGTAATTGTGTGATTTTGGAATTTGTGTTTTATTTGGTAATTATTTATGCAAGTGTTTTCTTACCCAACAAATTTGGATAGATTATAAATAGAAGATTAGACAAGAATATTTTTCTTAAGAGAGTCCAAGAAGAATTTATAAATTTAATTGTCGTGAGACTTTCTTCCATTAGTTTGACATATCAATAATAATGTGTTTATTATTTTCTTCTCTCCCTCCTACATATATTTTAAGTACTTTTTCATCCTTCAATTTACAATTTTGCATGCATAATTATTATTAGAACCCTAAAATTTAAGTTCTACATGTTACAGAAAAGATTTTCCAACATACGTTAGAGGCATCTTTGCTTTGGTGCGCGAGTTTTAGGTTCTTGGTATATAAAACTAAGCAACTTCTGGTAGATTGTCCATCTTGGCAAGAGTGCGATACTTAAGAGTGCATATCACAATTGTCCATCTTCAAGTATCGCACTCTTGCCTCGTCTTTATTAAAACGTACCAGCTCATTTTGACCTTAAGTTGCGTTTCCTTTCTCCTCCTGCCATCTCTCATGATGGTACAAGGCTCTTTACCTGAATTTTCAAGGGATTTTCGTAATTGGAGCATAGACAATTGTGAATTACTTTCTGGAGTTGTCACGTGTTTTGATTCATCACGAGTTCTTTGGAAATCTTTCAAATTTTAACTTTAGCAGACACTAAATTCTTGAGTTCAATCCCCATTTGATTTCACCAGAGAGATATAGGTAAAACCTTCAACTGTCTTGAAGTCATTGATCTACTCTTATCTGAGGATAAATATCATTCGTTTAGAGGTTTCAGGTATGAAACAATTTTTGTAAGCCCTGAAGTACTCGAGTCACTGCATTTGATGCCTTTACCTAAACTGGTTTAGAAGTATTATTAAAAAGTTCGGCTGCTCTCCTTTCACTGTGCTTAGGGAAGAATTTAATTTAGAAGCCATTCCCATGACAATTCAGCTAAATTATCTGCACTTCCTGTCACATGCCTCTTGAATGAGCAAATGAAGAATGTCATAGAGGATAATGAAATATTAGGTTACTTGCTGCTACAGCCATGCCGTGCCAATCCTTACATATTGATGCAGGTGCATGACTTTGTGCATAACATGTTTGTAACATGATTACTTAAAATGTCAAACAAGCAGAGGGAGGGCTTCAAAGCAGGCAGCAACATGATCACCAAGGGTCAGCTTCATATCAACCAAACTATGCCATTCAGTTTTACAAACTTGTGAAGACTCTTGTCCTGTATTTACTATTCGGTTTACTCTTTGGTAAGCATCAATCTACAGATGATTCTAGTTCTATACAACTACTTTTGGTAATGGTTTTTGCATTTGCTTTTAGTACCAAATATTTTTATTCAGAAAAGAATTCTCTGCCTCAAACTTCTAAAAGGTTTCAGTAGAGACACAAAAACATTGATTTAAATAATGTATTGCATGTATCGTAGATACGTTTTTAACTATTTTACTTTTTTTATATTTTCAATTACCGTTTTATTTTACATACATCACATAATTAAAAAAAACTATGAGTAAATAATTCTCTATTCCAACATACATTTTATAATGGTTCAAATATTGATACTTATTTCAAAGCATTTAATATTTAGATTCTTACCATTTAAGAGAAAATGACAATATGAATATACTATAATTTTGGTTAGACATGATAGTATCCGAACTTGTGTATTAGAATTCCAGCCATAATTTGTCTACAAAGCTCAAAAAAAAAAAAAAAAAAAAAGAAGATCTACGAGTTCAAATTTAAAAATATTTTCTAAAAGATACGGCTAAAAAATTTCCATCCTTTTTGTTTCACGTACAAAAATTAGCCTTCAAGAGCTACATCTGTTATCAACTAATTGCAGCATGCAATTGATTGATTTACCATGGTTTAGTTATTTTTAGTGGAAGGCAAGTCTAACAACTTTTGGTTGCATGCATGAATGTTTCCATGCATGCAGGCGTTCGGAGGATCGATGAGATTAGGGACCTGAAAGAGAGGCAGATGTCGGCTATTACGGTAATGGCTAAATTGATTGAGGCAATGAAAGATTACTACTACGGTGACGATGGGCGGAAACCCAGAGAGTATGTGGAAATTTCATGCTGAAAGAATTGTGCTTCCTGCTACTCTTCCACCTGAGCATGATACTCATTCAAGTAGGGATCATAATGGCCCTGAAATCTATTCTGAGGATGAAGAAGACAGGGATGGGAGTAAACTGTGGCAGAGACAGAATCAAGAGGCTTGGAGGCCCAAACAGTTTGGTACGTGCACCATATCGATAACAAGTACAGATGGGGCAATTTTTATTTGTCAAATTGAAGTTGTCTTGACATTCTTCCATTTTTCTCTATTTGCATAGTCATTTAGCTTCAGGTTTTTTAAAACTTTCAGTAGGATAAAGGTAAAAATTTTAATTCTCAAGGACATATTTGAGAAAATATAAAGGCAGTTTTAACAAATTTGCTGGATGCAAATGATTTATCGTAGCAGATGATGTCAGAGCTCGTAAAGGTAGCTAGAAGTACTTAATAAGATTACAGAAACTTACATGAATGGGATATGAAAATTACATTAACAAATTAATAACATCTAGCAGCTTCGGAAAAGGTGGATGTTTCGGAGACACCAATACTAATTGCAGCGAATATGGGAATCCATGAAATGGTGGAAAAAATCATAGAGAACTTTCCTATGTCCATTCACGACACGGATGCAAATGGGAAAAATGCCCTGTTGTTGACAGTTGAGTACAGGCATATCAGGGTATTTGGTTCTTTAATGAGGATGTATCTGCCAGAGTCTCTTTTCCAACAAGTGGATAAAGAAGGAAACGGTGTTTTGCACCTTGCTGCAAAGTTCGAAGAATACCAATCTCAGCCATTTGAAGGTTTTGCATTGCTGATGCAATGGGAAAGCAAGTGGTTTGAGGTACGTATCGACTATCAATTCTTAGTTTATCAAAGCTCAGGTTATGTTCTTTATCTTGCTCGTCTTGGATTGTTATCTAAATTGACTCAACTTTTTCTTCTCCCCAAAACCAAAAAAAAAAAAAAAACGTAAGAGCTTTCTATCATTAAGGAAATTAAACAAACAGCAACACCAGTCCCTCTGTATAGCTAGCACTCTAGTTACTAGTCTGTTTGTAAGTTACTGCATGCAAAAAAATTTTTTTTTATTAAGACACTTCCCAGCATTTCGCTGGGATGAATGAAAATGTTGATGTGGTGTTTAAATGACTTTGAGGTTCTGAGGCCCACATGTTCCAAAATGATATCTTAAACCAAGTGCTCTAATTGGCAGGCTTAGAAACTGAAGTTGGTTTTGTTATGGCTCAAGCTAATTGATCTTTTCATTGCTTATAGGTTGTAATATAAACATCTTAATTATTTGCCAATGGTTAACTGTGGAGGTCTTCTGATCATGCAGTATGTAAAGCTCTGTATCCCACCAAACTGGGTCATCCCATACAACATACGAGGTGAGACAGCGGACGACATTTTCAGAAGGACACATGAACAGCTAGTGATAGACGAACACGAGTGGCTAATTAAAACCTCTAAGTCATGTTCTGTGGTCGCGGTACTTATTGCATCTGTGGTATATGGTACAACATCGTCTGTCCCGGGCGGTTTTGATCAATATACTGGTTATCCAATTTTCAAGAAAGAGCGTGGATTTCATCTGTATTCTCTTGCATCGTTGTTAGCTTTTTGCTTCTCTGTGACAACCCTGGTGTGTTTTCTAGTTATCCTCATCTCAAGATCCAAAAGGCAACGGGATTTCAGAAGTGATTTGCCATGGAAGTTTCTGCTTGGATCAATATCTCTTCTAATATCTATTGCAGCAATGTTGATCTCCTTCTGTACAGGAAATTTCTTGGTTCTCCAACATCAATTGCCAAAGCAAGCAGTGCTAGCATACGCCATAGCATGTTTGCCACTAACCTATTTTGCCGTGGCAAAGCTGCCCTTTTACTTTGGTCTCATGTATTTGCAATTCACAATTTTTAGGAGGAAAAGAGTTAATTTTACATGAAATGTTCAGCAACTATAGGTTGTTTCGGTAGTTAAAATGCTTAGAGGCAATTATTCTATTAAGATGTGTTTAAATAGTTATGGTTGAAAAATAGTTACAATTGGTTATCTTAACAAATCATGTACAAGCAGCAAAGTAATAAGTGATTCATGTGTGGGTGAAGTTGGAAGTGTATAGAGTGGCAAAAAGTGTATACCTCAAACCTCCACGTCGTCCTTTATATATAGTATCGATACTTCTTGCTTAATCTGTTCCCGAATTTCCATTTATTTCCGTTTTACTTGCTGAAGACTAAACTGTCATCCAAACAAAGACTAGTTGAAGGATAAAATTAAGCTCAGTATTTCACAAATATTTGCAATCAGTGAAAGCAATTTACCAAGTGAACTATTTGATGTCAACAATGTCATGCAGCTGAGATAGGATAAACCTTTAATGCTTCAGATTCACAATATCACGAAACACACAGACCAAAAAGGAGGGAAAAAAAAAAAGAGAAAGGAGAAGAGAAGCAACTACACTGGCTCAAAACCTCCATTATTCTTTGAGCTGGCAAATCAATCCAGTTCATGAATGAGTTGTCCGAAATAACTATATATGATGAATTTCCATTAATATTGCTCCATCCATGTTTGGATGGATTGCATATTTTGCTAGACAAGCCAAATGTTTTTGACGTGGAAAGTGGAGAAATATAGAAGCAGCTAAACTGCAGATGAGACAAGGGGAACAAATTATTTGCTTAATTGAGGTACAAAGAATCCTCCAAAGTGCAATACGGGTTACTAAAACTTACCAACCCTTTATTCCAAGGCTTTGCTTTTGTACGAAGAAAGGTTAGAGGAGATTGGGTTCTAGTAAATAACGTGCTTCACGTACCTGAGTGGTGTGCCCTGTGCATTATGCTTCCTAAGTGAGTGCGAAAAGGATTTCAGAAGTTGTCTGAAAGTTTCTTTGGCCTCTGCTAGCGTGGTTTGAACTTTGATATCAATTTTGTGATTGAATATTAACGGCCTTCATACTCTTTCTTTTTCTTTTTTGAGCATAAAGGACTTTGAGTTTTTGACTAGGGCCTGAGGAATCTTCATTATAAGCGGTGAAACATGGGCAAAATGCACATTACGGAAACGAGAAAGGAATCCATCCAGATCTTCCACAAATTCTTGTAGTTGAATTGGAACTTTTGTGAAAGCTGCAATATAGTTATACATAAAATTCAATGAAGACATATATGAGTGTATATATGGTAAGCTGCTGATGATAACTTTTTCTTTTCTCCTTTTTGACAAATATGCTATGAAAAAGAAAAAAGGAAACCATTTATAACTGAATTCGAGAGAGACTAGTGCCACATCCTTGGGAACCTCGGAAGAAACAAAAGAAAAGAAAGTTCTGATAATCAAACTTGAAAAAAAAAAAAAGAAAATAATTTAGTAGCCCCGGTTTGGCACATATAAAAGTGCTAGGTCTAAGACATTATGAGCAATCAAGTGACAAGAAAGAGCACACCTCGAAGAAAATGAGAGAAAAGAAACAAGTAGAGCCCCAGGGATTTGATATAAAAGAATTATTTCAAGTTACCATGGAGAATAATTTGAAGGAAGTCCTGAGAATATGCAACATCAACCCCTTTGCTTGTAAGGCTAAGCTAAATAGATCACAAGAGACAGCTTTGCTCATTGCCGTCTCAAATTATCATTCAGATCGAGTTGATACTAATGAACAAGCAGAAATTGTTTGCTGACTAGTAGACTCCATTTCGCGGGACCAGGCACTCGAAATACTTGACGTGAAGAATAACAAAGGCGACACACCTTTTCATCTGGCTGCAGCACTTGGAAGTGTCTCTATCTGCCAATGCATAGACTTGAAGGATCGTCGGCTCATTTGCAGCCACAATATATACGAAGGGTGAAACACCAATGTTCTTGGCAGCTCATCAGAGCAAATAAAGATGTATACTAAATTCAATGGAGACATAGATGTAACTAAACTTTGGTATGATCTAATTCTATAGCAAGTGTCAGCTCAAAACCTTTGGGTGCACGTTTCTTGAGTTTATTATTACAGATTGGAGTTGTATCAGAAATCCATTTGTTTACTTATTCTATATGCATGATCAGTACTTAGAATATCCCAAATTAAAAAGGGATAATGTTGTGGAAACCATTTATAACTACAGAGAGTTCCAAAGGATCTAGTACCACATCCTTGGGGAACCTGGGAAAGACAAAAGGCAAGAAGGTTCTGAGAATTCAAAAAGGTTGTAGTAGACCTTTTTTTGCCCATATTGAAATGCTAGATTTCTAAAACATTGTATAGATGGCATGAAGAATCACAAGTGACAACAAAGTGCGCTTCTCTAAGAAAATGAGCGAAAATAAACAACAACAGCCTCAGGAATTTGATATTAGATTATTTGTTTCAGTCTACGACGAGAAAAGTTGGAAGTCCTGAGAGTATACAAGATCATCCCCTCTGCTAGCAAGGCTAAGCTAACAAAATAAGAAGAGACAGCTCTACACATTTCCGTTTCAAGTTTCCGTGCAGATCAATAAAATTGATGCTAATGAACATGAAGCAATCGTAAGCCTACTGGTACACTTTCTATCCTAAGGCCAGGCACTTAAAATACTTCAAGCAATGGATGAGAAATAGGGGTCACCTCTGTCTAGCTGCAGCACCTTTTTTTTCCCCCTTTTCTCTGTGTGTTGGGTGGGGGGAGAGGGAGGTTTTGAAGAAGAAGAAAGATATAAACTAAGATTATTAACCAAAAAAAACTTCAACGAATAATACACAAGCAAATTTAAAAAGTTAAAATTTCTAATTGGTACAAGGAAAAAAAAAAGAACCTTACACTAGGCAGGTGTTTGAAAAAATAAGAAGGTTTTTTTAATATATAAAAATACAAAATATATAAAAATAAGAACTGTTAAAAGATCAAATTCACAAATGTTCTTGTAATCTCACAAAAGGATCAATGTCACACTAGATTGATAGGCTTAACTTTTCCTTTTAGTCGATAAGGTTCATACATGCACATTCCAGGACCATACAACCTGTTTAAATTTTAATAAAAAAACTTTATAAAATTGATGCAGTACTACTGATTGTGAAACAGGCCACCGTTAATTCTTTGAGCTAGCAAATCATTCCAATTGATGGATGAGTAGTTGAAAATAACAATAAGACTGAATGGGTTTCATTTATTGCCTGGAAGGAAAGTTGATTGGATAAATTTCCTGCAAGATTGCTTCATCCCATGTTAGGATGCATTTCAAGTTTTGCTACAAAAGCAGAGAAGTTTTGATGTGGCAAAATGGGGAAGAAAAGAAGCAAAACCGCAGGGTGAGACAAGGGGAACAAATGGGTTGCTCAAAGCGGGATGCAAAGAATCATCTGAAGTACAAGAATTTGAGTTAGTAACAAGTTATCAACCTTATTGCAGGGCTTCACTTCTGCACCAAGAACGGTGAGCTAAGAGTAGATTTGGTTCTCTTGTGAGTGTGAGCTACTATTGAACAACATCCTTCATGTACAAGATGTTTGCCCTCTGCATGAGTTCTAATCCACAACTTCCTAGTAAAATGCTAATAAGTTTCAGATGTTTTTGAAAGTTTCTTTAGCTGGGTACTAGCTAGACTTGTATCAGGCAATATTTTTTTTTTTTAGTATAGAGGACTTTCACTTGGTGCCTTCCTTTGTTTAGCATCAAACGATGGACCTTCTTCAATTATACGCAGTAGATTGGGGACAAAAGTGTAGAGGAATAAAGTGGTAAAAAAGCTATATTACGGAATCAAGAAAAGAATCCATCCGGCCAGATTGTCCAGAAAGTATTGTAGTTCAATTGGAAGTCTTGTGAATGGAGCTAATAATGATACATAGGAAATGAAATGGAGAGATAGATGTAATTAAACTTTGGTATGATCTGATTTAAACTAAGTGTTAATTTACAACCTAGGATGTACATTTTTCTGAGGATATTACCACAGATTGGAGTAATATCAGAGCTCCATTTGTTTTCTTAGTCTTTGTGCATAATCAGTGGTGGGGACTTATTAATTAGATATATGGCCATGAAATACGATACATTTGGCCTAATTTGGAGTCCAATCTGAATTGATTGCAAAAGAGACGTGCTTTAATTTATAGAATTTTATTTTGTGAAGGACATGTGAAAGGAAAAAGGGAATAATCATGCCGAACACATTTATATATGACTGCAAAGAACTCCGGCCGGAGAATAGTTCCAAATCGATCCTCGGAAACTTGGAAAGAACAGGAAAAGAACGGTTCCCAGATTTCAAGAAGGATTTGGCGGACGCTTTTATCCTTTACTTGCGCATGACTCAATGCCATAGCTTTAAGACATTATGTAGACAATATGAGGTATCAAATCACAAGCTACAGGAAAGAGCACATCTCTAAGAAAAGAAGATGAGCGAAAAGAAACAAGAACAATCTATGGAATTTGATATAGATATTTTGTTTAAATTGACCATGAAGAAAAACTGGAAGGAAGTCCTGAATGTGTGCAAGAACAACCCCTCTGCTTGTAAGGCTAAGCTAACGAAATCAGAAGATACAGCTTTGCACATTGCTGTTTCAAGTTTCCATGCAGATCCAAATGATGCCAATGGACATGCAAAGATTGTAAGCGATCTGGTTGAATCACTACAGCCGGACCAGGCAGTCGAGATACTTAAAGCGCGAAATGACAAAGGAGACACACCTCTACATCTGGCTGCAGCTCTTGGAAGTGTCGCAATCTGCAATTGTATTGCCAGGAAGGATCATGTGCTCATCAGCGAGCGCAATCTGAAGGGTGAAACTCCATTATTCTTGGCAGCTCATCATGGCAAGATGGAGGCTTTTCTACAGCTACATAAGCTCTACGGAGATAGTGCAGAAGAACCGGATGATCGACTCTATAGAAGGAATGATGGGGATACAGTTCTGCACTCGGCCATATCCGGAGAGCACTTTGGTAAGAACAATGCAAGTCCGACTTTCTTTTTACTCAAAGTGCATAAAAAACCCATTTCAGCTTAGAATGACACAGAGATCTAAAAATTTCCTCCATAACAGTATTGGCATACCAGATAATTGACTGTAACCCCAAACTTGTCGGTTCTGTCAATCAAGAAGGCTTTTCTCCTCTCCACACCCTTGCCAGGAAACCAAATGTATTCGAGAGCAGCAGCAATCTGCGTTTTTTTGATCGGATGATCTATCGCTGTAAGAATGTCCATCCGTTGAATTTTAAAATTTTAATATCTTGCTAGTTTGAAGCATTCATTTGTTTTAATTTAATTATTATTTTTTGGGTAGGATGTTGTGGACCTACCTTGTTTGTGATATGGCGCCTTTATCTTTCCTCTGGACGTATGCATTGTATGACTTGCCTAAAATCTCAAAAATCCAACTATAGTTTAATTTTCTCCTTTCTCTTCTTTTCTCCAGCCCGCATTATCAAAATTCTTCTTGCTTTTATTCTCTAGTTTCTCCAGTGCATGGTCTTCAAAGTTCCGGAAACCTGTCATTTTGAGACATTATCAATCTCTCATGTAATTTCCAGTAGGCTTGTGAATTTCAAACGCTTTTCTAGAGGAAGAATTTTTAACATGTATGGTTCAATATATAGTTTATCAGACATCTTTCTGTTGGTCATTTGATAAGCTGAAGTTGCTTTTCAACCCTCTGCTAATCTATTGCTCTCAATCACAGAATGTTATTCTGAATATCTCCTCAAATTTGACTTCCACTAAAAGTGCAACTGTATTTGTTTATAAGGTGTATTTGTTCGTGAGCTAAAGAAGCAGAAAATCAAGAATAGAACATACAATGTCAGTCCTTGCTGCATCAATGGTATTAAATATCCAGATAACTACCAGACATGTGTGAAATTCATTCATCTACCTTGGGCTGCATTCAGGACAATTAGTAAGTTTGATAACCACATCTCCAACTTTTTTTTTTTTGTTTTAACTTCTAACTGCTTCTAAATGGAGAAATACTTGTTTGCAGCTGCTCTTGGAAAAGATTCTGGTCCCAAACCAGGCTGTACAGCAGATGCAGAGAATCCAAAGAAGGAAGAGGAGGAACATCAAGGTCTATAGTGTGCCTTCACTCACTTCTAGCAGTTTCAAAAATTGTTTGAACTTGCTTTTTGTAACATATGTTAAGACATACAATCAAGACTTTGTTTATATGCAGAACATGGGAAAAAAAAGGCTTCTAAATTTTGAATAATTGAGGAAAGTGGCAGCGTATAACAGCAAAATTTAACAGAAAACCAGAACAAGCTCATGGACCAGTAGCCAGACAGTTGAGAATTTCCACTGATAGATAACATATAAGAAATTTCTGAGGCCTAAGATGTTCTGGCATTGTTCTATGCAATGTAATCAGCTAACCGATATTTTCGCACAAAAATATCAGGCTAAGGGGAATTACACAGTTTGTCTCCAGGCACATAAATTCAAATTGACCTCTTTCTTTCTTTCTTTCCCTTTTTCTAGAATCAAGGACTTCAGAATGGAAAACTTCTTTTTCTCTTGGCTTTCCTATGTGCTGATGAGCCAAATCTTGGTTTTATCTCTGGTTGACATAATTTTAAATATTTTCACTTTTCATGAAGTACTCGTATCACCTGAGCCACTTGCCTGCAAGGTATCAGCTATTGTAAAGTTTAGTATCTTATATTGGACGATGAAGCTTATCAACATTGAGGAATCCTGAAATCATGTTGAAGTCACACAACCATTAATACCCAAGTAAACATTTCTTTTGGCTTCGAGGTACTGCATTTAGGACTAAATGCAACTGGTGTCCAGGACTACATTTCTTTCAGAAGTATTTGACCTTTGATTTTCTGATTCAGAAAATGAATGGCAAAAGAGTTTGCCTGATTATCAGCCTTGATTTTCTAAACTTCTAAACATGTTTGTTCCACTTGAGCAATTAAACAAGAGCATACAGGAAATTATAAACAATGTAGGCTGAATGCCAGTTATACCATGCTTTACATGTTAATGCAGGTGCATGACTTTATAGCTTATTATTTGGTTTTGTAAACTAATCACTTGCAAATGTCAAACACTCAGAAGAAAAGCTCAAAGATGAAACCCTGTTTCCAGAGAACTACAACACTTGCATTCAGTTGTTCAAATTTGCAATGAACCTTATACTCGTTGTGTTGGGAATTGGTAAGCATCACTCTTCAATTAATCTAGTTACGTCATATGCTAGTCAGACGCATCTTTTTCCAGATTACTTCCTTTCCTGCCTCAAACTGAGAAAAAAGAAAAACAATGAAAAACAGAGCAAAAGCATAGTCTATACACGGTCATAGACTTGTAGGGATGTTTTTGAAACTGAATTTGACTGCAATACTTTTGCTTGTAACTTTTTTATGACATGAAACAAAGAAATGCAGGCCTTCCAATGCAATTGAAAGCTGTGTTGTTTTGCTAACTTAGTGTAATAGACCAAAAGCTGGTTCCTTATTTTTAAGTGTAATAGATCAGCTTAGTTGAATTTATATCCTTTGAAAACCCATTGGGAAGTTGCTGATGTAGTTTTTGCTCAAAAGAATGGCTCTTTTGTTTATTACTAAACATCTAACTACATTCCGAAAGAAAGAAATTTTAAAAGGCTTTCTAATAAACTTTCCATCCTTTTGTTTTCACTAGTAGTGGATCATCGTGCTTTGCACATGAACATGATTGCTTGTAGATTTGTTTTGCTCAAAATTTTTAGAAAATCAATCATTTTGAAAAAATGAACTCCAAACAAATATAATTGAGGCAAAAAAAAGTGATATTTAACATTTTGTATTATTTCATTAGCATGCAATAGATTAGTTTACCATCTCTAGTAATTTTTAGTGGAAAGCAAGTCTAACAATGTTTGGTTGATGAATGTTTCTATGCATGCAGGCATTTGGAAAATCAGTAAGATTAGGGAGAAGAAAGAGAGGCACAAGCGGGCTGTTCGGGTAATGGATGAATTGATTAAGCGTGAAGCCCTTTACAAGTACAGTCACAATGGGGACAGACCCGTAGAAAATGTGGACAAGATGTATCCTGAAAGAATTGAGCCACCTTCTGCACCACCATCCGATCATGATATTCATTCAAGTTCAGAAGATAATATCCCTGGAAGCAAATCGGAAGACAAGCAGGAAGACAAAGAGGGGAGTAAACTAGGTAAAACTTTCAAGATATGTGTGAACGCTCTTAGCTTTATAAACCCCATGCATCATTTCAAATATTGGAGAGTCGCGTGAATGGCTACAAGTTAGAAAAAGCTGATCAGTTTTAATATCTAAAATCGCCATGGAACTTGTCTGGTTTAGTTGTAATCATAAGGGTAATGATATTCACACAGTCTTTAGCTTCTTGCGCAACCCTACTTTACGAGCTTGTCATTTGGCATAATAAGCAATGAGCGGGTGTGCAGATTTAGGGAGAGTGAATATTACTACCGGACGATAAAGTCATAAAGCTAAATTTTGCTTGTTCCAAGAAGTTACGGTACAGATAAAAGGATAGTTTCTGCATTTTTTTTCTGTAATCTAAATTAGTCATACAGGAGAACAACAGTTCGTGCTTCCAACATCTTTGGCCGTCAATTAACTTCCAACCGTGTTAGGAACTTGCCTCATGAAAAATGATTATCTGACTTGGATAATGATACTTTCTACTCACCTTCCATAATGCCTTTTTTATCCAAGATAAATTTATCCAACCAACGAGTTTCTTAGGCAGCTCTACGTTTCAGCTACACAAACTGTTGAACAAGTCAGTTGGAGTAAATGTGAGTAGCTAGCACACCCAAGTAGCCATTAGGCAAGGCAAGAATATAGCTTGAACAGGTAACCTTACGAGGCAAATTACAGGGATGGATACCAATTGTTCCACTCACAAATTACGTGCTTGTATCAGATGCCCAAACAAAGGATGTTAAGGAGACACCAGTAGTTGCAGCAAAGATGGATATAAAAGAGACGGCTAAAAAAATCCTGGAAACGGTGACCATTCAAGATTTGGATGTATATGGGAAGAATGCCCTGCTCTTGGCAGTTAACCTAGCTAAGATCCAAGGTAAAAAGATAGCTGGAAATATGAAAGCTCATGAAGCAAATTTCAGATGTAGATACCAATTGATCCACTGACAAATGACATACCTGTATCAGATGCCACAACAAAGGATGTTAAGAAGGAGACACCGATACTACTTGCATCAAGGATGGGTATAACAGAAGTGGTAAAAAAAATCCTGGAAACCTTTCCTGTGGCCATTCAAGACTTGGATGCAAATGAGAAGAATGCCCTGCTCTTGGCAGTTGAGAACAGGCAAAACAAGGTATTTGATTTGTTAATGGCGATGAAACTCCCGGAGTTTGTGCTTCATCAAGTTGATAATGAAGGAAATAGTGCATTGCATCTAGCTGCTAAGTTCCAAGAACACCAACCCTGGCGAATTCCAGGTGCTGCATTGCAGATGCAGTGGGAGATCAAGTGGTATAAGGTACATATATATTAGTTAAATTTTCCAGGCTGACAATATGCTCATCATTGGCTTTATGTTATTGTTTTGCTCATAATAAGAATAAGAACGAACTTTGTAGAATGCGATAACCATCCCACATTAACTCGAAGTATACTGTTGTGTATTCTGTTAATCTGTGGGTACATAATAGTAATTCTTTTGTAAATATTTCTAAATTAGGCATAAAAATGTTTGGCTAATGTTTTAATTTGTTTCATAAATGCATAAAGGTAGGATCTATCTTCTCATTGAAAGCTACTCTCCAAGGATCGCCTCTCTTTACTGCCACTAGTCATAGTTGACATACTTTGCACGTGAGTATATTAACCAAATATAATATCACTTAGAAAAAAAAATCTAATATCTCTATATATATATATATATATATATATATATATATATATATATTTGATTGTTTACCAGAATATTTTATATTTTCATTTTTTAACCAATTATTGTCACGAATTGAAGCCTATCTAAATACGAACTCTTTGATCTATTGATTTTTTAATTTATTTTTAGCTTTCTTTTTTTTAATTCATTTTGAGCTTTTTAATAAATTATGCATTCAGTTTTGATAAATAATTCTTAATATGATCATGTTTTATCAAAGTTATTGTATGCTGATAGTATTTTAACTGTTGCATCATAATATTATCTTTTTAATGTTATACAAAAAATATTGTTAAATAGGAAATACATGTACACATGTCAAGTGTAAGTTTAGTATATAGAATTCATAATTATTAGTAAGTAATGACTTAAGTAGGAAAATTAATTTCTGGAGAGGTATTAGAGTAAATAAATTGGCTTGTTAGATTTTATCATTCTAATTATTTTCATCACACTTATTTACTTAGTATCTTATATTGCTCAATTATCTTGGTTTTGCTATTTAGTTGTCAACTAGCATTCAATTGATAGAAATAACTGGATTCTTTTACTTTTACTTTTCTTTTAGTATTTCTTTATATAGATAAAAAGCACATAATTATAGATCTGTCTCACAATATTCATATCAAGATTCTAAAATTAATACGGACTCTCTTCTTTTTATATATTTTGTCTCTTCTGTTCCAGGAACATCTATGCTTTTAATACTAATATCATTTACAATCTTAAATTTGTGGCTGATGCAGTTGGCTACACTATTTCGAAGTAAGAAATTTTTGATACACATAAGAATTAAAGGTGAAGTGTAAAAGTCATTAAATAGTTTTAATAGCAGCCTTTCATTGAATTACCATTATTATTGAGATTTAATTATTTGGAATGTTTCATATTTTTAATTACTACCCCAATTAAAATTCAGTGACTCTTATTAAAAGATGGGGTAACATGAGTACAACAAAAATTAAGACAAAAAAGTGCTTACACTCTATAATGCCAAGATTCATTATGCTTTAATATAGCATAGATAAAAGAACTTCAAAATCGTACGGTTTTTAGTCAGTTTCTTTTTGGTTTAATACGTTTTCTCCTACTCAGACCTTACTTCAAAACATAAATGTGTGGCTTAAACATCTTGTATCCAGTGATTAACGAAGGTGATTTGCTAATGCAGCATGTCAAGCACTCCATGCCACCACAATGTTCCGTCCAATACAACAAGAAAGGTGAGACTGCAGGAAAAATTTTCATGAAGACACATGAAAAGCTAGTAAAAGATGGAAGTGAGTGGATGATTAAAACCTCCGAATCATGCTCTGTGGTGGCAGCACTCATTGCAACAGTGGCATTTGCTACATCATCATCAATTCCAGGTGGTGTTGATCAAAAGTCTGGTCATCCAGTTCTTGAAAAACAGCCCGTATTCAATGTTTTTTCTGTTGCTTCACTTGTTGCTCTCTGCTTCTCTGTGACTGCACTGGTGTTTTTTCTAGCTATCCTTACCTCAAGATGCCAACAAAAGGACTTCAAAAACAGTTTGCCAAGGAAGCTTTTATTTGGTTTAACCTCCCTATTCACCTCCATATCTGCAATACTAGTCTCGTTTTGTGCAGGGCATTTCTTCATTCTCCAAGATCAAATGCATACTGCAGCATTTCCCATGTACGCTGTAGCATGTATACCAATAACCATTTTTGCTTTTGCACAGCTACCATTATACTTCGATCTCTTATGGTCAATCATCAGAAAGGTTCCTGTTCGGAGCTACAAGGTGTATTACCACTAATGTCCTTCTAGTTTGTTTAGTTTTGAGGACATATCAGTTACATTTGGCGCTTGGGTTGTGTCTTTGCCCTGATTGTTTTGGAGCAATAGCTTCCTGTACATTTTGTTCTCAGAAGTAGATGTGCTTATATAGGACAGTCTGTTGAATGTTCATAGTACTGTGACCTGAAAAACTGTTGGAAGATAATGTTTGCTTAGTGAAATAATAGATGCAATGATTTGTGTTGTTTTACTTGAATCAGCTTTTGATTCACCAGAAAATTATTGACCACTTTTGAAACGGAAGCACTCGTAATTTGCTTGTTCCAATTAATCATATCTCTAAAGGTGGTTCATGTATCAACTCGAGAATTGTGTCAAGCACAGATTTGCATGATAATTAGGGTAAATTACAAATAACGCTTATGTAGTTTCATTTATTGCCATATGACTTTTCTAACATTTTAAAATATCCACTTCACACCTTATGGATTCATGTAAGGTGAAAACTTGACAAAAAATAGACTATATAATGTTGTCAGTTGAAATACTAATAGTACTCTTACTTAAATACTAAATCAAATGATGACTTAATCACATTATATAAAATCATAGAGGATAAATTGTATATTTATACAAATCATAGAGAAATTAAGTAGATATTATAGTTTCATGACACTCATTTTTAGAGAGTGTTTCATCATTCCGTTTATTTATCACTTCACATAAAACTACAGAGAATTATATGATTATTTTAAAATCTTAACAGAGTCATCTCACATTATGCAAAACTACAGCGAAGTTATTTATAAATTGCCCTAATAATTTCCACAGTAATCTTTAGATTGGAATTTGATGATAAACTAATAAAAACTATTTGCAGTGGTAAGACTGTATGGAATATCAAACACAATCAGCATTGTAATTTCACCATAATTCATAATGTGACGTCGAAAATAAAGTGGACCAAAATGGGCTGTTACTACGCTTGGTTTCGTTGCTCTAGACCAAGAAATGAAAAAAGAGCAAAAATGGGCAAGAACGAGCTTGGCTTACAGATGAACCAGGCTGAAGAGAACATCCAACCTACTCTCGAAGAGCAGCAAAGCTGGGCAATCATGGTGTACAGCAGTGTTAAAGAGAAGCTGTGAAATTGGGCTTTAAGTTGATGGAGGCAGTGCATGTCCTTGGAACTGATACCTTGTTAAATAAATTATCCAACAAACATAGAAGAGCCTATGAACAAGGGTCAAGAGAGAATACTCAAAATAGCAAAAGGCATTTGTTTGTCAGCTGTATACAAGTCTAAAAATCATATATATATGCAGGATGATGAAACTTCTGGCTAACCTTTTGGCTGCCTACCATCACTTTGCATTCTCCTAGCAACTGATTTTGTTGTTGACAAGTAACCTCAAAGAACGATTAGAAAGTTGTGGCTGGTGGACGCCAACATGCGATGGGTGGATATTCCTCGCAGAACAAAAGGATCAAGATCATCTTCCACACCCAACACTAGATTTAGAGGTTGTACTTTGTCAGGAAATTGGCTTAATTTCTTTTAGGCAAGTTTCTTGTTATGTGTGTGAAGTAATTAGTTTCCTAATTGGTTTAGTTACTTGGAGTAGCAGTCAAGGAAATTCCTATTTGTATGGGTTTAGGAATTAGAAGTTATTTCCTATTCTGTTTAGAATTGGAAACTAGCAGTTATTTCCTGTTATTACTTGTATTGGTCAAGTAATATGGTCTATAAATAGGTGAGGTTTGTCACACACAAGGGGGCACACAAGGGCAACATGTAGCCTTATACATGGGGTGAGAGAGGGTTCTTGGGAGGTGAGAGAAATTATACAAGGGATTGGGTTTGGGTTCCAATTGTATTCTTGTATGGGGTTTTCTATCATAATAAAGAACGGGTTTTCTCTCCGTGGATGTAGACTCAATGGTGGAATCGAACCACGTTAAATCTTGTGTCGTTTATCTTTCATGCTTGTGACTTGTTTATCATTAAATTGTTGTGTACTTGATTTCTCAATAGTCGTATATTTCGCATCCGGATTCCCCAACATACTTGTACATTTTCCATTGATCCATAAGGGTCATACATGCACATTCCAGGACCATACAAGCCTGTCTAATGATTTCAAAACACACACCTCCATTACTCTTTAAGCCGGCAAATTACTTGAATTGATGAACAAGTTGTCAAAAAATAACTATATGATTTGATGCGTTTCATTTACTGCTAGAAAGAAATTGGATTAGCCAATTTTCTGATTGCTCCGCCAGTGTTAGGACACATTTCATTTTTTGCTACAAAAGCAGAAAAAAGTTTCGACGCGGGAAGGTAGAAGAAATGAAGCAAAGCTGCAGGTGAGACAAGGGGAACAAATGACTTGCTCAAGTGATGTGCAAAGGATCATCTGAAGCACAATATTAGTTAGTATCAAGTTATCAACTTTATTGCAGGGCTTTGCTCTTGTATCAAAAAAGGCTAGAGGATATTTGGTTCTCTTGTGAGAGCTGTTAGCTACTATTGAGTAACATGCTTCATGTATGACAGGAAAAATGGGGGGTTTGGATGGGATAGAACTAGAAATAAAATAAATCAAAATTAGAGAATGAAAAAACGAAAACACCAATTAAATAAATCACCAGAGAATAATTTAATAGAAATAACAGGTAATGAAATTCTACTCAAAGGAACAACTTCTCAGGCACAGTCCAATCATTCGATCATTGATGCAAGAATAGTTCAATCATTTGTCACTAGGTTAGTTATAGTTATCAACAAGCTCTGACAACCAATTTTTCCTTACTTTTCGACAGCCAAGATTGCTTCCCCAACCGATAACAACCCTAGGTAGGAATTTAATTATCCAATTGCATTAAAAGTTAGAAAAACCCAACCCTAACCAATGAACACGCTAAGAGGGTCCATTTAAACTAGATCATACGTTTCCCCAACATAAGCCATTTATGGTGGTCGTCACTTGTAATTAACTAAATGAACGATTACGTATTCAATTAGTTAATTTGACAGTAGGCTATTAAGTTAATTTAAATACCCGCCGATACTCAATTAACGGTAACCCTCAATCAATTAATCCGGAAACGCACGAATAATAACAAATTAAAGAAAGGTTAGAGATTGATTAGATCTCACAAATTTCTGGACCGCTTCTTGAAGTTGCCCTTTAGTAGATTAGGGTTCTAGCCCTCATGGAGAATTTCATCCAACAATTGTTTGAGAATCTTTCAACCATGGAAGTAACGAGAAAGAATACGAAGTAGTGAATTAAAATATTCAACTTTCCAAGTGAATAAGGCAAAGTCAGCCGCCAATCCGATGACCAATCACAAGGGAAAAAGGAACAAAGAAAATAATCAGGAAGTCTTGTTCTTATGTGATCAATCACAAGAAAACATGGCAAAAGGAAAAAGCGATGAAGCTCTTTTCTTCAGTTTTTGTCCGCTGGTCCTCTCCTCTTGTGGCTTGGATCATCACCAATTAAATAGAAACCTAAGCTTTCCTAATCACTTAGGAAACCTAGTCCTAATTGGAGTCTATTTTCCTAAAAAGCATTGATAAAGTAAATAAGGAAACTAATTACTAAAAATCCCTAATTAAAAGGGTCTTCAACCAATTATTGGAAATAAGTAAAATCTTCCACCAATGGTAGGAATTGTCAGGCGTAGGATTTCTTCCACAGACTTCCTTCTTCACAGCCCAATGTAGCGCGCCTACGGCCTATCCTTGAAGGTCTTCTGGAATTTTCACCAAAAATAGAGCTTTTAATCTTCAATTAATTCCAAGAACCTAAAATCAATACCAAAACCAAATATGAGTAGAATAAGGCAATTAAAATCATATCTAGGCCATAATTGAGGGAAAATGTCCACAAATAAACCATGCATTTAAAGACTTAACAATTCCCCCCACACCTAGTCAATGCTTGCCCTCAAGCATTCAAAGACTCAAAAATCAGAATCAACCATAGAATAGCATAATGTCATAGCACAAATAATCCACATTTCCTTGACAATCTCATCAAAATCAGGATATTCAAGACTTGACAAACCTCACATGGAAAATAGTGTATACACTCAGCACTCGAGATTTTTAATAGGGATACGTTCACTCAAATCAACACCATAGAAAGAAATTACCATAAGCTTGCTAATCTATCACATCTCCACCACTGAATATGAATTCAAATGCAAGAATCAAAGGGTCTTTAACAAAGGTTGTAATGGGGCTTGAGGTAAAGGTTGGACAAAAGGTAATTTAGGCTCATAAATATCAAAGAAAATTCCAAAATGTCTCTTGCATGAATTTAGATATCACAAGCATTCATATAATTGGCTCGTAAGCATGACAACAACTTCCCTAGCATAGCAAGTGCATACAAAACAAGCGGATTAGTTCCACTATCAAAGCACCTCTTCCTTTTTTTTTTTTTTTTTACGTGCTTCACCCATTTTTCTTTCTTTTTTTTTTTCTCTTTTTGTTTTTTTTTTTCGATTTTTTTTCTTTCTTTTTTTTCAAAGAAAACACTAATAACATATGAACATAAAAGCACTTGCTAACTAGGAGTACAATCGCCTTCATTACTCATGATATCCTCATACAAACAAAAACATTAAGTCACTTCTTTGACATAAGGTTCAAACAACGGGGTCTATAACAAAAACGGGTTACAAGGTGATCAAATGTGTTGTTAAACAAAGAAAAAGGTCTAAGGTCCAACTTGGTCAACTAGTGAAAAAAAATAGTAAAGGTGGGTTTTTAGAAAGCCAAAACGGGTAAATCCTAATTGCCCTTATCATATCCTTGCACCAAATTCAATAATGTGGCCTTGACACGTATATCATAGCAAGTTCTAGAATAATCTAACTAGGTGTGATAATTACACTCAAAAAGAATTCAAGGCAGAATTTTCATAATGAACAATTTAAGCTCAAAAGCTCACAAATGGCTATATATGTCATGTCAAGAACGTCCCTTTTTCAAGTCAATTTCAAGTACATAATGGAATATTCATGCCATTTCCATTCTACTACTCCTGATTGTAATTCAACCACAAAATACCCACTAAACATAAAAAGGACAAAACACCAACAAGCAACTAGAGAATAAAAGGCATTAAAACAAAAACTGAAACTAAAATTGAAAAAAACTAGGAAAAGTATCAACCAAGCCAAAGTATTCCTCCCCCCACACCTAAATCTTACATTGTCCCCAATGTAAGAGATAAAGAATAAGAAAAAGAAGTATTAGGGGACAACGAAACTTCCCTGAATCATGGAGGAGTGTATCGATCAACTATGACTCGGGGGTAGCGCGGCAAGATCTTCTAGGCGATAGTTGGTAAGGCGCGGGCACACCTTAGAACCCTTAGTCTTCGGATCACCCGTGAGGAGTTTTTTTTTTTTTTTAGTTGTGGGTGAAGACTTTCCCACCACACGCCATAACCTGGAAGAGTCTTCGTCCATCCCTACGTTTTTTTTTTTTTTTTAACTCTTGTAAGACTGGTCGTTACAACCAAAGACGCCATAACTGAAACGTCCAAAAAATTTTGTGTAGACAAAATGTGACCGAAGACTTTCCTCCCTACCAAGCACGCTCTAAGCTGTGAAAGTCTTGTCCAAGCCAAACGAAAAACTCCATTGAGCAAAGTTTTTGCACACACCTAAGGACCTACAAATACAAAATTTGCATTAAAACAAGAAAATGACATAACAAAAGAATTAAAAACTCGAAACATGGAAGAATCAAAATTAAGCAACAAGAAATAACAAAAAAAAAAAAAAGTAAAATTCTTGGGTTGCCTCCCAAGTAGCGCCTTTCTTTAATGTCTTTGGCTAGACATAAATGTCTTTACTCAAGGAGGATAAAATCTTGTAGCTCGTTTCACTGCTTTCTTCTCTACATAATCTTCATATCCTTCATAAGTAGAGTAATCTTTATGCACACGAGCTCTTTTCTTCCATTGACTAATGGGTGGCGCTAAGCAATCAAATAACAACTTCAACTCTTCGCTTCACTCCTCCATCGACCAATTAACAATTTAGTAGTCATCATGACTCCTAAATTATTCCAGTCATGAAACTCAAATTCTTCTGATATAATAAAGTCAATTTCATCAACAGGAGATATAGAATGAGATTCAAGAACACATTGGTTAGAGGATGGAGAAGATATCACCACAATTGGGAGTTGTTTGGTGGACTGTTCCATTGGAGAGATTTGAGGTTGAGAATCTTCATTTTCAGCTTCCTCTTCAACTTCATCCATGGCACTAACATTCTTAGGGTTAGCTTCTGGCGGAGACGGCAGCTCCCCATACATCTGAGAGTCCAAACGGTTGACTGTTATCAATTGACTTATTTGAGTCTCCAGATTGTGCATACCAGCTCTTGTCTCTTCCTCGAAATTGAGCTGCTGAAGTTGAAAGCCCTTATGGCCAAGTTTTTTGACAAGATCTTCCAAAGAATTCCCTTCATCGAAGATGAGAGTTGAGATGTTGGCCTCTGCATAGCTATAGTTGGGGTAGTCCCACCATCCTTGACTATTATTTGAATAAGGATCAAACATTGGTGGAGGTGGATTTTGGAATACCCAACATCACAAAATTGGGCATTCATATCATCAATCAGATGAGAATGGTTGATTCTCAAATAGGTGTGATGGCTGGTATTCTTGATGATGATTCGAAAAGAAGCTTTGTTGCCAATTTCCACCGTAGCTCATGTTGGGATGATCCCTCCAATCAATTATATGTGTTGGCATATGGGTCATACCGCCTACCGCATGTTACCATGTTCACCCGCCTCTCACCTTGCAATATTGGGCAATAGTCGTGGGATGGTTTATATCTTGCATTCCACATGCCTTGACCGCCGTTGTCTCACGGCCCATTGTCGAATAAGACACGTTAATTCAGATAATTGTTGTTGAATGGATGGGACATTTACCTCATGAACTCCTCCATAATTGAAATTTTGTCCATGACCAAATGGAAGAGTATTGTAAGCCATAAATCAACAACAAATCAAAGAAAATATATCCAAACAAAAAATAATAATAACTTAAAAAGAAACAAATTAACCAAAACACGTTCCAAACGCCAAAATTGACAAAAAATGGGGGGTTTGGATGGGATAGAACTAGAAATAAAATAAATCAAAATTAGAGAATGAAAACGAAAACACCAATTAAATAAATCACCGAGAATAATTTAATAGAAATAACGTAATGAAATTCTACTCAAAGGAACAACTTCACGCGGTCAATCATTCGATCATTGATGCAAGAATAGTTCAATCATTTGTCACTAGGTTAGTTATAGTTATCAACAAGCTCGACAACCAATTTTCCTTACTTTTCGACCAAGGTTGACCGCCTTCCCTAACCGATAACAACCCTAGGTACCGAATCAGTAGAATTTAATTATCCAATTGCATTAAAAGTTAGAAAAACCCAACCCTAACCAATGAACACGCTAAGAGGGTCCATTTAAACTAGATCATACGTTTCCCCAACATAAGCCATTTATGGTGGTCGTCACTTGTAATTAACTAAATGAACGATTACGTATTCAATTAGTTAATTTGACAGTAGGCTATTAAGTTAATTTAAATACCCGGCCGCGATACTCAATTAACGAAGTAACCCTCAATCAATTAATCCAGAAAACGTACGAATAATAACAAATTAAAAGAAAGGTTAGAGATTCGATTAGATCTCACAAATTTCCTGGACCGCGCCTTCGAGTTGCCCTTTGAGTAGATTAGGGTTCTAGCCGCTCCTCATGGAGAATTTCATCCAACAATTGTTTGAGAATCTTTCAACCATGGAAGTAACGAGAAAGAATACGAAGTAGTGAATTAAAATATTCAACTTTCCAAGTGAATAAGGCAAAGTCAGCCGCCAATCCGATGACCAATCACAAGGGAAAAAGGAACAAAGAAAATAATCACGAGGAAGTCTTGTTCTTATGTGATCAATCACAAGAAAACATGGCAGGCGGAAAAAGCAACGATGAAGCTCTTTTCTTCAGTTTTTGTCCGCTGGTCCTCTCCTCTTGTGGCTTGGATCATCACCAATTAAATAGAAACCTAAGCTTTCCTAATCACTTAGGAAACCTAGTCCTAATTGGAGTCTATTTTCCTAAAAAGCATTGATAAAGTAAATAAGGAAACTAATTACTAAAAATCCCTAATTAAAAGGGTCTTCAACCAATTATTGGAAATAAGTAAAATCTTCCACCAATGGTAGGAATTGTCAGGCGTAGGATTTCTTCCACAGACTTCCTTCTTCACAGCCCAATGTAGCGCGCCTACGGCCTATCCTTGAAGGTCTTCTGAATTTTCACCAAAAATAGAGCTTTTAATCTTCAATTAATTCCAAGAACCTAAAATCAATACCAAAACCAAATATGAGTAGAATAAGGCAATTAAAATCATATCTAGGCCATAATTGAGGGAAAATGTCCACAAATAAACCATGCATTTAAAGACTTAACAATGTACAATATTTTTGCTCTCTACATAAATAATCCTCTACTTCCTGATTAAATGCTAAAAAGGTTTCAGAAATTTTGGAAGTTTCTTTAGCCTAGTGATAGCGAGACTTGAAAACATACCGATCAATTTTGTGATTCGAATACCAATGGTCTTCATGCCTTTTTTTTTTTTTTTTTTTTTTTTAAAGTGTAGCTGAGTATAGAGGACTTTCGCTAGTTTAGCATCAAATCATGGATGATGGGTCTTCTTTACACACAGTGAAATGGGAAAAAAGGGTCCGAAAGTTCAAGTGGTAAAAAGCTACATTACGGAAACAAGAAAAGAATCCATCCAGATTATACACTAAGTATTGTAGTTGGATTGAAATTTTTGGCAACGGATCAAATAAAGATACATACAAATTAAATGAAGATATCGATGTGATTAAACTTTTGTATGATCTGATTATTACATTTGAAGTAAAAATTGTGTACATGAATAAAATATTTGATATATATTCAGCAAAAAATTATGATGTATTTGTACAACAAAAATTTTAGACATGGATAACAATTGGATAGAACCACATAAAACACAATTATATTGTGCCTTTTCTTGTTGAGCATTTTTTTTTTTTTTTTTTTTGGGTTGAGCTGGTTATCACTTGTTGAGTTTTGTTAGAGCCCCATTTGTTTGCTTATCATTCTCATGTAAAGCGTTAGTAGAGACATATTAACTATGGCCTTCCTATCTTCCTTCTCCTACCAATCTGAATTAACTGCAAAAGAAATGTGTGTTTTATTTATTTATTTAAAGAATAAGCCCAAGCAAAAAAAAGGAATAATGATGTCGAAACCATCCAAAACTACAAAGAGTTCCGAAGGAGCTAGCTCCAAATTGAGCCTTGGAAACTTGGAAAAGACAAAAGAAAAGATAGTTCCAGGCTGATCCTCGGAAACTTAGAAAAGACAAAAGAAAAAGAAGGTTCCCAAAATTCAAAGAAGGGTATGGTGGACACTCCATATTTTTCTTGCGTACACTACAATGCTGGAGCTTTATCAAATTATATAGAGGGCAAGAAAGAGCATGTGTCTTGTAACCAAATTGAGGGAAAAGATGCAAGACCCGCAGGACCAGCCTATGGCATTTGATATAGATGATTTGTTTAAACATACCATGAAAAAAAACTGGAAGGAAGTCCTGAGAGTATGCAAGGCCAACCCATCTGCTTGTGTGGTTAAGCTTACGATATCAGAAGAGACAGCTCTGCACATTGCTGTCTCAAGTTACCATGAAGATAAATTTGATGCTTATGAACATGCAGAATTTATAAAGGAGCTGGTTGAATCACTACAACTGGATGAGGCAGTCAAGATGCTTAAAGCGCAAAATGACAAAGGAGACACAGCTCTCCATCTATCTGCAGCCCTTGGCAGTGTCAGAATCTGCGATTTTATAGCCGCCAAGGATCGTGAGCTCATCAGCAGCCGCAATCTAAAGGGTGAAACACCAATGTTCTTGGCAGCTCAGCACGGTAAAACGGAGGCTTTTCGACTGCTTCATAATCTCTACAATGGGGATGCAAGCGAGCCAGATTATTCACTCTGTAGAAGGAATGATGGGGATACCATTCTGCACTCTGCCATAGCTGGGGAATACTTTGGTAAGAATTATGCAAGTCAGTCTTTCTTTTCACTCAAAGACTCAAAGTGCGCAAATTTATACCATATGAGAATGACATGAGATCCCAATAATTTTCTCCATACAGCATTAGCGGACCTGATAACTAGCAAATACCACAGGCTTGTCAATTCTGTCAATCAGGAAGGCTTTTCTCCTCTCCACGTCCTCGCCAGGAAGCCAAATGTATTTGACAGCAGCAGCAATCTTCGACTCTGTGATCGAATGATCTATCGCTGTAAGAATGTCCATCAGGAAGATTTTAGAAATTTTAATATCTCCCCAGCTAAAGCGCCTATGATCTTCCTTTTTTTTTTTTTTTTATTGGAGGGTGTTGGCCTATGTACCTTGCTTCTAACATGCTGCCTTTATCTTTCCTCCAGGCCATTGATTATCGAACTTTGCCAAAATCTCAACAATTTAACTATATCTTGAACTTTTCCGTCCTATTCTTTTCTCCAGCTTGCATTTTAAAAAATATTCCTGTTGTTATTCTCCAGTTTCTCCAATATATGATCTTCAAAGGTCCAGAAACCTTTGTCATTTTGAGATATCATCAAATCTTTCTTGTAATTTCAAGCAGAGCTTGGGGATTTTAAGCCACTTTTCTACAGGAAGAATATTTGACATATATGGTTGAATGTATGGTTTATCAGTCGTCTTTCCTTTGTTCATCTAAATATCTCCTCAATTTGACTTTCACCAAAGTGCAACTGCATTTGTTTGGCAAGGGGTATATGTCCGTCAGCTTAAGAAGCATCAATCTGTCTGGACGAGCAAAAGCAATGTCCGGAGAACTACCAGACATGTGTGAACTTGATTCATCTACCTTGGATTCTTGTTAGGATAATTGGTAAGTTTGATAACCACATCTTACACTCTACTCTGACTTCTGGCCACTTCTAAATGGACAAATACTTGTTTCCAGCTGCTCTTGGAAAGCGTTCTCATTCCAGAAATAGACCAGACACAGAAAACCCAGAAGACAGAAAAAAGGAAGGTCAAGGTCTCTACTATGCCTTTAGTTATTTCCTGCAGTTTTCAAATTGTTTCAACTTACTTTTGGTAAATTAAAGAATCTAGACTTCATCAAATGCAGAACATGGAGAAAAGTAATACTTTAAAATTTGAATAATGGAAGAAAATAGCACAGTGTAACACCAAAAGTTAACATAAAAGTGTGAACTTCATTCATCCGGATAACTAAATACCAGACAAGTGTGAACTTCATTTTTCTCCTCGGGCTGCATTCTGGATAATTGGTAAGTTTGATGGCCACATCTCACACTCTAATTTAACTTTTGTCCACTTCTAAATGGAGAAATACTTGTTCCAACTTCTCTTAGAAAAGATTCTGATTCAAGAAAACAACCATCCAGTACAGTGGACACAGAAAATCCAAATGAGAGAAAGGAAGAATATTAAGGTCTCAAATATGCCTTTAATTATTACCAGCAGTTTTTAAAATGTTTGAACTTTTTTAGCTTGGACTGGATTCAGGATAATTGGTAAGTTTGATAATCACATGTCAAACTCTACTTTAACTTCTGAACACTTCTTAGTTCTTAATGGAGCAATACTTGTTTTGCAGCTTCTCGTGGAAAAGAATCTGATTCCAGACATCAACCAGGCAGTATTGTAGAGAGAGACATTCCGATAGAGGAAGATCAAGGTCTCTCCTACGCCTTTACTGATTTCCTGCAGTTCTGGAATTGTTTGAACTTGCTTCTGTTTAACAAATCTAGACTTAATGGAATGCAGAAATTGGAGGAAAGGTACAGTATAACAGCAAAAAGTAACAGAAAACCATTACAACCTAATAGAAAACATTATGTACTCATTTGTGGCCACTAGGATATATATAGAACAGTGCGAACTTTGAAGATATCTATAGATTCATTTGCTCTGTCAGCCTCGTGTCCTCCCCAGTTGTTTAAATTTATTGCAACTAAATAAATAAAATAAAGCTTTCACAATCTGGCCACTATACATCTAATGATACTAGCTATGAACATGTGAATTGAGCACACGCTATCTTGTTTGAAATTATTTAGCAAAAAATAGAGCTACTTGTTGTTCAAATACAATAGAGGACTGTCATAACAGCTAATGCATCTATAGGCGGAAGTCCTTGTACTTTTAGGGATATGGTATGTTGCTGCAACCTGAGGGGCTCATTTACCATTTTGATTTGAAAATCATTCTAAAACCTTATGCTAGGAGAGGGAAGTCCGCTACTTGTGCCCATATGAGTTTCCATAATCCTTTTAAACTTCAGAATTAAGGGCTAATGCTTTCCTTTTGCTTTTTACATCTCCCAGATGACCCAATTCCCATTGAATCTTTATCTCAGGTTGACATGATTTTAAACACGTTCACTCTTTTCTTTATGAATTACTCATTTCATCTGAGTCACTTGCCTGAAAAATATCTCGGATCGCAAGAACTCATCCATCTTTACACATGCCAAGGTTTCGTAACACTGTGTTCAGGTCTATTTGTACCTATCAGCACTCCGGATTCCTGCAACTATGTTCACATGGCACAACTATTATTACCTGTGAATACATAGTTTTGGCTGTGTGCTAATCTTGCAACAAAGAGTTCAGAAGTACACTAATTTTAGAAGTATTTGACCTAAATTTTTTAATCTTCTAAACATGTTCCACATGAGCAATTTTAAAATTGCTTACGGAGAATTATGAACAATGTAGACCGGAAGGGATGTCATTCCATGCTATACATGCTAATGCAGGTACATGATTTTATAGCTTGTAATTTGTTTTCTAAACTAATCACTTGCCAATTTCAACCAAGCAGGAAAAGAACTCAACGACGAGAACACGTTTCCAGCTAACTATGCTACCTGCATTCAGTTGTTCAAATTTGCAATAAACATTATACTAATTATTTTAGGAATTGGTAAGCATCGCTCTACAATTAATTATAGTCCTGTGATATGCAATTTTTTGTCATCCATATTTACTTCTTGTAGCATATTTTTCTGGATGGCTTCCTTCCCTGCCTCAAAATGAGGAAAAAGAAAAGCAAAGCAAAACATAGCAAAGGCATAGCCTTAGTCTGTAGCAGTATTTATGCTTGTGATGTGTAAAAAGAAATACAGGTCTTCCGTGCAATTTGAAACTTGTTTTGTTAAGTGTCATAAATCAGCTGAATCAAATTTATATTGTACCAGTTCATACTGAATTACAAAGTTTCAATGCCATTCAGAAATCGCTTGGTAATAATTTATGCTCAAAACAACAAAAGTCTTGTTTGTTTCTGAACATTTAACCAAATTCCAAAGAAAACACTCTAGGAAATTTCCATCCATCTTGGTTAGTCTAATCATCAGGTATCAACTAATCACATTATGCAATAGATTGGTTTACCATCTTTATTTATTTTTAGTGGAAATCAAATGTAACAATGTTTGGTAAATTTGCACAAATATTTCCATGCATGCAGGCATTAGGAAGATCAGCAAGATTAGAGAGAAGAAACGGAAGCACAAATGGGCTGTTCAGATAATGGATATATTTATTGAGAAAGAATCACATTACAAGTACACTCACAATGGACAACTACCCATAAATGGTGCAGCAAGGATGTATGCAGAAAGAATTGACATTCCAGAAACACCACCAGAAGAACAAGAACCTCCTTCAGGATCAGAAGGCAATAGCCCTGAAAGCAAATCCATAGACAGGCAAGACAAAATCGGGAGTAAACCAGGTATATTCTTGAGATAACAGTCTAGCTCTGTCCACTCCACGTGAGCGACAAAGATTTAGAAGAGGCTCAACTGTAATACCTAAAATTTACATGATATTCGTCCGGTTTAGCTGTATTGGTAAGGGCAATTATATTCACAGCATTTTTACCTTCTTGCACACCCTTACTGTGCATTCTTGTCATTTGGCCTAAACAGCATTTAAACTGTGCATATGAAGCTAAAAGGGTCCTCATTACTTAATGGTGAAGTCATAAAGATAAAGTTTGCTTGTTCCGAGAAGATATAGTTTCGATAAAAAATAGTTTCCGTTTTTCTGTAATCTACCTTAGTTAGTCATACAGGACAATGGTTCATGCTTCCAACATCTTCCGCGGTCAATTTATGCAAACATGAATAGTAAGATATGAACCATGTTGAGAGTTAGCCTCAAGAAAATTGATTATCTATTTTGAATTTGAGAAATAATGATGTGTTACAATGAAGTTATCCTTATAGGTCCTTTCTGCCTCACCTTCCATAGTGCTTTTTTACCGAGATAATTTATCTTAGTAGCACATCAAAGTAGCTGATAGGTAAGATAAGAAATTAGCTTGAACAGGGATGGTTACCAATTATCCCACTCACGAATGACATACTTCTATCAGATGCCCAAACAAAGGATGCTAAGGAGACACCTATAGTAGCAGCAAAGATGGTTACAAAAGAGACGGTGAAAAAAATCCTGGAAACCTCTCCAGCGACCATTCAAGATTTGGATGTAAATGGGAAGACTGCCCTGCTCTTGGCAGTTAACCTGAAGATGCAAGGTAAGAAACAGCTTCAAATGTAAAAGCTCATGAAGCAAATTTCAGATATAGATACTAATTGATCCACTGACAAATGACATACCACTATCAGATGCCACAACCAAGGATGTTAAGAAGGAGACGTCGTTATTACTTGCAGCAAAGATGGGTATAACAGAAATGGTGGAAAAAATCATGAAAGCCTTTCCTGTGGCCATTCAAGACTTGGATGAAAATGGGAAGAATGCCCTGCTCTTGGCCGTTGAAAACAGGCAAACCAAGGTATTTCATTCATTAATGACAATGAAACTCCCGGAATTTGTGCTCTATCAAGTTGATAACAAGGGAAACAGTGCAATGCATCTCGCTGCCAAGTTCCAAGAACACCATCCTTGGCGAATTCCAGGTGCCGCATTGCAGATGCAGTGGGAAATCAAGTGGTATAAGGTACATGTTAGTCCTTGGTCATTTGCTCTAGCTGGGATTATGTTCTGGTAATATCTGACTGAAATCACAACATGTCAACTTCATTGTCTTTACGTTCTCGTCTTACTCTTTTATTATTAGAACTTTCTTTGTAGAATCTGGTAACCATCTCTAATTCACTCAATGTCAATTGTTGTGTATTCAGTTAATTAGTCTTTCTGTACATAATAATGATACATCCTGAAATGTTTCTCAATTGGTTATAACTTTTAGCTAGTACTTTTTAACTTTTTCATCAATGCATCTGGAGAGGAAGTTACTTTCCAAGGATCATCCCTCTTTACTGAAATGTGTAAAAGAACTTGGAAATGAGTTTTCCATGTAAATATTTGTGGTAGTACTCCTTCTAGTTCAATATTTTTTCACCTAACACGTTTTTTCCTATTCAAACCTTACTTAAAAACATCAATGTACGTCTTAACTATCTAATATCCAGAGATTAACCAAGGTGGTTTTCTGCTGCAGCATGTGAAGGCCTCCATGCCACCACAATGCTTCATCCAATACAACAAGGAAGGTGAGACTGCAAGACAAATTTTCACAAAGACGCATGAACAACTAGCAAAGGATGGAAGTGACTGGATGATTAAGACCTCTGAGTCATGCTCTGTGGTGGCAGCACTCATTGCAACGGTGGCATTTGCTACATCATCAACAATTCCAGGTGGTGTTAATGAGGAGTCTGGTCATCCAGTTCTTGAAAAAAAGCCCATGTTCAGAGTGTTTTCTATCTCTTCAATAGTTGCACTCTGCTTCTCTGTGACAGCCCTGGTGTTTTTTCTAGCTATTCTTACCTCAAGATGCCAACAAAAGGATTTCAAAAGAAGTTTGCCAAGGAAGCTTTTAATTGGATTAAGCTCACTATTCACCTCAATATGTGCTATATTGGTCTCGTTCTGTGCAGGACATTTCTTCACTCTACAAGATCAAGTGCAGGATGCAGCACTTCCACTCTATGCTGTAGCATGCCTACCGATAACCTTTTTTGCTTTTGCACAGCTACCATTATACTTTGATCTCTTATGGTCTATCATCAGAAAGGTACCCGTCCGCAGCTACAAGTTATACTACAACTAGCATGTCCTGGGCTAAACTTTTCTAGTTTGTTAGTTTCAAGGACATATCAGTTACGTACGTTTGGAGATTGGATCAATAAGTTTCGTGTGCAACTTTAACGTTTGATGTACTTGGATAAGACGATCTGTTTGAGTGTTCATGGTACCTGGTCAGAGAAACTGTTGAAAGATAATGTTTGCTTTGTGAAAATTAATTGATGCAATGACATGTGTGATTTTACTGGACTTGAGCTTTTGATTGACTGGAAAATTTTTGAACGCTTGTCGGATTTTCACCGAAGCAATGTTAAATTTGCTTGCTACAATTAATCATATCTTTAGAGGTGATCGATGGATCAACTTGAGAACTTGCAGCAGGCAGACATTTAAATAATAATTGTCACATTGATCTTTATGTTTAAATCTGATGATAAAAATAGTAACTACTGCAGTAGTATTTATCATACTCTGGTTATCTTCTTATTATCTCCTGACAACAATTTAACATTGTAATTTCTCCAAAATACAGCAGTGCTAAAGATGAACAGTCAAGTTTTACTTTAAAGATCTTAAATTATCATACGCAACAGAAGAATATTGACTAGAAAGATCAACCAGGTTTCCCATTTTCATTATTAAATTCAGGCTTTCATCTAAACAAAATTTCATCCCAGATTTACATACCAAGCTAAGTCGATCGAAACCATGCTTGTCCCTGGAACTAATTCCTTAGTATATAACTATCCAACGAATGTAAAAGAGCCCAAGGACAAGGGTCAAACGAGAATACATATGATTGATCAGCAGCATACAAGTCTGAAGTCATATATACAGGATAGTGAAGCTTCTGGCAAACCTATATGCAACTGACTACCTTCTGTCACTTTGCATCCTCCTTACAGCTGATTTTTACAGTTTGCAGACAAGTAACCTCACAGAACGATTTGAAGGTTCCAATCGGCTGAATATGAGGAAACGTCTTCTGCAGCTCGCAGCAAATATTAGCAAAAATGCGAATTTTGCATACAAGTGTGCAAGATATCCTGGATACGTAATATGTAGGATTAACATCAATCTCCCGTTGCAAGTAAATAGCTGGAGGTGACGAGAAAAGATCTTTGTTTCCCAGTTGTGATTTCCGTAATTTATGAGCTTGTCTGCAGCGAAGAGGAAAGACTTCTACACCGTCTTTTCTTTAAAATTCCCTGAATCATTATTTTGTAATATAAATATGCAATATAAAGAATTTAATTCAAGGAGTAAAAGATTTTTTTTTTTTAAATCAGACTAGTTCATTAAAGTGTACGAGCTTTGCATGCATTTCAGCATAGCAAATTATCTTACCTTGCTGTCTGAATAGACAACAAGCATTGGTTTCTCAACTATTTCCAACATAATAAACAAGAATCAACAAAAGTAGAATGCAAATTACATTTTAGTCCTTGATTGGCAGTACAAACATTAAGCTTCAATCTCAATGTCAATCAAAACACCAAAGCTTGATCAAATCTCCGACTACTGGTTTCTTGAACACCAAGTTCTCCATTTAAAATTACACTGTCATTAAATATATGAACTCTACAACAATTTTATAACAGATTTGCGCCAAGTTCTTTCCAAGCAACTATAACTAGAAGGACATACCTAAAAAATTCTAAAATTGTTGACTCCTAGGCATTTTAAGATCCAACATAGCTTCCAAAAATGTCCAGTTTGGACTTTATAATAAGAATATGCATAGAAGACGCAAAAGGACTGTTACTTATATGGAAAATCCTGTAGAGTGAAGTCTACAGTAAACTTCTTGGAATAATGCCTAAGGAAGGAGGGTGTGTTTTGCTTTGCATCTGCTTTGGCATCCTGTTTAAAAGTACTAGCATGCTGTATCTAGTATAAACACATGAAGAGAGATTATTTTAAAGATTAAACATGTTTAAAACCTGCAAATACCACTTGAAGAAAGTCAATGCAGCCAACAGTTATATTCAAATTTTACGACAGACAAGTGAAAAAGTGCCAGACCTTAGATGATGGAGGGGGTAAAGAAGCCTGTCGTACTGCCTTTCCAGTTTCAGTGAGCTGCAGAATCTCCTGAAGTTGGTGTGCTATATTCTCCAAAAGCTTCAACTGCATTTTCTCCCTTTCCCGGTGCTCCAAAGACAGGTTAAGTCTCCCTCTTCCTTCTTGCACCACCTTTAATCTTTCTAGGAGCCATCCAACTTCAAAATCAATCTTCAACCGTTCATCCTCTACCACAGACAGGGAACTCCTCTGCAGATCAGAAAGCAGAGATTTGTCTTTTCGGCATATTGGTGGGAGACTGCTAGTTACATCTGAACTACTTCTCCTAATGTCAACTCCATCATCCAAACAGCTAGAACTTTGACAATCACTAATAGCATTAATCATCTGACTGGCAGAAGCTTCCGATGGAACATCAATTTTCTTATCAATTTCTAAATTACCATTCACTGACATGAAGTCAAGGTTGCTGCCGTTAATCTGATTACACAAGTTGGAGTTATCAACTATTACATGGACATCATGAATGTGAGGTTCTTTATCAAGTACATGATAAGTACTCTTGGAACTCTGAGTACCCATATTTGAATCATTTTCACAGTGCTTTATATTCCCATTAAGATATGGACTATGCAAAGTTTCAACACTACTTGTTGCCACATCTGCGTGTATATTTGTATTATCACAGTACTTGCATCCTTTCACCGCTAGGGAAGTAGTTCTCTCTGGAAGCATCTCTTGAGAAGTGTCAGGTTTACATGACTGAGAAATTGACTCTAATCTCTGCAAGTTCCCTGCAGGAGCATGTGACTTATCCATAGACATCATTTTATCCTGAAGATTCGACCTGTCAACAGTGCTGCATACTGGAAGCTGTGAAAGGTGCCCAGCAGAATGTCCTTGTCTTTGAACTGCTGAACTTTCATCCAATCGATGAACCAATAACTCCTCTGCTGGAGCAAGTACAGCTTTTCCTTTCTCAAGAGGAGGAGCCTCACCTGCTCTTTTAGTTTCAATCATTACCTTCTTGTCAATAGAGGCACTCAACTGCTGCAGTATCATTGCTGGATCCTCGTTTTGGTCAAATGAAGTATCAAAACCAGGCTGTTTACTGTTCAACATATCCACACAATCACCTGAAGATGTTTCCTTTCCAATAAAGCTCATCTCCCGATGTGCTTCAACTTCCTTTTCCAAAAAATGCTTCTCCCTCTCTCTCCGGACAATGATTTCTTTGAGGATATTCATTTCTTCTGCATCATAAGCAGATTTCTCTTCAATCATCCTCTGATATTGCCGAGCTTCCATTTCAATTGATGCCTTCTCCTCTTGTAGACGTTGAATCATAGCCATGGCCTCATCTGCAGCACTTGCAGCAGCACTTCTCTCTTTCTCAAGCTCAAGGTAAAGAGCTGCACGAGCAGCATGCTCTTCTTCAAGGGCTTGTGCCAAGAGTCTTATTGTATTCTTATCCTCGCCAACATCAACTCCTGATTCTATAGTAGGCTTTACCTCTTTAACGTGCTCATGTCTATCAGTAAATCCATTCAATTCAAGCATGTTGGATGATCTATTACCCAATCTCACATTAGTTGGCGCCTCCTCCAAATCTAAAATGACGTACATTCCACTTTAATGTTAGACTATACATGCAAAAAATAGCAGAGAAATGTATAAAACAGGCTACAATCCTCAAAGACATTCAGTTTTGTGAAGCCGTACAAAACAACTCAAAATGTAGTACGAATACTGTTAAGACCTTAAGAAAATACAGGTGAATGGATACTAAGATTAGCAATAGTCCATTCAAGAACAGTATAAACAGCGATATGATGATTGAAAACAAAACAAGAAAATGACACTCACATTTAAAATGATGCCTGTTTCCTCCATAACCCTGAAGCTCAATGCCATCATCAACCACTTTAATCCCTCCCTTATTGATGCTAGGAGGAGAATGAGGAGGATCACTCTGTAGCAGTTCTCCATATGGAGGATTATACAACGAAACAGATGAGTATTTGCCATAATCAAAAACCCCTTTTCTCCTACGGCGGATCCCACTCCTTGGCCTCTGGTGCATCAAACCCTTCCCCTTCAAATCAAACCTCCCATCTCTAAAACCTAACAAAATTCCAGCCCCTACCTCATTTCTACCACTCTTCAACTCCCCACTAGTCCTACCACTATTGTTAGGCCTCCTAGCATCTGATACTAATGAACTAGATGAACCCTCAGCTTCAAATGCAACAACATCCCTTTTCCTATCTTCTATCAGTCTCAAATTCAAGTTGGAATTCCTATCCTTTCCACAAACGGAATCATTGAAAGGGAACTTGGACATGACAGAAAGTTGAATATTGGAAACCTTCTCAGCTGGATACTCAATTAAGAGCTTTTGGAGGCACAAATAACTGTTGGGATCATCACCAAAAAAACCAAAACAAGAAGGACAAGGCAAATACAAACCAAACAATCCCAGAAACTTAGATGCCATAAATGCTATCGCAGATGCACATAACAAGAAATAAGCTATAGCAAGATCAAGAAAAGCAGACACTAAACCAATTAAACTCCACCTATACATAGCTTGGCAAGGCCATTTCCAGTGAACCAGAACGTTAATTTCTACCAAAGACTCAAACTTTATCAAGAAACAACAAAAGGGTCTTTTCCTGTTCTGGATATTTCACAACTCTTGACAAAAGAAGAGTGAAAAGGGGTTCCAAAAAACTGAACTTGACACCAGAAGACTCATTTAAAAAAAGGCAATTATTCTGAGGCTTTCCTTGATGGGTTTTTTGAGGGGTGATTTTGGAGAAAATTAGTGGAGTATATGGGGTTTATTGCAGTGATTAGTGATGATTAGCAGGCAGTGGAAGGAAGAAACGGTTGATTTGTTTACTACGGCACTAAACGTGGAAGTGTAGCTACTGCCGGTTGTGGACTACTAGCTTTTTTGTGTCTGATTACTGTGGGAAGCCAAATATACGACGTCGTCTACCAGTGTATACTAAAATGCGTCACTGTAACAGTATAATGAGACAGCGATAGATAGCGGATGAGATAGCTGGACGGGTGGATTGGAGACGTGATGATTGAATCTTCCCGAAGTACCACGTGCTGCCACGTAGGCCCCTGCCTGGCGGCTGAATTGATGGCCTTTGTCCTTTTCCCTTCTTTCCTAGTAGTTTGTGTCTTTTTTTCTTTTTTTTTTTTAATTCGGCTAATAAGGAATAAGTGCTTGTTAAGAACGGTTTCAAGTGTTAATTTTTTTTAGATATAGTTAATTTAGATAAGGGTCTGAATTCCGAGAGTGCGGTAATTACAATTGTGCATATTTTTACATGATAAATTAGGTGCAATTTAGGTATGTGAACGAGTGGTGATGCCTCATTAGAGAATTCTTTTCATTTATCACACGTATGTTTTTCCACATTAAATTTGGCATTGGTGCTCCCTTGAACCTCTCATGTCAAAAAAGGAAAAATCACCTTTTTGTTAAGTTTCAATTTGTAATTTTTTAAAGGTATATATTTTTTAATGCATTCCCTTGACACGTCTCAATCCTTCGCATTTAAAAAAAGGTGGTATAGTGTTATTTTTTCAAGACCATTATAAAAGATTTCTAAAGAAATGAATTTAAACGGGATACATTTTGGCTTCTTTTATTGTAGATAAAAATTTCCAGTTTCCAGTTAGGCCATGATCACAAGGAGAAACAAATATTTATCTCTTTGAACATGATGCGGAAGTTTAGAAAACGTGTCATTCTCAACTCCCACAACCAATATCATTACTGCAACCACTATATTATATATTGTCTGTTGGCTTAGTTGTATTTTATCCATTTCGTAAAAGAAAAGGAAAAAAAAAAGGGGATTAAGTTTTCATCCACTGTCAGTGTAGTAGATTTTTTACACTAACAGGTGTAGATGAATGCCACCTATGCAAAAGATGGATTTTAAATTTGAAATTAGATTATGTAACATACATCTGTACCCGCCCGTGTATACACTGACAGTGTATAAAAAAATTACTCAAAAAAAAGTATATACGCAAGGGCTAACAAAATGAAATCATTCAATACTTCTGTTTAAGTTAAATTTCCTTTTGTGAAAATTAAAGTTTTTATCCCTCATTGTCAGATGGAGTTCTTTATTACTGCATAGGATTAGCTCTTTAAAAGTGTCTTTTATGTCTGATCTCTCTTTCGCTTTGGTTTAGTTATGATTGACGTTGAAAAGTCATCTCAGTCTAATCTGCTCCTTGTCTTCATTGCTAGTGCACAATTATGCAATGCCGGTTCTACTGGATAAGTTCACACTTTTATTTTATATATATATATATATATATATATATGTGTGTGTGTGTGTGTGGGAGGTTTCGAACCCTAAACATTCTAGTTATACTCCCTCTCCTTAAACCACTGCCCCCCCTCCCAAAAAAAAAAAGAGCAAATTTTGATGACATGAAACTGCTATAAAACAATCACCGAGCTAATAAGACTGGTAACAGATTATTTGAAAAAAAATTATTCAAAATAATACTACTGTAACATTTTAAATGATGTGATATGTGAATTTAAAAAACTAGGTGAAAATTATATTCATGATATAAGCAGATTTTCAAATCATGATTTCAAAACGGACGCATGTAAGATAAGAGCTGCATGAGATGAGAGGTTTGAGAATTTCAGTTACCAATTTTTTTGTGCCATGGACCCCCGAGGGAGGGGGTCTTTAAACACGAGTATGGTGGCTTGAATTGAATGTATTCATGGCAATTTTGCTCCCGTAGCCTCAATGAGGTCAAGACCATTGACATCTTCATCGTACCATGAAGAAAACTTCTTCATCGGAGGTGGACTCAAGATTCTAAATTCGTGGCCATTCACTTTGTGCATCATTTGACTTTGATCATGCATAATTAATTTGATGGTTTGGAAAATCAACGACTTTTTAACTTTCACAATTCACATGGCGATGTGCCCATATTTGCTGTTGGCAAGAAGTCAATTCATGTGCTGATATTCTGGAGGATGATCATGAACATAAATTTATGAAAGGGCATCGTGCACCTTATTCTCAGATCCCACAAACCCGATCAGAGATCTCTACTTTATCACTTCCAAATTTTTACAAGCGAAAAGTAAATCACCTTTATGTGATCCAATGTCTACTTTGTTTTTTCTCCTTTATTTATGGGTGCTCTAATTATCCTTTTGAACTTAAATCATACTTTTTTTTATGACCACATCTCTAAATACTTTTTTACCCCATGCACATCAAATTGGTATAATATTTTTTTACAAAAAAAAATTAAAAATGATAATTCAAACAAGACCCCACGTACAATTTTCGATAGGAGATAGGAGAGTTGGCTGTAGATTGCACCTCGAGATTGAGTGTCATGTCCAAGTTGTGAGCATTTTCCCACAAGCCAACCCTATGCCTTTAAATTAATTGGGGTAATTTGACAGGCTAAACACCGGATTAATACGACACGAGAACTTTTGTTATTTGACTGACACATTTATGCTTCATGTTTTCCTTTATATGACTGTAAAATTATTTCATATAGTATTAGCTTTACTGAGCCAAACAATCTGCTTACGAATTTTTACTGAGAAATAACAAACGTTGTTTTTGCAGAAGAGTCTGAAGAAGGTGGCCCAACTTGGCAAAACGAATCATTAGGCACGTTTGTTGAAAAAAAAAAATCATTAGGCTTTTCTTTTCTCCTTCTATGATCTGATTCCAATTACATATATTGTATTCATTGTACCATAAAAATAACCAGTCATGTTGGCCCAGTGGCTTAGAATTCTCCTCAACTCCAGTTGAGTGTGGGAAAGGATGGGAGGGTTGAAGAGAAAAAAAAAAAAAAAAAGAAAAAAAAGAGTACCATTACAAAGTAGTGAAACATCAACATTTATATGAAAGAAAATATAATTGATAGAATCCGTTTTGTTTTGTATATAGATAGAGGATTGTATACGTGTAAATATGAGGTTAATCCTCTGTGTACAAACATTCTTTCTTGATCCTAATGAAAGATACTAAATTTGCCCAAAAAAAATTTTTTTTTTATACAATCTAGAATATAAATCTAAAGTTTTATGTTTCACAGAAGCCCTTAACAAGGAACAAACGTTAGTTTGAAGCCGAAAATTAAGGCCCAAGTATGTGCTTTGGGCCTAAAGAAATCGCAGGACCAGTAGACAGCTGAGAAGTTAATCGTTCACGCATACTTCAATTCATATTTGCATAGATGGACCCTTAAAATTTTTGCAACCTTCTTTGCTTCAAAGGCTCATGCTCACACGTTACATAACTACTAATACATTGAGGAGCAAAATAACATGGAAATGTTTCTCTTGACATGGATTAATTATACACTGATAATACGTACACTTTCATTATTAAGTATATGACACATAAATTTGAATTTGAAACCTAAATTTTGCATATGTGTCATGCGTCCAATTGTGATAATGTATACACTGTCACTACTTATAAAATTAACTACAGACACACACACACTCTCTCTCTCAAATTGCTGTGACTATCTCATTTTGGCATCCTTTATGCTATAGATTATGCTTTTTGGTCAGAATTCTTATGCAAGCTCAACAAATGAAATGGAAACCTTCAACTTTAACATTTGAACTATAAATATACGACGTTAATCTGAACCAACTTCTTCATGAATAAGTTTACTTCCTTCTTCTTCTTCTCTCTCTTTTTTTTTTTTTTTTTTTTTGGGTGTGTGTAAATGGTTTGATATGAATTTTGTACAACTAGTCAAAGTTGACATGAGAGAGAGAGATTCTCAAGCTAACACGGACACAAGGCAGAAAAGCCAGCCTGCCGATGTTCTTTCCTTCTTCCCTTTGGCCATCTAAAGAAGAATGAATATGTTTGACTCAAGGAATGTTCTCATTCTTCGTTCAAATTCTTTGACGAGTTGCTAGTTAAGCAAGGCTGCTATTGGTTCATACTTCATATAACTAAGAATTAAAAATTATTCAAGTAGTTTTTTGAGTTTTTTGGAGGGTCAAAATCCATACCTTTTCATCATAAATCTAGATTTTTGACGCGTTGATAACTTGAATTCTTTGTTTTAAAGCTTGTATAACATAGGTAGTTTTAAGACTTGTATAACTTGTGAGGGTCAAGCTTGTTTGTATTGATTTTTAAGAATAAAGTTAATTTACAATCACATTATAGTATGTCTGTGTATATATATGTAGAACGTATTATGCATTACTTTAAATTTTCACCAACACAACAATATTATACTTCTGCATGTAAATCCGATAATATAAAGAATACACAACTTTTATACTTTTGTACACCAGGAAACCACACAATCCACAACCAAGACCCCTATTCAAATGCATAAATAGAACACATGTATTTCTAGATTATGTGGGCAGATTTGATCAAAGTTTAGAATCTACATCAGCTGTTAATCAGAAAAGAACTATTAATTGGGAGCAAGATATATAGTTATTTCTTGAATGATGGATGAAGAGGCACTTCCACCGAATGCAAGTTCATGTCGTAAATGGATCAGAGCAGTGCGTTTGATGAACTGACATGACAAGTTATCTTATCTCTTGTCTTCAATTCTTTTTGGAGTCATTGTCTCAGTACTATGACAGAGTAGTTATGGGAATATTGCATTGGTTGTTTTGGTTTCAACTGCTGACAACATCAGCTTGCATGCATGTCATCTTAGTTGGCCAACTAGGTGTTTGAAATTCAAAGCTTAAGGTATCAGTAGTTGAATAAAAGCACTCCAATGATTCGAGGAATCATTTTCACCTAACCCCCCAAAAAAAAAAAGGGAGGATGAAACAATAGGACATTTTTTTCTTAAGTTTTTTTATAGGGTTCAAAGTAAGTGGAAATTTTGTCCAACGGAAGAAGTCATCTAGGTCCTACCTACCTAATTAATTCTGCTTTAGAATCTACCCTAATGTGGTGTAACTGCCCTACCACAACTTGCTTGATGATTAACTAAATTTCTCCTGTTCAATCATCACCGAATTTGACTAGCACCAACTGGGAAAATTTCCACCAACCATCCTCTTTAGAGTCCTTTTAGGAAGTTTTTCAAAAGGGTTAAATCTACACCTTTTCATCATAAATCTAGATTTTTCGATGCATTTATGAAATTACAATTTTTTTTTATTGAAACTTACATGATGTGTGCATTTAAGATGGAGGTTTGTGATCTAGCCTCGCCCTTTTAATTTTACTTTAAGTGTTTTTCTTTTTCTAAGTAAGTTATTTGAAGCATTTTGTGGATCAGAAAAAAGTAAGAACATAAAAGGGAATTCAATTTCGCAACTTTATATTGACTATATGCAATAAGGAGAAACAATTCACTGTTTGGAGACATTAAATATGAATGTTACTTATTCATTCATTTATTTATTTATTTGGATGTTTATGGTTAGGAATGATACTTATAACCACTCCATCTTTTTAAATCATCTCTTCTGCCCCCTATATTATCTAGATGTGACTGCGTTGGTGGATGTAGTACCAAGCCTCAAAAGTCAGAATCTAGGAAAACTACATTTAATTCAATTAGCAATGTACTAAAACCAGATCCATCAATAGTAAACTTCCTTGTTTAGTGCAAATAGCGGTGCAATTTGAAGTCATGTAATCCAAAATTCGAGAAGGCATAAATAATTGACCCTAGTGAAATCATTGATTTAATCCAAATGAATTTGGGATTCCATTCGATTGCTATATTTGATATAATATCTAATGTACAATCACGTTATATTATTATATAAATGTATATTGAATATATTATTTATTACACTAATTTTGCGGCAATACAAAAATATTATGTTTTAGTACACTAGATAATGTAGAAAACGCAATAAAGATGGGGAATTTAAGAAAGCAAAATTGAAGCTCCCCCAAATTCAAACAGATCAAGGGTGTCGCTACTGTCACAAGTTTTAACTACATGATATAATGTAGACACTAGGATAACAAATAAAAATTCTAACACAACAAAATGCAAGATATATATAAAAAAAAATTAAGATGATAAAATTATGCTCTACAATAGAAACGCTAGAAACAATAAAATATAAATACATAAAAAGATTAACATAACAAAATTTATGCTCTACATTATATCCCCTCCAATATTTAATTTCACAAAACTGCGTCTATCACCCTCAACTGCATCTGCAATCGATATTGATTGCGGCGGATCTGAATCCAACCCAACCCAACAGCATAAATACATGTACTACTAGAATGTCGGGCACATTCGACGGTTTAGCGTTTACACGAGCTATTAAAGAGTGAACTATTTGGAGCAACTTATGTTCTTCTTGACTGATGGATCAAAAAGTACTTCCACAGTATGTAATTTTTTCTTTTTCCTTAACATGATAAATGGGTTAGAGTAATGCTTTGATAAACTGACAACTTATCTCTTGGCTTCACTTCTTAGAATTTTAGTACTGTGCGGGCACAAGTTAGCTCAATTAGTAAGTACAAACAATTTTCTCACAAAAGATCGTATGTTCAAATTTCACTGTGAATGTGAATGCTATGTTGATGCCAATGTGAAGGCTGCCACTGCGGATATGAAGACTATGTTGGTGCCAACGTGAATACCAAAAGCATGTCTTGATTCGTAACAGTACCGAAACCAAATCCATCAAAACTTTTAATTATCGAAAAAAAAGAATTTTAATACTATAACACAGTAGTCATCGGAATACTCAATTGTTGTTGACATCAGCTAATATACCATTTTATATGGCTAACTAGCGCTTCAAATTCAATATTTGAGGTATCAATGCTTGAATAATACCACTCGAAAGATTAAAGAACCATTTTCACCTAAACGAAACAAAAAGGAAAAGAAGTGGGGAAAAAATGTCCAACAAGTAGACGCCATCTAGGTCCTACATAATTAATTCTGCTTTAGAATCTACCTTAATGTGATACAACTGCTACCCTAGTACAATTTGCTGCATGTCCATTCGCTCATCACCAAATTTGATCAGCAGCAACTAGGAAAATCAGTACCAACCATCCTCTCAAGAATCTAGTCTAACTGTTCTACACCAAATCCACCTTGTGATGTTGATATTGGTTGTGTGCCAAATCTAAAGCCGATGGTCATGGAATTCCTATTTGGTTATCTCTTAATTATAAACTGAGTTTGACAATTTTCCCCATACATGTTTAGACTATTAATATTGGTAGTGAGTAAACCCTCAAAAAAGTGGTTGGTATGAAAAAATAATCTGCAACCAGAACCCTTTTTTTGTGGATTTTCTGCCGCTTTTTTAATGCAGAGTAAGGAGACGATGGGTTTACTAAGCAAATTTCAGCTTCCGTTGGTAAGGTTCATGGAAACCTAAAGGCTTAATAGATATAGGTTTATACTCTCTTTTCAAGCAAATTTTTCCCTTCTTTTGCTTTTTATTTATACAAACATGAAGATTCAATCCCGTCATTGCTCTCAATTCTCTTTATTTGGAGAACAACCAAATCAACTTACCAATCATGGAGCAAACAAGCAATTTGGTCTTGAACCAATTATACTTAGCCCGAATAGTTAGGAGAACAAGTTTTGTCTGATTTTTTTTTTTTTAATCTCGGTTGGGTAAGATACAAAATTGAGCTCTTAATATGTGTGCCACATAGATAGTTGACTTATAAAACCTTTTTTTTTTTCAAGAGAAACAGAATTAAATTTACATATATAATTTTTAGCTAATTCCGATCCCGCAAATTCTAATTATCCTAATATTATTAAAAAGTCTAAATAAATATAAAATTCCATAAAAATGTTTTTATAATTTGGGGTGCCAAAATTGAACTAATTGTAAGAGATCATTTTCCTTTGATGAAAACGAAGTGAACTGTACCAGCCACATCTTATCCAGAAACCGCCCATATTAATGAAACATACAACCCTCATCTCCCATCTACGTTTCAGTAATGAAATTCACCAAAGACGCCCAATATTTTTTGGAGTAGGTTACCAAACACAGCCAACCCCGGCCACGTAGCTCTCAAAATATTTGATAAGTTGATAGGTGGCCACATCAATACTTTCAATTCTTGGATTTTGATAGTTTAAAAAATTTGCACTTCAATTAGTGGCACATATGAATTTACCTTAGCGACGTATAGTAGTTAATGTGGTAGTTAAGGTTGTGTTCTGTCTAGTTTCATCTAATTATTGTATTTATTACAACAATTTGACTAATGAATATTTGTTAAGTTTTCGAAAAAAGAAATTTTAGATGTTAATTTTTTGAAAAAGTGTTCGTGGAATCATATGTTACATGACTCTCCTCTTAAAACACTATATATTAAACACTCAGTTAAACAGTTTCTTTGACAATATCATGTAAGGAATATAACTCAAATCCGTAATACAATCCGGCTTTTTGCCAAACTCTTTTTGTATCTTTTTGTGCTTCTCTCCCAAAATTTTGAGTGATTTTGCGCCTAAACTTCCGCCGTAGATGATTGTCAACGACTTCAGGTCACGTAGCAATCCTATCCCAGCTGCTGTTGTAAGCAATGTTGTCAATTTTTATCAGTTTTCAAGCAGTCATTGTCCTGTCTCCTCCTGCAAATTTTCTTGAGCTGCTTTCGGTGTAGGAGTCCACTAGACATCAGCAGCTACCAAATAGTTCTTGGACGTGTTATTCAGTTGATCTTTAAACTGCAATGTTTTGATTTAAAGACGAGTAAAAACCAACTCTGGCCAAAAGGGTTGCTCTATATATAGTGAGTTCTTACCTAGTTTATTCTGAGCTACTTCAGAGGATTAGAGATCTGACATTTTGCTTTGCTTAATCCATTCATACTTCCTTTGACAAATCCAAGGCAACCAACAACTGCAAAAGTAAATGGCAACTCGCACGATTGTAAAACATCAGTACATACGTTGTACTGCAGCTAAACCAATAGCCTTGCCCCTTTTCATGCAATTCATAACTATTTCAAGATTTGTGTCATGAAAGTCAACAAACATTCTAGAGCAGTTAAATATTTAGGCTCAACTCAAACAAGGAGTAAACTTAGATTATCTGGTGGTGCACAAAAAAGGAAAATCTAACCCTTTTTCTTTTTTTGCCTTCTTTAATTATATGCTGATATATCTTGGTTCATCTTTCTTCCCGCAAAGTCCTAATACCCTCAAATTTACACCTTTAATTTTTCCTATAAACCCTAAAGGTTGATAGAACTTGAGCTGAAAAATTTGAGGCTGAAATTTGACAACAGAAAAATATATGTTTCTTTTGTGGGGATAGCTTTTGATATCACATGCTTTTACTCGAGGTAGCAACTTTTGAAGAAGTATAAAAGGTTTCACACGTTAGCTAGGATAGTTTCCAATGAGGATTTTCTCCTTTTTAGTGATGCGTAGAAATTTGTTTCATGTGCATTTGTTTGCTCTTTTTTCTTCTATCATCTTGTAGAAATCATTGATGACTTCAAACGATTAGGAAACCAGAAACTGACACCAAAAGCTGGCTGCAAAATTATGTCACTGGCTCACTGCTTATTACAACATTCCGGGGCCACATTATCTGTGCATTAAATTTGTGGGACTAAATGTGAGGAAGCCATATTTGATGTACACATCCCATGATTTTCTATGCAAGTTATTCGAAGATAAATAGTGTTGTAGATAATTGAACCATGATAGGATCATAAATACGGTTACTCTTCAGAGCTATTAAAACCGGTTCAATTGTTTTCTTTAAATGATTATACAAGATCATTCCTTCAGTTCTTTTTGAGCAAGTTTTTGTGTAACGATTGTTATTAAGGTTCAATCATGTAGGGTTCTCTGAAAAGTGTTTAATTTTTATAGAAGGCAATACATATTAAGTGTGTACACTAAGATGAAAAATGTTAATTGTATTACGTTTTAACCGGAGGAGAAAAAGAAAGGCATGGATTGCAAAGGTTCTCATGAGAAATCTGCTCTGTTAAAATAAACAAGATCCTCCAAATTTCCAAAATATCTGAGGGTTTTAAAAATTCGATTTTGAGTCTATACATTCCCCCAAATATATATATATATATATTTATAAGAAGTTTGTTTACCTAAAACTTGGATCTTTCAGAAACAATAAATGTTTATGTCCAAAATAATTGCTATGGCCATGCACGGGAGAACAGGCGTCAATCTGAGGTCTTTGCAGATGAGCTAAATATCCAGATATAGCCAAAGTTCCAGTCCCCACCTCCTTCTGTTGTTTCTAGAGAAACATAAAGGTAAAACCCTCAACGCGGAATGAAATTTGAAAAAGTGGCTATGGAAAAATTAGCCCTCTTAAAAGTGTGAACAACTGATATGAATGATGTGATATATGATGTGTTTCCAGAAAACCAAATCAACTAAAGAATTCAGAATTTTCACAGGCAAACATCATAAAGGGGTAGGTTCTTGTTGGCCAGTTTTATCTTCATAGGCATACAATTCAAACATGCAACCTAACCGTGTTTGAATATAAGCCCACCAAATACATACCAAGGTTCAAAAATTTCCACACAATAGCCTGCATGTATTCATTGTTGGAACCTTCTCTATTCTTACCTGCAACCCCTCTATCCATGTCCAACTTTTTCAATTCAAGCCATTAACCACCTTATCAATATCAGCAGAACCATGCACTTGAACCGCCTTTGCTTCATTCTGCCAGCAGATGTTGATGAAATTGAACCAATTGACCACAAAAATGTCCAGAAAATGCAGGAAAAAGAGCCATCTCCTCGCCAATGTGGCACACAAGTTGTGAATTTCCTTCGTAGATCACTGCATCGATTCTTCGACTCAAAATGGATCAACTTCTGCAACCAAGAAGCCCCAGAGAAGCATTTCTCTGGTATGTTGTTCCAGGATACAGCAGGAGTGAAGATGTCTGAGGAAGTAGGGGGCGAAAATGCAAGAATATTCAGCTATTCTGAGCTCTACATAGGGTCCAAAGGATTTAGTGAATATGAAGTACTTGGAAGTGGAGGCTTTGGCAAAGTCTATAGAGCAGTTTTACCCAGTGATGGAACAACAGTTGCTGTTAAATGCCTGGCTGAGAGAGGCGAGCACTTTGAGAAGACATTTGCTGCAGAATTGGCAGCTGTTGCTCATCTTCGCCACAGGAACCTTGTAAAGCTCAGGGGATGGTGTGTTCATGATGATCAGTTGTTTCTTGTCTATGATTACATGCCTAACCGAAGTCTTGACAGAATACTCTTTAAAAGGCCTGAGAAGAATGGTTCATCACCTCTCGATTGGGATCGTAGGAAGAAGATAGTCAATGGCTTGGCTGCTGCATTGTTTTATCTCCATGAACAACTGGAGACTCAGATCATACACAGAGATGTGAAGACAAGTAATGTGATGCTTGATTCACATTTTAATGCCCGTCTTGGTGACTTTGGCTTGGCTAGGTGGCTAGAACATGAGATTGAGTACCAATCAAGGACACCTTCAATGAAGAATCAACAATTTCGGCTAGCAGAAACAACCAAAATTGGTGGAACCATTGGCTACTTGCCACCAGAGAGCTTCCAGAAGAGAAGTTTCGCCACTGCAAAATCTGATGTATTCAGCTTTGGAATTGTGGTCCTGGAGGTTGTTTCAGCAAGGCGTGCTGTTGATCTCACATGCCCGGATGATCAGATCATCTTGCTTGATTGGACCAGGAAGCTCTCCGATGAAGGAATACTTCTCCAAGCAGGGGATACTAGGCTCCCAGATGGGTCTTTCAAGCTTTCAGACATGGAACAAATGATACATGTTGGACTTCTCTGCACACTTCATGATCCCCAATCACGGCCTAACATGAAATGGGCTGTGGATGTACTTTCTGGTAACATATATGGTAAATTACCAGATCTTCCTTCATTCAAGAGTCACCCCCTTTACATTTCTTTGTCATCTCCAAGCAACAGTAGTTCTAGCTACACAATCACAACAGGGTCTTCTACAACAAGATCCACAACCAGCATCAGCACTTCTGCACTGAATTCATCAAACTTTGTCACAGCCACTGGAGAAACCATATACATAACAGCAGAAGTTGAGAATAGCAATATTATCTCTTCACGTAGTAGCCACCCTCCACCATGTACTTTCCCAGTGGTTGACACTCCAAGGGTGATTACATACAAGGAAATCATTGCTGCCACAAACAATTTTGCAGATTCACAGAGAGTGGCCGAGCTTGACTTTGGAACAGCCTATCATGGTTTCCTTGACAATCGTTATCACGTTCTGGTGAAGAGGCTGGGCATGAAGACATGTCCTGCGTTGCGAGTAAGATTCTCAAATGAACTCCAAAACTTGGGAAGGCTTCGCCATAGAAATCTGGTACAGCTTCGTGGATGGTGCACTGAACAAGGGGAGATGCTTGTTGTGTATGATTATTCCGCAAAACGCCTCCTAAGTCATGTCTTATTCCATCATACAAGCAGAATCTTGCAATGGCATCATCGATATAGCATAATCAAATCGCTTGCTTCTGCCATCCGGTATCTCCATGAGGAATGGGATGAGCAGGTTATTCACAGAAGTATCACATCTTCTGCCATAGTTCTGGATGCAGACATGAATCCTAGACTCGGTTGTTTTGCTCTTGCTGAATTCTTGACACGGAATGAACACGGTCATCATGTTGTTATTGACAAGAATAGATCAGCTTGTGGAATCTTTGGATACATGTCACCAGAGTATATTAATTCTGGAGAAGCAGCTACAATGGCTGATGTTTATAGCTTTGGTGTAGTGTTGCTTGAGGTAGTATGTGGGCAGATGGCTGTTGATTTTAGGCGGCCTGAGGTGCTACTGGTGAAAAGAATTCAAGAATTCGGGGCACAGAAAAGACCATATGAAGAATTGGCAGACATGAGGTTAGATGGAAAGTACAACCGCAGGGAATTGTTGAGGCTGATTAAATTAGGCATGGCATGCACCAGCTCCAACCCAGAATCAAGACCAAGCATGAGGCAGATAGTAAGCATACTTGATGGTCATGACCAATGGTTAATGGATAATTGGCACAAGAAGGAGAAAAGAGAAGAATGGAAACAAAGAAATGCATCTTCTTTGTCACTTATTAGAAGAATTCAAGCTCTTAGTATACAATGAAACTTGCCTAAATGTAAACAATTAGATATGCTTATATGTGTAATGCAACCTGTGTTATAAAATTAATTATCTCTTGCTTTTTATACTTTAACTTCATCTGAAGGAAGTTATAATGTGTTTTACCATTTAAGGGTGCAGAATGCTACAATATTTAGAATAGACTATATTGACATTTTCCAGCTGCTATCAAGAATCCATGTCACATGCAAAGAACAGAAACAAATAAACACCAAGTAACATTTCAATTAATTGATACGGAGTACATACTACGGATCTTAAGAAATCTTACAGGGAAAGAAACAGCAAAACACACAAAAGTATGAAAGAGAAGTGAGATTTCAGCTCATTCAGCTAAAAGGAATAAACCTATGTGTAATTGGACAGAAACCCAGAACTTATGCACACTGACATGCGAAGCGCTTCAAGTCACGTGTACACATCAATCAACTCTGACCTTCTGCAGAGTGTATCTTGCTTTCTGTCTTGCATACCTGGATCCAGCTAATCTTCTATCTCAATAGCCTCATCATCTGAGTCTAGTCCAACCCAGTTGATGAAAGCAAAGAGAAACTCCCTGAAGCCAACCTTGCCTTTCCTGTTCCAGTCCATTTCTTCTGCAATCATTAATAGGATCACGTGAAACTCTAAAACATGGCCCTAGTTGCAGGTCATTAATCATATAAGTAATATCAGCGAGTATGAGTATACTGAATCGAGTGTGAGTCACGTGAGAGGGTGATCTCTCCCAAGGAGAAGCCTCATTCAGTGCCTTGACAACATCTTTCCTGTTCAATTTCCCATTGCCATTTTTATCAAGGAACAAGAATGCGTCAATTATAGTATTAAAAGTAGCTTGAAGCTGTGGTGAAAGAATGTTTGATGCCTGAAACAAAATTCAACTGTGAGGGACTACATTTCTTCATAAAAGGATAAAAGAACACTCAAATTTGTGGGGGGCAGAAAAAAAAAAAGGTGATGTTGATAGATGTACAGTATGAGAAGAGATGGAAGAATCCGTTAGGAAATATATGAGACACAGAAGAACAATAAACTCTTTGAGTTGTATGCCTTCATTTTCATTTATATCACATGAGTAGAAAAGCTCATCAATCTCCTCCTCTCTTATTGTTAACAGCAATTCCTCAGAGCATTTTTTAAGTTCTTCACGATCAATGGTTGCATTGTTATCTTCATCTGCATAGGTGATTTGAGAAATTGGGAGGGAGAGAGGGGGGGAGGAGAGAGAGAGAGAGGGAGAGAGATTTCAGTATCCTTAAATGCTAAATTTCAAATTAAAAATTTCCACACACAAAGTAAAGACTCACCATACTGTTGAAAAACATCTCTTATCTCTTTCAATCCCTCTTTGAACTGGGGGAATTTCATGATTATGCTATTGATTGATCTGAAGTTGTTTTGTCCTGACACCCTTTTCTTAATCTCGATCATCCTCTTTTCAAGCTTACGATCTAGCCTCTCATACTTGCTCTGTGAATTATGACAACAGAACATCCCTACCACCTTACCTGACAACAACTTCAGACCAGGGTAATGGCGAAAGGTGCCTTTAAGATAGTCAGCAGTAGGTAAATCAATAACTGTTGATTAAAACATAAAAAATAAGGTCATTTGATCATCAACATGGAATTGTAACATTATCGTCCAAACAACGAACAAGTTAATGGAGATCGTGTTCATCTATAAGATTATAAGTGAGATATCTCAGAATATTAATCATCCCTGAATGCAGAAGCACATGTAATCAACACAAACCTGCAATGGAAGATCTTGCAGGGAAAGCTATAACATGACTTTCTAAGTTAGGTCGATGATGGTTGTTGTCCGAAGTAGTCAGATAGTGATGCAGAACGCTAGTATTAGATTTTAATTACAATGCTGAACACCATAGACATCAATAACTTCAAAGATATGGTGGTGAAAGATTTTGTACTAGGTTCTGAGCAAAGATTGTCTCTTTGCTAATTGTGGTACAACATTACATGATAGCCCTTCTAAGCAGTTCAAGAAATTGGCAAACAGAATTAATTGATTGCCATCACGTTACTGTACAGGTTTCCTAATGTTCCAGTTAACTATCTTTATTTCTTTTTTCTATATTGTGGAGTACATCGATCAGATTCCAAGCATGCAACAAGGAAACGTAAGACCTTCCATAATCCCATAATAACCTAAGGTTGTATCTACCAATCATGTACTGAAGTTAATGAACACCTACCTGTCTTCATTATATTAAACAGAACTAATGTAGTAATGGAAATCTCCTAAAAAAAACGATCATGCCTAATACTTCTTTTTGCCCTCAGATGTTTGTAACACAGTCAGCAGAGTAATTTTGATAAGGAATGAAGAATGAATATTTGGACTCCAACCCATGAAACCAAACCAGCAATAGCAAATTAAAGAAATACATCAAAGGAGAAAATATGTTGCTGGGAAGCACATGAGAAGAGAGAGAAATTGATGTCAAGCGCCTAGTGTGCTCTTGCCAAACAAAAAATTTGTATTCATCTTCAAGGGTTAGCAGCAAAGTTCTTCAATATTTTCATCTTTAGCAGTAAATTACAATTTAGAGGCTAGAACCCATAATTCGTTGAGGCATGAAATAGAGAAGCTAGAACTAATAAATGCATAAACCCACCAAAAAAAAAATTTATTACTCTAGAACAAGAATGGAGTCAACTACATTGAGGCACACCCATTAATCTCTACTAGTCAGTAAAGATTCTTAGAAAACCACAACTGATAAGCTCATTCTGCTTTACCTATTTAATCTGTAATGTATAATGAGCCATCACTCTTATTGCAAATTAACATGATAGAAGTACACAAGTTGAATTCCTTTATGCATTTTGACAAACATGTAAGGATAAAAGGAATAATGGTAGTACAGTTTGAGAAACAGCATAAAACTGGGAATAAATCCAATGCTCTTGAACAAGAAAGGCAAGAAATGGTATGGCTTACCTGGTGAATCTTTCATGGGCTTAGAGTCTGGAAGAATAAAGAAGAAATTGCAGCTTAGCTCTTAGAAATGTGTCTGTTTATGATAGAAAAAGGAAGAACGATGCATAATGGTTCAAACTGCAAAACAAGTCCTACAAAGAAAGGAAAACAAAGGGTTCAGTGGGGAAGGAGGGAATGGGGTTATGGAAAAGTAAAGTATAAATACCATCATCATCATCATGTCTTTGAATGGAAAATTATATTCCCTCTCTCTCTCTTTGCTTTCCCAAGTGCATATGCCATTATAGCTTTGACTACAAGCCTCCCTCTCTTTCTTCCCTCTCCTATGCCAAATTCATCAACCTTCCTTCAAAATTTGTCACATCAAAAGAGTTTGAGCAACATTTAATTTGTGGATAGTTTTACTTTCAATTTCATTTCTTGATACCAATTAAATGTAAATTTGATAAGGGAACCGTAGATTTCCAATATTTCTTTACAAATATCTTGAATTCATTTTCGATTTTGAGAAAACTTCAAATTTCAACTTCAAATGTCAACTTCAAACTGCATTAAATATTTTCTTCTTTCATGTCAAAATGCTTTCCATGCACTTCTATTACTTAAATTTTAGTACGAACACGAGTCATCTTTCAAGTTAGTTACAATTTAAGTTTTAGATTTCTTTTACCCGGAGAAATAAAAAAACAAACACACATGCAAAAGAGAGTGCCTTTCATTTTAGTCGTATAATTGTGTTCAAGTTTAAGCAAGGCCCTTAGGCTAAATTAATCTCCACACTGTTTACAGATTGATACATACTAGACAATGATGAAAACCACTTCTCACCTACAAAAGTTGATAGTGGAAGCCAACAAAGTCGTATCATTGAAACTAACACATTTGAAAGGTCATATATCGTTGATTAAAAAGAGATTCACGAAATCTAAAAATGTAAAATATCTTTTGTGAAAATTGAACATGCCTATTATCCGAATCAAGTTTAGGCCCTTCTATCCTTGTTCTATCATTAGACCATCATTTCAGAATGCCAGGTATTTGTGGCTTGAATAACAAAAGGGAGGAAGATAAAGGGGTATAATTGATACATGGGTTAATATGCAACGTACATCTTGACAGCAAGCGTTTAAAAAAAAAAAAAAAATGGAAACAGACAGAAGCTAGAACTAGAACTGTGACAGTTACAGATTGACACCAAAATCATTTCTTGGTGATTACTGTTGACCCAAAGAATTGTTGTACATTTCAGTCTTGTATATAATGTAGAATGATCAATAAATGAAAAACTTGTTGCAGGAGTAACATTCTTAGGCAAATGATTTTTCTCCTCTAATCCATTTCTTGCACCCAAATATATTCTTCATAAGCCACAGATAACATCTAGAAAATGTGGGCAATCTGTTTCTTAGCCACTGCATTCAGCAAGAAGTTTGTCAGCAAGGTCAGTTAAAGTTATTTAGAAGTCAAAGTACAGGAGGAGGCACCTTGAAATTCAAGTACTCCCAAATCAATCTTCCTAAGTAATTTACAAAGGGCATGCATAAGACTTTTGCAAGATAGGCTGATCGCTTAGATCAACAAGATAGGAATCACAATGCGATGAAACAAGCAACGAACAGATGATTTATCACTCATGTATAAATCATCAGAAACTCATCCAATATTGGTCATCATCCACTCCACTTGTCGCATGGAGTTGTCCCAAGGAAGAGACTCTCCATTGCCAAACACTGGGCGTGCCCGTTTCTTCAGTGCAGCAGCCTGTGAACCATCACCAACGGGAGATACAGGGCTTTCATTTGACGTCAAGCAGCTATCTATGGAGCAGTCGCCAATTCGAGCAGGCAAATTGGAAGGGGTTTTGTTTTCCATTTCTGGAGCAACTTCAGATAGAGGAGGAACAGATGTCATACCCTGACAATCAGAAGCAACCTTGATTGCCAACTCAGATAGCTCCTCCCTAGCTGCTTCTAGCCCAGCGGAGGCCATAGCGTGATCATTAAGGGCTTTACAAGCTTTTTCAAGGATTGACTGCAGGTATTTTCCCTGTGCTTCAATGCGTAACTGAAGACGTCGCTGGACCTGATTGAGCAGGTTAATGTTGGAAAGACATCTAGAATCAGAAATCAAGTTTTCAAAAATAGAAATTGCCAAAAGAATGACGTGCATGTATGCTTTTCTATGGTTTTGAGCATACAATGCATTTTAGCCTATTGCATTATCCTAAAGAGAAGTAATTATGGAACTCCAATAGCATCCATTTTCTCAAAAGGGTGCAAAGAAGGAAATTTTCACACACATGCGGCACAATGGGAAGCAACTGTTTTAATGAATGGAAGTAAATGTATCAGTTTAATGGTGTAGATAAAGATCAAGAACTTTCACTAACCTCAAGCTGTTCATGCAGTCTTCGCTGCACTTCCATCTGCACACGTAAAGCCTCTGTAACCTGGTAGCCACTGATCAAAGATATGGAAGACAGGTGAAATGTGATGTAGTACGTAAAACTGGTGGAAGAAAGCAATAAGAAATGCAACATACTCATTGATATCTTGCGCAATCATTCCTGATGAAGCACATGTAGAAGAACCAGTGTCCTGACTTTCAGCAACGCAAGATGCTGCAAAACCAACAATTTAATATCAACACTTGGACCACTTAAAGTGCTTTTCTGAGACAAAAGATAACGTTTATTTTTAAGATTACCCAAGTTCATTTCCTTTAAAGTTATCCATTCTGACAATTTTCGTTTGCTGTTAAACAGCATGTTTGCTTAGTGGACACCATTTGACGAAGTCTATCTCAGACCACAAACGCAATAAACAAAGTAGTGGAGGAGCAGTGGACTTCCATAGAATGAAACTTATGATTATCTGACAGAACTTCAGTGTTAGAAATCCTACAAGTTATAGACCTACCCTTTCTCTGGTACCATAATCCTCAAAAAGGGTTTTCAAGAACCCTTTCAAATATTTTCATTCCTCAGACATAAAAAATTGGATAATCCCGTGGATTTGAATTAAAAGTACTCAGAATAGTAGTTTTGGCTTCTGTTCTCCTTGTTCTCTAAGGTATCATTGTTGGAAGAGTTCTTTAGTCACAGTCTCTTTCTGCACTTTCTGACAATTGAAATATGAGTGTCTCCCCCACAAAAAACAAAACAAAAACAAAAACCCACCCAAAAAAATTCCCACAGCAATCAAACAAACTCACAGACATACAAGTCAGAAACTTTTCAAAGAGCATAATACTGTTGAATGAACACATTATCTGAAGGAGAAAGTTAAAAAGCAGCCAAACCCAAAAGAGATTGACAACAGAACTTCATCGTAAAACAACTTAATTCTCTTTTACTTTATATACTTTTCTAGGTTTGACATACTGACCGCTAGCCTCCAATGCCAACATAATAGTTTGTCTGAAATGCACTTTATTGGTAGGTTTTAACAGTATATCTATTATAATAGATGTCATGCTGCAGGACATAGAACTTTAAAAAGATCCAGGTTAAAAAGCGTCAAAGTTTAACCATTACCATCTTTAGAGTTTTCAGTTGTCTCCTTGCAAGCTTGCTTCCCTAGGCGGTATTTCTGCAAAAGGAAACAATAGAAAACAGGATAATAAGTATTCTACGAGAAATTGACAGGGAAAATACTAAAACTTCTCCCATCAAGATCAGGTAGGATTCCCATCTTGTATTGCCTGGAAGAACTGTATATGTATTAGATCAATTTTTGAAATGGGCGTAGCAAGTCTTAGAAGTTTTTCCTTGTTACCCTCTCGTTTCTTTCAATTTTTTTTTGGTGGGATTAGAGAAGCAAGCAAGTGACAGATCCATACCTGAAGATGAGACTTCAAATGATAGAGAGTAAGCCCTTTGACTCCCATTGTTCTCATAATTGTTTTTGGTGTGGCCTCTGGAAAGTAGACCAGATTAGTTTCAAGACTAGCTCATTCATGCAAAAAAATGTTTATTAACCATCAGATGAGGAAGTTAATGCCACCCACAGATGAAGAATGACAAAAGATGTCATCAATAAGGTACTAACTTTTATTGATAAATCCGTGTAAGGCTACATATAAGGCCATAGAAGTGGTGGGGAAAGTAATGGATACCATACTTGAAAGTATTATAGCTACACAAAGTACTTTACAGCTTTTAGACAACTGCTTGGGATTATTCAGCTTATATTTCAAAGTGTGTAAATATTCCAAGAGATACTTTGGGTCTTTCAAAATCCAAATGCATGGCTATAGAATCCCCAAAGAAAGTTCAAATCACCCATAGCATTCTTTTTTTTGACCCTATAATAAATGGTCTATATTGAGACATTCAAGCTATACACCAAGACAAAACCGCTTCTTAGATAAACATCCAGAGCATATCAGCTCCATTTCCATTGCTTCTACTCAGATAAGAATCTTCACATAATATGATTCTGTAAAAAGCATTCTCAAAACATAATATGATTCTGTGAAAAGTATTCTCAAGTTTTCAGGTTAAGCGACAGAAAGCTGTAGGAAGAGCTGTCTAAGTGTGGATTATTATCCAATGATTAGTTTATCCAATTTTTAATTGGCTAAAATGAAAATCAGGTTCGATAGCATTGGCAGTTCTATAAGTTTCTTATGATGGAAGCAAACATCTATAGTTGCAGTTGTGCCAGGGACTCTAACACAGCCATGGTCTCAATTTGTTTATAGACCTTTTGATTGACCATACATTGAACTTACAGCACCAGAATATTCTTCAAGTGCAATGACAAAGTCCAGCAGTCACACTAATTTGTCTTCTAATAGAACCCAAATAGAATTATAGATGCATTACACGAAGACAACATAGTTTGCCCATTTGACTAACTTCTGTTTCTTTTGTGTCCACTCCACAAATTCATAGGAAGCGACCACTCCTAGAAATCATATGAAAAATATTTTTTAGACAATATATTTTAATGGTCTATTTAGGAATAAAAAGAGAATCTGATGGGACATTTTGAATGATTTTTTCCTGCTATTAACAAACGAGAGACCAAAAGAAAAGTTATTTTATGATTCCATAATTATGATCTTGACATGAACCAAAAGAAAATGTCAAAATTAAGAAAAACAAAGAGTATATAAAAGAAATTGATAGGTAATCATGAAGTCCATAGCTATGTCTTGTCCTAATCATACTTGTAAAAAACAAATGCCACTATTCAGAGAAAAAGAGAGGTTTGACCCGAACTTAGTGATTATATGACATCAATCAACATCAACCACTATAGGGAAAATAATGAAGATAATCATATTTATGTGTAATTCACCAAACTTGGACACAAAATTTATGAGTTTCAAGGTAATCAAAAAGATGAAATCTTTATCACCTTAAAGACACCCCACACGACAATTTTCGTTTTACTATTTATTGAATAGTTAATCACAAATTTACAGCGCAACTAAAGGTAGCATTAAGATCATACAGTCATAAAATTATGCCCAGAATAGCAAAACGCACAGCACAAGCACATTATCAGAAATTTATTACATCTGACTAAAGTACAACAACTGATGCACGAATCACCACATATTTCAGAAAGCCCTTCCTACTCATCAAGATAAACTCATTGGAAAAGAGAGTAGTATTTTTGAAACCCAAAAAAGCCATTTCTAAAAAAAAAAAAATGTTCTCAATAAAAGAAAAAACCAATAACAGAATTTTAAGCAAAGAAAAGCGAGGGGATGGTACGGACTATCAGGGCCACCGAGCTGAGTGACGGCGTCGACAAATCTTTCATGGAGCTCAGCCGTCCAGCGGAGCCGGGGCTTGGGGTCAGTGGTGAGCACAAGGCACGCATCCCCAGGCAAGTTGGTCCCATCTAAAGACATGCTGGGCCTTCCATGATGGTGATGATGATGGATATGATAGTCACCACCTCCTGCTCCAGCTCCACCGGCGCCACCTCCGCTAGCTGCCTCCAACGGCAGCGTCTGTACTATCGGCATCCTCGCCGACGAGTACATTTTTTTCCCACCGAAATGAGAAACGAAAGCCACCAGGAAGGACCCTTTTGGCCAAAGTTCAAAACCCAGAAAGGATATTTGAGGCGAGTACGAGAAATGGGAGATTGGAGATAGTGCGTGGTGTGTGTGAGAGAGAAGGAAGGGGAGGAATGGGGAGAAGAAGGAGGAGGAGGAGGAGGAGAGAAGAAGGGAAGAGGGAGGAGGTGAAAGAGGAGAGGAGTCAGGAGTCAGGACAGGACAGCGATGTATTGTTGGGTACTGTTTTTCTTTTGCTTTTGGAGTTTGTTCTTTTTTTTTTTTTTTTTAAACTCAGTTTTTGCTTTTTGGGGGGTTTTACTATAGTAGTGTTTGCTTCTTTGTCTGTACTTGTCTGTGGCTGTTAGGAACTAGGCATGGCAGAACATGTTGGCATTATTGTTAAAAAAAATAATAAAACAATAAAGAATAAGAATTCCAAGAAAAGAGAGGAGTATTTAAAAATAGTTAAAAAAAAAAAAAGGAAGAAGAAGAAGAAGTACAATAGGATTTACCAGAAAAGAAAGAAGTATTCAAAGCATTATGTGACAAATTCAATAAGAAATCAGAGTCAATAGATTGTGTTTTGTGTTGTAAGAACTCTCACATATTTTGTTGTAATATACAAGGCGACAATTTAATTAGAGGTTAATTGGGTAATTACTGTTGAATTAAGTAATCTTCAAAATGAAATAGTAGTTTTTTTTTTTTCATCATACAACCAAAATGCTATGCATTATGTGTGGGAAATAGGGAGAGAGGGGGACAAAAACAATGGAGAACTACAAAGAATGTAGAAGAGAGAGAGAGATTTGATGGTACTAGTTGCATGATTAGGAAATGGGTATTGTTTAGGGAGGAACATAGAACCTCATGCCTACAAGTGAGACCTCATGTGAAGAAGGAACCTATGAGCTAGAGTGCTGGACCTTTTTGGTAAAATGATACAATGATTAGCTCAATTATGCAGTGTTAAACAAGTCTGTATGTACATACACTCCTAGAAGTACTAATTATTTAGTTTTAGGGATAGATATTTTTAAACATAAGTTTCACGGGAGAGCGTGATTTATTATTCGCAAGACTTAGTTTGGAATGCAATTTTTCTTTAAAATTTTTTTTATTGGTGAATACATTTTTTAATTATTTTTTAAACTCATACACATCAATCCCTACTATACATTTTTCTACAGAAAATTAGAATATAAATGGACTTATGACATGACTTAGTATAAAATATGGTGCATTGGAATAGTAATCTTTGGCATTTTCTTCTAATTCTCAAGAAAGAGATTAGTCATACCACTTAACTCTAGAAGACCCCCTCCCCCAGTCCCCACCCTCCCAAAATAGCCAATCTAAATTTGGAAAAAGAAGGAAAGCTAGCATGAATGGTGGCCCATTTCAACAGTTTTGCTTTAACTCCGACTATGAAATAGTCTAAATAATAACATGCCATTTATCAGTTAATGGCCTAAATCTGAACTGCAATTATCCATGAAATATAAACAAATCATTTGCGAACCATGAAATATTACTAGTGTAGATGTTAATCACACTTAAACATGGGTTGCTTACTCAAATTAATGATAAGAATTTGGACCTGTATTTATATTGCTTGGTAACTCAAGAACGGAAAAGAGAAACTGGCGCATTTACAGATTTCGATTGATTATATCACCTTTACCTCCTTTTGTCCATCATAGTTGACAATCTGTCCGTATAGGAAACAACTAGCTTTTTGCAAATTTTAAGGCCCCTAAATGCACTGACTCACTTGAATAAGCGTTATTGTCAAAAACAAGGGTTCAATGTATTTCAGAACTAGTCCAATCTCCTTGGAATGCATCTATGGAATTGAACCATTTTTGGTCTATGTTTCACAAAGGCTTTTAATTTCTTCCTTCTTCTCTTTAGAGAATTTGGAGGATACTAAGCCAACTTCTCCATGTGTAGAAGTAGTCTGATGACTCTGCTGATCCTAAAGGGCGTTAGTGAATACATCCAATGAATCAAGGTCCTTGTTTGAAGAGGAAGGACGAGAAAGAAACAAACAAGAATCAAGATATAAAGGGTGCATGAAGGAACCAAAAGGTCAAATGAAAATGAAAAATTCCTAGCAAGTTGTTTCTTCTTCTTCCTCTTCTTTGGATAAAAACAGTTGATCAGATCACCGAATGGTAACAGCGTTAATGCAATTGTAATTCAAGATAGTGTAAAAAATGACGTACAAAAATATTAAAAATTCGACGATAAAATGCACTATTAACTTGAGTATTGGAGTAACCCTAACATCAATCCTCGTTATTTGTTGTGTTTTTGTGCTTTGCAGATGCAGGTACTTTTATGGCTTGGTTCGATTTCTGATTAATCAGAGCTCAACAATTCTTTTCTAGTCGATCTGTGTAGCTTAGAAGTTGGGTTAGCGTGGTAACCATTATTTTCTAGTTAATTTGTAGCATAGAAAGGATTAGTTATCTAGTATAGGAGGAGCAAGCAAATACAGCAGAAAACTTGCAAGGACATTGCACCTTCCTGAAGTGTCATAGCTCATAACTTGAGAATCAAGATTAATGCATTCTTCCTCAGCTTGTGCAATTTACATATGAACATTTGTCATCTTCTTTTCTTTTTTTTTTTTGACAGTTTTTTGATGATTGATCTCTCTCTCAATTGGTCAACTTACATTTTCCCTACTCAATAGCTTAAACAACCATTTCTTGTTTTGTTAAAATGCACGTCGGATCAAAAGTATTACTTAGCATTTTCACAATCAACAAATTCTTTTGATGGTTATTGCAGAAGCTTTTTTCCACAATAATAATAATAATAAACACCAATATAAGAATCTCTCGGCTGTTTTTCTTGATCCTTCCTATTGATATTAACCTGGAAAAAAGAAAAAGGGGCTTGCCCCTGTTGTAACTCTGATGCTAAAGTTCGTATCTAGATGGAAGAAGAGGAAATGTAAGAATTGAAAAGAGTTATCTAGCTGGAAACAAAATTTTACCTCTTGTCTTGATATTTTATTTATTTGTGTGTTTTTCATGAGTGAGTTAGGCAGGTACCGTAACTACAGTGCTCCATGCGTGGTTACGACCTAAGATCTCATGCTAGTTTCGTCTAGCACTTCATTTTACTTTTTTTACTTTTTAGAATATCTTCCTTATTAACATTTTTAATCCTTGGAAGACACGTGTTAGGTTTTCATCTAACACTTGGTTTCACTTTTTGGGTGTCTTCCTTATCAACATTTTAACACTTGGAAGACACGTGTTAGGTTTTTGTTCAACACTTGGTTTCACTTTTCGGACTATTTTCCTTATCAAACATTTTAACACCTGGAGGACACGTGTTAGGTTTTTCATCTAGCACTTGATTTTACTTTTTGGAGTATCTTCCTTGTCAACATTTTAACACTTGGAGGACACATGCTAGGTTTTCGTCCAACACTTGCTTCACTTTTCGAAATGTCTTCCTTGTCAACATTTTAACACCTGGAGGACAAATGTTACGTTTTTCGTCCACCACTTGGTTTTTCACTTTTTGGGTGTTTTCTTTATCAACATTTTAACACTTGGAAGACAGGTGTCAATTTACTTTTAAAATAACTACCATGTGTATTTTTTTTATTATGTTAATCCCCTTTAATTATTATTACTCATTTTTTACTTTTTATATATTTTTTGGCCCCATGATTGCAGCAAACTCATATAACTTGATTCGAGTGTTTTTTTTTTAATTATGAATTTTAAAGCTTAAAATAAAGCCAAACATCTCTCTAACAAAGGTTTTCGTCCAGCACTTAATTTCACTTTTCAGGGTGTTTTCTTTATCAACATTTTAATACCTGAAAGACAAGTGTCAATTTACTTTTAAAATAACTGTCACCTGTATTTTTTTTTTATTTATGTAAATCCCCTTCGATTGTTATCACTCCTTTTTTTTATATATATTTTTTGGCCCCACGATTGTAGCAAACTCACAAAACTTGATTCGAGTGTTTTTTATAAATTTTAAAGCTTAAAACAAAGCCAAACATCTCTCCAACAATTTAAACTAATCATATACTAGAATATACTCATGTGATTGGAGTTACATTATAGACAATTATTGCGTCTCCAACTTCTCTTTAGTATTTAGAAAATTGACGCACAATTATACTGTCTCTAAAACAACTAAAGCAAGATATTTAGAAGTTAGAACCTTTTTAGTTTTTTATATCATTGTACCTATGTATTCATTGTCTTTAAAATTGGATCTTTTTTTTTTTGGTGTCAAATTAACAATTGGATATTCACGTCATCACATAGCATAAACTACAACCAAATTCATATTTACGTAATAATTCGGTATAGCTCCATATTCTTCTTTGTTAAAATATCAAAAGCCTTGCAGCACTTAATCTTTCTTTTTGATATATTAATGGAATTCAATTTGAAGAAAAAGCAATATCTTAATTTTTTAGATTCTACTAAAGATATAATAAAATCGGCCACATTTAATATCATTTTTATTCTTCTACAAATCCAGAATTTTTTTTCTTTGGAAATTGGCTCTCTCATTTTGATTTTGGATTTACAAATTAGTGATCACTGCTGACAAAAACGACATCGTATAGCGTGTTGTTTACTGTTTACTTAGGAAACCCCTTCTAAAACCCTGCACCCCACATCACGGACTCCCTCCTATATCCCTACTGCTCAAGAAGGTCAATTCATTTTCATTTTCAAGATTTAACAGAAATTTGAAGAACCAAGAAAAGCAGTAGCAGATTGAGCCATGGCTATGAGACGTTCTGTCTTCCCCAGATATCTTTCCTCTCTTTTCCATTCATCAAAAGGTTCCCTTTAGCTTTAAGCCCCATTAATCCTTCTGTTCTGGCCATTTTTTTTTTTTTTTTTGGTCATCATTTCTGTTTATTATCTTTGCTTTTCTGCCAATTTCTCTTTGAATTCACTTGGACGGTTTTCTTGTAACAGTAATTTCATGTGGGACCCCTTTACCTCTCCAGTTTTCTGCTTCATTCTCCACTCATCATTTTGTTGGTGATACCCCAATGCTAGTAATTTCTCAACTTTGAATATACTTTCTTCTTTTTGTTTGCATGTTTTTTGGCATAAAGACTATTAATTTCTTTTTATCCGAAATGGGATATCTAAAGATAGTTGCTTTTTAATTGTGGTTGAATTGGAAGGTTAGAGATTTTATTCATGCTGCATTGTATGATCCAAAACATGGCTATTTCTCGCAAAGATCGAGGTCTGTTGGGGTGCTTGAGAGCAGCATTAACTTCAATAAACTGGAAGGTACAAAAGCCTCTTTCTTGATTAGTTTGTTGATTAGCTTGAGTGATTTTATGAGTTCTGGTGTATGGTATTGTAGTGGGCTTAATGATTAAATCACTCGAGCTTCCCATCATTAGAGGAAAAGAAGTTTCTTTCTTGGTTTGCTCTTAAACATCATCTCTTTCTAAGCTGGTCAGTTTGGAAGTACTTAATGACTGATAAAAAAAAAAAAAATTGTTCCAACTGATCTTTCATTCTTAGACTCTGATAAGAAATTGTCAGTACGTGATGATCCTATCACTCTTTTCAATAAACATCAGAAGAGTTGCAACAGTATCGTCTATTGCTATGAGAGACACGGACTGTGTGATTGCTGGCTGAGCATTGGTTTTGCTTTGTTTCATGACGGAGCGTTTTCATCCTGTCTTCTAAAATTTTAGGTTGTTTAGATTTAAGAAGCCACATAGTTGTTCTGTCTGCATCACAATTTAACGTGCCTTCTATAATTTGTCTTGCGTATAAACAGACTCTCATGAAATTAGGAGCTCTGAAATGTTTCAGGGCAAAAAGCTTATATGCAGCTGTTGGATAAAGTTTACAAGCAGAGTGAGGTATCATGGTTCACACCAGTGGAGCTTTTCAAGGTACATATCTGTCTCAACTTTCCACCAGTCTTTCTGACTACAGAATTGATTCCTGTCTTGAAATGTTTATCTTTGTAGCCTTGGTATGCCCATGGAATTGCTGAAGCTATTCTTCGTACCGCTAACCTTTCAGTTCCTCTAAAAGTAAGTTCCTTAGTGTTTGACTTCTGATTGGTCAATACCATTTCTTGTTTGCAATGATTCACCTTTGGCTGCAGCCACTTAATGGCATCAGCATTTGCTATTGTTCATTTGTTCTTTTGTAAATGTTGCTACTTTGTTTTGGCATGCCTATGTTTATTTAAATTTGGTCTACCAGTTAATTTATTCATGGGATTCAGCTGGACCTACTAGGATTTCTGAGATTTCAAATCTTAGAAAGTCTTTGGCAAAGAATAAAAAGGGTCACAATTATTTGAAAGGCCATATAGTGCCGATGATCTGTATGTCCAGCTACTTTTCAGGGGAGCCATTCCATTCATACATGCTTCAACTTGGTTTTTTCTCATGGATACTAATCGTCATTTGCAATCTAATTTTTTGTCCTTCCAGTGGTGGTCTAGTTTGAACTATTTTGTTTTCTTCATTTGGTATAAAACCACTAACTCGTTGCCAGGCAGCCTGAGATTTTACGGTACCTTTCTAGTTATTTTGTTTGTAGCTTGGAACCCAAGCTATGGAGGGCTGTAGGTCAAGGAAGTATCAGGTGCAGCAATATATTTGCTTGCAAATTTTATCTTGTGCTGATCATTGGGTCACACAATGCTGTATTGCACAATTCAGATGACTTCAAATCGGTATAATATATTTGTAGTTGCACATATATCTTACTAACCTTCATTTTGCAATAACTGTCTTGCTTCCATCTTATTAGTTCCTCATTGTTATGCTTATTGTGTTATTTGAAATGCAAGTGACATCTCCAGTCTACCCAACATATGCTTAAACAATAATTCCGCTATCTTTTCTCCCCCTTACTTTTGAGTTCCTTGCTAAATTTTTAATGTACCTGTAAGGTCTGAATGATTGATAAACAGCTTTGCTTAAGGCTCTGGAATACTTTTATGCATCAATTCATCAACTTGCTCTTTCAGCAGTTAGACAGATATATTTATGTGTCAGTTACAGTTCATTTTAATCCACTTCAAGGATTGGCATTGAGACCTTTTCTCTCTGTCTTTTTTCTGTAGATATATGAAATTGGAGGGGGGTCAGGGACCTGTGCGAAAGGCATTATGGATTATCTCAAGTTGAATGCACCTACAAGAGTCTACAATAGTTTGACATATATGTATGTGATGATGGCAGAGAAAAGTTATTGAAATCATAACTTGTATGCTTACCAAGCTTATTATGTTGGAAGTTCTTTTATTTGAATTGGGATGTGTGCTTGAGAGGCGTATTTGGACCTAGTAGAATCTTTCTTTATTGCTAAATGATTAAAATAATGTATTATTGCTTTATTGTTTTCAGCTCGGTAGAAATTAGTTCTTCACTGGCTATGAAGCAGATGGAAACTGTTGGAGAAGTTCAAAGTCATTTGTCAAGGTTTAGAGTAGAGTGTCGCGATGCTGCTGACCGTAGTGGATGGGGTACCACCTCTGCCTGTTATTTCTTTTCTCTCACTTTATCCATCAATGCATGGAATAAATCTGAGATTATTAATTGGGTTTGTAGTATCCCTCATCTAGCTGTAATTGGTATATAATCAATTGTTGTTTTTTTTTTTTTGGTTGAAACAGGGGACGCAGATCAACAACCTTGTTGGGTTATTATGTTAGAGGTCTCTTCTACCATGACTATCTCAATTCTCTTGATGCCTTTACTTGTTTTACATTGGAAGTAGACTAGCACAATTAGAATTGAATTATGGAAAAAATGCCTTTTAATAAATTCTTTGGCTTTTTTACCCTGATTCAAGCAAATACTAATCTTTATTTCTCTCTCTTCCCTGTCGCTGAAACAAAGCAAAGCAAGGTTAGAGATAAGAGAAACAGAAACTGAAGATAGGTCATGCTGTTTCAGCTATCCTTTTTAATTTGGTTACTTTAAGTCTGAAATATGCTTGACCAGGAAGATTCTTACCCTGAAATACTTTTACCATCAAAGTGCATGATATTACTGAAATATTTTGATGATTTTCCAGGTTCTTGATAATCTACCACATGATATTATCTATTCTAGAGATCAGATTTCACCATGGATGGAAGTATGGGTTGAAAAGCAGACAGAAAGGTGTGAAATATACTTTAAGTATTTGGATGCGTAATTGTACACTGCCTTGTGTTGTTTTTGCTAAGCAAATATGTCAAGTTGGGACCACATTTTTGTTTTTTCATTTTATACGAGGAACATTTGGCCCCTGGAGGCTGCAAGTGGATAATTTATCACTAGAAAGTGCTATAAATATTGGCAGTCGATAAAAACTTAAAAGTGATAATATGGGTTTTCTTTAGGTGCTTATGCTTATTTTGGAAATACCCATGGCTTATCCCTCAAAGTTTTCTTTGAATTTATTAAAGTCCAGTTTGTTTACATGTAAACATAGAGGCATACATATCAACATAATATGATGTGGTGTTTATCTTTTGTGATAGCTGACTTGATTAAAAGCATTAAAGCTCTTTTGTTTGGAAGAAATGGTTCTTTTCCTGCTTCTTGAACACATTAGAATTATGGTAATCAACTATAAATTCTTACATGTTAATTTTCTTTCTGAAAACAGTGACCTCTCTCTCTTTCCCCATAGCTTAGTCCTTTTACTTTTCTTCACATTTGTAATTTGAGTAGGTATCCCATGCATGCTTTCTGCTTCTTCCTTCTTTGAAAACCAATGAATGGCTTGCTGGATCTTGATTTGTTCACTAATTATCACTTTCGGATAATGAGATTTTAAAAGTATTTGTATGTGTGTTAGATATGCCCTGCTATAATGAAATATGCTCATATTGCCTAGCACCTAAGTCTAGGAGGCCTTTGCTGTTTATATATTCATGTCATGCCTTGACAACTGTTCTCAGCTGCGCAGGACGTGATTTTCTTGTTTTTCTATATCACCAGGTCAGAACTCTGTGAGTTATATAAGCCCGTAGAAGATCGACTAATTTCTAGCTGCATGGAGATCTTGGATTTAGAGAAAGAAACTGATGGAAGAATGTCAACTTCATTGGCTAGAAATGTCTGGTCTAAAGTTTTCCCCAAGCCTCGGCGATGCTGGCTACCTACTGGTTGCTTGGTTATTAGGCCAAACTAATTGACAAAGTTTTTTTTTGTCCTTTTATCTTTCTTCTGTACAATTTGCTTATGTTACCATTTTTCTATAATATTCAGAGACTTTTGGAGGTTTTACATGGAGCTTTGCCAAAGATGTCTTTAATTGCTTCAGATTTCAGTTATTTACCTGATGTTACAATTCTCGGTGAGAGAGCTCCATTGGTTTCCAGTAAGGTAATTTATTATGTGTCTTCCAGTCACTACTCTGTTTTAGTCCCTTTTCTCATTAGTCACTTGATGCGTTTAATGATCTTCCATGATAGAATGCACATTTGAAGTCACATGTTGTGATTAAGCCATTTCAAGTGCAATGCTGTTAAAGGAAACAACTAATCTGCAATAATTTGGGAATAGACTGATGCTAATATCCTGCCAAGTACAATTATTGATGCATCAAGTCTTGTTTGGCTGTAGAATTTGATGCTTTTCTTTTCTCGAGAACTTTTTATCGTTTGGTATTAATTTTTTTCTCTCACTAATTATATCTTTAGATTCTGATCTCAAAAGAATTTGGCAAAGAAGAACTTGCTTAGGGATTTGTTTTTAGACATTATGCAAAAAATGATCTGTTCTCATGTAAAACAAAGATGTAAAGAATCAATTCAGAATTGTACTTTTCTAGTTCATTTGACCTTAGGCCCTTTTTTGCAGAGAGACAGTAAGAGTTTTGATCATGAAAGTTATCTGGACGCAAAGGTAATAACCTTTTTTCCTTTTCTTTTTTTTTTTTTGCTCTCTTTTCTTCATTATCATTAATTTTGAATCTTAGCATTGGCTAACTCCAGTTTTGTTGTTATTGCAAAATGTATTACGGTATGCACTTTTGAAAAAGTTATTTGGCAGTAAGCATGAAACTTCTGGTGCATATATAAAAGAAATGATGAAAAAATGGAAGATGGTCACGTAATGAACTCATTAAATCAGTTTAAAGGAATTATTGTAAAACAGTGATAAATAAAAGACCTGGTACTTGATTTATGAACCTTCTCCGGGTAGATTTGTTGTTACCTAGTTGATACATATGATGACACTAAAATGCACGGAAGGCTGAGGAGTGAAATTCATCATACAAAAAATCCTTCCTCTAAGTTGCTCTAATTAAATATAATTTTGATTTTTCTTCAAATGTTTGTTTAGGCTGTGTGCTTAACTGTTTTACCTCTAATGTTTGAGGCACCAAGCTTGTAACTGAGGTCTTCAAAAAATAACTTTCCTGTTGTTTTCTTCATCTAGGTAATTTTAAATGTTTCAGCTCTTAGAGAATTACTCCTCATACCTTTGTCTCTGTGTTGTTGTTAAAAGAGGTTGGCCAAAGCAAAACTTCTAGGCACCAAAATTCTGGTTTCTACAGTTTCCTAACTTTTTCACGTGTATAATTATAAACTTCGGGTAGAGTTTTTCTGGACTATTCAGTGATAAGACCTTGAATCATTTCAATTCACATTCTGGAATTCAGCTGCTTCATTAGTAAGTATTGGACAAACTGTGTAGTCTTCTAAACGTGTAAAACAGGATATTCATTTATAAATAAATTCTGTAAAATAAAGAGATTTAATTGGCAAATGGGATGTGCATTTACAGTGTCTTGCGGATTGGATGATGTCCAACTATTGCTAGTCTTCCTTTCTGAATTACGTTTAGGTCTATCATAATACTAATGTGGTCTAATATTATTATTTTTGACCTTGCAGTTTAAGTTTATTGACTGTTGTTTATCTGCAGGGTGATGCGGATATATTTTTCCCAACAGACTTTTGGCTTTTGGAATGCATGGACCATCATTGCTCTGGATGGCTTAAGCCAGGCCAAGATAAATCATCGAAGAAAGGAAAGAAAAGACGAACGCTTACGGTGATACCTGCTTTTTCTGATTCTGCACTTCTTTAGCTGCATTTGGTGTGACATATGATTATTAAGCCTGAAGATCTTATTGATGAGTTGCAATAGAACTTAAAGATGTTTTGTTTTGGTATTTTATCTTAGCTGCACTGAATGCAGAATGAGTAGCTTGGTCCTTTTCGGAGTAGTTCTATATTGGTAACAGTCAAGTGTTAAAAGTTAGCTTGGAAAGTTCAAGTAGGTGATATTCATTAAGGGGGAAAGGGTTGGTGGAAGATGGACTGATGATACCTCGTCTGAGGTTCCGGAGTCAGATATAATAAAGGCACGAGTGATTTGAGTTTGTGGTACAATGGTGTGAGGCGGATATCTCGCATATAACTGAAAAACTCCAGGGAGTTTTCTTTACACAGGGTAATGTAAAAGTTGAGGTCACATAGTAGGAATGCTAACTTAGTTAAAATTGACACTCATATTGGTGTCAGGACTAGATTTATGATGACAGCGTCCATGCCTTGTGGTCTGTTGGATCCTAATTGATGCATTTTTTTTTTTTTTTTTGGGAGCTGGATTTTGTTACAATCCATCACAACTACATAATTAACACGTGCAATCTGCAGGAAGCATATTACCTATGAATTAACCAGTTCTATAAATTTGTAAAGAGTTGTCAAACATGGAACCAGGTTAGCACCCTAATAAGACACTAGATCAAAGTAGTACTAAGCAACTAGTTTAGTTGGTCAAAGGATAATACATTTGGAAGCCTCCCTAGATGATTACTTCTGAATTCCTGCTGCACCTGAGGATGCTTTTTTCCCCAATGTAGATCAAGCTTGCTAGTTCTATGGGATTTTGTTGTTTGGTCTCCTCTCTCTGTTTTATGGGTAAATATGTTATCAGAAAAGGGCCGGAGTTCACTTTTCCTTTTTGTTGGTGCAGTATGATATTAAGTAGCATATAAAATTTGCCCTGTATAGGGTAGAAAAGAAAATACTCAGAATTATTATTTACATGTAACATTGGCTGACCTTCACTAGATTCACGAGTCACAACTATCTTGAAGGAACATAAAATACACCGTGATTTGATGTAATTGCATGCTTTGGAAATAATTTTGGATATACACAGATTGGATTAAAATTGATTGTGTCGTTGATTGGAAAAGCTGATAATGCATCTCTTTTGCTCATCTGTTTCACTCTTGATGTAGCTTGATACTTCATCTTTCATGGAAGAATTCGGTCTTCCCTCAAAGACGAGAACAAAAGATGGATACAATCCTCTGTTGGATGACTTTAAGAATACCAAAATATATCTGAGTGTTCCAACTCATAATACAAAGTAGACATCTGACATTGGATAAAAGTCCATCTCTCGAGGAGGCATTCTTTCGTGGGTTCAAGGAAGTATACTGATTATGCTGCTTCCAATCCTTAGGTCCAATCAGCTTCTGAGTCTCCAAGGCTTGAGGAAGCAAATTGTTACATGGTTAACCATGTTTCTTAGTTGCTGATCCAGTTGATAAGTTACTGGCTGTACCACATTAAACGCTTCTTATTAGGGAAATGATGAAGGCAGCTTTGTACATTTAGGAGGAACTTCAAAATTTTGATTATGCATTCATTTAGTAATGTGTACTTAAATCAGCAATATCACTTTTAAATGGATGTTTTGTACAAACTCTTTGCCTTCATGTGCTTTCAAAAGCTATAAAACATGAAAAATAGGCAATGAAATGGTACTGGTACAATGAGTACCTGCAGAAGTTGGTTTGAGAACTATAATTCTTGATTTAAAGCTCGATATTTCATCGTTTACTTGCACAAGTAAGTTTAGATTACTAATTCTCGTAATTGTCAAAATAAAAGTAAACTTGCCTTTCGACATCAGCCTTTGTGAAGATTTAGAGAGAAAAAAAAAATATTCCCATACTTTATGCATCCTACCAATTGATCAGCCAATAGGATTGTCAATAGGATCGAACCAATCTGAATCTAGGATTGTAAATAGGGGTCAATAGGGTCAGACCAATTTGAACTTAGCTCAAAAATAGCTTGTTGAATCTAAATTTTAATTGGAGTTGATCAGTTAAGAGATTTAAAGATAGGATTGTCAATAGGGTTGGACCAATCTGAACTTTGTTCAAAAACAGTTCATTAAACCTAAGTTTTAATTGGAGCGGGTAGAGGTTGGGCGTGATTTTACTACATGTGAGTTAAGTTTGGGTTATGCTAGCCAATTAAGGCCCAACCCATATATGAGTGTGTGTGTGTATATAAATATAAATTCATAGTAATTCATAATAATAAAATATATATTTCATATAATTATGTATTCAATTATGAACTTGGGTCGAGTTCAGTTTGAGACTAAAACTCGTACAATTGAATCTTTTAATTTGAATTCGAAATCCAAAAACTCTTATAATTTGTGAGCTAGCGTTGAGCTTGCCAAAATCCGACTCAGAAATCCCAATTGACACTCTTATTTAAGTGTAGATTTGAACTTGGAGAGTTAAAAATTTCATCAACGAAGAATAAATTAGACAGCCGGCAAGAGTACAAGACTCAAAGTACTAATTACCAGTGTTGTGAAAAATCATACACAGATAATACACTTAAAGAAACATGGAAATGTCAAAAGAAACATAAAATGGTGCACATTATGTAGACAAGTGGGTTAATTCACCATGTTGAAGGGTTGCTGGCTAATCCAACCATCATTATCAATAAATGTCAAGTCGGTTAACTTCTTCACCGTTTCATCACTCAATTTGTGTTCCCAGCCCACACGTCCAGAAGTGTTTGCTCCAATTCCATGGCAGTCGTGCTCAGCAAAGGTCAGTTGATACCTGCAGCTTGATCACATTATAATTATTCACCAAAGAAGATGGAAACTGCAAATTCTTGTGATGCTTGAAAACTTAAGCAACTCGTACATAAAAATGTCATAAATTTGATGTACAAGCAACTCATCTGCCATCATTTTTCTTTTCTTGACAACAAGAGACATCATTTTCTCTTTGTGACAAGATTTAATGAGCATTTCTAGCAGCTCCATTTGTGTGTGTGTATGTGTGTGTGTGTGTGTTTAAATACAGATTTTAGAACAATAAAGAAAAAAGGGCTCAAATGATGTGATGGGGAGAGAGATATATTGATTACTCATGGCCAGCAAACTCCCAGGCATTCCATCCTTGAGGAACAACGATGTTAGACATGGAAGTGTTGTAAAAGATGACCCTGGCATAGTCTCTCCAGGGTCTTCCCAAGTATGTCGTTCCATCTCCAATCACATTGCAGTCTTTGAATATGAAGCCACCTGGATCACTAGGACTACTTCTTGCCTGTGCTGTGATGAAGCCAGTCAATCCGCGCAAGGCTCCAGCAACCACTGATACTGTACATCTCTACGGTGCAAAAAAAATAACGACAACATTCATTACTTTATTCGATATTTAAATTAACTTTAACATACTATAGTTGTAAGTTATTTTCTTTCCTACACCGTCAGTGTGTGTGTGTGTGTGTATATATATATATATAACCCTTATTAAAAATTTAGATTATGTTTATGCCAATGTGGCATGTATAGATACTAATTTTAAAAGATCTACTGAGTGTAGACAAGCCCAATTCTATTATTTATTTTTTTTATGCATAAACAATATAGAAAATCAGCAAATTTTAGTGATATCTAGGGCAAAAGAAAGATAAAGCCCTTGTTTTTTTTTTTTTAAGTAGGGTATGGTTTCTCCAGGGTAAATGATCCATCTAGGTTTTGTAATCTAGTGGTCCAAAATGAAATATACCCTAAGAAAGATGAGTAATTAGTGAAATATACCCTAAGATAGATGAGTAATTAGTGATGGAACGGGATCAAAGTAAATGGTATGAACGAAAATATCTCAACATACCATAAATTTCTTGACAAAATGTAGCATGGTAAAAGATAAGACACAGAAAGAGAAATTTACAGCCAAGCTGCCATGATTTTTGCTCGTTAATGAAAGCAGGAAATAAATGAAAAAGGAAGTTGTATCAGATCGGACCATTATCCCATTAAAGAAAATATGTATTTTAAAGGAAAATCGATGATGCCGAATCATGTTGCACAGTTTACCATAGAAGTTTTGTGTAAATTATATGGATTTCCCTTGAGTTTAGGAGAATATATTGACACAATTAAAATTTTAATTCTACATCAAATTCTGAATTCAATTTTCAAAATTTTTATTGCAGTCAACTACCCTGCTCTTGGTTAAAATTGACTTGCAAGATCAATGAACTTTTAGTTAAGTGTATGGGAGTTGTCTCTAAGGCTGTGAGGTTTTGAGTTTAGAAATATCATCAGCCTTTAATTTAGGATTATTATGGATAAGTTTTCTCAGGCTTTTTCCAAATCACACTAACCTCAATGAAGTTGCATTTTAGTTCCAACTTATCCTTGTAAAGATCACGCAAAGGAAAAGCCTTTTAAGTTGAAAACCAAGGGCAGTGCTTCAAAGGTAACTAATGCTGATTTTGAACAGAAAATTTAAAATAATTTTGGAAAGGTTATTATTATTATTATTATTATTTTTTGGTTTGTTTGGCTAACAGCAAAACCCCTTAGAGAACAGGAAAAGAAGAGAGAAAAAAGAAGAAGAAAAGAAAGCAAGAGTAAAATGTAATTGTACCTCATAAATAGATTGGCCATCACCAAAGATAAAATCAATTGCTCCTTGTATGGTACATAGCTTGAAGTAGTGTCTGCCTTGAACATCCCAAAGAGTGTCTTGAAATCCCAAGAATGCACATCTATAGAATGCAGATTTGTCCCCAGAAATCATTGCAGCCAATGCAGGTCTTATTTGATTCCCGTTACTCCCCGGTGGATAGTTGTAAGAATTCTGTTTGTAAATTAGGAGAGAATAATATACAATTAATCAAATTGTGTATCACAAGTCATGTAGCTAGGGAACTTGCTACTTTTAACTCTACTACCCTAAACTCAAATTTTGGGGATCAATTTTATGCTTTAATTATTAGATCGTGTCTATACAAGAATTTGTAATACGAACCCCTTACCACTTTCTTGAACCATTTACCTGAACACTAGATATGATATAAGGTCGAACTTACAGTGAAAGAAATACTTTTGATGACAATATTATCAGCTTGGGAGATCAAAGTAGCACGTGTGGTAATTGGACTGGAGCCACTCCAAACAACACGAGTTTTCCATTTCCCATCTCCTTGAATATAGATGAAAGGTTTGTCAGAGGGAATGTGGATTTGTTCTCTGCATGGAAGCAAAAGAAAAATCGTAGATATTTCTTGAACTCCAATCCTCATTATTCTAAACCCCCAAGAAGGATTTAAAAAAAAAAAAAAAATCCCAGAAAGAATTACAAAAACATACCTATATATGCCAGCTTTGACGTATATCCGAACCCAATGTTGATTGTTTGAAGGGACATAATCAATCGCAGACTGAATTCTTGAGAAATGTCCATAGCCTGCTGGATCAACATACAATGTTGTGTAGCTCTCAGGCATCTTATGGAGCCTTCGAAGTGGTTCAGCATCTCCACATGCAGCCAGAACCAGGAAGATTGCAAGTAAGGAAGCCAAGGATGGTTGATGAAACAGCATCTTGTTTGAACTGGAGAAAATTCCAGGCCAAAATTGAAGGAAAGAGTAACAGAAGATTGATAAAATTTCAGGAATGAACAGACATATGAAAAAAAGATAAGCTTAGCTTTCACACCATGTAGGGCGTATGATAATATGTGTATTAATTTTTGAAGCGGAGTTTAGGAAGTCAATGATCTATAAATGGAAGTACATAATGAGAAAACCATTTAACCAAATCTGCAAAATCCTTGATGATTTAGAATCTGCTGCTTTTGCTTTTCTTCCTACATTTTTTTCCTTTTTTACTTTTGAGGGTGAGAGCTGTGAAGACATGCCTAGTTGCCTTTGCGAAATTTTAGTATGGTGTTTGGCAAACTGCATGTGGCATTATTCTTACCCAAAATGAAAAAAAGCATTACAATTAGTTTGAGAATGTGGTGCACAATTGGAGAAATGTTCAGTCAGGAAATTTTGATATATGTGTTTTTTTTTTTTTTTGTTCGTGGGAATTGGAAGCAATATATAATTATGAAATTGTAAGGTAATTCATGACGGAATTCAGATTGTTTGAGGGGAACAGCAGGAATTCAAGAGGAGTATGGAATTACTAGTGTCATTAATAATACTTAACCAATAAATTCGACATATTATACAGTAATCAATTAACCAAAGAAAAATAAAAAATTGGTACATCACTAACACGTCACCTTAACAGCCTTCACTGATGCAGAAAGACTTTTGAGTTATGTCAAATCCTCTTTTCATGGACTTTTATTGCTGAGTATATGAGCAAATGGAGTCAATCCATGAGCATAATTAACGACCATTTTTGTTTCCCTCTTCTCTCTTCTTTTTGCTCCTTTCCTTTTTTTTTTTTTTCCCTATCCTGGTGGGAGAAAGCAAATATTGCTAGATAGAAACCAGAAAGGAGGTAATAAATAGGTGAGATAGATTTTGCATCTACAGCATGAATAAATACTAATCTGGTATTTCAGCTGGGGATATTGTGAATAATTTTACTCTAGCAACAGGATAGAACAGTTTGTTACTCAGCCAAAAATATTTCGTATGTCCTCTCTTCAATGACAAGAATGAAATGCATTATCTCCAAATCCCATCTTAATTGGTCAGGCATTAACAAGCTGACCGGGAGATTCTTGATTCGATCCTCAAATTTCTCTCTTTCTTCCTTTTTTTTATAAAACTTAAGAGTCTCCAATTTAAGCAAATTCGAGGCACTAGTGTTCTAAGTAATAACAAGAGTCAATCATCTACTTGATTCAAAAACTAAGGTGTACTTGCACGTGCTTAGAACATGAAATTATAAGATCTGATGTCACGAGATCTCTAATTGTTGAGGTTATTTAATATATTTACAGGTATTTTATTTCATATCATATAAAAATAAAAGAGTAAATGGCGAAAAAGGTCACTCAACTTTTTAAAGTTGCATCGGTTGGTCACCAAACTTTTTTTTTGGCCAAAAAGATTACTCAACTATTTAAAACGCGCCATCCGAGTCATTCCGGCAAGTTTCTTGTCTAATACAGCCGGAAACAGAATAAAATAATTGGAGAGCCTAATTAAACAGGGGTAAAAAAGTCCAGAACTTAGATCTGCCTCGCAAACCGTGTCCCTTTTTGTATATAAAGGCACCATAAAGTGTATTCCACACTATAAGTCTAGATCTGCTGCCCATCTCCTCCAAAAAGCCATGAGAAGAACCTTTAAACCAATTCCATTTTGCAATTGTGGCACAAGAACCATATTGAAGACCTCATGGACCGAGAGAAACCCGGCACGAAGATATGTTGAATGTGCTCAAGGTCAAGTAAGTATTAGAAAGTCTATTGCTTGGCTTGTCTTTGCTGAAAGTATAAGATTTTTTTTGAAAAATCCCAAACAGAAAAATTTAAAAAGAACTATAATTGCAGGTTGAAGGCTGTGGACATTCAGATTGGTATGATGAAGAGATGTGTGAAAAATCTAAACAGGTAATACTGGGCCTGTTAAGGAGCAAAAATCAATTGGAAGTTGAGAATGAATCTTTGGTAAAGGAGGCTAGAAGGTGGCAAAACAGAACGATAAAACTGGAAATTGAAGTAAAGAAGTTGCAGGACCAACTACGCAGAAGGCAGACAAGGAAAAAAGTATCAAGTTTTGCTATTGTGATTTGGGTTTTCTTGACTTTGTATTTGTGGAATAAAGGGGCATCAGAGTGTAGTGTCTCTGGACGGAAGCTGCAAATTGCTGGAGTGTAATATCCCTTTGTGGCAGGAAATATGTTGTTTAGTTTAGTTGACTTTTGTAGCTGCAAAAACTTTGCAGGAGTGTACTAATACCATTTTGTTGGACGGCAACTGTTAATTGTGAAACCAGTGCACATAATTCCTCATGAATTTTACTGGAGTGTATATCATTGGCTGCATTTTGTTTTTTCTAGTGCTATGTACGATGGCATGAACCTGATATGTCCACATTTAAAGTAAATGGAATGGAATAATGACAAATAGGTATAATAATATATAGAGCAAGATCCTTGTCAAAATGGACATCATTTTTCTAAAGTTACAATATCACCATCCCTGCATCTAGATCAAAAAGCTATCAATTTTTTTCAACAAGTCTATTCCTATTGCTGGTATCAACAGAAAGGAAAACAAAAAGTGCTATTTCCATTAGCATCAGGAAACATTCCCATTGCCTCTTCAACCACAAATCAGGTCACTATTTACATCAAAAGATTAAAGATAAACGAAACAATTTAGGCAAAAAATCTTCATGATGAACCTCTTCTACCCCTTGAAATTTCAGGCCACCTCCCAACCTTAAATGGTGGTTCTTTCCCTAAATATGCATAATTGGCATTAATAGCTCCTTTTTCTACATCAGTCAACTTCCTTTTCCTTTGGCCTTTTTTCTGGCTTGTTTTGGCAGTAGATGAACTTGGCTGACCTTGTCCACTTGTAGTTGAATTTGCAGCAGTAGGCCTACTTCGTCTTACCTGTACAAAATTGAATATTACTCAGCAGTAGAAACATATACAGAACTATCATGACACAAAAAGTTAAGGTTCTAACTGGTATTGAAGTTTTCCTAAGCTGCCTCTTTTGTGGGACTGTTCCCTCTGTTTGGGAACCTCTTGCTGTGTTGGATTGATTTTCTGCATCAACATTGGCAGTCCTATGGTCTGGAAGTGGATTTTGCTCGGTATCCAAATCTTTTGTGGGACCTGTTGTTAGGTCTGTCCTTGTATCAGTTTGAGCAGCCATGGAATGACAATTATGTCCATTATTAGCTGCTCCAAAATCAGCATGCTCATGGCCCGCAAATGTACTATTACTTTGAGAAGCACCAGTCATTCTTTGTTCTTCTATGACATCACTTGGGCCTTCTTTGCAAGTGGCTCTGTTATGGTCTGATTTCCCACACTTTTTGCAATGTATTATCACATGCTTTTTTAACTTCTGAATAGTGTTCTTGACAGCTCTACCACTACCTTTACTCTCAGTCACATCCTTAATTCTGACTTTTCTTGGTCTACCTCTTTGGACGCATGGGATGGGGGGGTCCAATTCTGGATTGCTAGATTGGGGCCACAATGTCTTCCCACTAACTGGATATAGTACATTTTCATATATTTGGATAAATAAATCTCTCTTGTAACATGCATCAGTGTAATTGGCAGGGTCCTCATTATTTCTGTGTATTGCTGCAATTGCATGGCAATAAGGTAACCCACTAATTTGCCATAATCTACATGTGCATGTTTTCATTGTTGGGTAGACAGCATATTGTTCCCCTCTAGGGCCCCTAACCTGATAGCCTCCATCACCATTAGCTACTGATTTCCATTTTCTAGAGTGTTTTACCCTATCATCAATAAGTTCCATTATTGTTGGACCAATAGGCCCAGTACACTTCCCCATCCAAACTGCTCTTTCCCCTATCTTACCCATCAAGTACTCCCTAATCCACTCCATCATACTAATGATTGGTAAGTCCCTTGCCTCTAGTATTTTTGCATTAGAAGTTTCACATAAATTGTTAACAAGCATATCCGACTTAACATGTTCAGGAAAGAATGCCTTACACCAATGGTGAGGTGGTGGGGCCCTCCTCACCCACTCATGTGCAAGTGCATCATATTGTCTCAGGTCCTCAAGTTCAGCTTCATACAGCTCCTCTGTGGTTGCTGTAGCAATGCTCCAAAATATGCCTTTTAATGCACTCCCAAGATGCTTTTTCTTGAAATTCCTATATAAATGTTGTATACAAAATCTATGCTGGCAGTATGGAAGAAGCTCCAATAGTGCACTGTCAAGTCCCTAAATGAAGTGTGAAGTGTTTGTAAATTACTTGACTAGCATATAAAGTAAAGTTTAAAATAAACAAAAAAGTACAGCATAGAGAAGATATTTGACCTTTTGCTGGTCTGAAATAAATGTATAATGGCTGCTGGCCTGGGCAATTCCTAAATCTTGAACTAACAAATTCAGAAACCAGAATCATTGCTCCCTTGCCTCCTTTTCAACCACAGCCCAAGCAATAGGCCACCACCCATTATTGGGATCTGTCCCAATAGCAGTTAGAAGTTGACCAGGATGTTTACCTTTTGTATGACACCCATCCAATCCTATTATGGGTCTACATCCATCATTGAAACCCTTTTTCAAAGGTCCTAGGCAACAGTAGAATCTCTTGAAGATTGGTCTGCTATCAGGATTGGTTCTTGGACTGAACTGAATATCAACAGTTGTATTGGGGTGTGTTCTTTCAAGCTCTGCAGCATATCTCCACACAGCAGCATATTGTTCATGAGCATGGCCTTTGATATTTTTCCTTGCCATAGTTCGAACCTTGTATGCCATGCTTCTACTAATTTCACATTTGTACTGCTCATCTATGGTTTGCCTAATCTGCTGAATAGGCATGTCCATATTTGTTCTAATTGTATCCTCATATCTCTCGGCTAGCCATGATATAGTCATATTCTTGTTCTTCCAAGCATGTCGGCAATTTGTATGCACATCATTCAAAGTCTTGACAACAAAATCAATATCATTCATGGCAGGAATTTTTGCTGCATACACATACCACTTACAAGGAGCTTCACATTTTTCCCTCAACCTCCTAGAGTCATTGGTATACATGTACACTGGTCTCCCAGTAAGAATTGAATAATTTCTAACTGCATTTCTAAATAAAGACTTGGTTCCAAACTTGACTCCAACTTCAAATTGTGGATTTATTAGAAACTGGTCAATGTTGAAGTCTTTGTACCTTGCTGTTTCGCCAATGGTCTCCTCATCTGATGAGTTCGGATTGCTATTAAGTTCTGTGTATGCATCATCCTCCAAGAGTGGATTCTCCTCTTGTGTTGATGTATACGCTTGCTCTCTTCTTGGAGAAGACGTACCACCACTTCTTCGTGAATTTCTAGCAGGTTGTTGTCTTGTGTGAGAAGCTGTACCACCACTCCTTTGTGAGTTTCCTAGCCTTTCACTCCTCCTCACTTGCACATTCTCATTCATGGATGCTGGCTGGGGCTGAGTTGTTGCCTGCTCACTTATTCCTTCGCCATGAACAATCTCACTCTCCATATTTCTATCAATTGGAGACTCCTGACCAACATGGCCCTTAATGGTAACATCACCTTCTTCTGTATCTGGCTGTTGCATGTCTATGTTATCATCTCTACAGTACTCATTATACTCAGTGAATTCCCCTTCCTCAGATGTTGAAGACGTACCATCACTTTCATGTGCTACCGAACCTTCTGGAGAGTGCACTTCGCCTCCATCTATAGTGGCATCTTCAGCGGTTGGGCCATGCATTGTATCCACATTTGCTTGGCCTGGTTCTTCATGTTGCACTATCCATTCTAAGGCACAAATCACTTTAGAGCCAACACCACTCCTTGTATTAGGTTTTCTACCACTTGCCTCTTTGAAACCACTCTTTTTTACTGGTTCTTTTCTACCAAAGTCAACCTCATCAGCCTCCAATTCCTCTATAACTACTGAGGACTTTCTTTCAACTAAGTCATCATGCAAGACAATAGGGGCAATATTGAGCATTTCCTTTCCTTGGACATGGTGACAATATACCTCCATCAACCTAAACTTTCCAATCCATTTACAAAATTCTATAATATGCTGATCAGTTTGCAGCTCTCATAGGCCATGGTTTATATCACCAATAGGATCAATGTAATAGTACAAAATAATGCTATCCGTGTGCCCACACTCCTTCACCATTTTGTTGATTTCATGGACTGACATTCTTTCCGCATCACAAGCATCAAAATAATCAGTCTCACCATTCACGTAGCTTTTGTATTTATCCCCTTCAATTCTACCACCATGATGCATTTTAATTGAAAATAGAGAAGATTCATCGGCTGCAATAAGAACCCATTCCAAAATAGTTTAAAAATTGGTTTTGTAGACATGTAAAAGATGAATTAAACACAATAACAATTAGTCAAAATGGACGTCAAGATTCCTTTGACTGCAATAAAAAAAGAGCAATCTAAGCTACGGGTTGCCTTCTTTACTATATTTAATCACTTTTAATATAACTAACCAACATGTAGGGATTTAATTCTATCTTTAATCACCCAAACATGAACAACAGTGTACGATTCTTTGTTACCCACTGGTATGACAAATAAAGTCCCACTTTTGTCCTTTCCCTTTCACTTTCATCTATTTCCCCTTATTTAAAATCCGACTGTCACTTTCAGTAAACAATTATTTACCGTAAATGCAGACAATGTCATATAATCATACAACAAAACACATATTATCGACCAAAAATTGCCTTTTTTTTATAAACTTCTTACCATAAACTGCATATGGATCAACATAATCCCCTCGCGGTCGCTTCACCCAATCCATTGCATACGTCTCAATCAATAATTCTTGACTGCTGAATAAAGTCGTCGGGCTCTGACGGTTTTAGATTTTTGGTTTCTTCATCGATCGCAAGAAGTATTTGAAGTTTGAAGTGAGGGTTTTGATTAAAATGTTCTCAAAAACCTGCACTTTTTTTGTTCTATAAAGTAAAGTTGATGGAAAGGTGTTTGATTTGCCGCTACACTTATTCCAACACACCTGGACTTTTTTACCCCTGTTTAATTAGGCTCTCCAATTATTTTATTCTGTTTCTGGCCGTATTAGACAACAAACTCGCCGGAATGACTCGAATGGCGCGTTTTAAATAGTTGAGTGATCTTTTTGGCCAAAAAAAAAGTTTAGTGACCAACCGGTGCAACTTTAAAAAGTTAAGTAACCTTTTTCGCCATTTACTCAAAATAAAAAGTATATTAGATTTAAGGGCGCCCCTTCCTATTGTAAAATATAATGAAGTGAAATATGGCAGCTATGCAGCTAGACATCCTGGTACATGCAAGCATGTACTATATTTACTGGATTTTCGGTTCTTTTTCGTCATACAGAAATCATACTTAAAAGACCTAATAGTGATCGGACTTGAAAAAAAAAAGAAAGTGTCTCCTGCCCGCTGGATTTTAACTCTCTTTGAAGTGTCTTCGAGAGAGAACTGGAGGTGGAGGCAACACAAGAAAAATTGAGAGGCAACACAATTCGAGGTTTGCACATTTGAAATTGTCAAGGACATTGGGGGCTGGTCTTTGTTTTTTAGCTTTTCCAGAAAAGATGACTGCATAAAATTATCTAAGCTTAACTCGGTATATTCTTGTTTAAATGTTCAGAGAAAGAGAAAATAAACTTCGTCTTTAACATACTTGATAACTTCATCGTAAGAAAATTTCCAGAATGCATCCGTGCTGAAAATTTTGAACTGGAATCCAGATCAAGTAATTCTAAGGTCCAAAAGGATATTTGCGAAGACACACAAGCTTCTCTCATTTCACAACGTGATAGTCTACACAATTGGGCAAAATCAACTTGCAAAAATAAATAGAAAATTTATAGCAAAATCTCCAAAGAAACACCAAATATAAAACACCCAGTGTCGGGATAGTATTTAACAGCAACATATCGAAATAAATCATCGTTTTCCAACAAAATTGTCACTCCTGGTAAATTATCTCTAGTACTTGATAGAAGCAATAACTTCAAGTTGGGGGCCAAGCTTTTCCTCAGCAGCCTTTTCAGCTTTAATCCTCAGTTGTGTTAACTGTTTCTTCCTCTGATATGCTACCTGAGCTCGCTCTTTCCTCTTCTTCTCGAGCTCCTGCAGGAGAAGAGACAAGATGATTTTTCATGAGTTCTGTAGCAATCAAACAAAAGGAAAAGGCTAACAGACCCAAAAACCTAGCCAGTATTGATTGTAAGAGCCACTTGTTTTACCAAAAAGAGAATACACTGACCATTGTTTAACATATATCAATAAACACACAGCAGCAGAATTGCTGAGACAAGCTTTATGGGAGTAAGAAAAGAATAGTGGTAGAAACTAGCTGTCCACAAAAAGTGCAAATTGAAGACAACAAAGTTATAACCATCAAAAAGATTGAATGCAGATGCATATTTATATCAACAAGACTTTTGAAAGAAACAGTTTCCTCAAATACACTGCTCCCCCAAGTTAACAAACTGTACTAGATCAAATGGAATGTCACTTCTAGGCAACTAGAAAGAGGAAATCAAAAAACAAATAAGAAAAGCGGAAACATTTGAACAAAGAATAAAAACTCACCCTGATAGTATCATAGTGGTTCCATCCAACCTCGGAGGAAAGCTTGCCCAACAAACAGTATTTGTGCCCAGCTTGTAGCCTCAGAACCCTAGCCATCAAACAAGAAACAAATTTTACAGATGCTGACATAAATTCTAAAAGTACTTGGCCTTGTCTAGAAAATTAATTGGTGCGCTTACTTGAGAGCATCAGGGATGACCATCCTCTTAATCTTGTCATATGGTGGTGGGATCCCCTCATAAACCTTCAAACGAGCAAGTGCAGCTGCTCCTCGCTTTGTCTTGTGGGGAATCATGCTACAATTAATGACAATAATGGCAACATTAAGTTTCAATAGCCATAACTAGTGGCATAAATAAACCAATTAAGGATCTCAGATTGGCTAAAAAAGCAGTGTTACTGGAACTAAACTGTTCCAAAAGCAGACAAAGAAACAAAAAGAACAAGAAGAAGAAGAAGAGAAGGCGAGGAGAACCAACATCTTATGACAAAGTAGAATTCTATCACTGCAACCATCACTTGATCAAAAGAACATGAAACACTAACCAAAAAAGCTTGCAAGGAAAAAAATTCCTAGTTAACTTACCAATAAAAAAGATTCTAATTGCGCAAGACATGGGAGGGGCATGTGGAATTTATAACTTCAAATTCAAGCTTTAACGTTCAAAAACAGTCCTTTCTGCTCCAGGCAAATTAAATCTTACTACTACAACAAAAAGACTTTGTTAGTCATCCAATTTGGGCACCAATCTTTGCCACCTACATGCAACTGAAATTTATATAACCACTCATTCACATCACAATAGACAATTTTTACCTAAAGTTTTGTTTATAAGATAAGTCATTGTAAGTCAGGTTTGCAGCATCTTCTATTACTCCACTGAGGGCTCATGAACCTCAATATCAGTAATTGTTTAACAAATTACAACGAACTTTGCCCCACAATAAAACCATAAATGCACCCATTTAATCCTTGCAAACTCCTATTTTAAACAAGAAGAAGAAGAAGAAGAAGAAGAAGAAGAAGAAGAAGAAGGCGGCGCCAGTAGATGGGCAGCTGAAATGAAGAAACAAGACTGTCACTGATGGCTTCAAATCATTGGGACATGTTTCTAAGCTTGCATTTAAATACATAACCCATATTCAGCTATACAAACACCTACTAATTAAACTCTTTATGCAGATTAATAAAGAATTTTTGGAAACTAGTAATTATCGTCATACAGAGTACAAAGAAGATAGGAATCTTTATTGCATTAAACCCCAAAATTAGGCCTGAAATCAAATTTCCAAAAGGCATTTCTCCAATCAATCCAAAGTCAGAAACATACATCCAAGTACAGAACTCACACTCAAGATAAATGTTCAATCTTTCGCGGACATAAATACTTTAAATTGTACCCCAAAAAAAAAAAACCCAAATCTCAGAAATGCCAAATGAAAGTAAAAAACATCCACAGCCAAGCAGGCAATCCAAAAAGACATAAAGTCGAACATATGAAAAGCATAGCAAATTACAAGTAACTTACCCACGAATGGTGCGCCAGAGGATTTTAGAAGGAGCTCGGAAGTGAATGGGACCATGAGATGGCTTGGTGTTCATCCTCTTACGGAGAAACCTATGATATTTCATTTTCTGACGAACTAAGCCACCGGAAAGGCAAATTTCCTCGCATCTAACCACCACAACTTTCTGTCCATTCAACAATTCCTTAGCCACAATGGAGGCTAGCCGCCCCAACATGTGGTGCCTAGCATCCACCACCACCCTCTTGGCGCAGATCCCTGACCCGGAAACCATCCCTCTTCTCTTCTTTTTCTTGAGAATTTTCTTCTTCTGCTGCTGGTGCTCTAATGGGGCGGTAGGGTTTCTGAAAAATGGGGGTGGAAGGGGAGGAAAGGAGTACAAGGTGTTTTTAGGGTTTTGCAAGGGTTATTTTTTTCTCTGATTTGGGCTTGGATATTTTTATTTTTGCGCATTATTACGACAATGGGCTGGGCTATAGGAGGTGGAAAATTGGGCATTCTGTGGACTCCGAACAGTTTGGGCTTGATGGTTGATCTAAATATAGAAACTGCCGTCGATTTAAAGTTAAGCCCGAAGGTCTAGAGAGTGTCTCGTGCTCTTTTTTCTTTTTTTTTTTTTTTTTTAAGTGATAAATACATGAATTTCTCCTTTTCGTTTTAATTTTCTTAGTTTCTTTTATAAGGGAGGAGGGAATAAATAAATGAAACAAGCAATAGAGGTCTCTAATCAACCACGGGTTATATTTCATTGTTACTTTACGAATTTACTTATGTTAAGAAGCTTTGCATGGATACGTTCTTAAGATTATGCTGCATAATTACTAGCAGCCACTAATTTGTAATTGTAAATATCCAAAAAATCTTCAGAATGCTAATTTATTGTTAATTTTTTTTTGTAAAAATCCATTTTTCAATGCAGTTTGGTTGAAATAGTACCTCACCTTCATGTGTTTATCATATGGATCATCAAATAATTCTTTTATGTTTTTATTTTCTTAATGATTTTTAATGCATAATGATAGCATAATCACAGCAAGGCGCTTGTGGGATAAATTCGATTAGCATTGCCCAAAAAACTAGGCAGCTATAGCAAGGGGTGGAGAAAAGCCAATAATCCAAGAAATTAAACTGAAGAAATAGATGTTATTAAACAGTTGACATGATAGACTAAATAATTTTTCACATGGCTTTAGTTTCAATTTGTTAAAAAATTATGTTTGTTTTGCATATTTGATAACAAATGGAGGAGCAAAACTGCAAAAGACATCAATGGTTTGAAAAAAGGTCTCTTGGTACTTGCGTGACCATTAATGCTTTGTATCTGATTTTCCATGCACGTACATCCAACTATCTTGTTGTTGCTGAGGACAAAATATACAAACCAGCTCCCACATTAGGTCCACATTTTGTAGCTACTAGAATAGCCATATGTAAGAAGTTCATATAAGCATCCGCAGCATGATAGAATCACAGATGAAAGCAGGAAAAAAGCATGCCAAATAGAACAGTAAATTAAGCTCTTTTGACACCTTCCATCATAGTAGGTTAGGCACAAATCTTTCTTAATTGGTGATTAATGTAGTTTATTAGTTATCCAAGATCTGACTTGATAAGAAATTCTCTACGAATTTGTCAGAGAAGAAGAAAATCTCTTTGAAAGAAAACGAGAACTCCCATCTTCAAATTAGTTTTTATACTTGTACATGTACATCAATCAAAATCCGTCTCAATCTGGGTTGAGGAACAAGTTAAACCTTGTATTCATCTGATGCCTTCCTCTACGGTTTAACATTTTATTACGGAAAACCATCAGTATATTTTCACCATGATTGTACCCTTCCCTGGCGAACCAAATTATGTTCAAATTTTCTACTTTATATAGCTGAAGAGTTGGATCATTTTTACCTTTGTTTTGGTAAGAAAATGTGTAATTTATGGGCTATTGGCAAGTGATTTACTGAGCAAAAGTTATGAGCATCCCTCTAAGGGCACGAGACCCCAAAAGGCAGATATCAAATCATATCGGATGGCACCCTAATACATCCAAGGATCTACTACTGTGTTCTGACAAGTCAACCCTATGCAAATGGCACCAAGGGCTTGTGGGGTAAGTTGACTTCTTTGTATGAATTGCCAACTTATAATTCATGTTATATCATTGGGACATCCTTGCAGATTGGTCAGCATATCTACTTAGATTCCACAACCCCAACACACACAGAGGCTCTAATGATATCACCGCAGATAACAGCTCCTACGAGTCAATGTTACTCTCTCACACAAATAGCGCCAAGATTTAATAATACAGGGAGCATGCTCATTCATCATCATCATCAGATACAGATGACTCCATACACTAAAGAGCAAATTTTGAGAGTAGAAAGAAGTTGTAATGTTACAGAAAGCACAGACTGGCACGCTGAAAATTTTGAGAAGCGTTTTAACTGTGTATGATGAGACCAAAAGTTTCATTTTAACACGAAGTTTATCACCATTTTAAGTATAAATTGCTCAGCTTCAAATTTGGAGCAGCATAAAAACTCGGGGAACTCATAACATGTCTTGCATACACATGAATTCCAATAAGAAGTTGGCATTTTCGGGTAAGTGATGGAAAATTACTTGTGCAAAGAATTCATGGCTCTTTTTACCGTCTGTAAAGTTAAGTTGAATATAATGAATTCAAGGTACTGTATTTTATAAGTCGTACCAATAGAGCTACTACACACTCCTAGTCCTAGCCCGTATTTAGCAGAGCCCACAAAGGAAAACCGAAATCATGTTCAAAATCTCGTACAAGCTACAGAGAAAAATCACTGTATTCTAGCTAAGTCACATATAAATTAAAGACCATCATCATATGCTGCTGTTTGCGTGGATAAAACTGAAAATTTGTTGAATAGAATTCGCTATATCTTCAGCTGAGAACCTTGCTTCGCTTGCAACCTACATATAGAATATCAAAACTAAATCACATATGTCACACCCCGGATTCAAAATGAAGTTCTTGAATCAATTTTATAATTATATTTAATAATATAAAAGACTTATGTTGCGTGTCAAATTCATGGAAATTATATTTTATAGAAGAATGGAAATTCAAGAGGGTTTTTAACATACGTACCTTGACATTGAAAGAATATAGAACGGTCTGTTCAATTGTGGTTATGTTGGTATGAAGAATATTGAGCTGCAAATCCTCAAGGGCAGCAATGGTCTTAATAAGCTGTCCAGGTCTTCTTCTAGACAAAATCTTGATCATTGCATCAAACCCTAAAAGCTTCACCTCAACATCAGCCAGGCATGACTTGCTCTCAGCTGTTTCTTCACGTAGTCCAGTTTCCAATTCAATAAGCTTCATTTGATCACTAGAAAGAGGCATGCCCGGGAAAAATGGCGGTTGAGGTTGCTGATTTGGAATTGATGATGATGATGAATCTCCTATTGGTCTTGGACCATCTCCATATAGCCTCCTCCTTTTTTGTGATTCTAGACATTGAAGAAGTTGCTCCAATTCTCGTACGAACTCAATCGCCCCGCCAATTATTGATGCTTGATCTCCCTATTAATTTGCAAAAATCCCTCGTCAAATTTCTAATCTTTTTAAACTAACAACTAGACTTGTGTATGCCATAGGCTTAAATACTCTTTATATATAAATGAAGTTGGACTAGATCTTTTGCAAATATATAATTATTAGATTGACTTACATATATACGTGACAATAATATAGACTAAACTGCCTGCGTATATAAGTTTTTACTGCCAAGAAATATCAATCTAAAAATACTATGTGTTATGTGTGTGTTTGTGTGATTCACATAGTTTTATGAATATGCATGAAGAGTTCCATACCCTTTGCACGTATGAGCCAGGCATGAGAGACCTAAGAACTCGAAGATGTTCATTCATTTGCTTCCTTCGGTTTCTTTCTACGGCTATGTGAGTCATCCGCTGGCTCTCAACTTCTTCAGTAGTCTTGATAGTTCTAGGCCTTTTTCTCTTGTTCTTAGTTTCTGTTGTTAAAGGACTCTTTTCAAGGTTATCACCAAGAAACTGCAGTTGAACTGATGTGTTTTCAAAACCACGGGCTTGATCTTGATCAGGCCTTTGATCACCTTCTTCCCCTACTTTAGAGTTACTTTCTTCATTGATAGGTCGAGGAATCATAAGGGCTTGATGATCATGATCATCTTGCAACTTCTCATTCAAGACCGGAAATTTAAGGAAGTAAACTGAGTCATTCAAGACAGTTTCCTCCTCTGGAGTTTTTGCTTGATTCAAGGCTAACTTTGGACCAAAATCAGCAAATTGCATCACATCAGCAAAGCTCAACTTATCTAAAGAAGTTGAACCACAAAAGCCAGAAGGCATAGGCTGTTGCTGAGTAGTGTTATGGAGCATGTAATCCACCATTTGATTACTGCCATCGTCACCTGATGCTTCTCCAATCTGTGGCTTCATCAGCGGTGGATGCTGAATCTGCTGATGATCTTCTAGTGTGTAGTCAAGTCCTGTGAAATTTCCAGGAATGGAACCCTGCAACATTTCAGGTTGAAAGAAAAACAGCAGAGTCATGAAATGATGTGTCAGCAAGAAAATACATATATGACAAATAATGAAGAGAAAGGTTTTCTTGGATTTTGCATACTGAGTAGTTCTCTTCTTTCTCCATTTTATATACGCACTAGGTTTACCGTGAAACCATTAGTGAGCTCAAATCATGTAAAAGTGAAAAACCACTTGAAATTTCACTCTGGTCCACCTCCTGCCAGAACAAAAAACAAAAATGAAACACATGAGTTTTAAGTTTTAACCACTATCACATCAAGAAGAAGTAATTTAATGCAAATTTTACGCTAGCTGAAATCATAATATGGACAAAACCAATGTTTGTTGGCGTTCGTCTTTGTGTAACGATTACGAATATAAAAAAGAAACTATAAGTTGTATAGATTAACCTTGGGAGATTGAAGAAAATACCAATTCAGATAGATAAAAGTTAAAATAGTGGGGTTTTAGTGTATGAGAGATCAGAAACATAGAGTACAACTGTACAAAAATGAAGCTCTCTTATATGGTCTGGAAACAATTGATGAAGATGGAGATTATTGTCTATATATAATAGATAAGGATGCTTGCTGGAGCTGCCTTTGACTTCATATGTCTTCATATGTCTTCATGTGTAGAGAGAGAGAGAGGAGAGGAGCCTGTGGAGTAATTTCCACCCCACAAATTCATGATGATGATACTTTTTTCACCTCCCATTAATATGAATCACAAGGGAAAACAACTTTACCACCTCTTCTCATGACTTTAATTAATAAATCCAAGCGCTGAAGATTAGAACTTTTGAACTTTGAATCTTGAAATTGGAGATAATATACACAATTTGGAGCTTGATTTGGTAGCAAGTAGCAGCACCGAATGTTGGGATAAACCACATCAGCATGGTTGTAATAAATATCAGAGTCCGAAAGCAATACTAGCACTTTTGCACTTTGTCAGAACTGATCTGGGAACCAGGAGTAGAACCACCTTTGGTTGAGGGTGGCAATTGCCTCCCCTCAACTTTGAAAAATTAAGATTGTGACAACTAAATATCCTTAAATTTGTTAATTTATCTTACATTCAACACCCGCTGAATTTTATTACTCTCTTTTGCTTTTATAAAGCCACCCAAATTTTTTCAACTCTCCTTCATTCTCTATACTGCCCCTCATAGAGATAATACCTTTAACTAAATATCAGTGACAACAAAAAAACTGTGTTGATAGCGTTCTTTGTATACATGCATCAATTTAAATGATTGCTCCCTTTGCCCCAACCTCAGGTTCTCAGCTGCGTGCTAGGAATAGTGACCAAACTGTGGACTGACGGTTGAGGACTAAAGAGCTGGAGTTTTATTTACATCCAAGTTTCGTCAGTTGTGATTTCTGCCCAAGTTTTTCAAAGTTATGGCGTTAATAGTTTAGTTTTGAAGCTTCATAAGTGGTTTAAGTCTGATTTTAAAGTGTTTTTCTTACTTGTTATCGATGTAAATTTATTGATTGTATTCTGTTGGAAGGATTCTAACAAATATAGATTAATTTTAATTATATTCATCATATATGAGGTTCAGACCAACTCTAATTCTAGCTGCACTTCTGACATGTGCCTGCCCATCCAATACTGCATAATTAATTATCTGGACAAACTCAATTTTGCACTCTCAAATTTGTATTACTTTTTCACGTTGTACCCTAAATTTCAATTTTCAACACTTTACATCTAAACTCTCAAATTTGTCCTATTTGAATCCAGTCAACTTTTACAAAATTAATGCTATAGAAAGAACCCAATAAATCAATGATAATGTACCAAGAGTAATCAGAAGGTATCAATGTATTATAGCAAAAATAAAATAAAATACTATGACCAAAGTGCCCTCATTTTTTTGTTTTACTTTTTACTATGACCATAGCATCCTTTTGTCTAATAATTAGAATTATTTCATCTTACTTACAGTAGTAATAAAATGAATGAAAAAAAAGTAATGAAATGAACGAAATGTTATCAATTGACTCAATATGTAGGCTGGTAGATTAGTCTAAGCAGAAAATGTTAGCAATTGAAACGTTACCAATTGACTCAATATGGTAGATTGGTATAAATAGGATATTATGACCAAAGTACCCTCATTTTCTATCTTAGTTTTTACTATGATCAAGCATTATTTTATCTAATAATTAGAATTATTTCATCTTAGTTATCGTTGTAATGAAATGAATGAAAAAAAATGTAATGAAATGAATGAAACATTATCAATTTATTCACTAATATTAGTAATTGGAATAAAAACTAAAATGTTGAACTTAACTTTTCACTCTCAAACTTAACTTTGCACTTTCAAACTTGTATTACTTTTTTTACTTTGTACTCTAAACTTCAATTTTGAACATTTTACATCTAAACTTTCAAATTTGTCCTATTTGAATCCAGTCAAATAACAACTTTTACAAAATTAATGCTATAGAAAAGACCCAATAAATCAATGATAATGTACCAAAAGCAATCAAAAGATATCAAAGTATTATAGCAAAAATAAAATAATATATCATCATTAATTTGTATCATTCTTTATCTCGTTAATTTTACTAATAATATCAGTAATTGAAACCATATAACTAAATTATAATGTGCTAAAACGGTCAAAAAACCTAAGGGATCATAGTTGGAGCAAAATGGTACATTGTCATTAATTTTTACTATCTTTATCTCATTAATTTTGTGAATGTAATCATTGATTAGACTAAAACTTGAGAGTTTTAGGGTGCAAAGTGTTTAGAATTAATAGTTTAAGATATAAAGTTTCCACAAGTAAAGTTTAGAGTGCGAAGGCAGAAAGTGACACAAGACTAGGTTTTTGTTTTTTGTATTGATTTTTTGGAAGGAAAGATAAAGGATTGGGAGGGATAGGCTGTAGTTATTTTGTTGAATTTCAGTTTCCCCAAAAGAAAGAAACCAACATTAAGACACAAAACTAAAGTTTCCTAAAATCTCTGTGCCCTAGCGGTATTTTACAACAACTTACTTATATTCAAACAAAAGACAGTACACTCGCATCCTATAAAAGCACAGTTCTATTTTCCTTATAATTTTGTTTAGATAATTCTAGATTATCTATGAACTTGATTGTGATCAAATGTTGTGTCGATGATCTAGACTAACTTTAATACTAATCAAAGTTTATGCCAGTTATGTGATTGGCTTTTTTGCATTTCCATGATAGGTTTGGGGGGGGGGGGTAATAAAAAATAAAAAATTGATTAGTAATTTATCACCACCTTCAAATATTTACTAAAAAGAATTGCCCATCAGCTCTAATTTTTATTTAAAAAAATCTTATCTCTTCCAAGACATCATTTAGGTGGTCACTGTTGAATAGAGATTTATAGACCCCTCTTAGGTGGGGATGCTCCGGGTACACTTCATTTTATTCCGCATAAAGCTTTTTCCACTACTATTTCTTAGAATTGTAAACAAGCTGAATTGAGATGAACATTTGGTGTTTAAGCTCGATTCATTAGGTTATCGAGCCGAGTTCAACTCGGTTCGTTAATGTGACGAGTTGAAAATTATGTTCAAACTCGGTTCATTAGAACTATATCGAGTTCGAGCTCGACTCGTATAACATAAATGAACCGAGTTTAAGTTCAAAAAAACTAAAATGCACTTGACTATTTTACATAACTTTACAACTTAAATATATAACAAATTTAATTTCCATATTGAATGAGAAAATTTTCATCAAATAGAAGAAGATTACCAATATTTAAACAAAATAATATCCTAGACAATCAAGACACGACAAATCTTCATAACCACTAAGAAAAATTAGCAATATTAGCTTGAGTAAATGTACAAACGAGCTTATACGAGTTTAAACAAACTACTCGCGAATCGAGCCAAACTCTGCTCGTTTAAAAATGAGGCTCATTTAATGTTTGAACTCGACTCATTTAGTTAAACGAACGAGCCAAACTCAAAATTATACAATTCGAGTCGAGTTAAGTTCGTGAACAATTCGTTGATTTAATAGCTCTACCGTTTCTTTCATGGGTTTTTGTACTTCTCTTTCAAAATCTCTTTTTTGCCTGAATATTGAATACTGTCTCCATATGTGGTCGAAGCTTTAAAATTTGTTACCTCATTGGCAGATTAAGTTCTCTCACATCAAAAGTAAATCGGATTGGCTAAAAGCAGCTAGCTTGGATCCCAATCAAAATTGGAATATGAGATTCACAAAGTACAGAAAAAGAAAGCAAGTCCGAATCCTGGCCAGGGCAGGATTCCAAATAGGAATCATAGTCGGAACCTGGGATGTTTCTCAATAAATATAACTTTTGTCATCCCTGTCATTATCTTCGTAATTAGTCTGAAATACCATTGATTATTGATCATTGATCATTGATCATCTCCAGCAGCGCAAGTATGTGTACCAAAACCAAGAAAAAAAACAAAAAAGCAACACCTCGTCTGTGTAGTTCTAAACCTAGACAACCATGTCTGATTACTGCAACATTCCACAGCAACTGCTTTTCTATGAGATGCTGATGAGGTTACCCGTGAAGTCTCAGTTAAGGTTTAGGCGTGTATCAAAATCATGGCGTACCACAATCGATAACCTGATATTCATCAAACTCCAGTATAATCAGAGACAGGAAGTTGTAGATCCCAGTGATGTTACCACTACCACTGTTGTGTCTGGCCTTCATTATCGTTTGACAAATCCTAAAACAAGGATGAGAAGACCTTCCAATGATTATCGTGGCACTTACCATCGACGCTCTGCAGCTCGTCCTGCTGTTGGTTTGGTGAACGTGGGTGATTATGATTCCATCGAGCCTTTCTTCATATGTGGGGGGAAGAGACTCTCACTATATCGATTAATTAATAAAAAATTAAGAGATAAAAGTTTTATGATAATTAAGAAATCAAAAGAAAAGGGTAAATTAGGAAGGAAGTTGTATTCTCTCTCCTAAAATGAATTTTTTAGTATTATATTTTTGAAGTAGGTTTCAATTGATGCAACAAGTTTAAAGTAGGGGAATTAAGTGAGATTTTTTAAAAGTTTATGAAATTATCCCTAATTAATAAGAATGCTAACAGTTACAAAGAAATATTTCATAAGTTGGGGAGACTTAAAACCAAAAAACAACAACCAAGTCATTGCATTTCATTAATAATTAATGTTAATTATACCAACAGTTAAACATTCCCTTAAATTATGGTAAATTAAATTGAAAAAAAAAAGAAGAATAAGATTTATTTATAAGTTATAAAAAAAATATGGTGAATAAATCAGCTTTCCCACCTCTGCACAATACATATTCAGAAGGATGCTCTCCCACACCCTCCCTTCCCCCCCCCCAACCCCCAAAACCCAAAAAAAAAAAATGAAGGTATGAAAAAATGAAATTAAAAGAACGTATTATCAGACTATTCTTGAAATCATTTACTAAGACAATAACTTCATCCTTATTCCTAAATTACGTATACATATCCAAAAATTTCAAAACGCCTATTCTCTTTTACTCTTTGATCAATGACAAACTGTTGGTTTGTATCTCGTAAGTAAAGACACTTTCAGAAATTTTCAGGCAAACAATTCTTAACTACATTGAGGATTCAATGTCAAAAGTTTCACACTCCAAATTTGCTTAAGACTGGAGGATGGATCAAGCATTCTTTTAAAAAAAGAAAAAGTGTTCCTAAAGCATTTCCACAGCTTATGATAAATAGATTATTAATTCAAATTACAAGCTTACCTCAAGTTCAGAGCGCAAAAGATGTTCCATAAAACAAAAAAAGATTTATTAAAGACCCCCCGGAGCAATTACAGAACGTGGGAAAGGATCAACTCCAAAGTCAGCCATGCTTAGTGGGGGAGTACACTGGCTCCAAGAACTGTGGAAGACCCATCCCAGAGGGGTTCAATACTTGATCTTAATGCTTCCCATTCTTCAAGTCAAGGTAGTACAGTTGGAGAGGAAGGCACAAGGTACCAGGATGGTACGAAATAGAACACCTTCAAGTCCCAAGTAATGGGGATGAACAATGAAGCTGCCAATCCAAGCCAATACCAAACACAAAATTGGAGAGCATTGCAATTAAAAAGCCCATGGAAGTAACAGTTCGTCAAAACATTACATCTTTTTGGTCAAATGGAGGGAACTAATACAATTCCCCTACAAAATGGTATACCTGTATCCTTGAGCAACAAATATTTAAGAATTGCAAGAAGAGAGGCGAGGGGAGGGGGGGGGGGGGTTTGGTTTGTTGGGTGTTGTGTGGGATGTTTTGTGCCTTTGGGGTGTCTCTCTCCCTGTAATTTTTGGGTAGTTTTTAGTGTTTTTAAGTATTTTTAGTGTGGTTACCACACACTGTATTCCATCTGTATGTTTATGCCTAAAACATGCAATCCAAACAGATTTTCATGAATCCGTTTGAGTTTCAACAAAAAGCACACGTAAACGGTAAAAATGGCTATATTGCGACAGCCACCAAAACTGGCTCTAAATATTTTTCGAATTAACCATAACAAAAATGGTACAAGACCATCAAAACCTTGATACAATTGAAAACGGGAGAAAAAAAAACACACACACACACAGGAAAATTGTGAAGCTGAAATTTTCTGCAACTTTCATTAACTTTAATTCAACAAATACAAGTTTGCATCCTATGTCTGCATTAAAAGATGAAAGCAATTTATCGATGTTAATTCCTTGCACAAGCCGCTAAACTGAAACTTTTAAGAGAAAAATCGACAACGTGTATGGCAATTAAACCCTTGGAGGCAAGCTGGAACCTTGAAGAGTAAATCAAGCTGTGTACTCAAAAGGCTGAGGTGGCTGAGGTTCCTCATCAACCGCCATTGCAGATCCAGTACCCTGTTGTGCTGTTGCTGATGCACCAGCATTCGATGTTGTTGATGAGGGTGAATCAGTTAAAGACAACACTTCTGGTTCAGTTGGGCGCAGATCTTTCAGAAGCACAAACCCTGAAGGTGCTAACTTCACCGGCACATATCTACTATCTTCCTTGAATTTGATGAACTTCTCTTGAGCAGGAACAACTCTTGCAGGGTTGGTCAAAACCTCAAAACTAGGCTCCGGTTCGGACTTCTTTTCCGCAGCACCCTCAACCTGCCACTCAGATAATCGTGTATCAGTAGAGCTAAAAAAACATCCAACATACAGCATTATCAACGAAAACATTTTTATATCCTATAACAAAAAGATCATGGATCTATTGCGACTAAATGTGAAGAAATGAAAATGGCGCATTTCTCAATCTTCATTTTACACAAAGGAGGCAAGTTCTAAGCGAAATAACAAAGGGTGGTTGGTTTGTGGAGAAGGTAATAGATGGGAAAACACTGAACACCCATTATGCTGATACAATCCAAAATGGATTTCAGCAGAAGAAAGAAGACTCTGAAGGGGAGTCTGCAAACTTCTAATGCAGGGAAGAGAATGAAACAAAATCATTTATAAGCATACCTGCATGGATTCTCCATCCTTTTCACCAGATTTAGCCTTCCCAGAAGTTCCACTTCCAGATGGTAAGTCTGCTCCAAAAGCCTTGTCAGCAAGTGCCTTCTGCTCTGCCTCTTTCTTACTCGCCCTGGCCTTTGCTCTGGCTGATGTGGATAAAACTGCTGTAGGAAGCTTAGCAGCTGAAGTGGTAGTGGCTACAGTTGTGGGCTTGGGATATTCGAACAATGATGGTTTTGCATGAGATAGGAACTCAAATTTCGGAACTTTAAGGTCATAGTTGAGACCAATGAAAGCCGTCGGTGAGAATGACAGGCTAATGAAGTATATAAGTGGATACCAGTACCAAAATTGGCTGAAAACAGCAAGACCAACAACTGCAGTTACTTTATCATGTTTTGTCTTTGAGAGCAACTTTATTGTCACATTCCTTCCACCAGCATCCAAGATTCCTGATGCCAAAATTGCGCCCATCTTGCTCATGGTGTCTTCATGCTTATCCAGAATAATTTTCTCCAATTGTCTCCTGTTCAATAAGGCAAGAAAAAAAAAATCAGCTTAATTCGAATGAAAATAGATAACCAGAGTAAGTGCCCACATAACTAACAGGGAAAAGACTACCTGAATGCACCAACACGGGAATCACTGGCTTCACTAATCTGAACCATTACCATCGCCATCGCCATGAGAGCTCCTTGACGAACAAAATCAACTACATCTGATGTCAAAGGCTCCAGCAATGATATGGCCTCACTTAGACCAGTACCAGCACAGGATATGCCAACAGCAAGAGCTGCACCATAACGAACATGTGGGTTGTATGATTCAGAGAGCAAGGAGACGATCCGAGGAGTCTGCATTATAAGGTTAGCAACTCAATTAGACGGATTATTCAACATCTGCATTTCCATCGATTCTTGTATAAGGGCAGAAAAAAACAATAGCAAACTCTGAGTATCATATGAAAAGCTGTTTGGAGAAACAAAGCCTCGATGTCAAAATCTATAGCCCAAAAACATAAACCATAAGCATTGTAACAATCAAAACAGAAGGGTACACAAGCATTGAACGTGATCGAAACCAACCTGTTCTGGATCATTGTACATAACAAAACCAAGTGCCAAAACTGCAGTGCGCCTAACATCGTCGCTCACATCTGATACAGCAAAATGCAGCAGCTGTCGAATAGCCTTGTTGTTTGCAGTTCCACTGTAAGCCAATGCCAATGCATACATCCCTCCATAACGTAGTATGGGATCTTGATCCCGCGTCATCTGCTCAATCAATGTATCAGCTTCTTCTTCCCTTCCATAAACTGTCAGAGCTATCCCCAGTGCCAAACCCCTACAACAGACAATAAAAGATGATAAAAAAATCTCCGACTTTTGATGTCTCTTTCTCACCAAAAGAGAAAGAAAAAGAAATGGCAGAAAGAATTCATGAAAGCTTTAATTTTAGAGAAAGATTATAGAAGTTAAGCACACCTGATAATTTTCTCATGCTGTGTCTCATGTGCATAAGCAAGCATTTCACTTGCCTTTTCACTTGCAGTCCCAACCATCAGTAAACCCATACTGATTCCAGCAGCTTCACCAGCAACAGCACTGTCCGTGTAGAGGACATTCTTTATATCATCAAAAATATCTTCATCAGCAGTTCCCAATGATGCCAAGCCAAGACCAAGGCAGGCACCATGCTGAATAACCTGCAGGAGACAAATGTTTATAAAGGTGGAAAAGTGCAAAGATAAAAATAGGTACTTTTTTATGTAATACAACAAGGCAAATACCTCAACATTAGTGCTCCTCAGGCTATCACGTAGGAACTGTTTAATGCCCTCCCCATGATTAGCATGAATCAAACCCAAAGCATACAAGGCACCTCCTTCTGAATATGGACTGCCACCACCACCAGCTCCACTCTGTGGCAAGTAAGGAGCCATCAGTGATCTTCCCTGCTGTAGATGGCCTCTGTGAATGACTCCTAGTCCTGCTGTTGCACTAAACTTAGCCCAATTTGTAGCCCGGCTAAGCCAGTCCTGACAGTTCAAACAAATACAAAATGTTAGATAGAAATCACTACCTTTATCATTATGCAACGAACAAAATAATGAGGAAAGTAGGCGCAAAGTAACTGACCAAATTCTCCCGGAGAAACGTGTCGACAGTTGTCCCAGCATGCATAAGGGCATTAGCATATATAGTTGCACTATGACAAACACTATTTCTCATCTCAACAGATTGCTTTATTGTCTTGAGAATTAGGAGATCCGATCTAATATGCAAAAAACCAACGATTACTCAAACATTTCAAAGAAAATCCAGTAAACCGAGAAAATATCTTGGGAAGAGAAGAAAAGAAAACAGGAAAAGTGCCTTACTTATTATGACTATATAAGAATTGCAATGTCAACTGTATGGAAGTCTCCCCAGACAGTATCCCTTTTATTTTTGATAACCTCTCAGCATAAACAGCTTCCTTTGGATCTGCATGGGACGCGTTTCCTTCAGAAGCTTGACTACCCTCTGTCATTTGAACATCCTCTGATGCGGTATTTTCCCGCGAGGAATGTAGCTCAGCAGATCCAGACTGTGCAGGCACTGAAGGTTCTGCCTTGGGACTGGAAAGTCGGTCCCTCACATTCAACAGAAAAGCTTGGTGTTCATTCTCTACAAGGTCAAAAGCTATTTGAAATGCCAGCAGAGCATCATCTTTACGTTCTGATCTTAACAGTTTCTCAAATACACCAGCAACGTCCTCTGGTTCATCCAAAAACATGAGAAGCTGGCATATGCTTAAATAATCAGGTGATGGCAGCTTTTGGAACACTCTAACAAGAAGACGTTGCACCTGCATTAAAGTAGTGGAGGGTTAGAATTTCTCAAATTTTAGCATCTGATATGTTCTTGCTAATGTTCTCTAGAATTAGGAATAAGGTTAACAAGAATGAATTAGACAGACACATTCACCTCACGCCGATATTCTCTGGAGTTCACAAAATTGTGAGAGACATCAGTACAATAGGATAGGGTTGCTTGAATATTATCACTTCTGATAACTGCTTCCTCAAGCTTATCCAATCTTCGGCATTCTATGGCCATTCCAACAGCTTGTTGATATCTTCCATCAGTTATACACCTATAGGGAGGTCCAAAAATGAGATAATGAGAGGGTCCAAATCTATAGTCTAATCTAGCATTCCAGAAGTTTACATACTTATCAAGCATCCTTTCAACAATGGCTTCCAATCTCGGATCTATCTTTGCTGCTTCATTTGACTCAGCAGCCTTGGTCTTGAGGTCAGCATATTCATCTATAGCTTTAGCTGAGAACAAAAGATATAATAGAAAAAAAGTAAGGCGTGCATGTCATGGTTGAAGAGCAATACAGAGTTGAGTTCTGCAATACCAGTGCCACTTTACACCCCAAAATCATTATTTATCCTACCATGATTCATTTTCTTATAAATGAAATGCATAGAAATACAAAACAAATTTAGAAGACAGAGTCCAACAACATCCTACCTAGAATAGTCCGGACATAATCTGTATCTTCTGATACATCGAATAGAGGGCCAGCTCCAAGGGCATACGACAATGAGTCATTTAGTTCACCCAAATAACAAAAGACCTGAGAGAGAACATAGAGATGTGTTACAAATAATGAACCCATATCAGGTCAAAAACACCTTATTATTCCTCTTCTTGAAACGTATTTTACATAAGCCAGTAAAATGAATGCTAAAATATTAGTCAAGGAGATGAGCACTTTGTAGAACCACGCTTTAAAACAAAAACTTCCAAAGCTCATTGCAAATAATTTACAACACCTTAGATTCTTCTTCATATGCAGATAACATCTTTTCTTTGTAGACTACCAACAAAACTATTGTTTAGAAACATCTTGAGTCTCTTTAATCGTAAACTTCAAAATAAGACAGATCATTATTTCTATCATCCAATTTACTCATATAAAACAGACAGGAAGAGAATTAAAGACAAAGGAAAAACATCTTTGAACCTTTGAGGCCAGCAATGCAGCAAGTTGTCTCTGGTTCTCATCAAATTCCTCATCTTCATATACACTCTCACTGCAAAATGATAAACACTCAGTCATCTCTGATGGCTAGAAGTGATAAAATACATATTCAATTTTCTAAACATACAACTACAAGAGTGAGTAACATTAAGAACTATAAAACAACAAGCAGCCCTTTGATGTTTGTGGTATGCTCCATTTGTCGCCACAAGAGTTCAGCAATAACTAACATTTACTGACAAAGTTTGTGTTCTACAGCGTGAGACAAGGACAACCTAAGCTATCCACCCTAATGGCGCAAATGTGCAGAAAAAGTTTCTCATAGCTGGCATGCCAGTGCTGTAAATTCTCCATAATACCGCAATACAAAATTGAAATGTGAAATGGGATTTCAATTAGTAGTGTTCTAAGAAGATGCCAGATTCCAATTGACTATACAAGAGAAGTGGAAGACTACAAGATTTTTGCCTTATCCTCTCCCCATAATAACATGTCCCTCTCCACTTTTTCTTTTAGTATGTTCCTCTTCATTTGATAATAGGTCACTAACAAAATTTGAAATTATCAGTACTTAGAAATTCTGTTGTCTCTTCCACTGGATCAAGAAAACCCAGTTCTCTCTTCCTCAAGCCTTCAGTTTGTATATACTACAGTTTGAATATACTAAGCTCTAATACTGTCGTATATTCTATCTCAGCAAGGGCATCTAGCAATCTAAAATTCCCATAATAACTTCAGCCTTAATGAAAACATGCTTTCAGTGGGAACAATGCTAATGAATTATTATAAGGGGGAAACTAGAAGAGAAGGCCTTTAAAAATAAAGTTGTTTATCCCTGTCGTATCTCCTAATCTCACTAAATCTAAATCTTTAACAAGCCATCCCTACTACCCAGTATAAGCATTCACAATCAGCCCCATTTATCACAAAAGAAACAAACAGGGTAAAAAAATCAGCCTGACTGCAATTCTAACCAAACAGGACAAAAAAGTTCGCATCTTTTCACATTATCCTCAGTTTCCACTGCAATTGTAATAAAACTAATTCAGGTGAACAATCACACAATGAACTCCAGCATAGGTATGTAAGGTAATATATCATAAATTAACAATGGAAACACAAAAATTCCAACTTCTAACACCAAAATTTCACTAAATTAGCTGTCCCTTAAAACGGAACGGTTCAAAACAACAAAGTAGGCACACTTCAGTTTTCCATCCTTAATTTCTTCCACCAATACAACAAATCAACAAATTTATTCCAAAAAAAAAGAAGAGACAAAGATCAAGAGAAGTTTAGATTCAAGAATTTTACATGACGGGAACGGAGGTGGAGATCTCCGGCCAATAGAAATCCACAAAGGCATTTAAATTAGCAAGAGCATGTTGCTTAAGCTGCGGGTGGCTCTCATTGAGCATCGCCAATAGCATCCCGGCCGAGCTGACCATCGTCGCCGCTGCCGCCATCACTGACGCCGCTGTCCAATTTCTCAATTCCGATTTCGAATTTCACTAAAAACAACAATAAATTACCAAGTACCCTGCTTCACGTGAATGCAGAAGATTATAGTTTATAATCACCAATTGGTTGGATCTACAGAAGAGAGACAGATGAAAAGGGAAATAGGGTTTTGGAGTTTGAAGCGGAGAAGAACAGGAGAAGACCCTTCTGTTTTTCTCTTTCTTGGTTTCTTCAGGAGTTGGGGAGGGGTCTATTTCGGATTTCTTATAAATATTGGGTTTCTTGAGGAATGAGCAAGCCAATATAATACACTACCTTTTTGCTTAGTTTGTTTGTATATGTCATTTTTTAATTTATTTTCCCGCTTACATTATTAACACATTTTTCAATTACCTTTTTAACTCACGTACGTTACATAAAAAAAGTGCTACAGTATTTAGATAACTAAATAATTCCAAATAATAACATATCCAAACACCCTTAGTGCTTTTCGGATTCCAATTTTTCGATCTCCAATTAGCAAAAGGAAAATTAAATTCGGGCAGCTAAATAAGAGTTCATTTTGGATTCGGTAATTAAATTGTACACTTTTAAGACATTTTGCTTTTTTTTTTTTTTGAGTCAAGTAGAGGACGGATGGTAAATACTAAATAAATGTATGCTTTTAAGGTTGATTTGATAATGGCTTGAAAACATAAATAATAAAACTTAGAATGTTCACATAATAAAATTAAACTGCTCTGACTCATTTTTTGAGATCAACAATAGTCGTTTGAGTTTGCGCTTAAAAAAATGTAATCGGAACAAAAATCACACTTTTAAGTTTGATTTGATATTGGCTACTTAAAATTTATGTACAATGAAATTACTGTGCTCTAATTCAGTGTTTGGAATAATTATCGCAATTTAAGCTCGGCTTAAAAAAATGTAAGCAGGCTAAATTAAACTTATGTGATGCCATTTCAAAAACTTAATAGTCTTTTAAGCTTGATTTGCTACTGGCTCGCAAATATAAGTAATAAAAACAATTTTGCTTGGAATAAAATATACGTGCTCTAACTCAGTGTTAAGGTGTATATATACATGCATACATAAATACATGACTGCATATATACATAAATACACATATATATGTGTGTACACATATGTATATTTATGTATGTATATGTATATGTCAATGTATATATTTATTATTGACTCTAAATCTAAAGTTAACTATCATGAGAACCAAAACTTCTAGTCTCAAGAACAGGAAAGAAAGTATAAGGAAGAAACTATGGAGCTCTCGGTTCTGTGCGATGTCAAGGCTTGTATCATTGTTTCAGACTCAAATGGGAAGGTTGATTTTACTTGGCCGAAAAACTCACATGAACTTTGAGAAATCATCAAGACTCATGAAGATTTCAGCAGCAACAATCACTGCAAGATGAGGGTGTCTGAACCAACTGGGCAAGTTGAAACTTGCATTGAGAACCCTGTTCATAATGTGCAAGGAACCAAGACGTTTATGTATCATCAAGATGCTTGGCTTCAAGAATTAGCCTCAGAGGACCATATTCAAGGTTTGCTGAGAGGGATCGACTTGAATCTTGAAGTTGTGACCAAGAGAATTGATTTCTTCAAGAGGGTTGGTGTGGGCAAAGAGATTGTTGCTTAGAATGCTATGGAAGAAGAGCGAAAGCCGGATTTTGTCATTGATGTAATGGATTTTCTTGATGAAGAAGAGACATCAGAACGGGGCTTCGCTGCTTGGAATCAACCTCAGAGCAGAATTTCCCTAAAAATCCACAATTTTGTAAAGCCTCAACAGTGTTACTGATAACCAGTTTGGACTTGTATATGATAGTTTATCAGACTTAGAACAGCAGAGCAGCAAAATTCTTTTGGTGACAGTTACTGGTTTGACAGCAATACTTTGGAGAGGAGAATGTTGGACCTGATGCGTACAAAGTTGTACCCTCAAGATCGATTCAATTCAAATATTGTAAGCCCACTATGGAAGCAATTCTAGTTTGATTGATGAGACTGCTGCTAACATGATTGATCCTCCTGGCCTCTAATTTGTGAAACCTTTTTGGTTTGCATCTAACTCATAGATCTAGAGGGAGTAATGTAGTTTTTCTTTGAATTTCTACGTGCAGTTTTTGTGTATTCTTGATCACAACTTTTGCGGACATTATTTTCAGATTAATGAAAATTTTCGTTTTCTATCCCAGAAAAAGGCTCTTGGGCAAGGAAACATTAAAGCTATAAACAGTCTTGTTTTCAAATTTATTTGGTAAATTTTGGTTTAATATAACTTGTCTTGTTCCAGTAATTCTGCTGCTCATTGTCCCTTCTAGTAGTAGTCAAATAAGTGTCTTGGTTAAACCTAAAAATTTAGTATGGTCTTCTGTCTTGTTTTGATCAAATAGTTTAAAGCAATTGGCATTATAATTAATCATACTTCTGGATGTAAATCTCTAACCTGTGATGGTGTCGTCCATTAACGAAAGAAATTTTGTACTAATGACTTGGATGGGACTTCAACTCTTGATCATACCCTCTCTTCCTTCAAATGACCTGAGACAAAATCAAAGAAAAACCGAGAAGACTAGTGATTAAAAATGAGAAGTTTATTTTCAGAGATACTAAGAAGAAGGCCACCCTCCAAAATCGAGAGGTGATCAGATATGAGAAGTTGGCACTTGATACAAGAATAGAAAAATCTTTTTTTGTATTTATGTATTTTGTTCGTGTCACCTTTCCCACTAATTAAAATAATTTGGCACTTCCAAGTTCCAAGTTATGATTCTATGATTGTGGAAAAATGAGAGGTTCACTGCTTCACTAGTTATTGTAGCCGTCCTAACTCTTTTAGTTCTTGGGACTGAAAAAACTTTAATGAATTATTAATTATTGGTTTAGCTCTGAGCCCCATAACATCAACCATTTGATTTGCGGATACTAGCAAAAAGAATAAAAAAGAAAATGGTAAATTACTATGTATCCTATGAAATTATGTCTATCATCACAGCTTTTCAAAATATCCACTAAACTAAACTCCTCCGTTGTTTTACCTAAAGTAAAAATTAGACAGAAAGCAGCCTCGATAATGTTGTTAGTAGAAATTCCAGTGTTATCTTTACTTAAATGCTAAACACTACCAAGGATTACCACTTTTACATAAGATCATTGGAGGTTATATTTACCACTCTTACATAAGATCATTGGAGGTTATGTTATAATATGTGAAATCTTAAGGGGCAAATAGTAATTAACCCAAAAGGAAAAATGGATCTATACAATTGGGTACTTCCAAAGCCAAAGGGCCAAAAGTGCATCAATGAATAATGTTCTTAAGTTAATAAACAACGATGTTATCTCATTGGCATGTCCAACCTAAGTATTTTTATATGCTATAGTGCTCAATCAAAGATGGCATCTAATATAAGTATTTTATATGGCATCTATTGCTCGATAAAAAATGGCATCAAACAACTTATTTCTTTGGTTGCAGCATCTATATAAACTTTGTTGTATCCATCAGTAAAGGGATAATTGAATTTCGACAAGACAAAAGACAGCAAAGCAGAGATAATACATCAATTTCATCGCATGCTACTCAAGAGATCCATATCTTGGATCGATCAGTCTTCTGACCAACCACAATTTCATTGTATTGATTCAAGAAACAATTAGAGCCTTATTAATAACTTGGAACATTCTCAATCCAGCTTCTGCAAACAGACTTTATGGGTGCTAATAGCAAGGTTCTTGGTTATGATGAAGTTTCAGTGCATAACACTTCCAAAGATTGTTGGGTCATCATCAACGCCAAGGTAAGAAGAAATATTTCTGTTCATCTTACTGATTGAATAACATTTGGCTTTAGTGTCAACAGAGCTAAAATAAATTTTTCTTTAATTTCTGGAAATGAGAGCTGGAACAGTTTTAGTCATTTGGTTTTCCGAAAGTAGAGACAAAACCAATAAATAGTTTGAGATGCTGTAGATCGTACATAATTTTCTGTTCCTTATTTAGGTGTCAGAGTCACAACTCATGCTCATATCAGCTCATTTTATGCACGAGTTTTTCATAGATTTTTCTTACCACAAATCCAGTATAGTTAACAAGTTTCTTGGACCATTGTTTGATTGACTAAATCTGATCTGGGACGGGTTTCAGTTTGAGATTTATGGAAACAGATAAGGTGGGCTTAGGCCAATTTTGGTGTAGGATTTGCTGGTATTGTAGAAGTTATATGTCCCTCAAGGTTATCATCTTATCAAATTAAGACTGACTATTTTGGAATTCATCTCTAGCTCATCACTTAGATAGGCTTTCTTCAATTTTCCATACAGGCATACGATGTAACAAATTTTTTGGATGACCATCCGGGCGGTGGCGATGTTTTGCTAGAAGCAGCAGGTACAGCAGAATCAGGATTTTCATATTATTTTTTCTTTTCTTTTTTGTTTTGTCTGCAGAAAATGATTTATCACATACTGTGATTTGAAGTTAACTCATTTCCAAATATATGGCCTATTGGAGGGCATGTTTTTTATAATAAGAAAAATTTTATTGCAAAATTTACTAGAAATTATCTGGCATGATTTTGCTCAGTTAAGGCACGAGGAGAGTTCCACAAAGATTTAACAGAGTTAAATAGTTTGGCAAAATGCGTGAGCTACTTTATTTATTTTCTTGAACCTAATTTTACATCAATGAAACATGGAGCATGCAAAGTTTTCTGCAAGTCTTGAATAATATTATAGGGAATTAGTATCCATCATCTGTGTAAAACAATTACAAAGTTTCCTCATCTTAGAAGGAAAATTCTATAATCTAAGGAGTCACTAGATTGGTTAAACATGCACCAAAATATATGGATCTCTTCAATTATGCCTATGTTGCACGAATGTGATAAGACTCTCTAGGTATGAATGTTCTGTCTTAAAATAAGAATTTAGATTTGATTTCATCATCTATGATGCCACATCTCTGTTAATCCTTGCAATCCATGCTGCTAAAAGGTATATCATGGAAATTAGACAAGAAAGAACTCCCTTTTTTTTCGGTAAAAAAGTTTGAGTAGTTTTAACTCCCAATCACTGCTACAGGTCAGGATATATATATATGTATGTATTTGTATATATATGTTTTTTGGTTTTTTTTGGTGCATGAAATGGTGGGATTTCTTTGGCAGGAAAGGATGCAAGTGAGGAATTCGAGAATGCAGGTCATGGTAGTGCTGCAAGATTAATGCTAGACGAGTACTATGTCGGGGAGATTGATCCGTCCACCAAACCTAGTCCCCAGCCTGCTGCTACTGCACACTTGCCTAGTAAAGAGCCTAAAGATGATGAAGCAAAATCATCTGGACTCCTTCTCAAGCTTCTTCAGTTTCTGCTCATTTTAGGATTGGCTGCTGGAATACATTTTCTCACAAAGTCAGGTTCAGATTCTGAGCTTTGAGATTTAAAAAAGAAAAGAAAAAAACACCAATCTGTAGTTGGCTTCTTGCATTCTTGTGATTTTTAGCCATCCTACCAGAATATTATGGAACTCTTGTGTTTGTCCCATTTCTGATCAAGATTTTGATCAATTGAGAACAAACCTTATAAATCATTGCATGTGTAAGAACATGTAAAATGGGGTCAAGTTATATATATATATACATATACCTATATATATATTCCCTTTTGTTTTGTGAAACCTATCCATTACCCCACCTTTTCAATTAAATCCGTTGTTAGAAGGTTTTAGCACGCTATCTATCTATTATTTTCTTCATCTGGTGAATTGTTTTCTCTTTTTTTTTTTTTTAGTTGAAAGACTCTCTTTCTCCTCAATTAATTTCTGAGTTTTCATTTCTTTGTATTAATATGCCTATTTTTTTCCTTTAATTTTTTTGTAATAGGGGAGGAGCGGGATTTAAGAAGCAACTAAGAGATTGGGAGATTAGAATTCAAAATCTCTAATTCTACTATGTCCAGTTTAAGTAATAAAAGAGAGAGAGAGAGAGAGAGAGAGAGAGGAAAAAAAAAAAAAAGAAAGAAAGAAAGTAAAAAACGAAGGAAAGGAAACTCTATCCTTTATGCTTTTTCTCTCGTTTTGGGCCATGGGAAAAACTAGTTAATGGACTCAGTTCTTTCGGCGGTTTTGTTGAATTGTTCTGGGCCTAGTGTGACCTATTTTGTTTTGGTCCAAGTTTGTCAAACATCGTACCGGAAGACGGATGTGTATGAACCCAGGAAAGAAATCAACGGAGAAAAGGCCCTTTCCACTCAATTGGGCAAGCTGAAGTATAACCGGAGTGACCACATAAATGAAATCGGAATTTTTTTTCTCTTTTTTTTTTTTTTGTGCAAAATAGACGCTCTATACTAACAGATAAGAGTTCATTGACAACTTTAATTAGCAATTAAGTAGGAATATCATTATAGCATAATCCAGTCAAGTTACTTAGAGACCAGGCAAATTGTAATCTAAATAAATGGCACAAATTGTACTATGGTAATCCTCGTGCACAATCTGTGGATGAGCTTGTTAAGCAACTTTCTTAACTTATCTAAACATTTGTTTCACCTCTAATTTTTGTTTGGGAAGTAAAATCAATCTTTCTGCCAATATTTCGATATAGAATGCCGATTTTATCTAGCCATCATGTTAATTATGGGACTTAATTGAATTATTGGTGATAAGTATTTTACTTTTAACAAGTTAATGATAAAAAAATTACTTGAAATTGAATATAACAATGAAGTTCAAAGGTCGATCTCCAATTCTTTGGCAGTATTAGTTTTAGTTTACAAAGCTATTAAAACTTTGAGACCTCAAAATCCAAAAATACTTGTATATATTTTGTCTGTAGATTTACTTACAAAAACATGTAGTATGTGCAATAGCCGTGTTGATTAATTTGTTGATGTATAAAAAGTGATGGTGAGTAATGTATAACAATGTAAGAAAATTCATTTGACTATTGCAAAAACCACATGATTCATAAGTGAACCTATACACTAACCCTATACAAGTTCTTTGTCGAGGTCAATTATCAATTGCTAATGGATGCTCTTAAACTTAATTTATAACAGCAACAGAAACCTCCAGCACCAGGATGATCAACACTCACGCCAATCCTACTTGTCAAGTACGAAAGAACAAAGTTTTCTAGGGCCCCAAGATGAAATGGTGTTTTTCAGATGACTCCAAAGTTTACCCAGCTTCACATTTTCCTTCCCGCTTTTAACTCCTATAAAAGGTTTCCTTGGTCTCTATGTGGAGTTATGGGGTAGGGAAGGGGAAATTGGTTCCTCCAAAACCTCCTAGTGTTCTTTTATGGCTTTCAGTTAACTTTTTACGGTCAAATCAAAATTGTCTCATTGTATCAAGTTCATTTGATAAGAGTAAAAAAGGTACACACACATATACATATATACATAAACATACATACATACATATATATATATATAGACACACACACACACACATATATATATATGTACATATGTATATCTATATATGTGTGATCTATGTATGTATGTATATATGTATGTATTTATGTGTGTATGTATGTAATCTATATATATATATATATATTCAATTACATATGGAGATAATATTTTCAATTTCTAACAAATATGCCATTCAATCTAATTTACTTATACTAAACTTTCAAATTAGCTACACTTTCTTTTTCCCCCCTAAGACATGAATTAGTCTTACTTAATGTCATAGTTTGTCCTAAAACATCAAGTACGTGGTGAAAGGGGAAGTGCTTTTATAATGAGTTTAGAGGATAAAGTACAATCAAGAATAAAGTTTAAGAGGGTTTAGAACATTTAATCTTAATTTATACATGATATATTGCGAAACCTACATGTCACTCTAATTTTCCAATTTTTTTGGGTCATCCCCTAGTAACTTACCAAATTTGTCTATAATAGAAGCGAATGTTATATCAGATCTTCACGCTTTTGAATGATTGAGATGCATTAGTTTTGGATCAACAATCCGTATATAAGTATGCTACACGTTGGCTGCAGAAGGATATGTGTAATAAAAAATCACCGCATGGTAACTTGTAAATACTTTTAAATCTAATGCAGCCCCTATTATTCTTGCTCCAAAAAAAAAAAAAAAAGAAATCTATATGCACGTATGATGCACGTTGTATATTTTATTAAATATAATGCCAATCAATCAGAAATATATATGTGTGTGTGTGTCTATATATATATATATATATATATATATATATATATAACCAAAGTTGTGCCTTGTTACTATCTGTGACCTCCTAGCACCCTTTAAGAGCAACAATTATGTGTATATAGACAATGGATGAGGTACTTGAGCAACAATCCATGAGCAGACAAGAAAATTGAGAGGCCTAGCTAGATGTTCCATTTTACAAAGTAGCATTAGGAGTTGCAGAATTCCGGATTTAAAATTTGAGTTTTAGGCTTCTAGACTTGAAAAGAACAAATTTCAAAATAAATATAAATAAATGTCAAAGGGAAGGCCAAAATACAACAAAGGAAATCAGTCTTTTTATTAAAGCTTCAAAATTGTTCCACCAGTACAGCTATGAACAATGAAGAAAGAACTTACACAGACAACTACAACATCGACAACAACAACTAACAAACAAAGATCAAATTCACCCTAGACAACAATAGACAAAGTTCTAATGAACTTCTAGACAACAAGGGGACTTGCCTAGTCTAAGAAACTAAATTGTTCCAGTGATCTATTATACAAAGGATTTTCTTGTACTTTATAAGTCACAAGATCTTCCCTAATATGTTACAGATCATTCGCCCACAACACAAGAACTTCACTACCCTAGTCCCTTTATTTTGCACATAAAAAGCACAGCAATGGAACACGAGGATTTCCATCACTTAGACACTTTTCCTAGACCAAATTGAAGACCTAATGACACTGCAAGTTAGCCAGGTGGGTACTGATGGAACTCGAGCTAATGCCTACGGCTTTAATTTCTCCCACTCGTAACGGCCTGGAAGGGGCTCATCCTTCTCGGTGTCGAAGTTGTACCTGCCAAAATTAACATAAATCAAGTAAATGTCTTTGTCTAATTGTCCACAAGCTGGAAACACATGGGAAAAAGAAAAATAATGGATGTAATGAAAAATAACCCTCATACGTACTTCTCAGTGAACTTCTTTTTGTGCTCCTCTTCACCATCACCAAAAAATGCATTCACTTCATCTCTTGGTGGGGGAAAGAATTCCCCTGGATTGGCCCTTGTTATGGTGCTGATGAAGCGACGCCTAGTTCTTGAACAATGGGGAATAGGCACCAGAACATTAGGATCCCTAATCAAGTGGACCGGCGTGGTCTCCCTTGTGGCCCTTGAAAAACAAAAATAAGGAATTCAAACTCCATTTGGTCCATAAATTTGAATAAGAAATGTTTAGACAAAATTGGATTACCATAAAAGAAGGAGAAGAATTTCAAATCTTATAAGTATAGAGTAATTTGGGTTGGAATAGCTTGTTAGTACAATTGATTGGCAACTTGGTCAAACACAAAAACGTAGGCACAAGTGAAACAATGTTCAAACATGCTATTAGCAAACACACAAATAGATATTGGCAAAAATTCCAAGATAAGTACAATTTTTGCCCCATTGAAGGAAATAAAATTTTCTTATAAATGACATGTCTATTAAGGCAGACTATTAATGAGGACTTGGGTCCTCGAGTTAGGAAGCATATTTTGAATAATTCCAATTTACCCAAATAAGTAAAGTAGCAAATACTTGAATAGGACAACTATCAACCAAAAAATTTACAAAATGAACCCAAGTTAAAAGATGAATGTGCAATGAATGATAAAACCAGTTTATGGCTTGAATCATTGTAATTAAGATAAAATCGAATCAAATAGATCAGGTTCATCAAGTTGATTCACAGGATTAAATGGACTAAATGAAAAAAATAATTGAATAAAAGAATGATTTTTTTATAAAATAATGAATCTTGATAATCTCACATTAATGAAATTTAAAAGCTAAAATTCTTTGCTAAATTCATAGGAGATCATTTTGGAAATCATGACAAGTGTTTGTAACAAACATTTGTGGAAAAGACATACATGTTGAGGTGTGCAAATTCGAACAACGATGCGGCTGTGGCACACAAACAAAACTCTGGGTTTTTTTCTTTATTTCTTTGTTAATATTTCAAGAATCTTATAAAGTGCATAGAGTAACATCAAAATGATAAAAAAGTTATAAAAAAAATCCTTCAAATCATACTGAGTGGTGAAAACGTTCAATTTTTGAAAATTTGCCTCATTCTTCAAACAACAATAGAAGGTTACTGAACCAAATCAAGGTTTCCACATATGTATCAATGCACAAAACAAGGACCCAAATAAAAAACACCCAAAACTAATGCATTTTTTATAAAACGAAGAGATTTTTGTAGAAAAAATTTAATCTATCAAAATCCGACACTATCTCTCCTTTAAAAGAAAAAAGAGCTACTTTTGACTTTATCATTTTCCATCATATTTTAGTGACATCATACGAAGCATTCAATTAGCCAAATTGTTTCTTGTAAAAGATTGAAATTTATAAAATGCAAAAAAATTTTTGTTGAAATCAAATAAATTTCATCATCAAGTGGCCAAAATTCAACATGTTTTTAGCATAAAAAACCTGAAATCCAATTTTTTTCTAAAAATAAAAATTTTAAAATGCTAAACAATGAAATCCATGAAAACCTTTATGAAGACATATATACACGAAAACAAACCACACAACTCAAATGGCTATCTCTCCTTTAGATATCATCTTTCATCAAAGTCAACAAAACAAAAATCAACCCACCTTTCAGTTTCAGCACTTTCAAACTGCAAGTCATTCTCTCCCCATGAGGACTCCATAGCCTTCAAATCATCAGGGCTGTTGTTTTTCTCCTCATTTTCGTTTTCCTCCAGCATTGGACTCTTCCCCTTGTCTTTCTCACTTTCTTGATTCTCACTGGCTGGCCCAATTCCTTGGCTTTCTGAAGTCGAACCCTTCTCGAGCTGCTTTCGTGTTTTTGCTTTAGTAACAACTGGTGAGAGCCTTTCCACCCTACGGCTCCTTAGTTGTAGATAGGATCCTCCATCTTCGATGGCTGCAGATGCAGCTGATGGTGAAGCAGGAAACTTCTGTAAATGCTTGAGTTCCAGAGTCATGGATCTCGTGCGTACACCGAGAGGGGACTTTGATTGATTCACCTCCACTGTTGGTGCCCCTTCTTTTCCCTTGGACTTGTCTATGCGCTTGCCCATGGATTCCCTTTTTTTCTTTTTTCAATCTAAGGCTGGAGTATGAGACAAGGGATTGGTAAAAAAGAAGGATGGCGATTTGAATATATGAATGGTATGTGCGTGCACTAGTGACTACCGACTATGTATGTATAGCAAAGGAAAGATAAAAGAGTGATAAGGGAAACCTAGCTAGGGAAAGGAATTTTGAAGCATCAGGTTGGCATTTGGGGTGGAGGAAGGCTCGTTTGGTATGTGGTCTAATACCTCATAAGAGGGACACTGTACATTTATAGGATATAAATTGAATTCCAAAACTCTTTTCCTAATTTTTTTAATTTTCTGTATTTTACTATATTTTTAAGTTTTCTAAATAAGGAAATTAGGAAAAACAACCTTTCATGACATCTTGTACTAATATTATTTTCCTCTTGTTTGAGGTATAAGTTTGGTGTAAAAAAATATTAAGCAAATGCAACGATTATAAAAATACGTTAAATGATCAATCAACTTGTTAACTAAAAAAGGTTTAGTTTGAGAAATTGTGTGATTAATATTTTTACGTATAAGGAATGCGATTATCGTGAATCGTAACAACCCTTGTCATATTTTGCTCGTAACTTGGATCGGTCTAAGAAAATTTTATTAGCGTTAAATTCTTGGGTCCACCATATTTAAAATTTTAACGAACTCGTCCGTACCATATATACTGAATCTTTCTATTAAATATTGGCGGGAAATTTTTGGGTAAGCACAATCTTTCTGTGTGTAGTTAAAATTCTGAATCTTGTTCGTTATTGTATTATTATACACGTGTCTGATTTGTCGGATATGATAAATTGATATATAAAAATGCATAAGACATATCTCTAATTTTTCGCACAACTGTATGCCTTAAGGTTAAAGTCATTTTTAGTTATATTATAAACAAATTGAACAATTATCAAAACTTGTTAGATGATCAATTAAGCTTTTAATTGAAAGAGACTAAGCAGATTGAAAATTTGTGTAATAACTTTTACATATGAGGAAATGAAATTATCATAAATCGTAACAAATTCCTGTTATATACTGTTAGTAACCCAAATTAATTTGAGAAAATTTTATTAGTTGTAAATTCTTGGGTCCAGCATACTTAAAATTTTAACGAACTCGTTCTTACCATGTATACTTGCTACTACATATTGGCGGGAAATTTCTAGGTAAGCGTAATCTTGATACGATGCATTTAGCATTCTATATCTTTTGTTTTTTAATTCCATATCTTGTTATGTTTTGCTAATAACCTGAATTAATGAAAGAAAATTTTGTTAATGTTAAAGTCTCGGGTCCATTGTAGTTAAACTTTTAGCAAACTCGTTTATACCATACATACTTGTTATTATATATCAGTGAAAATTTTTAGTAAGCTTGATCTTGCTACAATATAGTTAACAGTTTGAATCTCATTTGTTATTGCACAGTTACCACCTATTTGGTTTGTCGGATTTGATAAACTGATATTTAGAAGTACATGAGACGCTTGTCTAATTCATTGTGTAATAGTACAAGGAGATGCTTTAAGGTTAAAAGTCATTTTTAGTTATATTATAAGTAAATTGAACCATTATCAAGATATATGAAATGTTCAATTACATTGTTAATTGAAAGGAATTGAGTAGCTTGAAAAATTGTGTGATAATTTTTATGCATGAGGAGATGTGATTATCATAAATCGTAACAAACTCTTTTTATGTTTTGTTAATAATTCGGATCAATCCAAAAGTTTTTATTAGTATTAAATTTTTGGTTCACCATATTTAAAATCCTAAAAACTCATTCATGCCATATATGCTTGCTATTAAATATTTGTAGGAAATTTTTAGGTTAGCTCAATTCTACTAAAATATGATATATTGATAGGAAATATTTAGGAAATTTCGATCATGCTATGATAGAGTCAAAATTATATATTTTGTTATTGTGTAGTTATACATGTCTTATCCGTCAAATCTAATAAGTTGATATTTAAAAATACGTGAGATGCATGTCTAATTTGTCATGTAATGCTAACAAGAAGGTTTTTTTTTTTTTAATGTTAAAAAGTCATTTTGTATGATATTGTATCAACAGGGGAATATCTATGATGTTGTGCTTGTCAATGTAAATGGTCAAAAATTCATAAGACTTTTTACGCATAAATACTTTCCATCATTACTAGTAAGATAAAGCCTGAAATTTATAGGTAAAAATGATTTCACATTACATCAATTGGCATTTTATAACTCAACGTCATATAATTACACATGTTTCTAAGGCATCATTTCTTAAAAAAAAAAAATCTATAACTACTTAAAAAGCGTTTCCAATGTGTTGATACATTGTTATATAGATTTTTGAAATTTGAATTGAATATTTTGTTCATATGAGTTTGTTTGGTCAGTGAATTATTGGCACAATTTATTTGCTTATATCATAAAAATATTTTTTAATTACCTTTATATTCTACATACATAACATCAAAAAAATTGTCATAGTATTTTTTAAAAATATTATCCTGAATAATCTATTATCCAAGCACTTTAATTATTTTCTAGAAAATAACTTTTGAAAGGTCTTACTATGGCATCAAATTAAATATTGCAGATTACCAATTGTTACTTGCCAAATTGGCATTTCACTATTAGGAAATATTGATATTGCCCTTTTCAACACTTCTTTCTCACGTCTCATATGACTTTCACTACTACAAAACGCATACCTGTGGTGCTTAAAAAAATTATTTTTTCAACACTTATTTCTCACATTTCATATTTCTTTTAACTGTAACTTTTAATATCATACCCTAAAGTATATTATGTGCCTTTTCCCATACTTGCTCTATATAATAAAAGCTCAATAGATTTTTTTTTTGATTTGTTTAATACAGTTATTTAGACATGATTTTTAAATCTCATTAACGTGAATATTATTCACTATCTTTGTATGGGTTTGCATATTGAAATACTTGATATAGAATTTTGGCCAAAATTTTAACTTATAGTTCAATGTGAGAGGGTAAAATACTAGAACTCATTAAATAGTAAATTTTTTGACAAAAAAAAAAAAAAGAAGAGGGTAAAGGGCTTTCTTTAGTGAAGTTTAATAGAATAAGTTGTAGCTAACCTCAACCTAATATGTTATCAATGTACTCTCATGAGCTATATCTTAACAGTATGGAACTAAATTATGTTTATTTCATGATTAAAACCTGTTGATAGTATCTTGATTAGTATTTTCTCTTGAAAAGTATTTCTATCAAATGTATGTGTATCTAATATATTGTGTCAAAGTAGCATCAAAATACTTCATGGTTGATAGAATTTAATATGTCAATTAAACTCCAAATTCTGTGGATAATGCAAATATATAAACACTTTGATTTTATTTTTATAGAAAAATTCGGTCATCATAATTTTCACTTATCCTTGCTTCCACAAGGTGCCTCTATTTGTTATTTGAATGAGTTGTGAATATTTGCCAACATTCTATAGGACAATATTCTTGATCATCAAAAGTAAATATAAAAAAAAGAAGTAAACATGAAATTGTGGTGTCTAGCATCATGTATTGCTTCTTAAGTGAAGTGTTCATAATGACAAAAGTGAAATGCTGAATGGTGGCTGTGAACCTCAACATGGTAGAAATTATACAACCATCCATCCATATTAACCAAAGGAAATCAAGAATGTTGATTTATTAAACAAAATACCACAATTTACTTGCACATTCAAATACTTAAAAAGTACTTTTTATAGATTGTTACACTAGAATGGCTGATGTGAAGGGGGCACGTTCCTATAATACCCTCACCCAAAAATTCCTCAGTTACCCAGACAATTTATATAAAATCTATACAAACTAAAATATTGAGAAATGAAATATATATGGGACTAATTTTACAATTTAATGAAAATGGTTATTAAATAATTCAATAGTCTCTAGTTCTAGAGTCTAGCCACAAGTTCCCTTAGAATATGTTATAACTTATCATCCATTCATTTAGACTTTGGATGAATTATTGCTTAGCTACGTACAGTGAAAGAAATTTAACTCATGAAAGATTGAAAAGATTGTAAATCGTCATCAAATCATAAAGACATTTAGTAAGCAATTATAAAGGTTTAGTATACTTTTTGAAGCAAAATACTAATTTTATTAATAAATGCAAGTATATCTTTTGTATTATTCATGAAATAGATGTATTCTTGGTACTTATTACATGAATATTGATATGTCATTTATTGTTAAGTGAAAAGAACAAGAAAAAAAATTTCAGTATTGTCTTTGTCCAAGCTAATAATTTTTCCTGGCTTTGTGCTTGCCAGTAGTTTAAATTGATCTTTAATGTAACTACGTGAAAAAAAAAAAAATCACTCCATTTGAGCTTATGGAATAATTTTAATTTTTTAAGATTTTATTTACTTAGTACTAGTTATAAACTTAAAACTTTAGGCAATAATTTGTCTATCAAATAAAAAGTATAAACAAACCAGAAAGTTTTTTGGCAGACAAATTAGTTGTTGCAATAGGAATAGTAGCCAAATACAAAAATAGCACCAGCTTGCATTATCTGCAATAAGCAATTTGTAGGCAAATGTATATATCAATTTGCTCTTTTACCAGCAGTCGATGAATAGGATCTACAAGTAAGAAAAGGCAGCACCATTGGTGCATGAATCATTAACCGTGGTTGTTGCTGAGTTGGTGATTTAACTACAAGTGGTTCTTCCTCGATAGTGTTGTACATTTGGCACATAAATTGAAGTGTTTTTCTAATGTGGACCTAATTTGCTATAATGTGGACACGAGTATTTGATGTCGCAAGATGTCTCTTGCAATACAAAATAAACTTTCGCGACGGTTTTTTGTCCTTTTTTTTTTTGGATTTTTCATGTGAAATCTGATATATTCTTCACCATGAACCTCGACTAACACGTTTGTGCTCATGATCCATAAAAACCAAAGCATACCAAAAGATGTTATATTCGATAGCACCTCAACTTGGTTGTTTTGGTTCATTTCAAATGAGTAAACAAATTATTTTCTTAAAAATGTGAAATTGATAACGTAAAATTGTGGAAGTTTATCTGTAGGACTCTATTATAATCACAAATTAAAGAAAAGATTGTTGGTTTTAGAATAATTTGACAAGTGTTACAATCTCGTCAATTACCAAAAGAATACTTGAATGATGACCTTTTGTTCTTTTCCTACCTTACATATTCACGAGGATAAGCACATTAAATCTTGTGACTTGGGCTAAGCTATACCGTAACGGACATCTTATATATAAGCAATAGCCAAATTCAAGAAAAAAACAAATAAGGTTTTACCAAAATTTGACCAACATTGGCTGCTTCATTTACGCGTCATATTATTCTTCGATTACAACTTATATGGATACAGATTTCCAAAGCTTCTGCATAGATAAGGATTGTGTGTAAGCTTATATGGGTGCTGATGCAAATTAGATATGATCGAATTTTGCATATGTCCATCGTATACGAGGAAAGGGAACGTGAAAGTACTATTGATGCTAAATTTCCTTTCCTTTCTTGTACAGTTGGACTGGACAGTGAGCCAAGTAACACGTTATTTTCGCTACTATTTTCTACTCAGTTGTGGAATTCTCCAATTTGGGTTTTGGTTTGTGAGCATGTTCGATTTGCTTTCATTTTTATGACAAAAATAAAACGTGGAATCTGTGACTAATTATCCATCTTTTTATAGATAACAAGCAATTGTTTGTTACTTTGAACTTTATTTTATAATGGTGTGCATCAGTGAAGAGTCGAACTTTATTTTCATCAGGAGCCACATCTATAGCTATAATAATCTAATATTTGTATCCCTACATCATTTTAAAATTAACGATAATCTGATAGATACTAACCCAATATTTCAGAACAAATTTTCTACATGCGTAAGATTAGTTTTACACTAATAGATTTGGATGTTTGTCATGTACATTAAAACAAATCATATTTGAAGAGGTTATGTAGCATACCGACTAGGGTACGTAGATCTTAACATGATCATTGAAGAAAAATTCCTCTATGAGTTAAATACTTTTTACACGGTCTTAAAAAATGTATTTGCTAATGTTTTGAGAGGTGACAGAGTAGGTCTATCCCAAGAGGGTGTTTCCGGTAGATCTAGTTTGTACTTGGACTATTAGAAAATTTTGGGAATTATTGGAAAGCCAGGAGATGTCGAATGTGTGATTCTAAAACTTTTCAAGGAAATATATGATGCACATATTCAAGTGATAGGCTGTTTAGTGTCCTGATTGATCAGGCAGATTTGTGGTTTGGAGGGATTTACATGAATTCCATCAACAAATTCCTGGTCGCAGTCTGAAGCATTTTTGGTAAACTATTTTTTTTTTAACATTTCTGTTAAACTAGTTTAGAATATACAATTTTGAATTTGCTATCTTCACAAGTACCATCCTCTTCTAGATGAATTTCCTACGGTTCAATATTCGATGAAGAAAAAGAAGCTTAATCATCGTAAGGCCAAGACACATACTTCAAATTATGATCTCTAATATTTATTGTAAAGAGTTACTTGTCATTTAGTTTTTATGATTGTGTACAAGAGGTCCAGTTTAATCCTACTCCTAGTTTTTCTTTTCTTTTCTGCATTAATAAAGAAAAAAAATTGGTTATAGGAAAAAAAAAGTGACAGAAGGATTTCATAGTGCAGGAACCAAATGCTCGTACAACAATTTTAATAAAAATTAATGTTAATTATTGGAAACGATGAAGGTACTAGCACTAAGCACTTAATATAGATATTAGGTGGGTGGATTGGGGAGAGTGGAGGGGCAAGAAATAGGTTGGGTGGTTTGGGAGGAGAAAATATAAATGAGAGATCCCAAGTTCGAGTACTTTCATTTACATTAAAAGAAAAAAAATCAGGTGGATGAAATGTAAAGTTATCTAGGTAAATGTGCAACGCAATTTAATTTTTTTAATGTAAATGGGAGGTTCAAACTCGGGAGCAGTTTCTCTCTCTCTCTCTCTCTCAGGTCATAATTGGACATATACTTACAAACTCGTTTGTACAGATACATTGAATAGGTGTTCACGAATAAAATCCACAAGTACAACAAAAATATGTGAATATGTATCACCACACCGTATAATAACTATAGCAATCCAGCACAAGCATAGCAAAACCTTAATCGTACCTGCCCGATTCCTATTAAGACTATCCGGAAGCCGGCATTTGGGACAGTGGTTTACTTTATCAAGCAGAAAAGGAACTTGAGGTTGTTTGATTACAAAGCAAGCCCTGCAAATGTGTGGATCTCTTGAATTGTGGAGGTGATACCTTATTGCTTCACAGTTACAAGTCATTTTTATTTTACTTCAGGCAGGTCTCTTGTTTTCCATTTTTATTATAGTGAAGTTTCCAAGAAATGGGCTTCATAAAGTCAACTAGGACTTGGCACTTGATCCGAATTTTGATCCTTCAATACTTTCTTACTGTTAAATTGGCTCTGACGCTGCTTACGTGAAAGTATTCTCAAAGAAGGCTGCTGAAAATTGCACTGCTTACCTGAAAGCAGTTGGAACTTGGAAGTTACAATGATGCAGAGGGTAAAGCTACTGAAACATTCCTCGACATTTTCAATAATGAATCCTTCCAACCTGCCTCAGATCATTGACAATTGGCTTCACCAAGCACGATGATCCAGTAGCCGAGGTTAGCAATGCAGTTGTAGAAAACAAACCATGGTCGGAAACAGTGCTGGGAAGAATCATTGATAAGAATGGTGTTTCGCCTACAGCATGAAAGAGTATGGCAGACTTGATGTGTTAATGATCCGAGGGAGTTAGTGGTGTTAAAGTGCCTTAATGTATTGTTAAGAAAGTACAATCGATCGGGTTTTAGCCAATATTCTATGCATTCATTTTGCTTTATACTTGTGTTACCTTTAATTCCTTTTCCTGTTGATCAGCTTCTTCAAAAATGCAGCCAAACAATAGTTGACGCAAATAAGTTTGAAGTTCCTTCACCTGCACAGCCGAATTTCTTGTGTGTTTACTTGTGGACTTATTACATGAGTTGTGGTTCGCAAGTAATATCTCACATACTTTTCATGCTCTAGAATATTGTATTTTTGCTACTAAATTTTCTGTGTGGAACATTGATTAATTAATATCGTAATACACTTTTTTTTTCTTTTTCTCTTACCAATTGTTTTTGAAAATGTCATTTACATTGAAATCATAGATCTAAGAAATTTGAAACTTACTTTTGAGCTTTTTAGAAAATTTATTACTCGAACTCCACGAATAAAAATTATTGATTCTATCATACTTAACCAAATTTGTTGAATATTGATAATGCCATTATACTTAAATTATAAAATACAATTTTCAATATGCAAAACAGTGTTGTTAAGCGAGATATAATTCATGTAGACGTCAAGTGTCAGAGCATTGAATAAAATTTATAAATATTAGTAACATAAAGGTTAAATTATAACTTCAGTTTCTAAAATGGCATTAGGTTGGATCAATCGGTTTTTTTTAATAACCCTAATTATAGTTTCTTTGATGATGGAGTGCGAGATATCAGCATGCTTCTTCAAGTCTACAGATTTTGTTTAATTAACTGTAATTTATCTCATGTATGGTTGAGGGCTCAGCCGAATTGCTTGAGGCAGTTCATCGCAGAGGCAGTGCTTTGACCATTTCAAGATTGTAAATAGAGATCACAAGTTGAAAATATATATCCTGAACGTGTAATAAGACCCCACTTCTCACTACGGCAGTTATGTACATTGATTATACTGGTGTTTTCATCATCGCATCTATATTCAAAATTGTGGTTTTTACATTCTCAGGCAATTGGAACTAAAAACTAACAATGCTGATTAATAGATAATGCCAAAATTTATCCGTTAGATAACAATGCTTATTTGCATTGTAAATACATTTTTCAACCACCTTTTTTTTTTATCTTTTTAACTAATTTTTATCTCACATAAATCACATCATAGAAAGTGCTATACTATTTTTGTTTTAAAATCATTCCAAATAATCTCCGATTTGAGCACTATTTTTTCCCCTTCACGGTCCTTAGAGCATCTCCAATGGGGTTGAATGGGGGGTATAATGCCCTCCCCATTCAACCCCAGCATTACACGGCTCTCCATTGGAGCCGTGTAATGCCTATTACACGCATCATATGCATTCAACAGTTGAATGAAAAATTCGATGGCCCACTTTGACGCCTGTTGCGTCTTTTGCATGTTTGTTGTTGTTGTTTTTTTTTTTTTTTTGTCAGAAGCATGTTTGTTGCATGCTGAAGCATGTTTGTTGTTTTTTTTCGTCTAATCTTGCAACGGTCATAGCTCAACGGATACTTATTGCAATGGCAATTTTTTTTATTTTTTCTCTATAAATACACAAGGTAATTTTTTAGTTCACCTCACAATCTCCTACTCCATCATTTCTCCTACTATTCATTATCTTCAACATATTTACATACTTTCCTCCAATTTCAATATTTTGTCATTATGGAGGAGAATTTTAGTAGTTTTAGAAATATGTTAAATGCTTCAAATATAGAAAATTCATCATCTTCACAGAATCAAAACCACCAAAATTTGCCAAATTAACCAAATTATCCATTTCCAATTTCAAATTACCCACATTTGCCCAATTCCAATCATCCACCAAATTTTTCATATCCATTTCCTATGTATCAACCACCTAATTATTTTAATCCGTCCATGGGGAATCACTATACTCCGGGATATTATAACTATTGTGAGGGCCGTGAACTTTAACCTAAATCTTGTTTAGATTTTTCATGAATGGTTCTTATAAATTTGCTTAAAAAAATATTTAAATAATAAATAATTTTTCTATCAAAATTATTGCAAAACGATAGCTCGGGAAACTTAAATAAATATTTGAATTTCATTTCGATAATTAGGAAGCAAATCAGTCTTCTAGTAAGTATATATATATATATATATATATATATATATTATTTCCAAAATCCTAGACGACTTGTATTGAAATCACTACCATTATAGGTTTAACCATTTTCTTCTTCTTCAAATCGAAATCACTCAACACTTCTTAAATCAAAATTAGGATTGAGCTGAAATCTTTCCAAGCAAAATTCGGAAATTTCATTCCAATTTCCAGCTAGAAAAAAAAAAATCTTGCCACTCCTCTTCACCTTTACATGACTACCATGTGTCAATTGCTTGCTGAAAATTTTGGTTGCTTGAACAAGTTTCATCTATTCCAATCGGCTGCTCATTTGATTGGGAAAAAAAAAATTTCTCAGATTTTATTAGCCAAACTTGATGATGTTCACCGGCCTCCATGCCCAATGGAAGTGAAGCTCTTGCCATTTGGCATCTTATTCCAGCCACCTTATGCTTACTTGAGCAAGGCAAGTCTGCAAAATTATTTCTTCAAGACCAACCGGTTGTCATCAGCCTTAAACTCCCTTCATTGCATTTCATTCACTTTCACTTCACTTCAGCACTCATCTCTCAAGCTCTCAACCGAGAGCTCTTTTCCTCATTTCACTCCAGAAATTCTCTTCTCCAAAGCTCTCAACCGAGAGCTCTTTTCCCCCTCTCCATTTCTTGCTTCTTTCTTGCCCAACTCAGCCTTGCACAAAGGGCTGATTTTGGATGCTAGCTGCTGAAACCAAGCTTAAAATCCGGACAGGATACTTTCCATCCATCCGTATCTTGATCAAGCAAAAAGGGTAGGCTATTAGTTCTTGTGAAGTTTCCATGGCAGCTTAGCATTTTCTATTCTTAGCTTATCTCATTTCTTGTAGCTGGAACCGGACTTGTTTAAGCCAAGCACCACTTGTTCATCCATTTCTTGAAACCAGTTGGAGGTAAGAATTTCTTTCAGTCCATTTTAGCCTAGTAGAAATAGTTCTCCTTTTAAGAACATCATTTTTAATTCATGGAAATACCATGCATACACCGGTAGACTTGAAATCTGCCATGCATGTAATGGATCAAAAACATCTTGCCATGGTATGCTATATCCTCTTGTTTTGCTAAGAAATCTGGTTAACCGAGAGTGAGGTCACTGCTTTTGATTTTCCTAGGTCTTCGAGGCTTCAAACAATAGCTTTAGTATATTTACTTCATGCATGATGAGTTAATGAGGTTGGAATTTTGTTGTGCTTGTTGTTGTTTAAAATTCCTTAATTCCTTGCTGTTATGAACGTTTGTGGGCTGAAGGGCTTTGCCCTATTTCCATCCGAATCTGCTCTTGTTAAAACTTGTTGGAAATCAACTCATGCGTGTGATTATTTGACCGGTTAGACTTGGTTAAAATTTTCATGGACTAAATGTCTTAACTAGACCAAGCTTGAACCTTTCATTTCTCCTTAAAATTTATATGTATCTATTTTTCCTTGCATGAGATATATTCGGTCAGTCAAAACAAAGTAAAAACTGGACATGTAATGACCTAATACTTGGCTTTTGAATGGAGAAAATAATCTTGTATCAAGAAAGGAAAATAAGAGGGAAAGAACCGGTCTTGATGGTTTCCAAACTCGAGACATTGTTGGTTGAGGCTTTTGTTCAAATTTTAATCATGTGCCTGAGCCCTTGAGTTCTTAAATGGATGTATTACATGCTGATAAACCTGATTAGTATGCTGGAAATTAAAATGAACCCTTAACCACGTTGCTTTGAAGCTGGAATTCTACAAATTTTTCAAAAGTTAGCATTTTTCCAGAAAAATCAGTGGACAAAACAGTCCAAAACAGAATGCTCGTACCTCACAGTTTATAAGTCCAAATCATGTACCGTCGATGGCATTCAAAACTAGACTCAAAGAGTTTCGATTCGGTACCTTACATGCCCAATAACTCATTTTCTACATACCATGGCGATCCGACGAATATCGCTGAAAGTCAAGACTGCGATTTTGTTAATCATAATGGTTTCGAACAAAACCACGAAAGCTCATTTTAGTACTACGACAAATGAAACTTAAAACCATTAGTAATTTTTCTAACCAAGACAACCCTCTTTTAAATTCCAAATGTAATAACCCTACATTTTCAAATTCTTTTAAAATATCAACTATTAAATTCACTCAAACCCTAATTTTGCCAAAATTTCAAACTCTTTCATCTTGACCTAATTAACCAAAACCTCGATTTCGGAATTCATACCACCATTTTTTTTCTACCACATCAACTCGTGTAGTAAAACTTAATTACACCTTGTTTTCATAAAAGAAGTGAATTGGTCAAAATTGTTTTTAATAATTAAAAGTTAAATTATGTACCTCAGGATCCGTTGGTGAACCAAGCGAGGACGTTGGTACCGCAGTTTTCGACTCAACTTTGACCTAACTAAGGTGAGGGTTCCAATTTATTGCTAAATGATTTTATTTGTTATTTGATGATTACTATGCTTAATTAATAAGCATTACTTGTCATTGAATGTACTTGTTTATTAAGTGAGCCATTATATTGCTTAATTATTGAGTTCTATTTCAAAATAATTTTTATAAAGGAAAGGGGTCGAGTTTGTACTTTATCGAATCGACTTTCCCCTCCATTTTACAAAAACAATTTCAAACTACTGTATTTGTGCCTGTGCATGTCAACTGTGCATGACTATGACGCCATTGCGTGCTTTGCCGCAATAGGCTAGTCCGGGATCCCAAACTCCAGAGGCGAGTCGGCCTATTCCGAGTCGGCATTAGGGCTTGGTCAGGTACGTCGACGGACCCTGGGGACCGTTTAAGGTTACCTCAAGTGTACACCACTTACCGACCGTTGGTTTTCGGGCCCGAAGTTGGGAGTAAGGGTTGGCGAATGGGAAGCAGTGAAGACTATATACTGATCGGTTTGGAAACACTGTATCCTTCCACTGTGATTGCTACTGTTTATTTGACTAATTCATTGGTGAAATCTCACTGTTTCATGAATTTTCTGAAATAGAAATTTCTGTTTTGGAAACTTTCCACATGTGAATGTTTGAGATAGGAAAGCATGCTATGTCAATGTGCTTAACTGATTATGTGTTTGGAACTCTCATTGGGCTTTCAAAAGCTCACCCCAATATATATTTTCCCTTCCCAGGTTCTCCAGAGGGTTAGATTGGGTAAGAAGAAATTCCAAGTCCAGATTGAGACATTTGAATTGTGGATGTAATTATTTACGTATGTTGTTATTGGTGAAAATGTTGTGAGTTTCTTTTGATTGGTAACGGTAAGGGTATGTGGAACCCTAGTGGATGAATGGATGTGAATTAAATTAATCAAATTCTATGGATGTATTTTATATTGAAAACCCTATGTTGAACTGTTGGATTGACCGAGTCTTGGCGAGAGTTAGGCCGGCGGCCGCGGGTCCTAGGGTTTGCCTTGGGAAACGTGGGACCGCTACAACTATGGTATGGGTTGTGGAGGCTCAATGTCGTCAGATACAAGGAAGGATTTTGATTTCACTGGCTAACAAGAAAATGGAACACCAACAGAGTCACTTTCGAACTCTCAATTTTCACCTTATTCAACACAATGTGGGGTAGAAAATATAAATCTCACCAATGAGGTAGCGGAAGAACCCGACGGTAAACGCATTCCATGGAGTGTTGATGATGACAAGATGCTTGCAAGTGCTTGGCTCACAATTTCAAATTGCAGCATTGTAGGTAACTCTCAAAGTGAAGAGAGTTTTTGGAAACGAGTCACCGACTACTTCAATGAGAATAAAAAATCTGGGCCATCAAGAAAATATAAAGCTACGAAATCACATTGGCATTGGTTGAATCGGATGGTTAATGAGTTCAACCAATACTACAACAAATTGGTCGGCGAACATCATAGCGGGTGGAATGATGACCAGATCAAGCACCATGCACATGAGTTATTTTACCAAAATAATAACAAACATTTTTTGCATGAACATGTGTGGGTGCTACTAAAAAATGATCCGAAGTGGAAGGTGAATACTCCTATGGAGCGTTCTTTAAAAAAGATAAGGACTGATGAAAGCGGAGCTTACACTTCTTCATCAAATGCGGATTCAAGTTTCGACATCAATGACGGTGAAGTACGTGAAGTTCGCCCACCCAGTCAAAAAGCATCAAAGAAAGGAAAGAGAAAGGCAAAATCAAGGGTGAACGAGGAAAATTTGAGTGGGGAACTTGACCAAATCCGGAATCTGCTGAAACAGAAAAAGAAGAAAAATTGCAGGCCATGGAAAACTTGGCAAATCAGCTAGAAAGTTATAATTTTCGAAGTGATTATGAAATCTTACTCAAGGATACCACAGGCATGACCGAGCAACAGCTTCGAATCCATGAGCATATGTGCTCCATCCTAAAAGCCAAATATAATATTCCTTAGTTTAATTTTATTTTTATTTTGATATACGTAATTTTTTATTTTTACATTCGAATGTTTAATTATTTATTTGAAATATTACTTATAATTTTATGTCATTATGTTATGTTGTTCTGAAAAATCATAAATTAATATATTATCTTTTAGCAAATACAAAATCTAAAAAGTAAAAAATAATGAAAGTCATTAATTTATTTTTAAAATTAATCACTTTTAAAATAATAAATTTATTTATTTACGGGATGTGAGTTATGCATTATCAAAATAAAAGATGGGAGAAAGTATAATAAAAGAGGGGATAGTGGAATGCTGATATGGCATGTGTACCCATGCAATTATACTCTGTAGAGTGTAATCTATTGTGGGTGAGAGTGTAATAAAAAGAAGGGATAGTGGAATGTTGATATGGGATAGTGGAATGCTAATGTGGCATGTGGATTACACCCTTCAGGGTGTAAACCATTGGAGATGCCCTTAGAAGATTATGAGGAGGGATTGACGGTGTTGGTTCCTCCATAACCATTAAAGCTTTTTTCTTTGTTCTCTATGATTTTTAACTAGCTTATAAATTTTAAATCCAAGTTGTTCTCACTGCATAGATTTCATCTAATAGGCACCAAATACACATACATACATACACACATATATAAATTTCAAATCTAAGTTGTGTCGCATTAAAATGTGTGGCCTCCTACCACCCCTTAAGAGCACGAATCATGCATATATAGCTAGTGGAAGAAGTACCTGAACAACAATCCATTAGCAGACTAGAAAATTGAGAGGCCTATAAATTCCATTTTACAACCGGCCTAGCATTTGGAGTTGTAGAATTTCGGATTTAAAATTTGAGTTGTAGGCTTCCAGAATCAAAAAGAACAAAATCCAAAAAGAAAAAAAAACTACAGGGGAAGGCCAAAATACAACAAAGGAAATCGGTCTTTTTATTAAAACTTCAAAATAGTTCCACCAGTACAGCTATGAACAATGAAGAAGGAAACTTACACAGACAACTACAACAATGACAACAACAACAAAAAAACGAACAAAGTTCAAATTCACCCTAGACAACAATAGACGAAATTCTAATGAACTTCTAGACAACAAGGGGACTTGCCTAGTTTAAGAAACTAAATTGTTCTAGTGATCTGTTATACAAAGTATTTTCTTGTGCTTTATAAGTCACAAGTTTTCCTCTAATATGTTACAGATCATTAGCAAGTACTTCGCTGCCCTAGTCCCTTTATTTTGCACATAAAAAGCACGGCAATGGAACATGAGGATTTCCATCACCTAGACACTTTTCCTAGACCAAATTGAAGACCTAATGACACTGCAAGTTAGCCAGTTGGGCACTGACGGAACTCGAGCTGATGCCTACGGCTTCAATTTCTCGCACTCGTAACGGCCAGGTAGGGGCTCATCCTTCTCAGTGTCAAAGTTGTACCTGCAAAAATTGACATAAATCAAGTAAATGTCTTTGTCTAATTGTCCACAAGTTGGAAATTTATGAGAAGAAAAAAAAAAAAGGATGTTGGGAAAAAAACCCTTGTACGTACTTCTCAGTGAACTCGTTTTTCTGCTTCTTTTCACCATCACTAAAAAATGCGTTCACTTCATCTCTTGGTGGGGGAGAGAATTCCCCTGGATTGGCCCTTATTAAGGTGTTGATGAAGCGATGCCTAGGTCTTGGACAAGGGGGAATAGGTACCAGAACATTAGGATCCCTAATCAAATGGACCGGTGTGGTCTCCCTTGTGGCCCTTAAAAAACAAAAAGAAGGGATTCAAACTCCATTAGGTCCATAAATTTGAATAAGAAATATTTTGACATAATTGGATTCCCATGAGAGGAGGAATAGAATTTCAAATCTTATAAGCATAGAGAAACTTGGATTGGAATAGCTTGTTAGTACAATTGACTGGTAACTTGGTCAAACACAAATACATAGGCACAAACAAAATAATAGGCACAAACAAAATAATGTTCAAACATGCTATTAGCAAACACACAAATAGATATCGGTAAAAATTGCAAGATAAGGACAATTTTTACCCTATTGAAGGAAAGAAAATTTTCTTATAAATGATGTGTCTATTAACGCAAACTATTGACTAGGACTCGGGTCCTCAAGTTAAGAAGCATATTTTGAATAATTCCAATTTACCCAAATAAGTAAAGTAACAAATACTTGAATTGGATAACAATCAACCAAAAAATTTACAAAATGAACCCAACTTAAAAGATGAATATGCAATGAATTACAAAACGAATTTACGGCTTGAATCATTGTAATTAGGATAAAATCGAATTAGATTGATTCGGTCCACCAAGTTTGATTCATGGGATTCAATGGACTCAATGAAAAAAATTATTGAACAAAAGAATGATTTTTATAAAATAATGAATCTTGATATTATCAGATTAATGAGATTTAAAAGCTAAAAATCTTTGCTAAAATTGTGGGAGATCATTCTTGGAAATCATTTCAAATGTTTCTAACAAAAAAATTTGTGGAAAAGACTTATTAAGGATCGCTTAAGAAAACACACACTTTGAAGTGTACAAATTCGAATAACTATATGGCTGTGGCACCGAAAAAAAACTCTACAGTTTTTTATTTCTTTGTTAATTTTTCAAGAATCTTATAAAATGCATAGAGTAATATCAAAATGTTAAAGAGTCCGTTTGGATTCTTGTTTTTGGCACCTGTTTTCAAAAAACTGTTTTTCACACCCTAAATGCTACAGTAATACACCAACTAAAAACAATCCCAAAAACACCAATCCAAACAAATATTTCAAAAACACTTATACATACAAAATTAAAAAAAATTATCCCTTCTTCTTTCACCCTAACCCACCATCACCCACCCACCACCACCTCTTCCCTCTCTCCCTCCCCTCCACCTTCCCTCTCTCTCTTTCCTCTCTCTTTCTCCCCTCCCTCCCTCCCTCCCTCCCTCCATCAAATTAAAATTTATTTGGGGTATTTTTGGGCATTTTCAAAATTAAAAATTTTATTTGAGATAATTTTTTGAGGCATTTTTAAAATTAAAAATTTATTAGGGATAATTTTTGGGGCTTTTTAAAATTAAAAATTTATTTGGAGCATTTTTAAAAATAAAATTTTATTTGGGGTAATTTTTTGGCATACTTTTAAAATTAAAAATTTATTTGGGGTAATTTTGTGGGGCATTTCTAAAATTAAAAATTTATTTAGGGTAATTTTTGGGGTATCTTTAAAATTAAAATTTTATTTCAAATAATTTTTGGGGCATTTTTTAAATTAAAATTTTATTTATGGTAATTTTTTTGGGGCATTTATAAAATTAAAAATTTATTTGGGGGAATTTTTGGGTCATTTTTAATATTAAAAATTTATTTGGGGTATTTTTGGGGCATTTTCAAAGTTATAAATTTATTTGGGGTAATTTTTGGGGCATTTTTAAAAATAAAAATTTATTTTGGGGTAATTTTTGGGGCATTTTTAAAATTAAAAATTTAATTTGGGGTAATTTTTGGGGCATTTTTAAAATGAAAAATTTATTTGGGACAATTTTTTGGGGCATTTTAAAATTCAAAATTTATTTGAGGTATTTTTAGGGCATTTTTAAAATTAAAAATTTATTTAGGGTAGTTTTTTGGGGCATCTTTAAAATTAAAAATTTTTTTGGGGTATTTTTGGAATAATTTATTTATGGTATTTTTTTTTAAAATTAACCCACCAGCACCACCACCCATCAAATAAATTTTAATTTTAAAAATACCCCAAATAAATTTTTAATTTTGAAAAATCCCTCAAAAATACCTTTAATTAATTTTTAATTTTAAAAATGCCCCAAAAAAATTATCCCAAAAAAATTTTTTAATTTTAAAAATGCCCAAAAAATTGACCCAAATAAATTTTCACTTTTAAAAATACCACAAAAAATTATCCCAAAAACTCCCTTAAAAAGTTTTCGAAAGACAGCTACAGTAGTTTTTAAAAGACAGTTACAGTAGTTTTTCACATTCCAAATGCTACAGTGCTATTTTTGAAAAACAACCCCAAAAATAACTAATCCAAACAGACCCAAAAATTTTATAAAAATCCTTAAAGCCAAATTGGATGGTGAAAACGTTTAACTTTTAAAAATTTGCCTCATTTTTCAAGCAACAATTGAAGGTTGCTAAACCAAATCAGGTTTTGACGGATGTACCAATGCAAAAAAGAAAAGGACCCAAATAAAAAAGAAATGCAAAAGCAATGCACTTTTGATAAAAAAAAAAAAAAAAGAAGAGATTTTTACAGAAAAATTTATTCTGTCAAAATCGAAAACTATCACTCCTTTGGAAAAAAAAAACTGCTTATGACTTTATCATTTTCAATCACATTTTATTGACATCATCAAAAACATTCAATTAGCCAAATTGTTTCATGTAAAAGACAGAAATTTACAACATGCAACACTTTCATGTTGAAATCAAATAATTTCATCATCAAGTTGTGAAAATTCAACATGTTTCTAGCAACAAAAACACGAAATCCAATTTTTTCCTAAAAATAAATTTTCAAAATGCAAAACAATGAAAACCATGAGAAACTTTATGAATATATATATATATATATATATGAAAACAAACCACACAACTCAAATGGCTATCTCGCCTTTAAAAATCATTTTTCAACAAAGTCAACAAAACAAAAATCAACCCACCTTTCAGTTTCGGCACTTGCAAACTCCAAGTTATTCTCTCCCCATGAGGACTCCATAGCTTTCAAATCATCAGGACTATTGTTTTTCTCCTCATTTTCATTTTCCTCTAGCATTGGTCCCTTCCCCTTGTCTTTCTCACTTTCTTGATTCTCACTGGATGGCCCAATTCCCTGGCTCTTTGAAGTCGAACCCTTCTTGACCTGCTTTCGAGCTCTTGCTTTAGGAGCAATTGGTGAGAGCCTTTTCACCCGACGGCTCCTCAGTTGCAGATAGGATACTCCACCTTCGATGGCTGTAGATGCAGCTGATGGTGAAGCAAGTAACTTTTGTAAACGCTTGAGTTCCAGAGTCATGGACCTCGTACGTACACCGAGCGGAGTTTTTGCATGATTCATTGTTGGTGCCCCTTCTTTTCCCTTGGATGTGTTTGCACACTTTCCCATGGATTCCCTTTTTTCTTTTTCAATCTAAGGCTGGTGTTTGAGAGAAGGGATCGGTAAAAAGGAAGAATGGCGATTTGGATATGTGAATGGTGTGCGTGTCTGCTCGCTGGTGACTGCTGACTATTTATATAGCAAAGGAAAGTTGAAGAGTGATGAAGGAAACCTAGCTAGGGTGAAGGAGTTTTGGAGTATCAGGTTGGCATTTGGGGTGGAGAATGGTTCGCTTGGTATGTGGTCTATTATCTCATAAGGTGCACACTATACATATATAGTGTATAATTGAATCCCAAAACTCTTCTCCTTATTTGTTTAATTTTCTCTGTTCCACTATATGTTTAACTTTTCTAAATAAGGAAATTAGGAAAAGCAACTTTTCATGACATCTTCTATTAATATCATTTTCCTCTTGTTTGAATTGTAAGTTTGGTGTCAAATAATATTAACTAAATGCAACTATTATAAAAATACATTAAACGATCAATCAACTTGTCAACTAAAAGTGGTTTAGTTTGAGAAATTGTGTAATAAATATTTTTACATATAAGGAATGCGATTACCGTGAATCATAACAAACTCTTATCATATTTTGCTCATAACTTGGATCGATCTGAGAAAATTCTATTAGGGTTCAATTCTTGGGTCCACCATATTTAAAATTTTAACCAACTCATCCATACCATATATACTTCTATTAAATATTGGCGGGAAATTTTTGGGCGAGCACAATCTTTTTACATGTAGTTAAAATTCTGAATCTTGTTCGTTATTGTATTGTTATACACGTGTCTGATTTGTCGGATATGATAAATTGATGTATAAAGATACATAAGGCATATGTCTAATTTTTCACGTAACTATATGCCATAATGTTAAAGTCATTTTAGTTATATTCTAAGCAAATTGAACAATTATCAAAACTTGTTAGATGATCAATTAATCTTTTAACTAAAAGAAACAAAGCAGATTGAAAAATTGTGTTACAATTCTTAGGTATGAGGAAATGTAACTATCATAAATCATAACAAATTCCTATTGTATGTTGTTAATAATCCAAATTAATTCGAGAAAATTTTATTAGTTTTAAATTCTTGGATCTAGCATATTTAAATTTTAACGAACTCGTTCTTACCATATACACTTGCTACTACATATTGGCGGGAAATTTATATGTGTGGGTAGTCTTGATACAATGCATTTAACATTCTATCCCCCCTTTTTTTTTAACATTTTGCATCTTCTTATGTTTCGCTAATAATCTGAATTAATCCTAGAAAATTTTGTTAAAGTCTTGGGTCCACTGTATTTAAACTTTTAGTGAACTTGTTTACACCATATATACTTGCTATGAAATATTGGTGGAAATTCAAAGATAAGCTTGATCTTGCTGTGATGTAGTTAACATTTTGAATCTTGTTCGTTATTGTACGGTTACCACCTATTTGATTTGTCAGATTTGATAAATTGATATTTAGAATTACATGAGATGCATGTCTAATTTGTTGTGTAATAGTATAAGGAGATGCTTTAAGGTTAAAAGTCGTTTTTAGTTCCATTATAAGTAAATTGAACAATTATCAAAATATATTAAATGATCAATTACATTGTTAATTGAATGGGATTGAGTAGCTTGAAAAGTTGTGTGATAATTCTTATGTATGAGGAGATGTGATTATCATAAATTGTAACAAACTCTTTCTATGTTTTGTTAACAATTCGGATCAATCCAAAAAATTTTATTAGTGTTGAATTTTTGCTTCACGATTTTTAAAATCTTAAAAAACTCATTCATGCCAAATATGTAACGGCCTCGAAATTTTTTTTTAAAAAAAATTTAATTAATTTTTAATTTCAAAAAAATTTGAAAATTTATTTATTTATATAATTATTTCTTTACTTATCCTGTGATATTTGATTTTTCCTCAGTTATAATTTCTCATTTAATTTTAACTCTATTTTCCTGTTAATTTCGTCTCGTAGCATTTATTAGCGGTAAAATATTAAAGGCACATTTTTCGAGGTAAATTCGGACTGTGAGTAAACTAGTGGAGATAAGTATAGATGATCACTGATAAGTTGGAAGTGTAATTAAATGACTGGATTTGGGTCTTTAAAGATGATTAATTAGGGTTTTGAAATTTTAGTTAAGATTTGGATTAACCACTTTAAGTTTAGAATTTTATCTAACCGTTAATTCTTTCAACTAAATTCCTACCAATCACTTAAAAATCACTTCTCCATCCCCTCTCCTAATCGAGATTTGTCCCTTAATCTCAAGACAAATGAAGTGATTAATTTTCCCTCCAAGTAGCTAATTAATATCACTATTCAAACTTTGACTTTGGATGAGATAAATATCATGTCTTGTCTTCCTTTTCCTCATTAATCCTTCAAGAAAAATTGACCAAAACTCTTCACTCTTCTTCCTCTCTCTCACCCGAACTCCCTCTCCTCTTCTTCCCCAAATTTTCAGCAAATTTTCGTCACCCAATTCCCTCCAAAAACTCTACCCAACCTCCATTAATCTTTGCTTGGACTTGCACTTGGTGAAGAGCTTAAGGAAGAGGATATTGTGGGCTTCATCTTGCATTTCATTCTTGAAGTCTTGCAAACCTAAGAGAGGTATAATTCTACCAACTTCCTTCTTGACTAATTCCATTAAATTCCAAGCATGATAACTAGAAATTGGGTGGTTAATGAGTTCATAGAACCTTGAATTGGCGATGGTTGTGTTGTGTGAAGTGTTGAGCTTCATTATTGAGAAATTTGATGATTATGGAAAAATGGTGGGCTCTTGAATTCCCACTAAATGTGTGTAATTGATTGCTAGATGGTTAGATGATGTTATCTAAGTGCATTATGCATAATGATGGTGGTTAAAAGTTGGATGAAACTCAAAGGAGGAAAACCGGTTAAGGAAGAGGAAAATTGGGGGTTGAATTTTCTGATTTTTCCTTGAATTTCGTGGCTGTGTTTTTGGCTAGTTAAGAGGCTGAAATTGATGTTTAAGTGATGAATGTTAAGCTGTTATTTTGTCCCACAAAAAGCTCTTCAAGAATTGATGTTATGAGGGTTGCTAAGTTGCAAAGTGAAAGCTGGAAAATGAGGGGTTATGCTGTCCGAATTTTGAGGATTATTTTGTGATATTCTTGCCAAAAGATGTGACCATTTTTGATCATCATTAGGCTTAGGAAGTTCAATACTAGCTTGGTTTCGAAAATTAGGACAAATGAAGTTAATTTGAGGCATGAACTAGATGATATAAGTGAAGGATCAAAATTTTCCAGTTTTGGATGAATGAATTGAGCGAACTTTGGGCATGTAGAAAACTGCCTTCCCATTTGTATTTTAAGTTGAAATTTGGTATGAATCTAGTTGATATATGGAAGTATTAGTGTACCAAATTTGACAATTTTTGGACTTGAATTCGTCACTCAAACAGTATCTTGAAAACTGCCCTGTATCTTCTTGTTTCCAGAAACTGCAGAATTTCGAACTGCCTCTGTTTGAGCTGTTGTCATTTCATGCTCGGATGTCGAAATTGAGTTCCGTCAGTGGCTGTTGAAACTCCTTATGTAGGAATATATTGTGTATGAATTTCAGAGGTTAATTAATTTTCTGTAATTTTTGGCGAATTTTCAAAGTGCTCTGGTTGTCCAGCCTGATGAGCACTGTCATTTTACTGTAGCAGAATGTTCAACGAAAATATGAGTTAATTTCGTCCATAATTTTAATTTGATGTCTTCTGTAAAGTTTTAGAGCTTTCAAAAAGGTTTCTAACGGTACCAAATGAGCAAAATTCCGACTTGTATAACTTGAGTTATGATTTTTCAAAGTTTTCAACTCAACTCGAGAAATTGTCGAACTTTCGACTTTTTGAATTAAACTTAACCAGTGATTAGGAAAACTCATTTTTGTTCTCTTTTAATTATTTTAGGTCAAAGTACTGATTTTGCAACTGACCAAAACTTGGACTCCGACCCCTACTTTGTCGGTGAGTTTTCAATGCATGTTATTATGCTTTTATTGTATTGAAACGTGTACTTCGTGACTTGTTATTTGATTGATTGAAATGTGAAATTGAGAATTTAATGGACCGCTCACTTAAAGGAGAGTATACTTTATTGCTCCCTTTTTGTAGAGTCGGAAATTTGATTTTTGCATGTATTTTACTTGGGAGATGGAAAACATGAAATATACTTACTCTTGGCCGTGTGCCTTGAGTAAATTCCTGTTTACTGTTTATTGTTGAATTATGTGGCGTGCGGGCCCGGTAGGGGGAGTAAGGTGGATGGAGTTGGCGTGAAGAGTCGTCTACTTGGATTGAAAGTCGACGGAGTGTCGACTACTATAATTGCTCGTGAAAAGTGAAAATTGGCTCCTGAGAGCCCCCGTATCCTCACTGTGTGTTAATTGAATTTGTTCATGTGATTTAATTATTTACTTGCAATTTTACCGCTTAAAGTGCCTGTGCATGAATTTTGAAAACTCACGAGCTTTTAGCTCACCCCCGTTCCCTTTTATTTTCCTTAACAGGTGACGAGAATCCCGAGGTGTAAATAGGGCTAGTTCTTGTCCTTTTGACTTTTATCTCGAATTTGGAGGAATGTTTTGTATATTCTTTTGGTGATGTATATTTTAGAATTATGGAAGTGTACAAAAATTTGGCTCGAGAATTTTAAGTATTTTGAGTGGGAAACTGTAATTCTAAGATTTGACAGTGTTATACAATTTTAATATTAATGTTGCTATGATTGGAGGTTTTATTCGTTTAAGTTAGTTTCTTTTCATGCGTGAGTCCTGGCGAGAGTTGGGCAGGCAGCCCGCTAACCCCTCTGGTTAGCCTTAGGGGGAGGTGGGGCTGTTACAATATATGCTTGCTATTAAATGTTGGTGAGAAATTTTTAGGTTAGCTCAATCCTACTAAAATATGATATATTGGCGAAAAGTATTTAGGAAGTCTTGATCATGCTACAATGTAGTCAAATTTATGTATTTTTTATTGTGTATTTATACATATCTAATTTGTCAAATTTGATAAATTCATATTTGAAAATAGATGAGATACACGTCTAACTTGTCATGTAATACTAGCAAGAAAATATTTTTTATGTTAAAAAGTAATTTTCTATTATATTATATCAACAGCGGAATATCTATTATGTTGTGCTTGTTAATGTAATTGCTCAAAAATATATAAGGCTTTTTACGCATATATACTTTCCATACTTATTAGTAAGATATAGCATGAAATTTCTAGGTAAAATAATTTCATATTACAACAATTGGCATTTTACAATTCTCAATGTCACATTATTACAGATGTTTCTAAGGCATCCTTTCTTTAAAAAAATCTGTAACTACTTAAAATGTGTTTCCAATATATTGCTACATTATCATATAGATTTTTGAAATTCGAATTGAATTTTTTCTTCATATAAGTTTGTTTAAATGGTGGATTATTTGCATAAATTTATTTGCTTACATCATAAACCTATTTTATGGCCACCTTTTTTTTTCAAATACATAACATCAAAAAATTGTTATAGTATTTTTTTTTAAAACATTACCCCAAATATTCTATTACCCAAACACTTTAATTATTTTCGAGAAAATAACTTTTGAAAGGTGTTGCTATGGCATCGAATTAAATATTGCAGATTACCAATTGGTACTTGCCAAATTGGCATTTCACTACTAGGAAATATTGGTATTGCCCTTGTCAACACTTATTTCTTACATCTCGTATGACTTCCTGTACTACAAAACACATACTTTTAGTGCTTAAAAAGTTGCCGTGTTCTATTTTGTCGCGTTTGATATACTACTGGTGCACATATTTCTTTTAACTATAATTTTTAATGTCATACCCTAAAGTATATTATGTGTCTATCCCCATACTTTCCATACATAATAATGGTTTAATAGAAATCTTTTTTATTTGTTTAATGCAGTTATTTAGACATGAATTTTAAATCTCATTAACTTGGATATTATTCACTATCTTTGAACATGTTGTCCAAGGACATGTTTTGTATAGGTTTGCATATTGACATACTTGATATAGAATTTTGGCCAAAAGTTTAAATTATAATGCACTGTGAGGGGTTAAAATATCAGAACTGATTAAATAGGTAAGGGCTATCTTTAGTGAAAGTTCAATAGAATAAGTTGCAGCTAGCCTCAACTTAAGAAATTATCAACGTACTCTCATGAGCTGTATCTTAGCATCATGGAACTAAATTAGGTTTATTTCGTTATCAAAACCTGTTGATAGTATCTTGACTACTATTTCTCTTGAAAAATATTTCTATCAAATGCATGCGTATCTGATATGTTGTGTCAGAGTAGCATCAAAATACTTCATGGTTGCCAGAATTTAATATGACAATTAAGCTCCAAATTCTGTGGATAATACGATTGTATAAATACTTTGATTTTATTTTTATAGAAATTTTTGATTGCTATAATTTTTACTTATCCCTATTTCCGCAAAGTGCCTCTATCTATAAATTGAATGAGTTATGAATATTTGCCAGCATTCTACAGTACAGTATTCTTGATATTAAATGTAAATATGAAAAAAAAGAAGTAAACATGAAATTAAGGAGCCTTGATTGCAATGGCAGATAATATGTAGAAAATTTTCACTCGTTAAGGGATTGAAAAGGAGTGCGTCCTTTTAAACTGGTAAATATCAACGTGAGTCCAATAACCCGACAGGGCAGTCTCCCCTTAGGCCCAGCGACAATTTCTAGAAGACTTCTCTGTGATTTCTAGAAGTCTCCCCTTCGCCCAGCTCTGCAAGAAGACTTCTCCAGACTGTGGTGCCGTTCCACTTGGTACATCAACAATTTGCCCATGACGATTACAAGATGGATGATAGACTTTCGGCCGGATAGGCAATCGCCATTGGCCCCAATCTGGGTATCCTTCCCAGACCTGCCTCTCCCGTTCTTCAATATGGGCATGTTGCAGAAACTTGGAAGTCTAATTGGGCGGCCTCTCCAAGTGGATGAAGCCACCATAAATCTAAAGAGACCTTCGGTTGCGCGGGTGCTGACAGAAATTGACGTGTCGAAGGAGCCGATTCCGCTTATTTGGATTGATTATGAGGACGGAGGCTTTTGGCAGATGGTTGAGTATGAATCTTGGCCAGGTTTCTGTCAATTTTGCCATCAGTTGGGACACACAGAAGAGGGATGTCATAAAAAACATCTGAAACTGGGAAAAAAGGCGGAATCAGAGGCGGACAAAACAACCAAAATGCAGGGGAAAGCGTGGGTGATTAAGGGAACGACAAACCTGTCACAAAAGCCACTGGAAGTGAAGAAAGCAGACACGGCCCAAACGAGGGAGATGGCCAAACAGCCTTCTATGATGCTATTGGAGATGGCAGCAGAGCATGCTGTTGAGGCAACAGAAATGAATACTGCAACGGAATCACAGCTAGCTGAAACTACACCAAATCCGGCACAAGTGCTGCAGCACGCGGATGAGCTTCAACACCTGGAGCCAACGCCGCGGGCAGCCTCTTTCTCGGACGGACATCTGCATTCTACATGGAAAACCTATACGGGATCATAGTCGAAGGAAATCGCTGGGTGATGAACCTGCACAACCCGTATTGATGGAGAAACTGCAACAGTTCCAGCGAAAGTTGTAGCAGCGACTCGAGGCTTCATCAATGGAGGTGACGCAGGACATAGAAGGGGGGGCTGTAGAGGAACAGGTGATGGAGGGTCTGCGGCTGCATGTGGACTTGAGAGTGGAGGAACCGCAACTGCAATATCAAAAGCAGGATCGAAAGGGGCGGGAAAATCGTGACAAAACATTGGACGGCCCTTCTAAACCTAAGTATTCCTTGCGTAGTTTAAATGCTAAATCCAATTAATCTCTTGTTTTGGAACTGCCGCGGAATATCTCAAGCTGATACGTTATGTTATTTAGTTGATATGTGTAAATCGAAACCAATTAGATTATTGTTTCTTATTGAACCTATGTCGCAAGAGTCTAAATTAGATATGGTGCGTCTTAAAATCAAGTTTGATTATGGCTTGTCTGTATTAAATGGGAAGATTTGGGCTTTTTGGAAAGCGGATTTGACATGCACTCTTCAAGAATTGGATTCTCAACTAGTACATGCAAAAATTACCTTTGATTCTGGTGCAGTATGTTTCGTGTTTGGAGTTTATGCGAAATGCACAGTAGGGGAAAGGAGAACGTTGTGGAACACACTAGAAAGCATTGTGGAGGGGATGGAGAACCCATGGTTGGTGGGTGGAGACTTTAATGTTGTATCATCATCAGAGGAAAAAGCCGGGGGGGCCCCTCCAAACTTTCAAGCAATGGAGGAATTTAATCTAGCAACGGACACGGCGGGCCTGCACACACTTCCTTTTGATGGATCACCATTTACATGGACCAATCATAGAGTATGGCAGTGATTGGATCGAGTATTGGTGAATTTCAGGTGGAATGCTGCTTACAGCATGTCCTGAGTGTCTCACATGGCTCGGGGTAGATCAGATCATAGGCCATTGATGGTGTGTTGTATGCAAGCAAGGCAGGGAGGTGGAGCATTTCGTTTTCTTAATGCATGGTTGGGAGCCGATGGATTTAAAGACTTGGTGGAAGAATCCTGGAAAGCACCGATAGCGGGGGTGGGACTGTTTAAGCTTCACCAGAAGCTGATAAGGCTACGTCGTACTCTCAAAGTATGGAATAGAGAGGTTTTTGGGAATGTCTCAACGAAGGCACAGGAGGCCGAGGCAGCTCTGTTGAGTGCGGAGGAGGAATATGACCGGGCCAAGGACGAGGTGGCACTGCTCAAGGTGAAAGAAGCCTGTGCAGTGCACACGCGTACCCTGGCGATGGAATGTGAGTTCTGGAGACAAAAGTCGGCGGTGAAATCGATCAAGGCGGGGGATGCAAACACGGCCTTTTTCCACTCCATTGTAAAGCAACGTCGTAGTGATAACTACATTGGTCGCATTAAGGCCGAAAGTGGAGACTGGATTGAGGATGCACAGCAGATCAAAGCGTCAGCCGTGGAATTCTTTACCAGTCTTTTTACAACTGACTTGGCAACCCAACGGATACATGGTGAGCCGTTACACTTGCCTCAAATTTCGACACAGGATAATGAGCATTTGCGGGCCATTTCGGAAATGGAAGAAATCCGATCCGTGGTCTTCTCCTTGGTGCACAAAGCACAGCGGGCCCTAATGGGTTTGGAGCTTCTTTTTATCAGACATTTTGGGAATTGATCAAAGACGACCTCTTGGAGGGGATTCAGGATTACTTCAGAGGTATGGCTCTGCCCCGTGGCATTTCCAGTACGACTATGGTGCTAATTCCAAAAAAGCAAGAGGCGGCATATTGGAAGGACTTCCGACCAATAAGCCTCTGTAATGTCAGCTCCAAGATTATTTCCAAAATAATAGCAAACAGATTGAACCTGTTAATGCCGAAGATTAGTTCCCCTTGGCAATCGGGCTTTGTGCCGGGCAGGAACATTGTGGGCAACGTACTCTTGGCTCAAGAGTTGGTCATGGAGCTGGATAAAAAACTCTGCGAGTCCAACTTAATTTTGAAACTGGACATGGAGAAGGCATACGATAGAATGGATTGGTCATTTCTTATGTCCATGTTACGCTCCTTTGGTTTTGATGAGGGATCGGTCGACATAATGTACCGAATCATCTCCAATAACTGGTTTTCTATGTTGATAAATGGTGAGCTGGCTGGCTACTTTAAGTCGACCCAAGGGGTACGTCAAGGAGACCCCATCTCCTCGGCCCTGTTTTTAATTGCATCAGAGTTTTTGGGCAGGGGGATTGTGAAGACGATGGAAGAAAATAGGAATTTTTATTTTAAATCGGGTCACAGGCGCATACCTTTTCTGGCTTTTGCAGATGACATGGTAGTGTTTACACGACTGTCTGCGGAAGCACTACAGGGCTTTACACACGTGGTGGCCCAATATCAATCTTTCTCGGGGCAGAAGGTAAATATCTCAAAGAGCTCGTTTATTTGCTCATCAAAATGTAGTGCCCCACAAATCCACCTAGAGGCTACCATGACGAGGTTTCATCGGTAAAGCCTCCCTATCAAATACTTAGGGGTTCCTCTTGCTCGGGGGAAGCCGACCTGTGGTCTATTCGATGGAATCTTAGCTAAGATACGTCAGAGGTTGCAGCATTGGACTGTGAAATTGCTCTCTGCGGGAGGAAAAATAATTTTACTGCGGCATGTGCTGTCGACGATCCCTCTCCCAGGACCTACAAGCCCTAAAGCGAGTAATTATGGCGCTAGCAAGGATATTTAATGGATTTTTGTGGGATGTGAATGCTGAGGCTCGGCGCATACATTGGACATCTTGGGACGCTCTTTGCTATCCGACAGAGGAAGGAGGCTTGGGGGTTAAAGGGTTGGGTGATCTAATCAATGCCTTCTCTATGAAGTTATGGTAGCGATTACGAGAGAACACCTCGCCATGGGCCACTTTTATGCAGGATAAATATCTGAAAGGTCTCCATCCGTTAAAGCTGGAGGTAGCACAGTCGTCGGCAGTGTGGCGCAGATGGCGTCGATTCAAGAGGTGGCTGAGGAAAATATTCGCTGGTGTGTTGGGGAGGGTTTAATAGATTTCTGGAGAGATAGGTGGATACGGGACAAGCCGCTGGCTGTCCATGCATTAACGTCGTCGCCACCCCATTTTCTGGTAGCAGAATTCTTTGGTGCCCAAGGGTGGGATAGAGCAAAATTATCTAGATGGCTACCCTCGGGGTTGGTAGAGAAAATTATTCAAATGCTCATGAGGAAGGAGGAGAAGGATGTCCTGATTTGGAGGTCGAGTAGAGATGGTAAATTTACCTTGTCATCGGCATGCGAGCTGGTGCGACGAAGGAGGAGTATTTCCACGACTATGCGCTCAATATGGTCGCCGGCGACTCCTTTGAAGATGGCATTCTTTGGTTAGAAACTGGTTTCCAATTTCCTGCCATTGGAGTCGGTCATCCAGAGGTGGGGTGTGGTCCTGGCATCAAGGTGTGTGTGTTGCCGAGAGAACATTGAAAGCGTGAATCATCTCTTTCTCCATGGGAAGGTGGCCTCGGAGGTTTGGTTTTATTTTGCACGCTCATTTGGGCTGCAATGGTGACCCCCCTCTTGTGTTTCTGTTGCCTTTTCTACTTGGGCAATGGCAGTCTCGCAGAAGACAGTGGATCATATACGTTGTGTGTTCCCGGTGGTAGTTTGCTGGTTTCTGTGGAAAGGAAGGAATGCAGTGCTTTTCTCGGGGAGGGCCTTCCAGGCTGCGTCGGTGATTAAAGAGGTAGAGGCCTTTTTTGAGCTACTAGGCCGAGTGCGGCCGGTGAGCAGGAGCTGGTTAGGGCAGGATGGTAATACGAGGTTGGCCTCTTTCTTCACACCAAGGCCGAGAGGGAGATCACCGATAATGGTAGTTTCTTGGGTAAAACCTATGCCCAACAAACTTAAGTTTAATACTGATGATGCTAGCGTTCTCTCGGGTATGGCAACCAGGGGTGGAATCCTACGAGACTCTGAAGGGAAGTTGGTTGCAGCCTTTTACAAAGAATTTGGGGAGATGGATCGGATGTACTTCAGGTGGAAGGATTGGCAATGTTTCAGGCGATGGAAGTTTGTGTACAACAGGGGTACTAGAATGTGACGTTTGAGACAGACTCGGCAGCCCTGGCTCAGTTGATCAACGGCAAAGACCTCTCGAAATGGCCGCTCTGTAAAACGGTGATTCGAGCGTGGCACCTCTTGGCAATAGTGAACGGAATGATAGCCCACGTCTTTCGGGAAGTCAATGCAGCAGCGGATTTCCTATCGACATATCCGGCGTTGGGGGGACTTATCTTCTCTGAAGAGAGACTCCCACGGGTACTAAAAGCAACTTTGCGCATGGATTGTCTTGGATTGCCAAGGATTCGAGTGTGCGCTGATGTAACAGTCTAGCTTACATTTGATTTGGCCATACCTGTGGCCCTGGTCTGTACCACTTTGCTTCGTATGAATAAAATCAATAAATAGTTTAAAAAAAAAAAAAGGAGCCTAACATCATGTATCATTTCTTAAGTGAAGTGCTCGCAGTGCAAAAAAATGAAATGCTAAATAGTAGCTGTCGACCTCAATATGGTAGAACTTATACACCATCCATCCATAGTAGTCAAGGAAAAGAAAGACTGTTGATTTATTAAACAAAATACCACAATTTACTTGCATATACAGATACTTAAAGAGTACTTTTTATAGATTGTTACACTACAATGGCTGATGTGAAGGCGGTACGTGCCTCTAATACCCTCACCCGGAAATTCCCCAATTACCTAGCCAATTTAGATAAAGTGTACAAAAACTAAAATATTAAGAAGTGGAATATACATGGGACTAATTTTATGATTTAATGAAAATAATAATTAAATAATTCAAAAGTCTCTAACTCTAGAGCCTAGCCACACATGTCCCTTAGAATATGTTATATTTATTACTCATTCATTCAGACATTGGATTATTGTTTAGTTACTTACAGTGAAAAAAATATATTTAATGAAAAAATGGAAAGATTTAAATCGTCATCAAATCTTAAAGACATGTGGTAACCAATTATAAATAGTGGCAGGGGGGAAGGGATGGATTGGATGGTACGGAAGAGGAATTATAAGTTAGAGATCGACCTCCCTTTTACACTAAAAAAATTTACAAATGGTTTTGTATACTTTTGAAATTAAATAATTATTTTATTAGTAAATTCAAGTATTGCCTTTTGTGTTGTTCATGAAATAGATGTACTCTTGTTACTTATTACGTGAAGATTGATATGTCATTTTTTGTTTAAGTGAAAAGAGCAAGAAAGAAATTTTAGTATTGTCTTTGTCCTAGTTAAGAAATTTTCCTAGCTTCCTGCTTGCCAGTAGTTATAACTGATTTTAACATAACTATGTAAAAAAAAAAAAAGGGAATCTCACTCCATTTGAGCTTATGGAATACTTTTAATCTTTTAGATTTTATTTACTTGGTACTAGTTATAAGCTTAAAACTTTAGGCAATAATTTATCTAAAAATAAAAAGTATAAATAAACTAGAAGGTTTCTAGGCAGACAAATTAGTTATTGCGATAGGAATAGTAGCCAAAAACAAAAAGAATAGCAGCAGCTTGCATTATCAGCTATAAGCGATTTGCAGGCGAATGTATATATGAATTTGTTCTTTTGCCAAGACTGCTCTTAGCCGATGAAAAGGATCTACAACTAAGAAAGGGTAGTACCAGTGGTGCATGAATCATTAACCGTGGTTGTTGCTGAGTTGGTGATTTGACTACAAGTGGTTCTTCCTCGACAGTGTGGTACATTTGGCACGTAAATTGAAGTGTTTTTCTGATGTGAATCTAATTTGCTATAATGCGGACACGAGTATTTGATGTCACAAGATGTTTCTTGCAATATAAAATAAACTTTTGTGATGGTCTTTTGTCTTTTTTTCTTTTTCAGATATTTCATGTGAAATCTGATATATTCTTCACCATGAACCTAAGATAACACGTTTGTGTCAATTATCCATAAAAACCAAAGCACAACAAATGTTATATTTTGATAGCACCTCAACTTGGTTGGTTTGGTTCATTCCAAATGAGTAACCAAATTATTTTCTTAAAATGGTGAAATTGATAACGTAAAATTGTGGAAGTTTATCTATCGGACTCTCTTATAATCACAAATCAATGAAAAGTTTGTTGGTTTTAGAATAATTTGACAAGTGTTACAATCCCTCAATTACCAAAAGAATACTTCAATGACCACCATTGGCTCTTTTCCTACATTACAAATTCACGGGAATAAGCACATTAAATCTTGTGACTTCGGCTAAACTTTACCGTAACGGACATCTTATAAGTAAACAATAGCCATATTCAAGAAAAAAACAAATAGAGTTTTGTTGAAATTTCACTAACATTGGATGCTTCATTTACGCGTCAAATTATTCTTCGGTTACAACTTATATGGACACAATTTCCAAAGCTTCTGCATAGATAAGGATTGTGTGTAAGCTTATATAGGATCGAATTTTGCATTATCCTTCCTACACGAGGAAAAGGAGTGTGAAAGTACAGTTGATGCTAAATTTTATTTCCTTTCTTGGACTAGACAGTGAACCAAATAACACGTTATTTTCGCTACTATTTTCTTTTCTTGTGGAATTCTCCAACTTGGGTTTTGGTTTGTGAACGTGTTTGATCTGCTTTTCTTTTTTTTTTAAATCACAAAAAGAAAACACGGAATCTATGACCAATTATCCATCCTTTTATAGATCACGAGCAATTGTTTGTAACTTTGAACTTTATTTCATAATGGTGTGCGTTAATAAAGTGTCAAACTTTATTTTCATCAGGAACCACGTCTCGAGTTCCAATAAGTTGAAGTCAAATATTTGTGTCCCTACATCATTTTAAGGTTAATGATAATCTGATAGATACTAATCCAATATTTCAGAACAAATTTTCCACAAGCATAAGATTAGTTTTACACTAATAGGTTTGGATATTTGTCATGTGTGTTGAAAAAATCATATTTGAAGAGGTTTTGTGGCATACCCACTAGGATATGTAGATCTTAACATGATCATTGAAGAAAAATTCCTCTATGGGTTAATTACTATAAATAAAGTCTTAAAAAAAGTATTTGCAAATGTTTTGAGAGACGACAGAGTAGGTCTACTCCAAGAGGTTGCTTCCAGGAGATCAAGTTTGTACTTGGATTATCAGAAAATTTCAAAAACTTTTCAAGGAAATCTATGATGCACACGCTCAAGTGATAGGTCGTTTGGTGTGTTGATTAAGTTCCACCAACAAATCCTTGGTCAATTAGCAGTTTGAAACATTTCTGGTAAACTAGTTTAGGCTATACAATTTCGAATTCTCTATCTTTACAGGGAGCACATCCTCTTCTAGATGAATTTCCTATGATGCAAGACTCGACGAAGAAAAAGACGAATAATAATCATAAGGCTAGTTTAATTTATGAATCCTAATATTTATTTGTAAAGAGTTACTTGTCATTCAATTTTTATGATCGTAGTAGAGGTCAAGTTTAATTGTCCTCCTAGTTTTTATTTCACATAAATCACATCACAAAAACTGCTACACTATTTTTTTAAAAAAAAATATTCTAAATAATCTCCTATGCAAACACTATTTTTTCCCCTTCACGGTCCTTAAAAGGTTTATTTATTTGCTGGGGTATAAACAGAAAGATCGAGGTTTATGAGTAGGCATTGAAGGAGTTGATTCCTCCATAACCATTAAAGCTTTTTTCCTTGTTCTCTACTTTTTTTAACTAGCTTACAAATTTTAAATCTAAATTGTGTCTCATTGAGTAGATTTCATCAAATAAGTGCCAAATACACGTACACACATACAGATATAAATTTCAAATCTAAGTTGTGTCTCGTCAAAATGTGTGGCCCCCTACCACCCCTTAAGAGCACGAATTATGCACATATAGCTAGTGGATGAAACACCTGAACAACAATTCATTAGCAGACTAGAAAATTGAGAGGCCAATAAATTCCATTTTACAACCGGTCTAGCATTTGGAGTTGTGGAATTTCGGCTTTAAAATTTCAGTTGTAGGCTTCCAGAATCAAAACGAACAAGTTCCAAAAAAAAAATAATAATAAATCAAGGGGAAGGCCAAAATACAATAAAGGAAATCAGTCTGTTTATTAAAACTTCAAAATAGTTCCACCAGTGCAACTACGAACGATGAAGAAGGAAACTTACACAGACAACTACAACAACAAGACACAAACAAAGTTCAAATTCATCCTAGACAACAATAGATGAAGTTCTAATTAACTTCTAAACAACAAGGGGTGAGGTGGTCTAGGCTTTCAAGTTTAATTCTCCCAATTATCAATCTATTTTAGCCTTTTTACCTCGATTTTTCGCAAGTATACGGATCGTAAATTGAGTATAGGGATAATTAAGGATCGATCCCACAGGGACTCGATTAAGTACTATATATGGCGTTTTGACTTGCTTTATTATCTAAATAGAAAATGATAGATGAGTGCAAAATATGAAATGTCGGGCAGTATAATCGTCCCTCTTGAAAGCAATTAAAACCAACTGGTTAAAGTGGTAGAACCAACCCTAATTGGTGGTAAATAAAAGTAAACAGAAAGAAAATGTAAACAGGAGAAGGCGGACTAAGACGACCTAAGGAGTGAGGATTAAGCAATTAGAACCGACCGCTAGATGTTGATGACATCCAATTAGTGGTAAACAAGAAAGCAAATAAAACCATCCAACGGGGTAATCCTCCAATTGGCGGTATAAAATAAACAAGTTAGAGAAGTTAAAATAAAATAAGAGATTTCTAGGGATTTGAATCCCTTGTTTGGATTAGAGATGTGTTCACTTAGTTAAATTAGATTATAATCTTGTGACTTGTTAAGGAAGCAACCTCCAATTTCATTTGTAGATTGCTTTCACAAATAAACAAACATACTCATATCAAACATTCACCTATTAACATGGGAAATTAGCTTAACATAAGATCATGAAACACAATGAGTTACAAATATGATTCCTTCTAAATGCATCTCCTACTAACGTGAACATGCAACCTAGGGCTCATATAGTTTGAACTATATATGCAAGACATATTTCATGCACTAACACATGCTTGAATAATTCATAATTGATGATCAAGCAATCATGAATGTTAAGGACAAATACATGAACTAACAATCACAAGTTAAACTTTCTTTACTTAAGTGAACACAATCCAAACCCTTACAAGTTCATCTTACCCCTAGGATTAACAAGTTTAGCTAATCATATTATTTAAGGACACAAAACTTGCATAAGAAGTCATGGACGAACTTAAAGAAATAAAATGTAAAGGATAAAGAAACTCCTCCAATTGATGAAATAAGCTCTTATTCTTCACTTTTGCAATCTTTAAGTTCACTTACAAGTTCACAAAGGATTTCTCCTTATTCAATAGACCTCTTACTTTGATTCTAAACTAATTCTTGTTAAGAACTAGTTAGATTCTCTCTCTCTCTATTCTATTCTTTCTCTTCTCCCTCTATCTATTTTTCTTGTTGGAATACATGGGGTATTTATAGAGGATTTTGGATAGGAAAGATTACAATTGAAAAGACCTAAATTTCAATAGATTACAATTGAAAAAATTCATTCACTTCATCTCTTGGTGGGGCAAAGAATTCTTCTGGTTTGGCCCTTATTATGGTGCTGATGAAGCGATGCCTAGTTCTTGGACAAAGGGAATGGACCGGTGCGGTCTCCCTTGTGGCCCTTAAAAAACAAAAAGAAGGAATTCAAACTCCATTAGGTCCATAAATTTGAATAAGAAATGTTTAGACATAATTGGATTACCATAAAAGGAGGAATAGAATTTCAAATCTTATAAGCATAGAGTAATTTAGATTGGAACAGCTTGTTAGTACAATTGATTGGCAACTTGTTCAAACACAATTGCATCAAGTTCATTTGATAAGAGTAAAAAAGGTATACACCTATTTTACACTATACAATAGATTTAGCTAAAAGTGTAGGTCAATGAATACATGTGACCTCATAACACCTTCTAGATTCAACTATGTACATATATACGTATCTACATATATATACACATGCATATAAATATACATATATATGTGTGTGTGTGTGTGTGCATATAACATATATATATATATATATATATATATATATATATGCATACATACACACACACACATGTATGTCTATATATGAATGTATATATGTATGTATGTATGTATTTCTGTGTGTATGTATGTAATCTACATATATATATTCAATTACATATGGAGAAAATATTTAATGTTTAATAATAATACCATTCAATCTAATTTACTTTAAAGGTATATTAAACTTTCAAATTAGCTACACATCATTCCCTTCCCCCCCCCTCCCCCCAAAGTTATGAATTAGTCTTAGTTAATGTCATAGTTTGTCCTAAAACATCAAGTAGGTAGTGGAAAGGGAATTGCCTTTATAATGAGTTCAGAGGATAAAGCACAGTCGAGAGCAAAGTTCAGGAGGGTTTAGAGCATATAATCTTAATTTATACATGATATATTGCGAAACCTACATGTCACTCTAATTTTTCAATTTCTTTTTAGTCATCCCCTAGTAACTTACCAAATTTGTCTATCGTGGAAGTGAACGTTATGTCACATCTTCACGTTTTTGAATGATCGAGATGCATTAGTTTTCGATCAACAATCCGTATATACGTATGCTACACGTTGGCTGCAGAAGGATATTTATAATCAAAAATCACCGCATGGTAAATCGTAAATACTTTTAAATCTAATGCAGCCCCTATTATTCTTGTTCAAAAAAAAAAAAAATCTATATGCACGTATGATGCACGTTGCATATTTTATTAAATATAATGCTAGTCAATCAACATATATATATATATGAAACCAAAGTTGTGCCTCGTTACAATCTATGATTTCCTCGCACCCTCTGAGAGCACCAATTATGTGTATATAGATAATGGATAAGGTACTTGAACAACAATCCATGATCAAACTAGAAAATTGAGAGGCCTAGCTAGAAATTCCATTTTACAAAGTAGCATTAGGAGTTGTAGAATTGTGGATTTTAAAATTTGAGATTTAGGCTTCTAGACTTGAAAAGAACAAATTTCAAAATAAATAAATAAATGTCAAAAGGAAGGCCAAACTACAACAAAGGAAATCGGTCTTTTCATTAAACCTTCAAAATTGTTCCACCAGTACAACTATGAACAATGAAGAAGGAACTTACACAAACAACTACAACGACAACAACAAACAAACAAAGATCAAACTCACCCTAGACAACAATCGACGAAGTTCTAATAAACTTCTAGACAACAAGGGGACTTGCTTGGTCTAAGAAACTAAATTGTTCTAGTGATCTGTTAGACAAAGGATTTTCTTGTACTTTATGAGTCACTAGATCTCCTCTAATATGTTACAGATCATTAGCCTACAACACAAGTACTTGACTGCCCTAGACCTTTTATTTTGCACATAAAAAGCACGGCAATGGAACATGAGGATTTCCATCACCTAGACATTTTTCCTAGACCAAATTGAAGACCGAATGACACTACAAGTTAGCCAGGTAGGTACTGATGGAACTCGAGCTAATGCCTACGGCTTCAATTTCTCCCACTCGTAACGACCAGGGAGGGGCTCATCCTTCTCAGTGTCAAAGTTGTACCTGCAGAAATTAACATAAATGAAGTAAATGTCTATGTCTAATTGTCCACAAAGCTGGAAATTCATGAGAAGAAGAAAAATAATGGATGTTCGGAAAAGTAACTCTCATACGCACTTCTTAGTGAACTTGTTTTTTTGCTTCTCTTCATCATCACCAAAAAATTCATTCACTTCATCTCTTGGTGGGGCAAAGAATTCCTCTGGTTTGGCCCTTATTATAGTGCTGATGAAGCGATGCCTAGTTCTTGGACGAGGGGGAATAGGTACCAGAATGTCAGGATCCCTAATCAAATGGACCGGTGTGGTCTCCCTTGTGGCCCTTAAAAAACGAAAAGAAGGAATTCAAATTCCATTAGGTCCATAAATTTGAATAAAACATGTTTAGACATAATTTGATTACCATAAAAGGAGGAATAGAATTTCAAATATTATAAGCATAGAGTAATTTGGGTTGCCGCAGCTTTTTAGTACAATTGATTGGCAACTTGGTCAAACACAATTGCAAAGGCACAAATAAAACAACGTTCAAACATGCTATTAGCAAACAAGCAAATAGATTTGGCAAAAATTGCAAGATAAGCAAATTTTCACCCCATTGAAGGAAAGAAAGTTTTCTTATAAATGACATGTCTATTAAGGCAAACTATTAATTAGGACTTGGGTCCTCATGTTAAGACGCTTATTTTGAATAATTCCAATTTGCCCAAATAAGTAAAGTAGCAAATACTTGAATTGGATAACAACCAGCCAAAAAATTTACAAAATGAACCCAACTTAAAAGTTGAATGTGCAATGAACGATAAAACCAGTTTACGGCTTGAATCATTGTAACTAAGATAAAATCAAATCAAATAGATCAGGTCCATCAAGTTGATTCACAGGATTCAATGGACTAAATGAAAAAATAATTGAACAAAAAAATGATTTTTTGTAAAATAATGAATCTTGATATTCTCGGATTAATGAAATTTAAAAGCTAAAAATCTTTGCTAAAATCATGGAAGATCATTCTTGGAAATCATGACAAATGTTTCTAACAAAAAAAATTTGAGGAAAAGACTTATTAAGGATAGCATAAGAAAACATACACTTTGAGGTGTACAAATTCGAACAACCATATGGCTATGGCATCAAAACAAAACTCTATAGCTTTTTTATTTCTTTGTTAACATTTCAAGAATCTTATAAAATGCATAGAGTAATATCAAAATGATAAAAAGTTATAAAAATCCTTAAAACCAAATTGGATGGTGAAAACGTTGAATTTGTAAAAAGTTGCCTCATTCTTCAAGCAACAATAGAACGGTGCTAAGCCAAATCAGGGTTTCCATGTGTGTACCAATGCAAAAAAAATCAAGAACCCAAATAAAAAAAACCAGAAGTAGTGCATTTTTTATAAAATAAAAAGACTTTTACAGAAAAAATTAATTCTATCAAAATCCAAAACTATCACTCCTTTGGGAAAAAAAACACTACTTCTGACTTTATCATGTTCAATCATGTTTTACTAACATCATAAAAAAGCACTCAAAATTCAACATGTTTTTAGCAACAAAAACATGAAATCCAATATTTTTTCCTAAAAATAAAATTTTCAAAGTGCAAAACAATGAAAACCATGATATAAACAAAAACAAACCACACAACTCAAATGGTTATCTCGCCTTTAAAAATCATTTTTCAACAAAGTCAGCAAAACAAAAATCAACCCACCTTTCAGTTTCGGCACTTGCAAACTCCAAGTTATTCTGTCCCCATGAGGACTCCATAGCTTTCAAATCATCAGGACTATTGTTTTTCTCCTCATTTTCATTTTCCTCTAGCATTGGTTCATTCCCCTTATCTTTCTCGCTTTCTTGATTCTCACTGGATAGCCCAATTCCCTGGATCTTTGAAGTCAAACCCTTCTTGAACTGCTTTCGGGTTTTTGCTGTAGCAGCAATTGGTGAGAGCCTTTCCACCTGACGGCTCCTTAGTTGCAGATAGGATCCTCCATCTTCAATGGCTGCAGATGCAGCTGATGGTGAAGCAGGTAACTTCTGTAAACGCTTGAGTTCCAGAGTCATGGACCTCGTACGTACACCGAGCGGGGTTTTTGCATGATTCATCTCGATTGCTGGTGCCCCTTCTTTAGCCTTAGACTTGTTTACACACTTTCCCATGGATTCTCTCTTTTCTTTTTTCAATCTAAAGCTGGTTTTTGAGAGAAGGGATTGGTAAAAAAGAAGGATGGCGATTTGAATATATGAATGGTATGTATGTGTGTGCGCTCGCTGGCTGGTGACTACTGACTATTTATATAGCAAAGGAAAGTTCAAGAGTGATAAAGGAAACCTAACTAGGGTGAAGGAGTTTTGGAGTATCAGGTTAGCATTTGGGTGGAGAATGGTTCGCTTGGTATGTGGTCTATTATCTCATAAGGTGCACACTATACATATATAGTGTATAATTGAATCCCAAAACTCTTTTCCTAATTTGTTTAATTTTCTGTGTTCTACCATATGTTTAAGTTTTCTAAATAAGGAAATTTGGAAAAGCAACTTTTCATGACATCTTCTATTATTATCATTGTCCTCTTGTTTGAAGTGTAAGTTTGGTGTAAAATAATATTAAGTAAATGCAACTATTATAAAAATACATTAAACGATCAATCAACTTGTTAACTAAAAGAGGTTTAGTTTGAGAAATTGTGTAATAAATATTTTTACATATAAGGAATGCGGTTACCGTGAATCGTAACAACCTCTTGTCATATTTTGCTCGTAACTTGGATCGATCTAAGAAAATTTTATTAGGGTTACATTCTTGGGTCCACCATACTTAAAATTTTAACGAACTCGTCCATACCATATATACTTTCTATTAAATATCGGCAGGAAATTTTTGGGTAAACACAATCTTTTTACATGCAGTTAAAATTCTGAATCTTGTTTGTTATTGTATTATTATACACATGTCTGATTTGTCGGATATGATAAACTGATATGTAAAGATACATAAGGCGTATGTCTAATTTTTCACGTAACTGTATGCCATAAGGTTAAAGTCATTTTCAATTATATTCTAAGCAAATTGAACAATTATCAAAACTTGTTAGATGATCAATTAAGCTTTTAACTAAAAGAAACAAAGCAGATTGAAAAATTGCATTACAATTCTTACGTATGAGGAAATGTAACTATCATAAATCATAACAAATTCCTATTGTATGCTGTTAGTAATCCAAATTAATTTGAGAAAATTTTATTAGTTTTAAATTCTTGGGTCCAACATACTTAAAATTTTAACGAACTCGTTCTTACCATATGCACTTGCTGTTACATATCGGCAGGAAATTTATATGTACGCGCAATCTTGATAAGTTGCATTTAACATTCTATCTTTGTTTTTTAAACATTTTCTATCTTGTTATGTTTTGCTAATAATCCGAATTAATCCTCGAAAGTTTTGTTAAAGTCTTGGGTCCATCGTATTTTAACTTTTAGCGAACTTGTTTATACCATATATACCTGCTATGAAATATTGGTGGAAATTCTAAGGTAAGCCTGATCTTGCTACGATGAAGTTAACATTTTGAATCTTGTTCATTATTGTATGGCTACCACCTATCTGATTTGTTGGATTTGATAAATTGATATTTAGAAGTACATGAGATGCATGCCTAATTTGTCGTGTAATAGTACAAGGAGATGATTTAAGGTTAAAAGTCATTTTTAGTTCTATTATAAGTAAATTGAACAATTATCAAAATATATCAAATGATCAATTACATTGTTGACAGGGATCGAGTAGCTTGAAAAGTTGTGTGATAATTCTTATGTATGAGGAGATATGATTATCATAAATTGTTACAAATTCTTTTTATGTTTTGTCAATAATTCGGATCTGTCCAAAAAGTTTTATTGGTGTTAAATTTTTGGTTCACCATATTTAAAATCTTAGCGAACTCGTTCATGCCATATATGCTTGCTATTAAATATGGTGAGAAATTTTTAGGTTAGCTCAATCCTACTAAAATATGATATATTGGCGAGAAATATTTAGTAAATCTCGATCATGCTACAATGTAGTCAAATTTATATGTTTTGTTATTGTGTAGTCATACATATCTGATTTGTCAAATTTGATAAATTCATATTTGAAAATGGATGAGATACACGTCTAATTTGTCATGTAACACAAACAAGAAGATGTTTTTATGTTAAAAAGCAATTTTCTATTATATTATATCAACAGTGGAATATCTATTATGTTGTGCTTGTTCATGTAAATGGTCAAAAATATATAAGTGTTTTTACGCATTTATACTTTCCATACTTACTAGTAAGATATAACACGAAATTTCTAGGTAAAATTAATTTCATATTACAGCAATTGGCATTTTATAATTCTCAATGTCACATTATTATGGATGTTTCTAAGACATCGTTTCTTAAAAAAATCTGTAACTACTTAAAAAGTATTTCCAATGTATTGCTACATTATCATATAGATTTTTGAAATTTGAATTGAATATTTCTTCATATAAGTTCGTTTGGACTTTGGATTATGTGCACAAATTTATTTGCTTACATCATAAACCTATTTTACGACCATCTTTTTATTTCACATATATAACATTAAAAAATTGTTACAATATTTTTTTAAAACATTACCCTAAATAATCTATTACCCAAACACTTTAATTATTTTCCAGAAAATAACTTTTGAAAGGTCTTACTATGGCATCGAATTAAATATTGCAGATTAGCAGTTGGTACTTGCCAAATTGGCATTTCACTATTAGGAAATATTGATATTGCCCTATTCAACACTTATTTCTGACATCTCATATGACTTTCTGCACTACAAAACACATACTTTTTGTGCTTAAAAAATTGTCATTTTTTTTTGTCGCATTTGACATACTATTGGTGCATATATTTATTTTAACTATAATTTTTAGTATCATATCCTAAAGTATATTATATGTCTTTCCCCATACTTTCCATACATAATAATAGTTTAATAGAAATCTTTTTGATTCGTTTAATGCAGTTATTCAAACATGAATTTTGAATCTCATTAATTTGAATATTATTCACTATCTTTGAACTTGTTGTCTAAGGACATATTTTGTATAGGTTTGCATATTGACATACTTAATATAGACTTTTGGATAAAAGTTTAAATTATAATTCACTGTGAGGGGTTAAAACATCATAACTAATTAAACAGGATAAGGCCTTTATTAGTGAAAGTTTAATAGAATAAGTTGCAGCGAACCTCAACTTAATAAATTATCAACATACTCTCATGAGATATATCTTAACAGCATGGAACTAAATTAGGTTTATTTCGTTATCAAAACCAGTTGATAGTATCTTGACTACTATTTTCTATTGAAAAAGATTTCTATCAAATGCATGCGGATCTAATATGTTGTGTCAAACTAGCATCAAAATACTTCATGGTTGACTGAATTTAATATGTCAATTAAGCTCCAAATTTTGTGGATAATACGAATGTATAAACACTTTGATTTTATTTTTGTAGAAAAATTCAATTGTTATAATTTTTACTTATCCTTGCTTCCGCAAAGTACCTTTATCTGTAAATTGAATGAGTTATGAACATTTGCCAGCATTCCATACTACAGTATTCTTGATTATTAAAAGTAAACATGAAAAAAAAAAGGAAGTAAACATGAAATTATGGAGCGTAGTTTGCAGTGTAAAAAAATTAAATGCTAAATGGTGGCTGTCAACCTCAATATAGAAGAAATTTTACACCATACATCCATATTAATCGACGAAAATCAAAACTTTTGACTTATTAAACAAAATACCAGAATTTACTTGCACATTCAGATACTTAAAGAGTACTTTTTGTAGATTGTTACAGTACAATGGCTGATGTGAAAGGGGCACGTGCCTCTAATACCCCCACCCTAAAATTCCCCAGTTACCCAACCAATTTTGATAAAATTTACAAAAACTAAGATGTTAAGAAGTGGAATATACATGGGACTAATTTTATGATTTGATGAAATAATAATTAAATAATTCAAAAGTCTCTCACTCTAGAGCCTAGCCACACATTTTCCCTTAGAATATATTATAATTTATTAGTCATTCATTTAGACATTGGATTATTGTTCAGTTACTTATAGTGGAAAAAATGTATTTAATGAAAAAAATGGAAAGATTTAAATTGTCATCAAATCCTAAAGACATGTGGTAAGCAATTATAACTCGTTTCAGGGAGGAAGGAATGGGTTGGATGGTAAGGAACAGGAGCTGTAAGTTAGAGGTCCACCTCCCATTTACACTAAAAGAAATTACAAATGGTTTTGTATACTTTTGAAATTAAAATAAATATTTAATTAGTAAATTCAAGTTTAGCGTTTTGTATTATTCATGAAATAGATGTACTCTTGGTACTTATAACATGAAGATTGATATGTCATTTTTTGTTAAGTGAACAGCGCAAGAAAGAAATTTCAGTATTGTCTTCGTCCTAGCTAAGAATTTTTCCTAGCTTCCTCCTTGCCAGTAGTTGAAACTGATTTTAACATAATGTAAAAAAAAAAATGTCACTTCATTTGAGCTCATGGATTACTTTAAATTTTTTAGATTTTATTTACTTTGCACTAGATATAAACTTAAAACTTTAGGCAATAATTTGTCAAAAAATAAAAAGACGTGGTACTAGTTATAAACTTAAAACTTTAGGCAATAATTTGTCAAAAAATAAAAAGTATAAATAAACTAGAAGGTTTCCAGGCAGACAAATTAGGGGTGTTTGGTAAATAGGTTTCATCCCCCACTATGGGTTTCAAATTCAATTATACCCATATAAATTGTTTGGTTAGGGTCAATGGGGATAAATTAATGGGAATGATAGGTCTCTTCTATGGGTTTTTAATTACCCACCTGTTACTAGGGAATCATCTTAGTTGCCATTTCACTCTTCTTAAATCATCTTAATTACCCTTTTATTCTCATTAAATGCAAAAATAAGAAAATAAAATGCTACTGTTTCAACAAATGGAAAGAAAAACAAAAGAAAAAAAGAAACAATGAAAAAGAAAAATTATAAATTATAAAATCCATTCCACATTAACAAACACACTGTGGGTTTTCATCAAAACCCATTATCATTAACCACTCTATGATACCGATAGTGATAGTGATAGTGGAATTCGAACCAAATGGCTCCTTAGTTATTGTAATAGGAATAGTAGCCAAAAAGAAAAAGAATAGCAGCAGCTTGCATTATCAGCTATAAGCAATTTGCAGGCGAATGTATATATGAATTTGTTCTTTTGCCAAGACTACCATTAGCCGATGAAAATGATCTCCAACTAAGAAAGGGCAGCACCATTGGTGCTTGAATCATTAACCGTGGTTGTTGCTGAGTTGGTGATTTAACTACAAGTGGTTCTTCCTCGACAGTGTGGTACATTTGGCACGTAAATTGAAGTGTTTTTCTGATGTGAAGCTAATTTGCAATAATGTGGACACGAGTATTTGATGTCACAAGATCAAGATGTTTCTTGCAATATAAAATAAACTTTTGTGACTGTTTTTTGTCCTTTTTTTTTTAAAAGATATTTCATGTGAAATCTGATATATTCTTCACCATGAACCTATGATAACACGTTTATGTCAATGATCCATAAAAACCAAAGCACAACAAACGTTATATTTTGACACCACCTCAACTTGGTTGGTTTGGTTTATTCCAAATAAGTAACCAAATTATTTTCTTAAAAGGTGAAATTGATAACGTAAAGTTGTTGAAGTTTATCTATAGGACTCTCTTATAAACACAAATCAATGAAAAGTTTGTTGGTTTTAGAATAATTTGACAAGTGTTACAATCCCTCAATTACCAAAAGAATACTTGAATGATGACCTTTCGTTCTTTTCCTACATTACAAATTCACGAGAATAAGCACATTAAATCTTGTGACTTGGGCTAAGGGCTAAGCTTTACCGTAACGGACACCTTATAAGCAAACTATAGCCATATTCAAGAAAACAACAAATAGGGTTTTGCTGAAATTTGACCAACATTGGATGCTTCATTTACATGTCAAATTACTCTTCGGTTACAACTTATATGGACACAATTTCCAAAGCTTCTGCATAGTAAGGATTGTGTGTAAGCTTATATAGGATCCAATTTTGCATTATCCTTCCTACACGAGGAAAGGGAATGTGAAGAAAAAGACGAATAATAATCGTAAGGGCAGTTTAATTTATGAATCCTAATATTTATTTGTAAAGAGTTACTTGTCATTTAATTTTTATGATCGTGTAGTAGAGGTCAAGTGTAATTGTCCTCCTAGTTTTTATTTTCTTTTACACATTAATAAAATAAAAATTTATTATAGAAAAAAAAATGACGGATGAATTTCATAGTACGAGGACCAAATGCTCATACAACAATTTTAAGAAAAGGATCTGAATAAAAACTAATGTTAATTATTCGAAATGATGAAGGTACTAGTACAGATATTAGGTTGGGGTTTTTTTTTGGGGGGGGGAGGAGGGGAAGGGATAGATTGGGTGGCTCGGCAAGAGGGAATATAAGTGAGAAGTTCCAAATTCAAGTACTTCTATTCATATTTTTTAAAAAAAATTAAGTAGATGAAATGTAAAGTTATCTAGGCAAATGTGCAGTACAATTTAATTTTTTTAAATATAAATGGGAGATCTCGAACTAGGGACCTTTCATTTATACTCCCTCCCCTCTTATCAATGCACAATGCAATTTAATTTTTTTTAGTACAAGTGCGAGGTTTCAACCTCCAAATATCTCTCTTACATTCCCTTCCTCGTATCAATGTGTAATATAATTTGGGGTAAATTACATTTAATCCCCCTGTGGTTTTGACTGTTGCCACATAACCCCCCTAATGTTTCAAAATATCCACTTCACCCCCCTATGGTTTTATGTAAAGTGGAAAGTGGACGGAATGTACAATTTTGTACCAAACGCGCTTCAAAAGCGCGTGTGATAAAATTTTAATATCCATATAACCCCCTTATGATTCATATAAATATCCACTTTACCCCCCTGTGGTTTTTGCAATTATCCACGTAATTCCCCTATACTTTTATATAAAGTGGTAAATCCAGTTTATATAAAATCATAGGGGGGTGAAGTGGATATTTTCAAACATTAGGGGGGTTATGTGGCAACAGTCAAAACCACAGGAGGGTTAAATGTAATTTGCCCTATAATTTGTTTATTAATAATTTTTTAGTGTAAGTCAGATGTTTCAAACTCGGAATCTCTAACTTACGGAACCTCTAGTTTCCCCTCCCCCGTACTATCTAACCTTGTAATTTAATTATCTACATACTTTTGTTAACACAACCAAGTTCTTAAAAGAGTAATATCAGATGCTAAGCAAAATATTTAGAATAATATATATTATACCGATGAAAGAATATTCAAAAAAGTATCTTAAAAATTTTTGTAAGACAAAAAAATAGGGGGATGGAGCGGCAATGGATTTTATCCAAATTTTAGGATGTTCAAAAGAAGTTTTTTCCCCCTTAAAATTTTTCGCAAGCTTAAATATAAGCTAAGAAATTATAGCTCGAGGCATTTTCCCCATCTCATTACAGCAAAAACATAGAACTATATTTTCTTTAAATTCTAGTTCTTTTCTTCCCCAGCAAAATTATTTTCTAAGCCACAAGTTGGGATGAATTTCCTTGACATTGTGCATTTGTTTGTAAAATTCTAATTGGACAGTCATTATGATTTGGGCCTTGATAAATAAGTTCGGTGCTGATAAGATAGCCATTGGCCCAAAAAAAAAAAAAATCAAGAAAGTCAAGGTGAGAAGAGGGAACAGGAAAAGAAAAAAAAAAAAAAAAGTGAATCACTTTGCCTGCGGCTTGTACTCCTTTTCGGGCTTTGAATTCTTTAGATGGATTGGAGACAATTTCCAGTGTTCCAGTTAAATCTGCATGAAAACTACTGTAGTCTGCTGCTCAGGAAGTTTCTTGGCATCATTGAGTATGGTTTAAACATTACCGAACTTGGCATTTTTTTAATTCTGTGGATGCTGTGCAAATTTCATTTGGCCATCAAAAGATAGAGTACTTATGAATGGGGCACCCATTCTGATATTGCGTTTTGCAAGCTTGGAATCTATAAAGCATCTATACTTTCAGTTTGACTATGCTTCATATATTTCCTCAAGAATTCCACCTTATTGTTTGCTTTTCTCGAGGAGTCTTCGGACGGAAAGAGGAGTTAAAATAGTTAGCTCAGAATCTGCATAAGAACAGTTTTTTTTTTTTTTTTCCTTAAAGCTGTTTCGAAGCAGATTGAAGGAGGAGCAGTTACTTCTTATCTTCTTTTTTTTTTGGAGTCATAATTTGACATATACTTATAAACTTGGTTGTACTTACAGATTGAATTGGTGTTCACGAATAAAATCCACAAGTACAACAAAAATATGTGAATATATATCGCCACACCGTATAATAACTAAAACAGCCGAGCACAAGCGTAGCAAAACCCTAACGGTACCTGCCCCAAGTCCTATTAAGACTATCCGGGAGCCGGCATTTGGGAAAGTGTTTTACTTTATCCAGCAGAAGAGGAATTTGAGGTTGTTTGATTACAAAGCTAGGCCTGCAGATATGGTGAATGCTGATCTCTTGCATTGTGGAGGTGATACATGGAGCTGTAGCTAGCTGCAGGCTGGAGGAGGGCTATGATACCTTATTGCTTCACACTTACAAGTCATTTTTATTTTACTTTGGGCAGGTCTCTTATTTTCCATTTTTATTATAGTGAAGTTTCCAAGAAATGGGCTTCATAAAGTCAACTAGGAATTGGCACTTGATCGTAATTTTAGTCCTACAATATTTTCTTACTGCTGGATTGGTTCTGACGCTGCTTACCTGAAAGTATTCTCAAAGAAGGCTAATGAAAATTGCGCTGCTTACCTGAAAGCAGTTGGAACTTGGAAGTTACAGTGATGCAGAGGGTAAAGCTATTGAAACATTCCTCGACATTTTCAATAATGAATCCTTCCAACCTGGCAACTCTATGCTATATGCTCCCAGACTTGATGTGCTAATGATCCGAGGGGGTTAATGGGGTTAAAGTGCCTTAATTTTTTGTTAAGAAAGAATTGTCCATCCTCTTGTGGCCAATCTTCTATGCATTTTGCTTTATCATTGTGTTACTTCAGACTCTTTACATCTTTTCCTGTTTTATCAGCTTCTTCTGCTATGTGGTTCAACAATACTTACAGCAAATAAGTTTGAAGTTCCTTTGCCAGCACAGCCGCATTTCCTTTATGTTTACTTGGGAACTAATTGCGTGAGTTGTGGTTCAAGAGAAATATCTCACGTGCTTTTCGTGCGATTATGTTACTCCAAAATATTGTATTCTTTGATACTAAACTTCTTTGTGAAATATTGATTATTAATATGATAATGTATTTTTCTTCTTTTTCTTTTATTGGTTGTTCTTGAAAATATCATTTACATTGAGATCATAGATCTAAGAAATTTGAAATATATATTTGAGCTTTTTAGATAATTTATAACCCAAACTTTACAAATAAAAAATATTGATTCTATCATACTTAACCAATAAATTGTACTTAAAATATAACTTACAATTTTCAGTATGCGAAAACAATGTTGTTGAGATATAATTCATATAGACTTCAAGTGTTAGAGCATTAAATAAAATTTATAAACATTAGTAAAATAAAGGTTTAAATTATAGGTTCAATTTCTAAAAAGGCATTAGGCTGGATCGATCAAATTTGTTACACAACCCTAATTATAGTTTCTTTTATGACGGAGCGTGAGATATCAGCATCCTGCTTCTAGTCTACAGATTTTGTTTAATTACCTGTAATTTATCTCGTGTATGGTTGAGGGCTGAGCCGAATTGCTTCAGGCAGTTCATCGCAGAGGCAGTGCTTTAACCATTTGAAGATTGTACATGGAGATCACAAGTTGAAAATGTATATTCTGAAAGTGTGATAAGAGCCCACTTATTACTACCACGGCTATGTACATACATTATACTGGTGTCTTCATCATCATATATGTTGAGTCCTTAATTGTACACATTAATTGTGGATATTTTTCCTCAATTATGGCCTAGATATGATTTTAATTGCCTTATTCTACTCATATTTGGTTTTGGTATTGATTTTAGGTTCTTGGAATTAATTGAAGATTAAAAGCTCTATTTTTGGTGAAAATTCCAGAAGACCTTCAAGGATAGGCCGTAGGCGCGCTACATTGGGCTGTGAAGAAGGAAGTCTGTGGAAGAAATCCTACGCCTGACAATTCCTACCATTGGTGGAAGACTTTATTTATTTTCAATAATTGGTTGAAGACCCTTTTAATTAGAGATTTTTAGTAATTAGTTTCCTTATTTACTTTATTAATGCTTTTTAGGAAAATAGACTCCAATTAGGACTAGGTTTCCTAAGTGATTAGGAAAGCTTAGGTTTCTATTTAATTGGGAGGTTCCAAGCCGCCAGGGGGGAGAGGAGGACGACACAAGACAAGGGACAAAATCTTCATCGTTTTCTTGTTTCCTCGATTTTGTCTTCGTGATTGATCACTTAGTTTTAGGGAGGAAAAGTTGGCCTGCGTCTTCATTTTTCCTTCTTTTCGTTTTGTCTTTTTCCCTGGTGATTAGTCACTCGATTGTGACAGAAGGAAGTGAACTTAGCGGCTGGTTTTCATTGTGTTATTAACTTGGAAGTTTCACTTTTCAATTCGCTGTTTTACATCATTGTATTTTCCTTTTCGTGACTTCCATGGTTGAAAAATTCTCAAACAATTGTTGGATGAAATTCCCCATGAGGAGTGGCTAGAACCCTAATCTACTCAAAGGGCAACTCGAAGGCGCGGTCCAGGAAATTTGTGAGATCTAATCGAATCTCTAACCTTTCTTTTAATTTGTTACTATTCGTACGTTTTCTGGATTAATTGATTGAGGGTTACTTCGTTAATTGAGTATCGTGGCCAGGTATTTGAGTTAACTTAATAGCCTACTGTCAAATTAACTAATTGAATACGTAATCGTTCATTTAGTTAATTACAAGTGACGACCACCATAAATGGCTTATGTTGGGGAAACGTATGATCTAGTTTAAATGGACCCTCTTAGTGTGTTCATTGGTTAGGGTTGGGTTTTTCTAACTTTTAATGCAATTGGATAATTAAATTCCTATGGTCGTACTAATTGAATACGTAATCGTTCATTTAGTTAATTACAAGTGACGACCACCATAAATGGCTTATGATCTAGTTTAAATGGACCCTCTTAGTGTGTTCATTGGTTAGGGTTGGGTTTTTCTAACTTTTAATGCAATTGGATAATTAAATTCCTATGGTCGTACCTAGGGTTGTTATCCGGTTGGGAAGCCAATTACCTTGGTCGTCGAAAAGTAAGGAAAAATTGGTTGTCAGAGCTTGTTGATAACTATAACTAACCTAGTGACAAATGATTGAACTATTCTTGCATCAATGATCGAATGATTGGACTGTGCCTGAGAAGTTGTTCCTTTGAGTAGAATTTCATTACCTGTTATTTCTATTAAATTATTCTCTGGTGATTTATTTAATTGGTGTTTTCGTTTTTCATTCTCTAATTTTGATTTATTCTATTTCTAGTTCTATTCCATCCAAACCCCCCATTTTCCTGTGACTTGGAAAGAAACAATTGTCTACCCGTTCCCTGAGGGGACGACCCTACTTGCCACTTTTACAAATTAATTAAATCCTCTGGTTAATTTCTGGTATATCGGATTAAGTAAACTCCTTGGAATCAGGGTGAAGCTAGTAACCCATTGCACATCCGGAGTCCTTGATCCAGTACCAGATTTAACTCGGGAGTATTCCTGTGGACAGTTAGGTTTAAATATTTATTATTGCACAGGTTCGGCACCTGTCAATATATATGTTCAAAATTGTGGTTCTTACATCTTCTTAGGCAATTGGAACTAAAAACTAACAACGTGAATCTTTGCTATGATTTCAGTTATATGCTGTGGAGTGGGCAATGAAATTCATTGTGTTTTTTTGTTTCTTTTTTAATAAAAGAAAGTGGCAATTTTATTTAATGAGCATGAGTCGATCGGCCAGTAAGGTATAGCATAAAGAGGCATTTAGCCAACAACAAGAAGTCGGCAACGGACAGAAGACAGATGCCCTGACTATGTAGCACTGCGAGTACTGTTTTAACTTGTTCTGCCGCTTGCAAAAGGTGTATGACAAGCAATAAATCTCAATTCAGAATTATTGAAATCCACGTTTTGGGAAAGAGGAAAATTCCAGTTCTTTTCTTGAGAAAATTATGATAAAAGTCTAAGCCACAAGCTGAAACCATGAATTTACTTACTACTGTATGTAACATTTTCATTGAAAAGCCATGGTGATTCAAATGCCTCAAAAATTAAGTTGTGAGCTGAGAATATAGAAAAAATGAATTGCCCATCAGCGAACAGATTAGAGGCATGCAAAGACAATAATGCCTTTTGAACCGGCAGGGCAATCTGGCAGTTTTAGATCCTTTTTTTTTTGCTTTTGTTTTTGATTCCACGGGCAGGGCAAGCAAAGCCGGCAGTCCTCTACTCCCCACTTGTCATGTTCATTCCCCAAATGCTCCAATTTTCCATTACAAATTGTCATCTTTCTAGACTTAGATTCCTATAATACCTCAAGGTCTTGCTCTATAAATAAGCATCTTACAGCTCCGTGAAAGAACAAAACCAACCATCCATCCAGAAAATGTTACCACTATCTCTTCTACAACATCTACAAAGTACTATCACATCTCTAGTGTTGAGGATGTGTGATACTAATGGCTCCCGCACTCTCTGTTAGTGAAGTTGAAGTCGAGGGCCATGTGTTCCCTTCATCCGTGAAGCCTCCTGGTGCCGATGGAACCTTTTTTCTTGGAGGGGCGGGGCATAGAGGATTGGAAATTCAGGGCAAGTTTATCAAGTTCTCACTTCCTGGAGTGTATTTGGAGGAGACTGCAATTCCGTCACTCGCTGCCAAGTGGAAGGGCAAGACTGCTGAGGAGTTGATGGACTCTGTTGAGTTCTTCAGGGACATCATTACAGGTAACACAACTTTATTTTCTTTTTCCTCTTTTATTCAGCGAGTAAGGAGGCCCAATCATGGCAAGATGGCCTTGAAATTGAGTAATTGACTAGGACTATTTTGTTTGTTTTCGAGCTGTTTTCAGGTCCGTTTGAGAAGTTTATTAGGTTGATATTTTTGAAGCCCTTGAGAGGTGTGGAATTCTCGAAAAAAGTTAGCGAAAATTGCTCCAAATACTTGAAAGCAATTGGAAGCCACACTGATGCAGAGGATAAAGCTATTGAAAAGTTTCTTGATATTTTCAAGAATGAGTCCTTCCATCCTGGAGATTCCATCCTATACTCCCAATCACCCCTTGGATCACTAACAATTAGCTTCTCCAAGGATGATTCCATACCCGACGGTAGTAGTGGAGTTGTGGAGAACAAACTACTATCTGAAGCATTGCTGGAATCCATTATTGGCAAGAATGGTGTTTCACCTTCTACAAGGAAGAGTCTGGCAGTACGAGTATCAGACTTGTTGAAAGTGTCTGATAGTGCATTACAGTGCCACTGCCCCGAGCGAGAGGAGATTAATGGTGTAAAAGTACCTTAATTCATTGTTAAGGGAAAATTATGACTTTTGTGGCTTTATCTGTGTTTTACTTCTGATAGGGAGATAATTGTGCACTTTATTTGTTGGTGTTTGGTCTTAATTTTGGTCATTTATTGTGCAAATTATTGGGTTTCCACTCATAATTGATTTTTTATGTCAACTGCAAGCACTTGGTGTTAAAAGTAGTAATTAATGGTGAAATTTCAGAAGACTTTTAATTCCAAGGCGTACCTATGCTAGAGAGTGGGGAGCAAGGCTGAAGTGGCGAGTTTCAAAACTAAATTTCTAGTCACTTACCGTTAGCTTTGGAGATAAATTGGAAGTTGAAGGTGGGTAGGAAACGTCTTCAAAGGAAGTGACCCGCGGATTAGTAAGCAAAGTCCCGTGCGGATTGGAAACTCACATACTGACCGGCATATCTTCCTTATTTTATGAGATTACCAAATCAATTGGTAATTGGTATCTTTTGGTTTCCTACAAGGCCAGCAGCAAGAGACTATTAGAAGGAATCTTTTTCCTTTCTTGGCGGAAGTCTTGGTAGAGGTTTCATATATAATTCCGTCTTTCGTTCTTCAAGGGGGGGAGAGCCGCCACTTAGAATAGCACTTTCTCATAGTCTTCGGTCTTCCGTCTTTCGTCCTTTTCCGTTGCAACTTAGATTAGCATTAGACTATAACTTGCTTTGTTCTTTCAGTGGTGAACCATAGCATTGAACTACTACTTTTACTTGACTTTTCAATTCCAGTAATTACTCCAATTGAAGATTTGCCCATTGCAAGTTCTATTGTTTATTTTCCGTGGAAGCAAATTATGGATTGCATGGCAGTCATGAGGCGTGGCTAAATTCCTTTTCTAGTTGAGAAATAATCAAGGCTCGGATGCACCACAACTGTGAGATCGTTTTAATTATTTATTCTAATTTGTATGTTCATGGGTATTTAATTATTCTCTATTTTTCCCTGAGTTACTATTGTTTGGATTTATTGATTAATATGGCCAGTTATTCAATTTGTCTAAATAATATATAGCCAATTAGGGTGTTGGCGCATCGCCTTTAAGCATCTTGATTAGTGGCAAACGAGACAGTTTCACCACTTTGCAAGCGTCTAATTTGGATCGTGGGAATAATTAATCTGTGTTTGTCATCTAGAATTGGGTCTTTCTAATTTCTAATGCTGTGACTACATTAAATCCTATGAGCGTCTCTAGGGTTGTCTAGTTCAGAAGAGGGTAGTTTATGAGCATCTCTGGACTACTATAAAAATAAGGAAAAATTGGTGGTTGGGCGCGTCGCTTGACCACTATAACCAATTTATTCATGAACGTGTGAATATTTCCATGCATCTATGATCAGTCCATGCATCTATGATCAGTTGTGTGCGCCGGTGCCAAGATTAATTCCTTGACTAGACTATTTTTATTGATTGGTTCTTGTGTTATTTAATTCCTGCATTCTTACTTAATTAGAATTTCAGCTTTTATTCCTTTTTAATTATTTGCTATCTTCTCCTAAACCCCCCAAATTCTCTGTAGGAAATAAATCACCCAATCCCTGAGGATACGATCCTACTCGCCATTATATTTGAATTTATATTTTTAGAGTAGGTACTTTATTTTTGGAGGTTTGACACCCACTAACTTCATTCTTCTTTTCCACGTATTCCTATTGGTCAGTCTCTACTGTGTACTTGAATAATATATAGTTAAAGCAATTGATTTTGAAATGTTTTTGCCATTTATTAGCTTGCTCCCACCAAATGGTTGAAGAGCAAGACATTCATAGAAGTCCAATATTCAAACAACTCGGTCTAAGTAGATCAGCTGAAAAATTCTAATTTATTTGGACATGATGGGATCATCTAGTTTTTTATAATTGCAGTGTCCTCCAACAAAAAAATATATAAATAAATTTGTTTTCTGAATCATCCAAGAGTTTACAGTTATGTTTTCCATTCTTTATGTCCAAGGAGCTTGTTTTACTTGAAAAGGTCAAAAACATAGTCATCTGACGTCTTATACTTGGAAGTTTCACCTAGTGGAGAAAATACACAGCGACAATGAGAAAGACTGAATGCTGAAAATCCATCTTTTAGCCTTGCTGCTTGTTGTCTGAAGCATTTTCGAGTTGAATCCAGCCTTACAGGGGATTAATTATGATGTGAGGGGATGAATATGGCCATCTTGTTACATTCGTATTTGGCTGAGGGTCAACAATTTTTTTTTTTTTTAAATAAACCAAGTTGCAGGTCCTTGAACCCAAAGTTTCAATAGCTAAGCGCCAAGAAAATGGTATAACTAAGTGGGATTCACTATATACAAGAAGATAAAGTAGAATATTCCTTATTTCTACTACATGGTTTTTATAGTCTTTTGTGCTTAATTTGTTTATTTGTGCTTTTCTTTGGTCATAGAATAGAAGAAATGGAATTGTGTGTGTTGAGGTCAAATCAACTTGCGTTTTTATGTCCAACAGCTTTGTTAACTTCAAAGGTCGAAAAACATAATCATCTAATTCTAACGTCCCATACTTGGAAGTTTCACCTAACGGAGAAAATACACAGCGACGATGGAGAAGACCCTTGCAGTGCTTGGTGATTGACTTATACCCATGTGGTAGTAAATGACCCCAATTTTTTTCTTACCCAAAAAAAAAAAAAGTAAATGACCCCAATCTGTAAAATTGTTTCTAGATAATAGGTTATAAATAATCTAGTAAAATTTAAACAACAATAGTAAGGCAGCTGGAAAAAGTAATAACTCAACTCAATTCTCTTACAGACCCCTATATCAATTAAACATGAGGAGAAAAATGAAAGATACTCTCATAAATAAAAAGGGATACATTTTTTTAACCTTCCCATCTCTTTCCATACCTTCATATTCCTATCTATCAAGTACAGGATTCTACTCTTGAACCTAACAGTGGAGAATAAGAAGGGATATTTGATACTAGTAACAAGTCCAAATGCCAAATCTAAGTATCGTAATTCTCACTTTAGGGGCAAAGTGAAAATTACACTTTGATTCTTGGAGGGATCGTATAGAACCAAACATATAAGTTGAGAGGCTTAATAAATACTTTTAACCGTATACTTTTAAAAATTAAGTTCTGCAGCCTGGCAGAAAATCCAAGTTATGTGTTTGGTATCCAGGGGATCCCATCCGTGGTCTGTTGAACTTGATTGGGTGTGCACAAACATGAAGTCTGATTCATTCCTAGATCAGTTTCGCAGACTTGGGTTGGGCGCAACAATTTACCATGCGTGGTAAGCATGAAATGGAGTTCTATATCAGAACGAGTCTGCATCTGTTGTAAGCATTGTAACCAAAGTTATTGATGCTATGCGACAAATTGTTGTTTCCTCGAGAAGTGTTCCTAGGATTAAGGAAAGCTGGGAGCTTGCTCTTGAATGGGGAATTTCCCCAAAATGTTTTGATTGATTTTAGCACATGTTAGATTATGTTAGTGAAATGTATAGGGAAATGTAATGTATAGGTAGCTTCTTGCTTCAGTGTAAAAGCCTTACAATCCTCATCAATAAAGATCACATAGTTTGCTCAAAAAAAAATTTTTTTAAACGTTGAGGAATTGTTAAAATCATTTACTCTACTACTTTTAAATGGGAAAGGAAAAGGGTTTATTGTAAATAACTTGGCAAAATGGCTAAGTTAAAATGGTTTAAAATAGGATATTTAAATAAACTATAACTTGAAATGTTTTCCTGCAAAGTGATAAAACTATAAATTTCTAAGGACCTGAGAGAAAAGAAAAAAAGGTAGATTCAACAAGAGGACAGAATAATAATGATGATGATGATAATGATAATGATGGTGGTGGTGATGATGATAACAGAATTCAAAACTTATTGTGACGAAGGAAGGCATTTCGTTATGCTGCTAATCCAATTTTGACATATATCGTTTCCATCTCGTCGAATCCTTTGTTCACTACTACAAATACACCTTTTGATTTGTTTAATTGATCATAAATATCTATCAAAGGAATTAAAACTTTTTGGATGTTTGAAGGAAAATTTGGACGTGGGGTAGGGTTTGTATTCATTGTTCTGCTTTTTTCTTAGTTAGTGGCGTCTTTCTTTGTCATACACTTGATCTTAGCCAAAAGGCGAACAAAAGAATGCCTTTCTTTATAGTGAAACGCAAGCTTTAATCCAAACTTATTTTTCCTTCAAAATAAAAGACAAAAAGAGAAAGAATACACTAGCAAGATCAACTACATACATATGCAAACGAAAGATATAACTGAAATGCACCAAGCTTTCTTTGATTGAATGTTATTTGACATTTTAGGTGAGGACGTCGAGTTGTTAGACTTATTAAGGACTTAACACTCACTTGCATAAGGAAATTACATTAGATTTTTGGGTTAAATAGTGATAAGATGCCCTCATATAGAAAATGCAAGTCCTGATTCCGATTTCCGGTGTGGGTACCTTGTTCAATTAGTAAATGCATAAGAACAATGTTTAAGGTTTCTCCTATTGGAGTCTCAAGTTGTATTAATTCATGGGACAAGCTTCATGAGTTAGGAATTAGTAGGCCTTCTACTATCTTCTACTAAGTCTCCATTCTATTAGGATCACAGCTTCAATTTCAAATCTTTAATGCACCAAATTACTAATTAAATAGATGTTACTCTTTTTGCACAAATAAAAAGATGAAAAGATAAATCATGAAGATGAATACATGTTGGAGAAAAGGATCGTAAAACTACAATAGTTTCCTCACACTAGTAATAATGTTAATTTTTCTTAATCTAACGGTTATGAAATCTCTCTTCTCGGCTGTGTATGGCTGTGAAGAGAGAAATAATTCGATCATGTCTCACGTGAGAGACCATTGATCACCATCTCTGTCGACATACGTATATACTGTTGGCGGGCAATATTTGGTTGTTCTATTTATTAAATGCTCAGAAGACAACCAAATAAATGAGCAAACATTAAAGACGAAGCTACCCCAGTCTTCCAGTCCACGAACTTCTCATTTTCTCGCCCTATATGAAGCTTTTTCCAACGCGGATACTGATCAATTCGTGCATTATTGAATGGATTAATACAGAGAAGTCCATGGCCCCAAGTAGCACAAAAGTCAAATCCCAAAATCGGAAATTATGAAAACCGGCTTTTAATTAGGAGTGCTTTCTTTGCAAAGGGACAGTTGAAGAGAATAAATTACTTGCCCACCAATTGTAGTACTGCCTCCATAACTCACCGGAAGATGACAGTTGAGTTCTTAAAATTGGACCTACCCATGTGGTTCAATGTAATAGAAACTTGGGAAAAGTCGTAATACTAGCTTTTTTGTAGTATATATATATTGGACAAATTTGCATTGAAGTATACTGTGAGGAGGGCTAGAGCTCTTTTGCATGCTTAGGGTTTCTCTTCTTTTTCATGCTTGTTTTCTTGAAGCAAAAATGAGGAGAGTTTTGGGACGTACATTTGTTCTTGTTGTCTTGCTTGCTTTGGCTCTTGATGGGGTTGTTTTGGCGGATGTGAAAGGTGTTAAGGATGATAAACACTTGTTTGGGAGAAAGGGTTTTGGAGGTGGAGTTGGAGGTGGTTTGGGTGGTGGAGGAGGGTTAGGTGGAGGGGGTGGTTTTGGTGGTGGTGGTGGGCTAGGCCATGGTGGAGGTCTAGGAGGTGGCCTTGGAGGTGGAGCTGGAGGTGGTTTGGGTGGTGGTGGAGGTCTTGGTGGTGGAGCTGGAGGTGGTTTGGGTGGTGGTGGAGGTCTTGGAGGCGGTCTAGGTGGAGGTGGAGGCCTTGGGGGTGGTGCAGGTGGAGGTGGAGGTCTAGGTGGTGGTGCAGGTGGAGGTTTTGGTGGTGGAGCTGGTGCAGGAGGTGGGCTTGGTGGGGGTGGAGGATTCGGTGGAGGTGGTGGTGCTGGTGGAGGCTTAGGTGGTGGTGCTGGTAGTGGCTTTGGAGGTGGTGCAGGAGGAGGAGGTGGCCTTGGAGGTGGTGGTGGCTTTGGCGGTGGAGGAGGAGGAGGTGCAGGTGGAGGTGTCGGTGGGGGGTATGGTGCTGGTGGAGGTGTAGGTGGTGGTCTTGGTGGCGGTGGAGGAGGTGGCTTTGGAGGGGGTGGAGGTATTGGAGGTGATCGCAATTAATCTGTGCAAATGCCTCCATTTCTTGCATGCATGCGTAACCAAATCTATTCTACATTGCGGAGTTGTATTTGTAGTATTTTGTTTGTTGACAAGTTTCATATGTGCTTTTACCAGTGTTTTCTTCAAGCGTGGATTATGTAAGAATTATGCACCAAGAAAAATGTAATCCAGGCAATGGTACAAAAGGACCATTCCAAATATATTACTACTATTACATTGGGAGTGTTCACTGCTAATTTGAATTTGCATGAGAAACCTGTGGAATGTGTACAACTACAACCCTCGTGTTTCAACAAATGCTTCAATCAATATCCTATGCTTAGTACTCTTTTCCTTTTCCCTAGCTACTTAATTTATGCATACTTGGCTTCACATATCCGGTGGTGTTGTTAAAATCTCTCACTTGATTTGTGTCCTAGGCTCCTATTTAACTAACGTTCGGATCTTGGGTCTTGCTCCAAAATGTAGTCTAACGCAAGCACGAACACCTAGGGATGCTGTTTTTCCTACTTGGATCTATATAGAGAATATAGACACACACACACACACATAAACACACACGCACATATGTGTGTGGGTCTATACATACATACATAGATACACATATATATATATATATATAGCATATGTACATGAACCAGAAATAGGTATACATGCACAATTTTGTACTGTGTTTGCATAAACACATGTACATGATATGTCGTATGAGTTGTTGCTTGGGGTGTGGCCCAAAATCACTATCAGTGGCGATGGCTACTCAAGCTATAATATGTACGTTCAACTTTACATGCAGGCCCGCATTTAACCATTTTTCTCCGTTCTACAATTCAAGATCTGATTAATTTCCGACAGTGATGTATGCTTTTGTCCCAAAATTTACTGCGAACAAAATTTTTTGACCTTTGGTCCCAATATGAGTGAAAACTCAATTTCATCTAGTGGGAAGCCTCATCCCAACTAGTCAACTACTGAAGATTACACAAAAAGCAGAGAAGATCAACTATCTTGGAGCTTGAGGTGATGGAAGCCAAATTTATTAGGTATTTTGAGGTTATCTCAATTGGTTGTACTGCCATTGAATCTTGACTGTCATTGTAAAAGAAATATAGACGAGCACAAGAGGGCTGATATTTGAAGAATCAATTATAATATCAGAGAACAATTTTGGGAGAGAAAATTTATTTTTTGAATATTTGATTTCGTTAAACGTGAAATGTTGATTTCATGAGGAAGTTTCGACATTCTGGCGAATTTGGCAGGCAAGCTTGCCAGATAACAGTTAACTATGAACTTCACCAAGGAGAAATTGAAGATAACAAGTTGATTTCCTCCTTTCTAACCAACTTTGGCTCAGTTCTTGTTGGTGATATGGCATTAAAGTCTAAACAATCAAGACTCAATAGACCTTTGCCTTGAGTCTTTGACCATGGAAATAGGAGACCATTCATTGAGACTTTTGAACTTCGCATTCTTTATGGCGAAAGGAGGAAATAAAATTATTTTCCTTATTAAAAAAGAAGATAATTTTCATGTAGACCCCTGAGGTTTTAAAATGTATCATCTGGACGCCAAAAAATGACAGAGAGATATCAACAGCTAACTTGGAACAAGGCTTCTTTTCACCAATTCCTAGAAAAAATCAATGAGCTTCTTTTACAGGATTTATATGCTTTTCCTTACTTGGTAGTTAGTCCTTCAAGCCTGCACAAAGACTGATTTACACACTTCTAATTTCAACCAATTGAGTTGAGGGTATCTAAAGATTTCTAGTCAATCACACAAATTTAACCAAACACTATTAAGTTGGTGAACCTAATAACATGACAACAAATAGTGTTATTAGCGCATAAGAGACAGAATTAGTCCAAACACAAATCATAGGGGACTAGAGTACTATTTGTCCCTCTATTAACTCCCATAAATGCTTTTGACAATTATTTTCACCGTGATGATAAAAGTTCAATGGTGCCACTTTTCGGAACAATACAAATATTTTCTGCATCACTAAGCTAGAGCCTTGGTAATTGGCACTGAATAATGAAAATTCAAAGGTATTCGTGATCTTGATAAAAAAAGTGGTATTTTTGTAGAGGAACCATTTGCAATTAAGTTAAAAACAGAGTAGTTTTTTGGGTATTGAAGATAAAAATCTATTCATTGAAAAAAATTTCAAAAAAAAAACTTCATAGTTGATCAAAAGAAACTGGATATATATATATATATATATATATATATATATATATATCAGAGAGGGGTATATTCTGCATTCCTATAATGCGGGATCCTGTCCGGGATGTTAAACATGTTTACTACAGCATAAGTTTACACTTTCGAGTGATTAATAATGACAGAACCAATTGTATTAGAATCTTACTCACAACAATTCACTACGAATTACGAAAGAAACAAAAATTAAACAGCTTAAGCAGCATAATTTTGCACTTTGACGCTGAAGATGACAAAATATATATCATGGAATAGGTCGGATTATTGTTAATTATGCCAGGTATTAACTTTTTAACTATATACTTTTCTAATAGATTGGTACATACATATTTATCATCCCTATATACTTTTCTAATAGATTGGTACATACTATAATTTTCTCTTTCATATGAATACATGCATATTTATCATCCCTATTGCTTTTAGTTTTCCTTTGAATTTATTTCAATTTTTTCAAAAATTAATACTTGGATCCCATCTTTTGCCACCCCCCTTTTCATCACAAAGTCTCCATCCAATTTCAATTTTAAATTCCAGTTAAGAAGCAGTTTTTGTAAGCAAATTATTGCAATTAGAAAGCATTAGATTTTAAACTCGCTTTAAATGCTTCCTAGCATACCCAAGTCCCAGCCATAACCACGACTTTTACCTCTCCCCACCCAATCAGTCATTCAGACAGATATAAACAAACAAATGAATAACTCCAAAAACATTTCTTGCAAAAAAAAAAAAAAAATGAAAGCTAGGAGAAAACTTGTTACTATACTGGTAAATGTTACAAGTCAACATCACGTTTTGTCCTTGCTACATATGGACTGAGCTGTTTTTAACTTTTTATTCTAAATCATTTTTCTGCAAAAACGTGATATTGGGGTATATTCGAATTCTACTCCAATTTCTATCTAGCCAAATGTGATATATCACATAAACATATTCACAAAATAACGTTGCAATAGTTTTGTAAGTAAATTACACACGAGGAGAAAACTAACAAAGATTGGAATAGAGATTAGCACAGAGTCAAATAGTAAACTAAAAATTGGGCTGAATACCGTTTTAAAACTTAGCCAACTCAATAATATGGACCGACTCATGCTAATAATTGTGAAATCATTTCAAGATCACTTTCTTTTCTTAGTTCATCACTTGGGGCCACCTTCTTTTGGTGACAAGACCAATGCAAATGACGCACTGAAAACCGGAAAATAGTGATTTCTCTGTCAAAGGCTAAAAGCTAAAGCACTGCTGCAATCAGATCTGCTATCACTGCACATGAATTGGATCTCTTCTTAGCTTAGCATTTTCTAGGTCATTGCTTTGTCTTGTCCTGATTCTTGACAACAAGATTACAAAAGCATGAAATTCCAATACATATCCTCCTTAGGTTCATTTAGCCCATAAAAAAATATTAAAAAAAAAAAGAAAATGGTTCAAGAATCCATATATGAGAGGTAAAGATTAAGAATAAGGAAACTGAGCCAAGTTGAGCATTATAGCCAAAAAGAAAGAAGGTCTCTTGAAATGAAATACGTTTCGTTCTTTCAAAGAAGAGTAATTAACTTGTTTCTTCAGAATAAATCATCTAACTTGTTTGTTCAGAAGGTATACGCTTTCTTTTGAAATATATTGGATAAAATTGATTATTTGTTTCCTGTTTGGCTGCTAAAATAACAATTTTTTCCTTCTAGTGGATAGAGTTGACAAAAAAAAAAGGAAATTTTAAGGAAATAGATTAAAACAAAACAGCTTTTCTTTTCTATTGAGTAGCATCAACCATAGGTAACGATGATAGAATAATCACCATCAATGTATAGAGTATCAGATATGCATGCGTAACTGCATCTATTAGTAGTCGCAAGGTTCCCTTATTTATTTACACTGGAAATGAAAACATGAAGAAAGAAAAGGCAAAAGAAAAAAAAGACTAATAAACATATTAGTTTTGATAACAACACTTTTTGTAGCATTAATAGAAAAGGAGTAGTGGATATTCATACTTATAATATGGTGATGAAGATCTGCATGCAGCGAATATGTAGTCCTTGTTCATCATTTGTTGGACTCAGGATTTGGTCCGCTTGGAACTTCATGAGCAGCCATCCGAAACTGTCGATCTTTACTAGCAGTAGCAGTAGTGGCTTCACTTCTAGTTGCAGCTCTTGCAGGAGTACTCGCAGTAGAGGTAGTTGTAGTGGGGATAAAATGAGTCTGATCTTGATGAATCTCCATGGTGGATTGCTTGTTTGTGGGATTAATCTCCAACAGGGCTCGTCCTTTTCTTGCTGAAGATGCCCCACAAGCGACTGAAAAATCAAGAGAGTGAACATAGCGCAGTGAAGCAATTAAGAGTACAGCAAGAAGAAGCAATAAGGCTTGTGGATTCTTGAAGGTTTGGAGAGCTGATCCTTTGCTAGATTTTGCCATGAAAATAATGGAACCAAAAAGAAAAACCACCCCCCAGTAGACCTCAGGAGATCAATATCCATGAACCAAATGGACGCCAAGGTTGAAAACTATAGGGAAGAAGATATAGGAAAAAGGATTAAGAAGAAAAGTTTTTGATTGTTGATTTTGAGAAGAAAGGTTGGTTTGAATATCAAAATATGTCTTGGATTTTGTAAGGTTGCATATCTTCCTCAACAAGGAGATATATATGAACGTCATGTGACCTCCTGTTCAGCTTGCTGTGATGTCCCTCTCTTGATTATGAATTGACAAGCATATCCCCATTGATATGAACCATCTGTTCACATTTTTACACACAGACAAATTCCAAACCACAGGGAAAAAAAAAAAGAAGAAAAAAAATGGAACATCTAGTAAAATAAATAAAGTGAGGTATGGCATCAGGCCGTCATCAACTATTTTTTGACAAAATTTTATTCCTGACGGTTTTACATTATATTTTTGGCAAATTGTTAAAATATTAATCATGTTCTTGTTGCAAATAAGCATTTTAGAAGAACCTACTAATGAATAATCAACTCGATCACTTTGATTGCAGCATACAAGGGAAAAACAAAGGTTAGCTCCAAATATGAATGCAAATTAATATGTACAGTTATAGAGTAGGATATTTATGAATGGTAATTTGCTTGGTTATATTACTCTCACTATTTCCTTTGCCCGCACATTACAATGTTTTCTTTTCATCAAGTTAGATACCTTTTTTGGTTGTGTTTAGGATGTTCAAGCCAAGTACAATTTTAGAGCAAGAGATTTTGAATGTTAATTTGCTTGGTGATATCAATCTTATCATTTTCTTTGCCGACGCGTGACTTTATTTTCCCCCCTTTTCCTTCTAGTTAGACACGTTTTTTTTTTTTTTTTTTTCTGTGTTTTGGATGTTTAGGTCGAGTACAAATTACAGAAGAAGACATTTTGATTGGTAAGTGATATCACCATCATTATTTCCTTTCCCCACACATGACTTTGTTTTCTTTTCTTCAAGTTGGGTACCTTTTTCAGCTGTGTTTTTTATCATGTTCAAGCTAAGTTCAATTGTAGAACAAGAGATTTTGAATGGTAATTTGCTTGGGGCATATTACTCTCATCATTTCCTTTGCCCACCCGTGTCTCTCTTATCTTTATGTAGTTGGATACCTTTTTTTTTCTGTGTTTTGGACATTTGAATTAAGCACAACTATGGAACAAGAGATTTTGATTGGTAATTTGCTTGGTGATATCAGTCCCATATTTCCTTTGCCTGCACATGACTTTATTATCTTTTTCTGATAGTCAGAACATTTTTTTCCTGTGTCTTGGATGTTTAAGTACAATTATTTCAACAAGAGAATTTGATAGGTAATTTGCTTGGTAATATCACTCTCATTATCTCCTTAATTTGCCCACACTTAACATTAGTTTTTCTTTTTCTTCTAGTAAGATACCCTTTCTTTTCTTTTTTTGGTTTTTTGGATGTCTTGGCCCTAGACTAGAATGCTGAACTTGACTAGTATGGTCATTTCGGAAAAAGAGAAGATAAAGGTAGTGATGAAAGAAAGGAGGGAGCAGAAGAATGGTGGTGGCCTTTTCTTGCTTGGACTCTTCCACAAGAAATCTTCTTCTTTTGACTTGGAGGGGCACTCGAAAATTACAGCTGAGGCTATTGTCTGATTGCCTTTTATCAAAATCATATAAACTAAAGATTATAGAGAAGCAAAAGCAATCCAATCCACTGGCTTGCTGCTTGTGAAATTTCCAGGGCTTGTCCCCTTAATTGGATGCATACGTCCCCACTCCCTTAGTGAAGCTGCTCAAGAGAAATATTTCTTCCACACTATATTTTGGTAAATAATAAAAATTAATTCTTTCAGATATGACTTTTCTTTTGGGGGCTCAAGATGAAAATTCTCTAAAGGTCTGCAAAGGAAAAAGTAAATAAGGAGCTGTAGGGTCTTGGGATTTTCTTTTTTTTTTTTTTTGGGTGGTGGTGGGGGGACTAAAGGGAAAACTCAAGGTGGAGAGGGAGAAGATATATATTTTGATCTCTCTAACTTTACATTCAAAGAATATTTATCTTAATTAAAATGTCTTTTCATAACTTGCTTACAGGCCCAGGGAGATGTATTTAAGAACAAAAAGTTGAAGTCAAGACTTGCTTGCATGTAAACAAAGTGGCTAAGAACGAGTAGTGAAGTTAATGTAGTGATAAAAGATCAAAGTAGACAATAGGAGAGTAAAAGTTCTTGAGTTAAAAATTACCTCTTTGTGACTGTTCTATTATTATATAACCATATATTACTAGGACTAGTTTTTTTTTTAATTTAAATTGGTCTGAAGCTAAGAGTAAAGAAGAGAAAAGAAAATCTAAAATTCATTCAAAGAAATCAGTTACAGAGATACATAACATGAATGCTCTAACTATCAACTATTAGCACATGGGAGTTTTCAACAAAACCAAATAAAAATTAGCAATACATAGAACAAAGAGATGGATCAAGAACTCTATTTTTTTTTTTTTCCTTTAAAGCAAACAACTCTCATATATACTAGATGGAGCTGTCCCAATTTTTCAATTTCTTTGAAAAGTGTTTGATTCTTTCTATGTTGTAGGTTTGTAGTATATCCTTGTGGCTCCCATTATTCAGATTCCAGCCAAGTACCTTAGTTGCTCCTATATTCGGACTTATGAAGAAGAAAAGCGAAACTAGAAAGAGGAAGAAAAAGAAAAACCCTTTTCCTTTTTCCCCATTTTTGCCTTTATCATCAAAGCATTCTGGAGGAAAAGAGTATGGTTGAAACCATCAATTTACTATGCTATTGTTTTTAATCACAAATATTAATTGAGCCACCTCCCTATTTAGAATTTATAAAATTGATTGAAATTAAGTCTATGGACCCACAGTCTGCACCAACCCAAATTAGTTATATGCACAAAATTCCAAGTCACATACAAAGCTGGCTTGTAGATTGTCTAAATTCCATCCCCTAAAGTTGTGCCATTACTTTAATCCCAGATTAAATAGAACATGCCCAATAAAAGGAAAAACAATAAAACATAATTCTTAATCTATTTCCTAAACAATCAATCTGTCCAGACATAAATGGGAAATAATGCAGAAGGCGTCAAGCATCTTGATCAAATATGAACAACGTTTGATGACTAAGAGATTATTGCCAATAATTTAAGTGTGGATGTCCCCTGATGAATGAACTCAAAAATGGGTATGTTCTGAACATGTTTGTTGATAAGTTTTGATCCTTTCACGCTTGACAAAGAAATCCCTCGACGTTTCAACGACAATGGCGGCCTGTGCATGCCTGGGCTATTAATTTTTACGTAAAGATTCATGCAATAATGTTCGATTTTCAACATTGTCTGTTTGGAGATTTCGATATCCTATATTTTGAGGTTGTGAAGCAAAGGATCTTTACTATCGCAACCGCGTTGAGGTCACTCATGGGCCTTCAGAATAAAGCTTGGTGTATTGTTGATCATGACTGCTTGAACAGGATTGAAATATTAATACTTTCTTTTGGGCTGTCATTTTTCTCCAAACAATTTTTATGTATTCTATAAACATATTTTTCAATCACTACATTTTTCAATCACTTTTTTAGTCTCGCATACATCAAATTATTACAATACCATTTTTCTACAAAATAGTAATCCAAACCGGCTGTTTAAAAGTTTTGGATTAATCTTTTATACAAACGTCAAGCATATGTCCTATTTTCAAATTAAGTTCCATGTAATACCAAATATGTATTCAACAAACGAATACATACAATTAGAAGCCCAAAAATTAAAAAAAAAAAAAAAGGTGTGCTTTAACTGTTTATGTGATGCCATCTTCATTCAAATTACGTCGGACAGATTTTTAATGCCAGTCAATTGTGGTAAAGCATGAAAAAGAAGAACATTCTGAAAGGCAGAAAGTTGTTAACTCTTTTACGGGAGACAAGACCCTAAGCACATGCATACTTTATTTTTGGGTGAAAACCTACATTCCAATCTAAGGTAGACTACCTTGAAACCACATTTCTTTACACCAAAATCTTCTATTGTTTTAAGGGTGGCTATTGATTTGGTCCTTCAACATAGACCAATGTATTGATTCAGCACCTAAAACTAAATAAATCCCAATTAGTCAACAAATTAAGTTTGACCATGACATTAGGTCACAAAATGAAACCTTACTAAATTTTGGGGTCTTTAAGACAGTTAAATTCCTAACTAAATGAGTCGAAGAGGATAGAATATTGCTCTTCTAATTTTGAAAGAAGTTTTGTTTCTATATTAAATCTTTGAAGTCTAATCAAAAGAACACTATTTTGTTCTTTTTAACTCATTTGGTAAGCACTGTACCACTAAGGTTTGGTCAAATTTTGATACCCACACCTAAATTGGCACAAGGGCTTCTTTAAAACAAAATTTCTAATATGCAAAACTTAATTGAAACTTCCTACTAGGAGCTAAATCGAAGCTTTCGTCTATCTTATCTTCGGCCCCAATTCATGGTGACCAACACTAGAAAAAACGTGTATAGGAATCGGAGAATATCCCAAATAAAGTTTGTGTCACTTTAATCACATAATTATAGGAATGGTTATGTGAATAATTAGGTAACCTTATTGATTGTTGATGGACTTAATGTAGCATTAAGGCTAAATTGGAGGAGGGACTTCGCATCAGAAAACAATTACCAAGAATACTATCTGCAAAATTTTGTTACCATATCAGATTCTAAACAAGAAACTGGGATACTATAAATCAAGTTTTAGCATAAAATTAACATGTTAGATCATGGAACCTCTCTGGCAGTGTAATCCCCCCTTTTCTGAAAGTAAATTGGATTCTTTTTCTTTATCTCCTTTTTTTCTTCTTCGTTTCAAGTGACAAACTTTAACATGCCAAATTTGCATCTCCTCCATGCAAAAAGTTCTTAGAGGAAGACTAAAGAAAACAATTCTTTAACCGAAAGGAGGAAGAATTCTATAAATATTCCAGCTTCTAGAAAATGCAATTTTTGTCCTCTCCATCCATCAAGGGAATCTAATAAGTAATAACCTCTCATCATGGCTCGTTACAGCATAAAACCTTATAAGATGATTGAATATAATTATTATGCGACATATCACGGACTTGGGATTTTTGTTTAACTACATAATTATATATTGATTTTTCTTATGAAATATCTATGTTTTCTCTTTGGAATGTTTATTTTTTAAGAAATTCTTCTCCTATTTCCAATAAAATTATTCACAATTTTCAATAATTAAACTATCAAATCTGTGAAATTTGCTCCTTTGGCTTTTCTTTCATAAATTGAACAGATTTTCATTTTGTACAACCGTATGAAATCAGTTTGCAGGGAATAAAAATGGGGGGAAAATGGTCTATGGATTAACTAAATTAAGATGGCATGATTAATAGGCCTTCTCAGCAATTAGGACAAGACCATTAACGTCATATCTTGCCGGCCCAAATAATTGTAGCACAACTGTTTTCATTTAGGCCACCAGGGCGTCCGTTCTTTGGATTAATTACGGAGGCCCAAAAGAAAATCCGGCAGAACCACATCGAATCCAAGCGACGTCGTTAACCATGTTGAATCTCTCTATTTTCGTCTCTTTTTTCTGGTTCTCCATCTTCCCAGTCTTGAGAATCTTCTTCTTCCTCTCCGATATCAAGACTGATCCCCAATTCCTCTTCCGACGATGGATCCACAGAATCCTACAATGGCTTCTGTGATATTTGCACTAATTCTTTCTCTACTTTCTCTCCAATCTCTGGTACATACCCAATTTTTTCCCCCCCTCCCCCTTCTCTCTGCAATTACATCTGATTTCGGAAATTAATCTTTTTTTTTTTTTTTTTGGGAAAATTGTGGTGCAGATCACTGTTGAAGCCGCATCAGTTGTGTTTCTGGATAGTCCTACTCATAAATATCTTCGTTCTTCTTCCGACCCCAGCGCTTTAGCTGAGGTAAATCACTAGTTGTGTTTCTTAATTTAATTTTTGTCTTGATGTATATTTAGCTGCGTGTGATTTTTTCCATTTAGTAAAGTAGATTTTGTATATTCTACTTTGATTTTAGCAAATTTGTATTGCTTTGGTGCGTAGAGAATATTGAACTGTTGTTTGTTGGACTCTGAAATCGACCGGTACAATTTCTGAAGTAATTTCAGGAAAGAAGGGACAGCATAACCGTAGCTTGAGTAGGATTGGTCTTTGGTGAATGAGTCTTAATTTAGGTAGATGTATGGTTCTCCACATGAAGTATTCTGAGCTTAAAGTATTTTATTCTGTTAATAGACGTGATTTTTGCCAAAGGAGTTTTTGTGTAGGTAGATATACAGAAAAGTAAAATCAGATTGAAGTTTGAGAGCCAGTGCTGAAAACGGGAAGAGAAAGATAAAACCTTTAGGTTATAATAAAGAAAATGAAGAGAGCTGAAGAAATGCTGGTAAGAAATTAAGTAAATGATGAATTTTGAGTGACATGTTTGGGACAAGTAGTGGATCACATTTTTTGGACCATCGTAGTTAATGGAGTAATAGTGTAGCTGCTGATTACATGCCGCAGATATTAAAGGAATAGGTGGAATTGGGTAGTCTGTGATGAATATTCTGGTGTTTAGGCTGATGATATTTTGGATTGTAGGTATTTTATGCTTCTGGAATACAAAGAGCAATGTCATTCAGTTTATCATATTCCTGTTTCTACCCTGCACAGTCAAATGATTCTCTTACTGGAACTTTTCAAAAAACGGAGTCTACAAACTATTGAAGGATAGAATCACAATGCTAAGCAAACAGTATAAGTCTACCTTATGAGGCAAGGCATGAAAAGCTGTTAGAAATGTCCTACGTCAAATTTCAAAAGTTCATGAAATAATTGTACAACGTAGATGCATAGTATTATCCATGATTCCTATTGCCAGGCACTATGTGCACTGTCAACCTTTTTTTTTTCATTTTTTCCTCTTTCATTACTTGGACGCTTGTCTACCAAATCCTGCATGCTGGGGAACTTGCTTTTTTGCGTTTTTGTTTTTCACACTTTTATGATCACATGTCGTGAATGTGCAGTACAAAATAAAACTAATCTCTCTTTTTCCTTTGCCCATTGGAAAGTACATTGCTTTTGAAATAAGGTGAGTGATCCAAAAATTTCTTCTGTCATTAAGTGTTTATTTTTTTTCCGCACATTTTCTGACATTCTTTTCATTATTTTGCAGTCATTTTTGTCTTTTCATATGTAGGCACTGTGTAGTGAATTTTTCTGTCTGCTTCATTATATATTGGAAATTATGCCAGCTGTATTTTATGGGCATTATGAAGTATATTATTCCTGTCTGCTTGATTATTTACATGGATATGTACCAGCTCTGTATTCATGGATTTTTATTAGTACATTGTTGACAGCTTCTGAATTTGAATTTTGCAGACTGATTCAATTTCACTGGCAGAACTCAGTGCTTCAGTATCGGTGTTGCTTGGCTTTGCTCCCCCTTCCACAATTTCAGCTGCTAGTTCTTCTAAGGTATGACACCATCACATAATGAACGCCCAATGAGGCCTGTGTTAGGCGTCCCTGTCACATGAAAAAGGAAAAGAACTAGAGTGCTCCATGCGGAGCTTTTGTTTTCCAATTTCCCCAATTCTTTTGTCCACAGATAGGCACTGTGTCTGTTACTTTTGCTACTGGTACTGTTTTCTACATAAGAAGAACCATTGTTTTGCAGCTCAACAAGGTGCTTGCACCTAATCCTTTTGATAGGCCTCATGCTGTTTTTGCTTTAGAAGTTACAGGAATAGAAGGTATGTGTGGTTGATCGGTAATTGCTTGAAAAGTTGAGATTTTAAAATATTAACATGCAAAATTGTTTTTAAGTAAATGATCTATTATTTGCAGATTCACAGTTTGTAGGTACAGGAAACTTTGGTAGTGCTCTTGAGGGCAAGGTTTTGGTTGGAGAAAATAAGGCTCACATCCAACTTCCAGGTAATTGATTTTTTTTTGGTAAATCTATATAAGGTTTTTTCATGCGGATTTGTTGTGTAATGGTAGTACATTCAATGTTCTTACAGATGAGGATGGAGTATCGGTCATCTCTTTGAATGATCTCCCCGGTTTTGATTCTGATGCTGTGTCCTCAGATAACGAACTACTTGAATTTGTTAGTTTGAGCACTTTTGGCTCTTTTATGATCAGTTATTAGCTATTTGTTTAGAATTTAAAGTAATATACATGATGCTTTAATTCTGCAGGCAAGCTTCTTGGGTGGTTCATATGCTTCCAATGAATTGCCGCTCACTGGAAAGTTAACAGTCCCCTCAGCTGGTGATGCCAATGTCATATTTGATTTATCAAAGGTCCTTGCCCAGATTCTAGAGTTTTTTCCTCTCTTGTTATTATAACGAGTCAGAGCTGTTTCTCGTTTATGAAAGTGTCATAGATTTTCTGTGTTTGAAATGTACAGAAAGCAGAAATGGAATTTATAAACAATCTTGTATCTCTCCTTCACAAAGTTGAAAGGGCATTGGTGATTCTTGAAGATTTGTCTGGAAGCAGACAGAAGCATGCTGAATTAATTACTGGAACATTTGATGGCATTAAGGTGAAAAATCTATTTCATGTTCCCTTCTACTTTTCAGTTATCCCCTTTTCTCTTAAAGAGAAGAGACATTGGATGCTGTATGACTGTTCAGTCTCTGGGTTTTCGTTATTAGCTCTTTTCTAGCTTCTTCCTCCCTTTTCCTGGCAGTTTGAGATTCCGAAATCCAATTAGATGAGTATAAGCAGATACTTGAATTTATTGTTTAAGGTTACGGTTTGGACTATTCTTTCCTGATGGTAAGTTATTGCTTCCAGTAAAAAGGAATTATTGAGGTCCTAACTGTTCAACACTTAATCAATGTGCTCATTGTTGATTACAATTAGTTTGGGTTATGTGTTTTTTAGGACTGAGCCTAATTTAGTAGTCATTTATTGTCTTTTTTTTTTTTTAGTAATCATTTATTGTCTTAAGGCATCTTATAGACATTTTTTTTGCCCTTTTTGAGAGCGATTGTGAAAATTCTTGAAGAAACTCTCTCTTTCCTCTGGAGTTGATCTAGTTGAATATTGACAGGAAGAGGGGAAAGAGAAGGCAGGACGAAAAACACCTAATTTATACTGAAGGTGTGCTTGTCCATTTATTTATTTTTTCTTAAACTATCTGATTTCAGGTTTTGCGAGAGCACTATGGATCAGATAGTGTTGTGCAGAAAGGAGTGGACTTATTTGCTCTTTCCATTCCAAAGATCTTTGATTACTTTCAAGCGAGATATAAAGGTCATGCGACTTTCTTATTATAGTGCTTATACACCTCTTTTGTTGCTTTACTTTGACCTTCTCCAATTAGATAATTTTTTTTTTTTTTTATTTCTTAGGGCTGGGAGTTTATAATTTGGAAATAACAGCCTTCAGTTTTTATTTTCATCACTTGGATTTCTTACCCATTTTTAAGTTGTTGCACCTCTTGATTTTCCATTCCATAATCCATCTTAAAAACTGAAACCAGAATTTAACCTTGCCCATGATCTGTTTCCACAGCCTGCAACCAGCAATACTACCACCAGGTGGTGGCTGGTGATAGTTTCAGGACCCAATCCAACAAAATTCATTGTGATCCTGCCTTATCTGACTCAAACTCAATTATGAATTTGAAGGAACCTGGTTACCATCCTGCCACCCCGGAGGGAAGCCATTTAACTTGGGAGATTCTGTGTTGAGTAGTTCTTGCTTAAGCAAACAATTATAAGAAATCTTTTGAAATTTTAATTCTCTTGTTTGTGATGATTCATAACAACAGTCTTCTAAGTCACGTGGCATTCTCATTTTGTGATAATAAAATTTGAACCTGAATGCTTTTTCATGAAAGCAAACACCATTTGACTGAATTTAAGTTCTCTAGGGAGTCAATATGCTATGATATATATGTATATTCTCCTCTTTTGGAATTCTATATGTTAAGGCTCCTAACTGATGTCTGTTCTGACATCTGTTGATTGCATATTTGCTTATCTTGTAATTGTCTGATTGTTTTTGTCCAGGTGAGTTTTACACCCTACTTTTTCTTTAGCTTAAATGTAAATGTTGCTTCTATATCAGTTAAAGCGTAATGTTACTTCAGCCATATCTGTTGTTTGATTTAAAATGAAATATTTTACTCAGTCCCAATAAACCTGTGCATAATGCTTATAACATGAAAATGTCAGGTTAATCTGGTTATGTTGTATCCGTTTGGTAGATCTTTTTCCTGTACAAAATTTTACATGGTCTAGACAGTTATCTTCTTTGCATATGACTTGTTGCAGAACCAAGCATTCTGCATACCCCTTGCACCATTAGCTAAACAGGAGATAGAATAATGAAAAAAAAAATTCGCTATATGGTAAATTGATGCATATGCAATAGGATGCCAATTGGAGGGAGTTGGGAGAACAACATATTTTATTTGAATATCTGTGAGACAGTAAATGTTCTTGTCTAATTGTAGTGCACATACAATAGTCGCATACATTTTCTATCTTAAAACCACCATCATATTCTTGCTCCAGCAAATCAATTTTATGTGTCAATTCACAGGGCAAATTGTTGGAGTGATCATCCATGGTGAAGCACCCGCTTCGGAGTCAAAGACACTACTGAATGTCGAGATTGCTTCTCGGGCATCTCCACGTTGGCTGGAAGAAACAAAAACTTCAACAAATTCAACTCTGGTTTCTGAAGTAATGCTGGTCAGAAAGACCATTGCATGGATAACAGGAATCTTGCTAATAATTGCAACTCTCTTAGGAGTAAGTATATCACCTACAAGTGGTTTTACGGACAAGCACTCTCTGTGTTAATCCTGTGCTTGTGCACCCTAATGCAATATCACTATTTCTGTTGTTTCCCCTAGCAATATCCCTTTTCCCTCCATCATGTTATTGTTCTGGGTTGATGAAGTTGTCATTTTCCATGCTGAAATCTCAAGTGTATCTGTCTGGTCCATTTGGTTATGGCCTATGACCCTGGTAAGGTCCTACCTGGGTCTTGCTAGAGCTGAGTTCAATCTGATTTCAGAGCCTCCATGAGTGTGCCTTTATCTTTACTATGCTCTAAACAGTGTCTGTTACACAGAGTAAACACTTGAAACTATCTTATCAAATCTTCATAGTAGATAATTCTCTTTGTTTCTATATTCCATCCTTTAGTAGGAACCATGTTGATAATGTCATTCCTTTTAGGTTATGTGGATGCATGCATATGTAAACCCACATAACATACAGACATGCAGATTGGGTTTTGTGTCAAGGTTCCTATATTCCGTTCTTGGGTGAATATCTAATCAAGTGATATTGGTACTTTGGTTCTGCCTGTCGTCGAAGCACATTTCTTTCTTTTCATTGTAGCAGATACCCACAGAACTTAAGATTTGGTGCTCACCATATCATAAAACCAATTTTAACTGACCCTTAACTCTCCACCCAAAGAAAATGAAAACGGGTGGTACTGCTTCTAAACTATTTATCAGCGCTTATGTTGGTTCGCTTTCAGATTTTCTCCTCATGGTAGAGAACTAGGTGGAAAATTGAAAGCCATGCCTGCATCAGAGATCATCCATTCAACAGTCATTTCATTATGGTGTTTTCATTTGATGCAGGTTTATTTTCTTCTGAACATGCCACTCACCAGGGACACCCTATTGTATTCTAATGTCAAGCTTGACTAGGATTATAAAGCTGATGTTTATAGTGTCAATTGAGCTGCAAGGCCGTCCAGGTTGCAACTAGACTTTGTGCTGAAGAGATGAAATCATAAGATGTAAATGATGCGGCCTGTGTCTTCCTGCACTTGCTATATTTTAACAGAAGTTGGTATTTTCATCATGTTCGGAGGGGTTTCTTGCCTATTGGATTTTGTGGCATTATTTGGTGGATGACTATCAAGTGGTATATACCGCCGCCTCTTGGCTTATAAAATAGAGATGCTGGCTCTGGCTGTAGGGTTTGATGAAACACGGAATTGGAGATGATACACTATTATGTTGTTTGTATTTTGTAGTTTATTAGTATTTTGGTTTATATTCTAAATGATCTAAATAATAAGTTAAAAGAATTGGTAAAATTGGTTTTCGTCATTAATAAGATTAGTTTGAGCATGCCACTCCTGTTTTTACTGCAATTTTAGTTTTACCGATTCTTTGAAGAAGCAGAAAATAGCTATGATATTTGGTCATTTTAGTTTTACAAATAATTTATCTCGTTTGTGGAAACTTAGGATAACGCATTTGACGATTATTTGGACATTTTAGTTTTACATGTGGCGTCCAACAATATCATCTTATTTTCAAAAAGATAAACACTACAGGATATGGCAGTTAATAATTGATAAGCTCTATTTCATTTTTTCCTCTGGCTTCAGAATCTTGTGCGACAGCTCTCAAGTTATTATCTGAAGTAGTGTATTTCGTTAGTTACCGATTTCTAGAAATTGAATTTCTTATAGAAACTGCTATGTTGTTGATAAGTTCTAAATGAACTTTGACTATAGGATGAACTATGAAATCTGACCCCAAAAAAAATGTCATTAGAATGGCATTTCTCTCATGTTACAATGGCATTTCCTCTATAACTTTTTCCTAATTTACAATAAAATGTCATTAAGGCTACCATCCCTTTATAATTTCTAGAATAGTTATAAAGCATACAAATAATTTTGTAATTCCATCTGTATTTTTACTGGCATCTATACATATGGGAGTAGCATAATAATACTTCTACACAAATACACATGCAAGAAGCTATTGGTAACTATCACAAAATTCACAATGTAAATTTCTTTTTTAGAAAATTTTATACTAAGCGATATAAATAATATGATTTAAATAATAAAAACAAACTAAAAGATAAACTATTTTCTTAGTTTTAGGGATTCCCATGTTTGCATCTTCATGATTTTCAATCGTTTTTTGTAGGTAACCTCTATTCTTTTATGGTTGTACATTTTTAGCATTTAATTGAAATTTTTCCTAAAAATAAAGGTCATCTTAAGGGGGCCTTAAAAAAAAGAAAAAGAAAAAAGAACGAGGACAGGAATGGGAATCAATAATTTTTGCCGAGATTGAACTTGTTTGGTAGATCTACATCGGAATGAACGTAAAGGAATGAAACACCTCAAATTCTAAACAAGGGTTTCACTTTCATTCCCCAATTTCACTCCGGGGGTTTCAATCGAAAGCCTCACCTCTCTCTTCGCGGGAAACGTCTCTCCCACCGGTAAGTTCGCCGTCGCCTACTTCTCCTACTCTCTGCCGTTGCATATTGATATCTTTTTCTCGATTTTCTCTTTGGAGTTTTTCCCTTTTTTGTCTCAATTTTTGTGAAGATAGCCAATACCCTACATTGGTTGCCTACTTTCCTTTTGCAGGCGGGAAAAAAACGCTGGTGGAAGTAACCCACTGTTTCTCCCTATTATTCAAGTAAGATTATCAGAACCCTTTTTTTCTTTTCCAACTTTAGCTCAAAAAAATGATGAGAAATTTTTTTTTTTGGTGTTTTTTCTTTATATTTGGCGTCTGTTCTTTATCTGGATGAGAACTTGTTCTTTTTCATAAATTGTGCGTCATTTTCCCCATTCTGTCATTGTCTTTAGTCTTCTGCTTGCATTTTAGGTTTTGTTTGTGTACTAATTATTGATTCATATTCTTGAAATATGTTAGTAATCAGAGGTTTAAGAGACATCAAGTTGTAGAGTATACATTAAGTGCTGAATTGGGCATCTGTAATAGTACTCATTCTTACTCACTCGTATCCTTCCATCTTTTCTCTAGTGCTATAGTTCATGTTTCCGCATTAAAAATAGCAGAAGACGACCTTGGAGTATCCCTATTATATGTGCTGTGTGCAATGTTCATGGTCTTAATCGGTGCCTAGTAGCAAGCCTATTTCCTGAGTGGGACAGTGATCATGTACCTGCAACTGGGGGTGGTGGTGGTTTCTGTGATCTATTTCGTAGGTAGATGCATGCTTAGCATCACTTTTGTCATTTCAATTTTACATGCATTGGTTTCCCATGAATGATGCATGTCTCAATTCATTGTTTAGTATGTTTGTACTTTGGTTTTAGTTCATTTCTACTTTTGAACTCATTGCTTTGGCATGATGTCAGACAATTTTTTTTTTCTTTTTAAAATGAACAATGTTGCCTGCTTGAATATTGCTAGTAGGATGAAGAATGGTGAGTCCACATATGAACCACCACGTGGGCGTGGCAAGAATAAATGCTTTTGGACTCCTGAAGAGGTAAAAGCATTAGTTGAAGCACTCAAAGAGTTGTCATATGATCCTTTATGGAAAACTGAGGGTGGATTTAAGCAAAACTATATGTTTGAGGTGCACAATATTATCTTAAGTAAGATTCCAAATTTCACAAAGAAAGTTGATCCGCATGTTGAGTCAAAAGTGAAGTGGTTGAAGAGCAAATTTTATGCAATTAGTAAGATGTTAAGCCAAAGCAGTTGCAAATGGAATGCTGCTGAGAAGATGATCAGCTGTGAGAGACAATGGTATGATAATTGGGTTAAGGTAATTATATGTTTTGTATTCATTATTTATTTTTATTTTATTTGATATTTTATATTGTAAACATTTCTTTTTTGTTTTCTTTGTTTGTTTCTAATGCCTCGTTGTTATAGATGCATAAAGAGGCAAAGGGGCTCTGGAATATGAAGTTTCCATACTTGCGTGATCTTGAAGTGGTGTATGGAGATGATATAGTCAAAGCAGAAGAAATTGAAGGCTTTGAAGATGCTGACCAAAACATAGAGACAGCTTTGATCGAGGCTAATGTTATGGATTTCAGTGATGAAGGTAATGAGGCAAATTCAGTTACCCAAGACAAAGAAGCAAACACAACAAGCACTAGTACTTTGAGGAAGCAGAAGAGACAAACATCTCCTACAAGCAAGGAATCCAAGAAAGTGAAGACATCAGTAGCACCATTACTGGTTCCAGAACAATTTGAGATGATTACAGGAAAATTTGAAGTGCTGTTAGATCACTTGGCTACAATAGCAACAACGATGGCTAATGAGGACCGGCGTGCACAATTAGCAGCAGATAGAAGTAATCGAGTGGTGGAAGAGCTTTTGAAACTTGGCTTACCCACTGGAGACCTTTTTGGTGCAGCTAACATTCTCTGCGCAGAATCTTCCAAGCTTAATGTTTTCTTTCAACTTCCTCCTAAAATGAGGAGGCAGTATGTGAACTATCTTCTTTATCCTAGCTCTAGTCTTTCTGGTTCTAGTAACTAGGTAGACAGGCAGAGTCTTTTTATGGTTGCTGCCGCTGGATTGTTCGAGACTTTTCAAGCGTAGTTGTCAAGGTTGTTAAAGGTGGTTATGTAGGATCGATATTTGATCTGCCAACAGTCCGGTTGCAATCTATATGACAAGCTGCTGGGAACCTATTAATATTGTAAATCTGTAGGATTAGAGATGAATTATGTACGGATTTTGTTGATTTTGGTTAGCTATTCAATTCAGTAGCAAATTTTACTTGTGTTTGCAGCTTCGTAGACTTATTTTCATTGTTATTTTGTGCCTTTTTTTTGGGGGGCCCCAGATTCTTACATATCTTAGGACCGGTAACTTTTAGTCAGAAATCTACTTCGTGCAAGCAAAACAAGCACAGCGATGGAGCAGCATTCCCAATCTGAACCAAACATGTGCAAGGGCGTTAAGCCCATCCTAAGTCTCACTATATCTTACTATTTTTTATCTTTTAATGAAGCTCCTTTTATTCATAAATGCTAGTTATCTAGTAGGACTCACGACTTCGTGGTTACTTCAGCAATACATGTCTCCACAAAGCTTTCAATTATTGGGGTTCAGAAAATCTATGGCACGTCATATTTTAACTTTCTCTACGTTCCAGTTTTTCTCCATAAAAGACGAAAATTACCATATAATCTTTAAATCTGGTCATAACGATGAAATAACGAATCCTCATTCTTGAGCCCATTCCCTCTCTTTTGGATTGTTTTTATATTCTTCTCCTCAGCATTTGACAGTTTATTCGAACAGCTCAACTGTCAAGTTATTGTTCTAAAAATATCTCCTCTTTATCACCCAATATATCATGCAGAAGTCCAAAATAACAACTTTGCCTTGCCACTCCGTCTTTGTGGCACACAAGAAACACAGAGATGTCATCTCCACTGACTTTATGTTTCAATCTCACCCAGCTTCGATCTTTTCTGTTTCTCAAGCCTCCTCTTCCTTCTTCTTGTCTTCTTCAGTATAATCTCACGCGGGATACTCATATTTGCTTTACATTTTCATCTTCCAACTCAAACAGCAGCAACCCTTTAAACTATGGACCTCAAGATGAGGCTAGGTGGCTCAGGGAAGAACAGAGGTGGCTCAGGGAGGAGCAGAGGTGGCTCCGCGAGGAGCAGCGGTGGCAGGCTGAACGGCAAGCTTTATTGAATGAAATTCAGAGGTTGAGTCTTCGAGTACAAGAGCTTGAACAACTGAACTCTGTGCAAGAAACGTCACTTTCTGAAACTATAGCAAGTATTGCTAAGTTGTTGCAGGTATAAAGGAAAGATTTTTATGAATTTCTTAGATTGTTGGAATCGAATTGTAATTGATAACTCTTTCTTGGGAATTAATTGATTATAGCATTGGGACGTATGAAAGAACTGCAGTTCTTGGATTTATGCTACTGAAAGGTGTAAGTTGAGTACCAACTTCTTCAACACCTACCGTCCCCAAAAAAAAAAAAAAAAAAGCAATATCTATGTTGTGTAGAAGTTGTTGGCTCATTTGTTTCTTGCTCCTATTCTTGTTTCAGTGGTTTCAAGTTCTTTGATAAGATAATCATGGGCTTTATTTTCCTTTTGTGAGAAGAATTTTGTAGAGTGGTGATTGCTTTATTGCTCTATGTTGCAATCGTTATCCTGCTGCAAAATGAGGTCTTTGTGCACTTTAGTTTGCTTAATATTTACTGCTTGCAGCCGGAAGGTGATATTTAAGGGATATACTTGTAGTTTATAAGCTCAAATAACTATAAATCAGGTATTAAAAGGTTCCTTGTGCAACAGAAAAAGTGATGAATCTTTTCTGGAGTTGTAGACGGTTAGCTTTCGGGCATAATTCTTGCTTCATGTACTGCACTAGAAATCATAAGCTCTAAACTAATAAATTTCTGAGTTTTGTTTCAGGTTTTGAAGGAGGGGGACTTGGGGAAGAATGTCAGTAAATTTCCGGAGAGCAGATCAGCTGCTTTGCCATTTACTGTGGAAACAGCACAGAAAGAGGAGGAAGTAGTTGTGAAGGAAGTTGTTCAAGTTCCAGAGAAGGAAAACAATGGAAAGAAAAGGGCAGTATTGAGGATGGGATCTGAAGGAGATGATGTTCGAGGAATGCAGGTTTGCTTCTTCAAAATTTGCATTTCTCTATTGCAAAATTAATCAGGAGTGGTCCATGTCTTTAGGTTTGGATTTTCATGCTGTTCTGCTTTCATGACAGTTTGCTTCTGTGTTTGACTGACGAAGTCAAAAACAAAAGTTAGTTAAAATTGAGCAAAATGACATCGACATATTGGCACATTTGATCAAAATTTTACATCAGAATGGTACTTAAAAGGCTAAGAGAGTAATCCTACAACCTCAGAGTACACAATGATTACATATCTACCCTTTCCATTAACTATTGTGTATAACCTTAGAGCACTTAACGATTATATAATCTACCCTTTTCATTCTGCTTAGTGGATTTGGGGAGAATTGAAAAACATATGCCACTTGAAGTAGAGTGGAGAGTAGGTGAGGTAAAGTAAGGAAGCATTTTTTTTTTTTTTCTCTATTGAAGTAAGGTCACGAGGAAAAGTGTGTAAGGCCATATATTAAGCCATCAGTGATCTCCCCATAGAAACTGTGGGTGATAAACTTTAAGTCAATATTAAACTTCTCTTTTTTCAACACCGAAACAGGAAAATAGACGTTCAAATTGCAATGGAGAGATCATCAAAGAATCATGCGAGTACCATGAGCTATCCAGATTGGTGGTGATTAGAATAGCCCAAAATTGATAGCTTTCAAGTTCTTCAAAATGAAACTGCATTACTTTTGTGGTACTAGTTACTAGTATATGAACAGTATACCAGAAATATGCTATCAATGCTAGCTACTGGATATTAGCTTGATAAAATTTTTCCTATATAAAGGTGACAATCAGGGAAATTCTATGCTTTTCTTGCAAAGGATGGTTGCTGTATTGTTAGGAGTCATAAACCTGTAATTTGGGTGGAACTTCATTTAGATGATTTTAATGGCAATCAATGCTAATATATCATATGAAGACCTCTCTTTTAACATTTCAAGGTTGAAAATTAAAATATCATTTTTACACCTTTTAGAGGGAAAATATTCATTGCATTGAGATGGTATGCTTGGCTTTGGGCTTTGGCTGTCACAGAGGACTAAAAGATTCTACTGCATCTGGAAAGAAGTCTGTATCTCTTAGTCCTTTGAGAAATGGAGGTCCTCATATTGGAATGTCATAGGATTGAAGAGTTAAATAATTTGGGGACCTAAAAGCTCCTATCTCTTCAGGCAGATACATCAAATGATCAAAGATGAGAGGCCTGTTTTACAGAGGCACTATGCTTGCAGAAATATATTAGGCAGAAGAAATATGTCCCATCAAAAAATAACAAACTGCCCATATCGGTTATATGCTTTAGTTGAGCTTGGCATAAGTAGTGTTTACTGTGGGTAAGGGGCAATTAAGGGTTTAGCTAATTTTGGTTTGATCTATATGATGCTTACCTACAGCTCTCTTCTCTTTATGGCATTTTCTTAGGCTTATCAGTATCCTTTCTGTACAATAGCCTCTCTGCTCTAGCTTCTTCATTCATTAGAATATAAGCATTCTTCCACCTTTCTAATATCTCTTCCACCTTTTGTTCTTTGATAGGAGGCACTGCAAAAACTGGGATTTTATTCTGGAGAGGAAGACATGGAATTTTCCAGCTTCTCAACTGGGACTGAACGTGCTGTCAAAACTTGGCAAGTAAGTTATGACTTGCACTCTACATGCAGAAAAATCATAAAGATGGGTTGAAGGTTTGCTTATCTTTTTACCCGCAGGCAAGCGTAGGTGTTTCAGAAGATGGTATCATGACAGCAGAACTTCTTGAAAGACTAGATATTGAGCAAAATCTGGGGGCTTCTAGCTTTACTGGAGGAAAAGTTCCAGAAGATACCAATACTACTATTCCTGAGGAGGCACATATTCCTTTTCTCTTTAATTGACAATACTTTGGTTTTAATGCTTCAGAGTTTTGTATTACATGATTCACGAATTGATATTCTTAGTACTTTCTTCCTTAGAAAGGTGCAAATGGAGCTGCAATAGCTTCAGTAACTGAAATATCAGAAGTAAAGGAGACAGTAGTTGGTGAAGATGGTATGGCAGGAATTAACATATCTGAACATCGAGTTTTTCTTCTTGGAGAGAACCGGTGGGAAGAACCTTCAAGACTAGCAAGGAGAAACAAACTACCTGAAACCAAGATTGGTAGTGGCAAAGCCATGACAAAGTGTACTTCTTGTCGTGGAGAAGGCCGCTTGTTATGCATGGGTACATTATTCCCGTTTCCCTCCCCACACCACCACCTCCCCTCCCCCCCCCGTGGCGGCAAAAAAAAAAGCCCCACTTCTCAACAACAAAAATTGTCTCCTTCATCAAGAAAATTTTTTGAACTTTCCTGCTAAGCAAATGTGCATGAAGGAAAGAAATAACCTTCCTTCATTTTCCCACAATTTTTCTTGCAAACGAGCACCACCTTAGGTTTTGCAAATTTACAACATCTTTTCTTTTGGTCGAAACCAACTGCAGCTCACACTTAAATCCTATTTTTCTTTGGCAGAATGTGATGGAAGTGGTGAGCCAAACATTGAGCCACAGGTAAGCAGATATTTGATCTCTCTATACAGTTTATACAAAGATTAATTATTCATCAGTTGAGCCAGTGTTTAACTTTCTTTTGTTATGCAGTTTCTGGAATGGGTGGATGAGGGAGCAAAGTGTCCATATTGTGAAGGTCTAGGACACATAACTTGTGATGTATGTGAAGGAAGAAAGGTCATCGAGGCATAATCCATAAGACTTACACATGTTTTCTTCATAGAAGGATCATTGAGGCATATAATCCATGCTACTTCACGTCTTTTCCATAGTCATACTTATTCTTGCTTTGATTGAATTTGTAGATTTTTAGGCTGTAAAATGTATAGGTCCAATGTATGAAAAAACTTTGTCTCGTTTTAGTTTATCTAGTGACAAATAGAACCTCATATGGTATCTATATATATGAATATTGATTTACTCAACAAAGTACAATTATGTTACTGAGCTCATCCTTGATAAGACAAGAAAGTAGACTGCACCTTGTTGATTCTCTTTTTTTTTTTTTTTTTCTCTCTTCTCCATGTCTGTTAAATATTATTGTCTTAATATTGTTAGCGTTGTTTAACAATATTAATTGTGCAATCAATTCGTGGATGATAATACACAGAATTTTTCAGAACATTGTCTTTGTCACTACCTTTCATTTTCATCCCTCAACCAGAATGATTTGATGTACACTTGGTACTCACAAATTCCACATATGCAGATGTCTATCCTTAATTATGTTTCCAGATTAGCTAGTAAGACTTTGAATGCATGCATATCCATTCTCGACTCATCCAAAAGAAGGAATAAATAAAGGGTTAATTTCACAAACCTCCCTGGGTGTTTTGATAATTGTAGAGAGCTCCCCTTAGATTTTAAAAAATATATATACCTGCCCCACTTTACTATATATGTAATAGTACAGCTCCAACAAGTTGGATTTTCCCTTCAAAAGCCTGAATTACCCATTTGTGTAGAACCAAAAAAGAAAAACACAGTATAATCAATCAGTTTCTTCTACACTTTGCACAAAACCACTATCCAACTCCAATTTCAAACCCAAGTAGCTGCCTAAAGGATTCCAAATTGCATGTATATATTATTGATGCTTACTGCAAAAATAAATAAATAAATGTGTGTGTATACATTCACGCAGACATCCCCTCCTTTTGTTGACAACCAGTTTTATATCCGAAATTAAATTTAAACTCCTCAATACCTTTTCAATACAAGTTAATCTAGTCTAGAACCATCATTATAATACTCCTATGTTCTTAAAAATATTAACATTTAAGAAGTGGAGACCAAATTCTACCTCTACACAAAATCATAACCAACCATACCAATCCAATTAAACGAAAAAAAAAAAGGAAATTCTTATGCAAATTTTTGACATTTTACAAAAAAAAAATTTTGATAACAAACAAAAAATGACATCTTTGGTCCTTCATCCTGTTTCAATCATCAATTTCATTGTTTATATCTCTATCATTACGAGCCTCTTATTTCCTTCTAGTGTTACACATAATCTACTTTTCTATTGATTTTAAAATTTCAATTTGCTAATATCTGTAAAATTGAAGATAATAAAAAGGGGCGTAGTAGTATGATATCTACGAAATAGAGGAGCGAAAATAAACAAGAGATAGGAAATTTTTCTTTTTTTTTTGGTTTTGTAAATCTATTGCCTTGCACTGTAAATTATCTACCAAATGGAGTGCATTATACATAATGTGTCATGATACAACGCACGCATGCACGCATGTGGATGTCAAGCTAGTAATTGGAGGATTGATGTTGGTGACATATTGTTTGGGCGGTTAGGTTCCTTTGCTTAGCTATTAAGTCTGTAAAATTTGCCTATAAATATGTACTCATCAGTGGTGATTTTGTGGATAAAGAATTGATGAAGCAAATTCATTCTCTTCTTAAATTTCCACGAACCTTTCAACCAATTTTCTTATCAATCATATTTCATATTAATACCATCCCTTTTAGTATTAGTTTTATAACATAATGTACTATATCAAGGGATGTAGTGTAATTACTTAAATCTAAGGACAGCCGAGTGAAATTCTCAGAAACTTCAAGGGAGGTTTCTGAAATTACCCCATGAATAAAATATAACGGAGGCCACGTCCAACATAGACACTGAACAGTTACACGCGTCTGAAGAGCAGAGACGCGTCGGTTCCTTAGTAGCACTACGTGTGTTGCTTCTACATAGCGCCAACACCACTTTTCAAAAATCTTCCATTAAATCCAATCCAATGCAATCTGATCTCATCTCCACTCTCAACTGCTACTATTATTAAAACCGCCACAACATTTCATCCCATCTCTGGAAGTTGCATGTCAAAGCAAGCATTTGTCTGACAAAAAAAACAGTTTTTGGATAAGAATTGGTAGTGTTTTTCTGTAGAAAGTTTGTAGAAGGAAAGGTTCATTAGCAACAGGCATGGAATCCCAATTACATCGCCCTTGTGACCATACCCATGATCAGGATCCCCAACACGCAGGTTTACACTCTGGTGAGAATCTTACTACTGCAAGATTCTCTCTTTTCCCTTTGTTGCTTGTACTTACTTTTATGTTAGCAACACTGAATCCGTTTTGGTGACTAAATTTTCAAGAACTTCGATGAGCAAATGTTACACCGGGCTTGCCTTTTGGTTTAGGTGATGCTTCTTGTCAACGTATGTGGTACTAACGTGATGGGATTTTTCGTTATTTATTTATAGTGGTTGAAGATGAAGGAGACGATCATCATCATGAGAAGAAATCAGTGCTGAAGAAGGTGAAGGCGAAAGCGAAGAAGATCAAGGAGACTCTTACCAAGCATGGACATGGTGATGAACGTGAATATGAAGGAGCTTACAGTCCAGATAATCCTGATGAAGATGAAGCAGATGGGGATGAAGAAATGGAAGAAGACCCTGAAGTCCATGGCGCACCTAGTATGTGTATCATTTCATTCATTTACTTCGTGTCTTCTTTTTTCTTTTCTTTTTTTTTTCTTTTTTCCTTTTGGGGTGCTCGATCATAATCAATACAATTCTTGACTTTGTTTTGGGTTGACTTAAAATGAGTAATTTGGCTAGTTTCATGGATAAAGAAAAGAAACACTCCAATATGACTATAATTACTTTCTGGTGAATTTTGTTGCAGTGTATGAGTCAACTTTGACTAGAAGTGAAATTCCTGCGCAAAATGTCAATTTGGAGAAACCAACAGCAATAGGAGAAGATCGCTATGATGGTCGGAGGAATGATATGAAAACAGGGGTTACTCGGCCTGGTTCTGAGGGGCAATCCGGGGAGAATCTGGAAAGGCCATCAGCCATGGAAGTGGTTCATGCGCCTGAGGACAAGGATACATCATTGACTCCTGAAATTCGCGGGACAACAGGGGTTTCAGGTGCCAGAAAGGAAAATGAAAAAGTTGGCCCTCAGGGGTTTAGAATTGGTGCTCTAGAGGGCTTAGAGGAATATCCCCATGAGCCGAAAAACATGTCTGGAGTATCTCCACCTTCAAATTATGAAACTAAAGTCACTGATCCAACTGGAAAAGGCGGTGAAGAAGTTGGAATAACCCCATTGATTCAGTCCTTCAATAAGATGGGTGTTCATGATGAATCAGTGCCTAAATCAGAATCAGGACAAGAGGGGTACACTGGAAGCAACGATCAGTTTGCTCCAGAGCCAATTCCTACTGAAGGAAAACTTGATTCAGCGCCAAAAAGCTGTGATCCGAGCAAAGGAGAAGACTTGCCGCGTGACACATTAACCGGAAAATCATCAGACCAGAGCGGTTATGTTCAGAAGATATCAGCTGCTACATCCATTATTGCGGATAAAGCAATCTCTGCCAAGAATGTAGTTGCTTCCAAGCTTGGATATGGAGGTACTGACAGTGGTAAAGTGCCTGAAACGGATGAAAACAAGAATACGGAAAAATCAGGTGCATCCCCGGCGGAGTATGCACATAGAGTCGCAGGAACGGTTACTGAAAAACTAGCACCAGTTTATGAGAAAGTCGCAGATACTGGAAGCTCTGTGATGTCAAGGGTGAAAGGCAGTACTGGAACAGGACAGGAAGGATCCGAAGCAAGTGGTGGTGAAGTGCCTGATAAAGGGGTGTCTGTGAAGGAGTATCTGGTTGAGAAGTTCAAACCTAGTGAAGAAGATAAGGCGCTTTCTGAGGTGATATCGGAGACTTTGCACAAGAAGAAAGAAGAGGTGGGAAAAACAGGCGAATCAAAGCCAATGGGGAAGGTGACTGAGTCAGAGCAGGTAGCAAGGCATTTAGGGACTGGAATGGAGACAAAGAAGGAGGGTGAAGATGCCATTGCTGCCGGTCGCGAAAGCAGTGGAAAGAGTGTGGTAGATAGGCTTAAAGGAGCTGTCAGCTTATGGATTGTTAAAGGTCGAGAAGACCAACAATATTCTCAGGGGTCAGCTGATTCATCCAACGGTAAAACATAAGCGAATTTTACTGTTTAAGAAATATACATTCTCTCCACCATTTTTCCTTTTTTAAACTTTTGGTGTTCTATGCCTATTTCTAACGAGTTTTTCCATTTTTTGGTACTTTTCTAGTGACTAATGAAGGTTCTCCTGCTAGTGGTGAAATCGGACATCGTAAGCTTCAAGAATCAGGCAACTGATGTACGTTGGTCCTAGCTCTTCATCAGAAATTTGGAGGCATGTGTCTGCTGCTGCTGTGCTATATGTTTTTAGAAAATATGGTTTAAGACAAAGTGCAAAACATCTGTGTCTAGAGAGATATGGACTCTATGCGATGAATATAATCACTGTGTTGTGTTTTGATATTGTGTAACAATTGTGCGGTTTATATGAAGTTTGTTATTTGAATTTGAGTGATCAATTCCAAGATGGGATAATTTTAGAGTCACTTCTTGATAATAAATGGAAGAAGGTATTTATTTTATTAAATAAACCACAAGAATCTTTCTTCGGATCCCTGTGAGTTAGTCTTAGCAGTGCAGTACGCAGGGCCTGTCTATTCTTCCTTCCATTTACCAAAGGTGAAGGATACTTTTTGGTCTTCCCATTCATACGTCTTCAGAAAAGCATAGCAAGATGACTTATTGGGGATCAGATTATATGCATAATGATAAAAACAACATTACTTTGTGACTGATACTATAAGATGACGAATCAAAAACAGGCTTCCGTAATATGAACTGTTTTGTGAACGCTGTGCTGTTATGTTCTCCATCAGAATATCAGAGCAAAAATCTTTTAAAACAGGCCCCTATTGCTTCATGACTGTACTTTGAACACGAATCCCGTATTATCGCTGAAGAGCACCCTCAAACTACTTGGTAGTTTCATTTTGTTCTTTGTTTCTGAGTGATTTTTACAGATTTGTCCTTGGTTTGCCAGCAGCATTAACATGCCTAGTCACTGAGCGCATTGTAACAAACTCCTCAGCAGCAGAAGGGTGTATGCCCACCTGGGACAATGAAAGAACAATTAATCAGATTACTGATAGTAGGAAAAAAAATAGCAAAGAAACAGCACAGCAGGCCTAAGATCAAGAGCAAGCATAAGAGGAAGAGAGAGAGGGGGATGAGCCAGTTAACCATCTAACTTATTGATGAATGCAAGATTGACAGAAAGCAAATGTGCATAGAATTCCGTAGCAAACACAAGCCTTGCTTGATTGGGCTCGTACAAGATCAATGGAGAGATCATAACATGATGAAAGGATAAAGATACAATGAAAAAAGGACTGCAACATAGCATACCGTGCCATCAAATTGCGCTTTAGTTGCTCCACATTTGAGTGCAATAGCAATGCCCTGCAATAAAGATCCCAACTACTGTAAGGAAATTTAAACATACAAGGGATCAAGAATATTCGACATTGGCAATCTTCAAGGCCTGTTATAGAAATAATGCAGCTCAAATGATATAAAATCTCAATCTACTTGATGAGTAGCATAACATACAAGTAAAACTTATATATTCAGTGATCACAGAGGTGAATTTGTACTGCATGAATCTGGAATTACTTTAACTTTTTCTAACAGCAAGAACAGACCAAATGCTTTTGGCAATAAACATGCCATCTCGCTCATAACACTTTTGAGTACACACAAAATTAGTTGACCCAGAATTATCTGACAAATTTCAATGCAATATACTGATTAACTTCAACTTGCTTGAGTTTCAGTTATCTCTTTCCGCTGAGAATCAAACAAGAAGTACAACTGCTTTTGCAAATAGTCCATCTGGTCAAATCATATATCTAAATTATTTCATTCAAAAGCAACAGCATGAGAAGAGTGACATGAAACACACAAAACTAGAAATTGAAAATAAACTTCGCTTATGCAGAGATTCAACCCAGATGTGCAGTTTTGACAGAGATAAATGCAAACGAACTACTGCAATGACAACGATGTGTGAAGTGAAAACACAGTAGGAAGTAAAAATTGCTTAGGACCAAGGATGAATTTCTTTCTGTACATGTAGCAGCTCCCCTATGCCCTTGAGTATCTAACGTTGTACCTGCATAATTTCAGGTGCATCGGGACCACACATAGATGCTCCTAGAACTTTATCCGTCTCAGCTTCAACAACGAGCTTCATTACTGTCTTTTCCTGCCGCCTACAGCAAAGGACAAATACTCATGATATCATTTGATGATCATATCAATACTACTTTGGTGTGCACACAGTATAGCTATTAACATGATCCAAGTACATGTCAAGTACATTATTTTCCAACAGAAAGAGAAACAAGCTTGACATAGTTCCGATTTTAGTAGTCAGTACAGCTACAAAAGAAAAGGGTACAAACAACATAAAATTACCTACAGCTGACAGCTATTACAAGTACTAAAATGATGTAACCTCTGACCAGACAGGACCTACTCGACAACCATGGCCAGCAACTTTACAAAATGATGTGGCAGTCAAAGCAGAGATTTCATTCATAGTCATTACATAATGAAATGAAATTATATACAGTTAATAATTTAATAAACTTTTAATTTCTAACATTCATACCCAGAAATTGTGTTCTTCATTGGATTGAAAGACGATGTAAAAACCAACAATTCACCATTGGCTTGCTCTATAGCCTGCTCTTCACTAAGTCCAACCACAGAAAGAGGTGGTATGCTGTCAAGGAGATGAAAAAAAGACAGTCAAAAATCAATACTTTGGACACAAGGGATCAAAACTTTAAAACAGGGCACAGAGAAAGAGCCGATACCAGAAGACAGCACAAGGAATGTGAATATAATCAGGTTTTGTAGGCTGTCCACCAAAAACAGTGTTCTGCAAACAACCAGCATAATATTCATTAGGAGAAACACTAAATTGGCAGGACATCAAATCAAACACACTCCAACAATCTCGATCACAAGCATAGCAACAAATAATGGGCAAGAGCAGAACATACAGCAAAACAGGTTCCTTCCATCAAGGCAACTGGAGTGAGATTAACTCGATTAGTAACATCGCCAATTGCCCATATGCTAGGTATATTTGTGCGTGAGTACTCGTCAACCTAGAAAAGGGAATTGGAAACAAGAGACGAAGCAGTAAGAGTTAACCAAATCAGCAAATTCTAATCTTCAGACAAAACAACATAACAATTTTTCTTCAATATCACCAAAGAGGGATGAATGAATCAGTGACCGCAACATTGAACCTGTGTCTACTCAACAAAGAAGCCTATTATTTTAGAGTAAGTCCACTCATAGAAAGTCATGCTCACCAAATGTATAGGCTTGTCAAAAATCGTGTACATCAAGTCATAGGAGGTTTGAGGACTCTAGGCTTGTCAAAAATCGTGTACATCAAGTCATAGGAGGTTTGAAGACACAATTTAAATCACATACACAAATTGCAATGGAGGCAAAGATAGGACATGTAAGAAGCCAACAGTCTATGAATAGAAGAGAAAAGGCAAGCTTTGAATAGTAGATGAAATTCAGACAGCCTCCAGATATGCCAGCTTGTCCAACAGTTAGACGCACTGTTTCTAGATATACTAAAAAATAGCATCACCTAGCAACAAACTTGTTTGGGCCTAAGCTTTACAATATATCATCGGACTAGCATGATTTGAACTGAAGAATTACACATGAAAAGATTCTTAGAAAGCAAATCCTCCCAGAGAATTAGAGAACAAGGAAAAGAAATTTGCTAAAAAACATGTTGAGAACTAGTTCTTTTAAGCCCTTGGAGTTGTTCGGTAAGTTGGGCAACAGTCAGTTGCAGTCATGAATATAATAACATGTTGGTCATTCGAACTCAATATGAAATACCATTTTTCCACATCCACAAATTTTTTTAGCAAAAGGAAAACAAATACAGAATAACTAAACAAAGGTTAACCTTTATAGCTCCAATTTTATCAAGTTCAACGCCTACAGCTTCCAAATTCAACCTTTTTGTATTAGGGGCCCGGCCTGCAACCACCAATAAATAAATCCTAGATCAGCCCAAGAAAAGTCAGAAGATGGGATCCATTCACTTATTCCTTAGCACATTTCAGGACCAAGTAAAGTTGACACCTTTTCAGACAGAAATAGATAAATGGCAGAAAAAAAATTCTTCAGAAAACACAACCAAAATCACTAAAAACTGTAAGTACGAATTCAGATATGTAAAAGACAAGCCTGCAATAGGTTGGCACTGATCATGGCCAACATTCTACAAGAACACCAAAAGTTACCAGGATGAGATTCCTTGCACACTTCGATACCAAGTATCTAGAATCTTTAATTCTTTTAAAGAATAATGAGAACCATAGACCCGCAAAGTTAGATTCCAGCAAAGCTATGATCCATCAGATGGAATCTAACTTTGCAAAAAATGACAACAAGAATGAGTAAAGATGGGATATCTATTGCCGGGAAAATTATCCCTCATGGATAAGAATGTGAAATAGAAACAACCAAAAAAATACATTTCAACTGATGCCACAGTTTAAGTACAAAGACACCATAGTTTAAGTACAAAGACAAGACAGATGCACCACTCCCAAGTCCTCTATGTTCACAAGATTTATGCAACCATATGCTGCCTTTTTGCTTTGTTTCTTTCTTTATTTTCTATTTTTATCATCATACAGTAGTTTGGTTAAAATTGCAGAGGTGGTTTTCTGTTGAATGTAAAAGTGCAAAGGTTAAACCCCCACTATTCATTCTTAAAATGCATTAAACTTCAAGGTGCGCATTGATGCATTCACATGCAATGTCTGCAATTACCTGTAGCAAAGAGCACAACATCAGCAATCAGTTCTTCCCCATGATCTGTGCGCGCTTTTATGCCTTCTTCTGTTTTCACCAGCTAAATAGCCAAAATATCAATGCTGTTAGGATTTGATCATAGAAAGTCATTATCATTTAGACTAGCAAGAACAAGTTCAAGCGCTACAACAAGTGCAGAATATGGAATGAAGAGGACGCTGCTGTTTTTCTTTCCATTTCAGATGATCTACTAAAACATATGACGACCTAAGTACATTCAGCAAAGATGTAAGTACCTCGGTGAAGGTTGTTTGGGGGTGCATATGGATTCCCCTGCCTTCCAGATTTCTTGCAACCACTGCACGCATCTCGTCGTCAAAACCTCTGCAATTACAGATTTTGGAGGATAACAAGACCATAAGCACCTACCATCAAGCTCAATATAACCCAAAGAAATTCCCATAACAAAGCCTATCATAACAATGTAATGGTGGCAAATTTATTTTCAGGAGAAATTAATTGACAACAAAGACACAATCACAAAAAACTAGCATGAAAAAGGAGGGTTCATTAAGCAAAATAATCGTTATCTTTTATAAAAACACTAAACGAAAACAGATTTGTTACGAAAATCATTAGTCTGGTTTCCTCATGAAATTATCATTTCATTAAACATAGACGCACCTTCAACACTGAGTAAAAATCATTATTTGCAGTGAGCAGATTGGACAATAAAAACCAGTAGAATGGCTTGTTAATGGCACAGTGACAGAAATGCAGTTGGGAAAACTAGCATGGCCCATATTCAAGCTATATCTAGTGTGATCAGTGGTGGAGCCAACACCTCATGGTGAGGGGTTGCAACAATCATCTTCAGCATAAATCATGCGCTTAGATTTATGTAGGAGATATACTATATACTTCAATCTGAAAGGTCAAATCTTTTTCACCCATTAATGTGTCGTCAATGTTTAATTTGGAATAGGTCCAAAATTTTTGTTAGAAGTAGTCAATAAAAGACTCTATTTTTTAGGAGGTCAATGTAGAATGAGGAGGGAATATATAGATGTTAAGAGGATAATCTATGTATAGAAAGCCACTGTCTTAAATCTAAGGGGCAATGCAGCTAAAGGAGAGAATTTTATAATATTCAGGGTGCAAATGTGGTGCAAACTTAAAAATTTTGAAAAGTTTCAAGGCTATTGTACAATTTTATCAAGTTGTTTTTTTGTTTTTTGGGGTTTGATTTCCCACCCTCATTTCTATGTGGCTCTGCCACTGAGTGTGATTATGGGAGACATGACCGCTCTTAAGATTATATAGAGTTTTGTATATTTGAGCAATATAAATTGATTTTTCAGAGTATCACAAGGGAGATTAATTCAAGACCAGGAGAGTAATCATCACAGAGGGAAAAGATGCGAATAGGTAAATATTAATAAGTTAAACTAGCTACAGAAATTTGTTGAACTGCAATCTTCATTTCCAATAGGTGGGGAAGTTAAAGAACAAAGAATCTGTGAACAAACAAAACTTGTACAACCTCAATGGAAGTTCCTTTCTGAAACATAGATCCACAGTTGCACCCATGCCACGCCATATTGAAGCAAACTCGACAGCAATGTACCTATCAAACACCAGCTGCAAAAATCAAATGACGCCAGATACATGCTGACAATAAAACATTTACAAAATAACAGGAAGACTTGCCCTCCTCCAAGTATCACAGCACGCTTAGGCAACTCTTCCAAGCTCAAAGCCTCATCCGAGGTAATGGCCAAGTCCTACAGCGACCACATAAGCCCAACATAAGCAAAGAGCCATATACAAAAAACAACCAAAAGACCCAGCCATACTGTGCAGCATCATCAAAAGCAAAGGAAAAAGACTGCGAGAGTGGATACAGGTATGAGATACAATGACAAGCAACTGGTGCAATTTTCAACTGTATCCAGCTTTACACAAAACAAGTGAAGAACTGACAGAACCAGTGGGTTAAAAAAATGAGAAGGAAGAGTTAAAAGAAGGTATAATTAAGTCAAACATGAAGATAGGAAAAACACAGACACAGAGCAGCATTGCATAATCAGAAAAACTACAAGACAAGATGAAAAACACTAACCAAAATGTACTCCACTTCCATTTTCAGTTTTTTTGAGATCTCTAAGACACAGCTGGAGGAGAATTAGAAATGAATAGGAAGAGTGAGAACTGATGCAAGGTAAAAAAGGTCACAGTGGAATGAAGAAAACTCCCAAGCACAAGATTATAATCCAACACCTTTGTTATAGTATTCAAATTAGAAATGAATAGGACGAGTGAGAACTAACACAAGGTAAAAATGTCATAACTCGAACGAAGCAATGGCCTAAAAGAAAAAAATCCCAAGCACCAAATTATGATCCTACACCTTTTGTACAGTATTCAAATAGGAATAGTACACACCTGACCAGGAATACCTGGACGTTGAGCTCTGCTGCCAGTTGCAATCAGAATATGCTTTGTTGAATAGCTTATTTTGGTGCCATCCAATTGGGTCACTTCAACTTCATTTGGACCAACTACCCTTCCCTCTCCTTCAAAGAGTTTAACTCCAGCATTTGACAGTAGCCGCTTATATATTCCATTCAATCTGACTATTTCTTCTGTCTAACAGATCATACAATAAATCAACAGACAACTCAAGAGAGGAGCATCAATTACTTAAAGTATAGAAAACCTATTAAACATCAGAATGAGACGCAGTATAGCCAATATATGGAACGATTATCGGGAGAAAATTACACCGAAGTTGGCCAATAGACAGAACTTAGGCATGAGATACTATTAGGAGGTTAGTAACACAAGAAAAGTGGAACTTTATTAGTTACCATATCAGAGTGAAAGATAGCAGCATCACATAAGAATTTGAACAACAAATTGAGTTCTTAAATCCACAAGATCTACATCTAACTCCAAACTTTTCAAATATTATCATCAAGCCGCACAATATTAGCTCCAGATGTTTTGACTTCTGCACATGGATCTCAAGCAGACTAGTAAGGACATTTCAAGAGATCACGCAACCAGGCCATGATGCATGACTGAGTCTTATTAGATGCCAAAAACATAAGTGGAAGACCTTCAATCACTTGGGAATATGAAACAGTATTATTACAAATCCACATATAGTTACAAACTAAAATTATTAACTGTTAATTCGCATATTTTGAGGGGACCTTAACTTGGGGCTTTCAACTCCGAGAATTTAGATCATTGACATTTGACAGGACCGCAAACCTTAGATACTCACCACCAAAGACTCATGCATAACTAACTCAGGAATTTTATTAAACAGGGTAAGAAGAAGAAATCAAGATGATTCTGCTTAAGCCTTTTTTAGAATTCTTCTAAAACATAATATGTTGGTTCTTTCTATTACTTAGACAGGTCAAAATGACAACTAAAGTACTCTCTACATTTACTTTAGAGCAAAATTGAGACTAGATATGTATAATACTAAGAATAAATTCATAAAGTATGGAAACTGTGCTACTCTAAGCTACATTTCAAAATTTTGGAGTTACAAGGTAGGTTAGCAGACCCATTAAGTGATTAAAGTAAAGACTGAAGCTTTAGCTCCAAGAAGCGGAGGACACACTGGAAAAATGCACATTAGTTTCAAAACGGACAAAATTATACTTTTGTGGAAGAATATAATCATTCAACTTAACATAGAGAAAGCAAGCCAAATGTCCATAAACTGACAAACAAACAACCCCAGAAAGCATGAATTTACAAATAGCCTACAGAGCATGAAAAAGAGGAAATGTTGAAATAGTTGCATCCATACTTCAAAGGATAAAAATTGTCTATAGCTTGCCAGAGAAGAGAAATCTCTCTTGCTCAAAAGGTTAACTATGTTCATTTCAATCAAAAGTTAAGAAGTTTTTACTGCACTTTCAAAAACATATTCCAACTTTCAAGATGTACTAAAATGAGGCTGTAACAGATGTACAATAGAAAGCTCCTAAAGACGACCAAAAACCTGCTAGACTTAATGAACAGTTTTCCAAGACAATTATGTTTGAATCCAAGAGAGGGGCAAATGTTAAGGGGGTAGAGGGACCAATAGCAAGACTTCACTCTTACTACTTTACTAGCAATATTAAAAAGTAATTACTATCTCAAGAAGCACGTTGCAACTACTGTTGATACTAACCTTCTTATGCAAAAGTTTCTTCCAATTGAAATCAATTCTCTCATTCACCTCCCACCCATAATTCCTGGAATCCTGCAAAGGTAGGCAAAAAAAGGAACCAAAATGTTTGCCATGACTCAGAGCAGTTTCATAATTCAAGTATACTCAACGAAAGCAAATAAATGGAACACAAGATTTAAACAAAGAGAATACCAAAATAGCATTGATGTCCTCCTTCCTAAGCAAGCTTGGTTATGTATATACTATACCACATGTATGTATCTATGTTTTTATGCATGAAAATATGTGTATATAAAACTGTCTACATATGCGTACGCATAAATAGAGACTGAATCAGTGTGTGAGTGAGACAAAAGTAAATAGCAAATCAGCAGACAAGACATGAGCATAAGAACCAAGTTTATTCGTTTCCCATGACTGTCCATAACAGATCACCTTACAATACATTTCAAGAAGAAAGTTCAATCTAAGTTTTTTCCATTATTCAATAACACATCAATTAGACAGGTGAGGATCTTTCCTGGGATATGAAAAAAATCCAAATAAGAGTATAGCAACCCCATACAACTGTGTATGAAGAGGTTCAATGCTCATCAGCCCCCTCCCCAAGTAACCCACTGTATCAAAAACTAAACTTTAAAAAGAACGCATCACAAGACCAAAAAGCACAAGAAACTTAAAAATTATATGCCCAGCATTCAGTTCGTCCATTATGCCTAAATTAGATGTATGCATTCAGTGTTTGAAAACTTCTTCTCTCTTTAGCTGGTGACGAAATCTTAGGCTGTAAATCAAGAAACTTTTTCACCACAAGAAGTTTCAGCTAAAAAAATTCTTTACACTCAGAATTCAATCTCCATGAGTTTGACTCCCAGGGTTTGACCAAGACAGGAAAATGGTGCTACCATTTAAGAAACATTTCCAAACCTTATGTATCTTTAAAATTCAAGTCATAGCTCACCTCAAGTTCAGGCCCAAAGGCTGCTCCATAGACCAAAATCTTCTTAGGAACACAACCACGAATCACACACCTGTAAACAGTTAAAAAGTCTAATTCATTGCTAATCCATTATCTCATTAAAAAGCTCCAGAAAAGACTTTCTACAGTCAATTCAATAACACAAGACAACTAGCATACTACAGAAAAGTTACATGGGTTAAACATGACATGCATATAGACACTGTCAATTGCATGTATGCATGTGCATGTGAAGCGGATAAACAGAGAAAAAGCAATCAACAAGCCTGACTGCTTTTACAACACCAATCTATAACCAAGAGAAGATCATCTTAAAGACCCCATAGCAATTACAATATACAGGCAAGCGTCAGCTCCAATGCAAGCCATGCTTGTTATGGCACTATAGCTGGTCATTCATTTGAACAAAATCAAGAACCATGCTCGGGTTTAATACTTGATCTTATTGCTTCCAATTTTTAAGCAAAATTCAATCAGAGACAGCAAAAGGTACTATATCGGTAGTGAATAAAACATCCTGAAATCCAATGTAAAGGAGATGAAAATGGTTAGCAGGCAATCTAAAGTAATACTGAAACAGAAGACTGAAAGAAAGTTCAACTGAAAAATCCATTAAAGTTACAGTTATGATGAACTTACGTCCCACCAACTCCTCCAGCCACTTCTGAGCTAATTGGATGAAATGGAAGCTCACAAATACCAACCTAGAAAAGAGAATTTTAATACCTTTGAGAAAAGATATTCAAGTAGGGTCTGTTGCAAGGTCAAACATTAGCACTACAAGTAATTGCAGCCAGCAGAACCACCATCATTTGACACATCTCAAGAAAGAGTCAGGTATATAACCAAAATATTCATTCTCTTCCCAGAAAAAAAAAATGATAAGTACTTCTGAGGTACAAACTAAGGAGTATATCAACAACTTTCCTCCACTTATGTGGGAAATTTTCAACCAATTAAGGCGAGTAAGAACGTGGCTTCTTTAATTTTTCTCTCAAGTACTGCAAAAGCACCATTATAGAAACTATAAAAGAGAATCAAAGAAAAAGTAAATTCAAAAACAACTATCTCAATAAGCTTTCAGGACTACCTATTATTGTAACAGCAAGTATTTAACCAAGCTTCCATGATGAAGTCTATGCATACACATAAGCAAGTCCAATGAACGAACAAACCCAAAAGTTTCAATAATACCGAACTCAAACGTATGCAGAAATGAGTACATCTCAATTTCATCACAAAGTAAAGAAATACCTTAGCACCACTCTGAGCTGAAAATCGGGAAGCGCGAACACCACCACTTCCAGCACCAATCACAAACAAATCGAAATCATAGTGAACATCACCTTCATTTGAGTTTTCAACCTCCCCATCAATCAGCATCTTCCTTCCCAAACTTGCCATGATACAAACAATGCTATAGACACAAAATTCAGACACAACTATTAGCACAAAAAAGTACAGAATCAACATCAAACAACACAGCTCCCCTGTTTCATAGACTAAAAATTCAAGAAAACAAAAACACTGATGATAAATACATGTAAATTATAATAAAGTGAAGCAAAGCTCGAATAACTCCAATCTTTCACCAAAACCCATTTTCTTAAGCCTCAAAAAGAAACATATTTTAGCAAAAGTAAAGAAAAATACGCATAAAGGATCCTCCTTTCTAATGATCCATCTTTCAACAGAACCCATTTGCTTAAACCTCAAAAAGAAACATTTTTTAGCAAAATAAGGAAAAATACGACTAAAAGAGCCTGCTTTCAACCCATTTGCTTAAACCTCTAAAAGAAACATCTTTTAGCAAAATAAGGAAAAATACGACTAAAGAGCATACTTTCTTACATTCCTAAATGGAGTTTCCTTTCCTTTATTTTTCCTATTAGACTGGCTAAAGAGATGAAGCAAACAATCAGAAAATCACAAAAAAGAAAAGAAAAATGATTGCAAAATTCCGTTCATACCTTTGTGCAACTGAAGCAACGTTTGAAATTCGATCTTTTCTCTACTTTTTATCCTTGTTGGGCAACAGAATCGGTATAGACTAATGAGGAAATAAGAAATAAGGAAGAAGCCAAGGCAGGGTGGCCCGAAGAGACGTAAAGAAGCTTTTAACTCTATGGGGGGTTGAGACGTGGGGGCTTTTGTGTCTTCCGAATTTACATGGAAATTAATATTCAAAGGTTGATGGATCCATAATTTGGAATGGGGCTTGCATAAATGATTATTAGTAGTTGTTACAAACTTAATTCCATGTATTATTTTATTATGTTAATTCTTTTTTGGGAGGAGGGGGGTATTTAAAATAATGACAAAGACAACATATTAAAGGAAATTGAATTAAATGAGAATCAAATGCTTGTTCACAAAACCAGAAAGTGAGTTAGGAATTTTTAATTATTTGGCATTGTTTAATTAATCTTTTTTTACACCATTAATAAAAGGAATTATTTTATATTCAAGCAGGACACAATGCATGTCATATATATAAAAGGAAAATTCCAAATCCTTATATAAAATTCATGTGTCATGCATTCATACTTGTTAGCATCATGAAAGGAAAAAAATTATACAGTGAGCTATAAAGAATAATCTTAGAAAGAGAAAAATTCGAAATCCTTATATAAAGTTCATGTGTCATGCATTCATACTTGTTAACATTATAGAAGAAAAAATTATATAACGAGTTGTAAAGAATAATATTAAAAATATAATGAAATATATACGCGCGTGTGTGTATATGCATGCAGTGCAGACCGCAAATTATTGATATGCTTCCTTTTGGTTTGTAGTCGTGGATCCGGGATGTTAATTTAAATGATAATTAATGAATGGCAATAATATTAAAAGTTCATATACAATCACATCTGACAACAGAAAATAACGTTCCAAAATTTCAGGGGGTCTGCCTTCATTTGCATAGCATCTTTTCTAGCAATAAGAACTGCATATATTTACTTTGATTTGCATATAAGTTTTGTCTTGCTTTACTTTGTTTGGATTGGACATTTTAATTATATCAATGATTGCAGGATTTCTAATAGTGTAATCACAGTAACTGTTGTGTCTGTGGACTTGCAGAAAATGTCTATGTTCTTCGAGAGGTGCAGTTTTAGTAGATACATTTTCACTAAACACAGGAAAAATCTACCCAGTTCATTTAATGTTTATTATTACATGTTTTAACAGAAAAACCAAGGTATATTCTGTCTTGGATCTGTCAAAAATGCAGAAAATGGGAGATTATTTAGACTGGTAAATCCTAATATTGGACTAGTACACGAATTAGAGCATTTTCATGCATTCCCAAGAAAATGCTGGTTGCTTATGAGAATAGCATCTATAGCTTCAGCTGCCACACAAGTTGTGCTACACTCTTTCTTTTTTCCACATTTCTTACTTTGATTTTTGTTGGCATATGGAACCATCAAATTATTCATCTCCGCTCAAAACTTAAGTATGAAAGCCCATATCATTATGGATCTTTTAGATCACAAGAATGTTAGAATATTGTTTAGGAAATTGTCCCAGATTTTAGTGTGGATGTCGAGATTTGGTGAAAAAATGTCTAAAGTAAATGTGAGAAACTAAAGTAAGTACTCTTTTTTTTTCTTTTTTCCCCTCGACCAAACTCCAGCATTGAAGTCGAAAGATTTCTTTGAGGATGTTTTTATTGATTTATTTATTTATTGTAACTTCATTTTTGACCAAAAAAGAGAAAAACAAACATCAAACACTAGAATACTTCATTTTATTTATTTATTGTAGCATTCATGGTTATCAACTGTCAACCCTTGCCTACTCAGTACTCGTCAACACGGAATAAGGGGAAAAAAGGTCTTGTGGAGCCTAGTTTTCCAAGCATCAAACACTAGAATACACAGCCTAAAGGAGTCCACATTCATTTCCTTGAAATATAGTATGCCTTTTGAATTCCTATTGGAGATTTTGTTAGTTGTCAATCTACCTTTTGGGACGATAAGTTGACCGAGTAATCTAAACAGACGTATTAAGATACAATTTTACATTTTCTCCATAGTTCACACCACAGTGTTTAACTTAGTCATGAGCCTCATGGCATGCAATTTTTGCAGTAAAAACAAACAATTACACTAGTCTATTGTGATGCTTACCGTTATAGTAATATTTGGTAGTTTCCTTGTTTAAAGTATATCGATTCAAAATAGTATTAAGAAATTTGTTGATTGACCTCTTTTTTTTTTTTTTTTTTGCAAGAGTTTGTGGAGTATATAAGTTTAATGTGAAACTTGAGTAGAAGTTTCTGTAATTCTGTAAACTGATGATCCACGCAATAATGCAGATTAAGCAAACTCATCACGTGTACTCGCTAGAGTTCTTCTCTCAAGAGTTTTTAATCCAACTTTTGCAGGTATACGGTGGCTCTCATGTACAGTTTTTTTTTTTTTTTTTTTTGGGGGGGGGGGGGTGTGGAGGTTCTGAATTCTGATTTATGTTCACATTGTGTCTGATCAATGGTCGAGCTGGATTCAAGATCTGCTTTTAGTTCTTACATTTTCGAGAAAATAATCTATACTAGGATTCATGCAAAAAGTTGCAGAGTTTTATGTTGCCCTAAGATGTTGCACACCTTTTACAAACTGATTGATTCGAACTTCTGGAACTGCTTGATAGTGATAATATTGAGCATGTTCATCAACACATCGTTCCAAGTCCACATCAAACACGGTTGTTGTTTTGTTGAAGAAAATCAAGTTTCTGCAATTGTGTCAGAGTAATTTTGCATTTTAAATGCTGGCATTTTCTTTTTCTAGTGGGCCGACTAGTTTACATATTTTCTTCACTTTATCATCCCATTTAGAGCTGCAATCGATACGAGTCGAGTCATGTTTTGACTTAATCGAGTCGACTCTCAACTCATTTTTACCAAACTCAAGATCGACGAGCTCTCAAAATGAAGATTGACCTCGAGCTCGAGGTGGAACTTGAATTCAAGCCTAGTTGAACTCAAACTGGAACCTACTCGAGTTCAAAAAAATAAAAAATACTTACTTTATTTTTTTATAAAATGAATAAAATAATTATTTTTCTTAATAAATAATAAAAAATTAGGGATATGTATATGTAATTTTACTATTAAAATAAAATAAATATATATTTTTTTTCAAAACTATTCGAGTCGGCTCGTGAGCTATCGAGTCTAAGAGAAGGTTACTTGAGCTCAACTCGTGTAGAAAAATGAGCTGCTTGAACTCGAGCAATATCGAGTTCGAGTCGAGCTCGAATTCGATCCGCTCAAGAGCAGTTCCATTCGTTTGCAGCCTTAATCCCATTGTCCTCTAACCAGTCAAAGCAGACTAGACTTTCTGTAGAAATGCATTTTAAGTGCTAAATTAGACTGATTAGCAGCTAACTGGAAGTATGTGCCATAATTTCCTGCAAAGTACTTTAGTAGCGGCTTTCTGTATCTCTCCAACTTACACAGTATTGCATCTAGCTCCTTTCTTCTTCTGTTAGGTGCTGAATGGATCTCATGCATCAGTATTCCACTAGTTCTAGTTGTTTTACTGCATGTAAAGTAAGGAGGCCTTTTTAAATTCTAAAGAGCTTCTGAAATGTTTCAAGCTTCATAGTATACTGGATTCCCATTTAAGCTTCCACATGAAGTTCTTCTATTTCTCTATATTGGATAGGCGCAGAGCAAAGTAGCGTCTTCCTGATAAGTGCCATCTACTCTTTTTGTGAATGAACGTCATTCATTTTTCTGCTGAAAATTCTGAGTCTTAGGTGAATGATAAGTACGAACATATGGAACTGCTTGGATTTGGAGAGGTTATTTTCAGTAGGACGCTAGGAGAGGTAATTGATATGCCTTCCTATGTTGGTGACTTGGTTGTGAAGGGTTATGGAGTTAGAGAATGTTGGTCCAAAGTGGTTGGATTTCTCATGTCATGTTCCTGACAGTGATGATTTCAGCAAGCTTGTTGTGTATATACAGTAGGGCAACGTTTATTGGGTTTTTGGAGTCTTTGATCCAAGAATTTAGGAGGAAAATAAAAGTCCCTTATCTTATGTTTCCTTCAGTTGGTGATCTTGGTGTAGTTCCAAATGGTTTATTTGCTAATGTTGTAAGAAATAGGATATGCTAGTAAAGGAATCTTGGTCTAATGGTTAATATTTGAAATTTCAATAATTAGAGGTTTCGACTTCTAACTCCCTTGCCCCTTCCCGTTTCAATAACTCGAGTTTTTGGCTAAAATTGTGTTTGCTGTGGGGTTAAACAGCCTGTTGCTGGATTTCAAAGGGAAAGTAGGTAGAATTCTCCATAGAAACTACAATACTTTCAAGAACTCAGGATAGTGGATATACATGATCTTGCACAAATTAGTAACATATCCTAACGGACAAAAGTTTTTAAATTGAATGTCGAATTTAATCCAGTAGCTTTAGTCGAGTCGAACTTGATCCTTGTTCGATTAAATTCACATTTGAATCGAGTCAAATCATTGGTTAAGGCACAATCACCACCACCCCAGAAAACATAATAACTTTTATTACATTTAATGAAGCTCAAAATCTTCTCCAATTGAGTGCTTTCCTCAAGAGTGCTTCACGTCCTGGAAATACACTGTTTTTAGTTTTAATATCCACTCCTGTGGCCTCCATCATCAACCTCCTTTTGATCTTGATCTTGATCTTGATCTTGATCATGATCTCCATCCAATTTATTCTCACCCAAATTGTCAAAATTACCCTTATCAACAACTTTAATGCCATTTCTCTCCCCAACACTATTTTTCCTCCTCAAGTTCAACCTCTGCCGCCTCTCCTTCCTCCTTCCCTCGACAGGCCCATTGTCATTCTCACCCACCTTGGGCTCCACAATCTCCAACCCACTATCTTTCCTAGGCCTAGGCCCAGACTCTGGCACCCTCGGAATCCTTCCTCCACTTGAACGTCCCAAGAAGCCCAAAGTCAACCTTAGCCCAGCCCACCTTATCCTCATTATCCCATCCAAACCTCCGGCTTATCTCAACCAAATCCGACACGGCGCTCTGCTGAACACACCTCGAGCTCAAAACGTCGCCGTTCAGCACCTTCTGAGCAAACTCCCATTCGATCCTGTCTCTGTAAACCGGGTCTTCAAGAACGTCATCAGCAAGCTTAGCCCACTCCTCAAAGTCACGTGCCCTCAAGTTCTTGGAAACCCATTTGAGGTAATTTGAAGGAAGGGTCCCCAGCATTTTGCCCTTGTACTTCCCGAAGTCAATGACCCTGTCACGTGCCGGGATTGCATTCCTGGGTTTTGGGATTCCCGGGTTTCTGTGGAGGAATGAAATGGTGGAGTTGAGTGGGTTTGGGGAGGATTGAAGAGACCAGAGATTCATGGGTTTTGATGGGTTTAGCGGAAGAGAGGATGTGGATAATGGTTTCTTGGTTTGTCTTGCCTCTTGCGTATTGTTTGGCACAGCAACCTGCCAGGGTCCAGGAATAAAACCGATAGGGGCCTTGAGTAACTTTAAGTAAGACATTAGTAATTTTCTAAATCTAAATAAAACACATTATAAAATATATTTTTGGAGATAATATATCAAAGCTGCGAGCATCTAAAATTTTGTTGTGCAAGGTTAAATATTAGTAGTTCGATTGAATTGATCTCCTAAGATTTGTGAAAGACTTAATTACACTAGGTTTAGTTGAACCAACTCGTGCTAACGTTTCTGAGCTAAGAATCTTAAGTACTTAGAATGAGAATTAGGATGGCCATGGTCACCCGATAGACACACGTACACAATAGATGTGTATTATTCGTACCCGTCCCCTAGTGAGTATTCGAAATTTTGAATTGCAATTTTTCTTCAAAAATCCAAAAATTTATTACGTTTTCCACAAGTTCATTTTTTAATTACGTTGTTACATCATGTATATCAATTTCCTACCATATATTTTTCTACAAAAACTTTAAGAAAAAGCAATCCAAACGGGCTCTTATATTCCAAGCATTATAGCCGCACTCTGTATATTTTAAATATGAATCATTATATACATCGCCCAACTCTCCTCTAGCCAAGGTAAAAGCACTATTTCCAGCTGACCACTTCATGTCATCAATGTTGCAAGACTATCTGCAGCTGGTGTATAAGCAAAACTTCTAACTCAAAAGAGAGATTACAGCTCATTAAGCATTGCCTAGACCATTGGACAATGCCTATATATAGAAAAGGATCAAAACAAAGTAGGAACAGAGTCCTGGAAAATCTCTTGCTAAAGGACAAGAAATTGCTGTATAGAATGTTAACTAGGTTAAAACGTAGATTCTTAATGGAGTAGTACATGCATCCAATTTTTAATGCCATAGGCCTCAGGTTTAACCACAAACCTCCCTCACCTATTCTTGCTGCTGAAAGAGGATGGGAAGAGCCAACTACAAAGAATTAACAAATGAACAACATTTAGTAACACTACATCCTCACAAAGTGAAAGTCAGCATGCACAATGAAAGACCGATTTCTTGAAGCACTTAGCCTTGTGTGCTATCTTCTTGACGCCACTTTCACTGTGAGAGGAGTGTGTGCTATGAGAGGGTACGTGGATTCTATCCATAATGTTCATCATTGGGGCTTCAAGAGAGGTCTTACTCGAAGACATTGCCCGCTGCATGCCCCAAATTGAAAGTGGCCTCATGTATATGAGAGACCTAAAGTGCCCATCCATTGACCAAGCCTCTGGAGTCTGAAATGCATATCTGCGTAACAGCAGCAGCAGAATGGTTGATAAGCGCACAGCCAAACAAGGATCGAAACGTAAACAGAATAAGCTAGAATAAAATATCTGACTCTAGAATATTGCACATAAATTTCTTGAGAAAGAATGGCAGGCATATGTGTACTGCAGACATGTAGATCCCAGGAATAGTGCTGCCACAGCAGCGTATATGAGTAAGACATAAAGGTGATAAATTTATATGCGCTTTGTAATTCTTAAGAGTGAACTACAAAGCATCATTGCAAATCCCATCCAACTCTACTCTTTTTAACCATACTGATCAAATTTCATTCAGTTACCAATGAGCTTAAGGGCTCCAAGTAAGACAAACGTCCTTCCATCCCCAAACTAAAAGCTCAGCTCCAGAATCATTCACCTTACCAGAAACCTGTGTGCTTGGGCCATAGTTTCTTTACGCTATTTCTAAATTGTAACCACAATCATGTTTTCATCCCAGATAAGGAACCTCAAAAACCCAGAACATACACATTGCAACCGCTACCCTCATTTACAAGATTATTGCTCCAAAGAGCTTCAAGGGGTCAGGCTGGGACGACAATCTATCAACGTTCACAGAAGAAAATAATGAACTAATTATGCATATATAACTTACCCATGGCCCTCTTCTGACCAGCCTGCCAGGAATATACCTTCAGCTGTAGTAAAACCCTGCTCCACCATTCCAGCAAGAATCATGTTGGCAGCCACCCCATAGGTAACGCCAGTCCATATTTCACGGGACTGCATGCAAGTCTCATCTATCTTTCCATTTGGATGCATTCCATTCACTGCACCCATCCTACCTCCTCGAATTTTCATTACATTGAAATCAAATACTTTTTGGAGGGCACTCTGGATCTTAACTTTATCAAAGAGATCAGGCAAGCCGGAAGATGCTGTATACCACTGTCCTGCCAATTGATCAGCTTGGATTGACTTGCTGTTACTGCTAGACCCACTATCGTAATTGAAGTAGGAGCCATTCCACAATTTTTCTTCAAAGGCTGCCTTTGCCTTTAAAAATTTGCCTTTGCATCGTTCAGCAAATGCTCTGTCACCAAGCTGAACAGCCATTGCTGCTGCAGCTTGAAGGGCAGCAAGCCATAGACCACCACAGTAAGCACTTATTCCATGGACCGTCCAAGTATCATATGTTTGATCTGGAAATCCATCATTTTCAATGAGGCCATCATGGTCCCGATCAAACTGTTCCATATATTCCATTGCAGCGCATACGGAAGGCCATACATCAGCTGCAAAGGAAAAATCTCCTGTGGCAGCAAAATCTCTATAAACCTGAAGCACAAACTTAGGATTCAGATCCTTCCACCTACTAGTATCATGTATATTGTAAGCATTCATTTCATGCCATGGATCATGAGTTCCAAGATCATGAGGAACAGCTCCTTTGACCTTTCGGATACCACAATTTCCCTCTGCTAGAAACCTCACCTTCCTCTTATCTTCACACAATACCGCTTTTGCAAATTCACGCTGAATGCTGAGCTCAATCTTCGGAAACAGCTCAAGCAAGGCAAAAGATGCATAGAAGTGCACGTCATATGTGCACCACATGATATATTCTACTCCTTCCAAGTATAGAAACCTACCAACATCATCAGTATCATTCTCCAGCAATTTACTAGATGAAGTTGTAAAACGGCTTTCAAATCTTCTTTGAAAAAATGTTGATTCGTCTGTTTCATCAGAGTTGTTAGAATCTCCTTCATTACTAACATCTGAACTTTTTGCATCATCATCTTGTGAATTAACACACATCATATCAACATCAGTATTGACGACAGTCTGGTTGTTTTCCATGTCTTGCTTATGATTTTCTTGTGTTTTACTCACTGTGACTTCTTTGATCTTTACTGGCACTGCCTCATTCTGGACTTCCCACGAGTTTTTAGTTGGTAAGCTAGAATCTGAGTGGGAAAAGAACATAAAAGCAAAGCATTTCAGGTCAGGATGTAATTTCTACAATTCCAAGCAACAAAAGTTAAAAAAAAAAAAAAAAAGTGCAACATATCTCTTATGCTTCCCATAATTAGAAGCCAAAGGAATCTATTATGCTGCTGCTGAATTCAGCCAGTTTGCCGTCCAAACAGCTAGCAGGACATGAAAGCATTTGACAGTAGAAGAAAGGGTCTAACAAGCGCCCACCGGGCACTCGACAAATAGTAGTTCAGATGTTAAATTTTTGGAAAAGTAATCTTAATAGGGAAAGTGTATAAATACAAGGGAGAATAATAGTCATTAACATGTGCATTCACATGGTAGGTATCATGTAATTTATGTGTGTGAACGAGTGCCCAATAAGCACCCATTAGAAAAACCTTAGAAGAAAATAGCTTTCTTCAATCAAAAACTAAAATCATGTGTTAAAAATCAGTTAAAAACAAGGCACAACATCCTTCAATTTCAGAAACCCAATCCAGACGTACTACATCAATATGCATCCATCAAATACCCTGAACTGTACAAATTCAAATTTACAAAAACAAAAAAAAATCAAAAATTAAAAAAAGATGATGACTAATCTTCAGTTCAGATACCCAAAGTATTATAAAGCAATGCAACTCTTCTCAGATTCCTAATTTGTTGGACTCAAGTATTATTTAACTCTCTGATGCATCCCTGAAAATCTTTTAAGGTAAATAATACAATACTTATTGAGCTCTTTTCCCCTTTTCAAAAAAAGATATATATGTTTACAGTCGACCTATCACAGGAAACAAGCTGAATTCATAGTGATTTTCAACATAATATGACATATAACAGGATGTCAAAGACAATGCTTTTAAGCAGTAACATTTACACACTCACCAACTTAACAGCAACTCCCAAAAAAAAAAAGCAAAAAAAAATACAAAACAAAGGAAAAAATAAAGAAGAAAAGAAAAGAAGAAAAAAGGAAAGGCAAAACAAAACCTTGGGGGTAGGGGGGGTAAAAATTTAAGATTGCACGCTGAGACTGTTCTATCAAGCAAAGGCAACCAAGCATCACCATTCATTAATACGTGTCCCATCACCCCAAGGTAAGAGCAAAGGAAAACATCATCATATAAGAAGGCTAGAAGAAGAGGTGAAAGCTCAAAATGAAACAATATATGTTCGAACCAATGGTAGTAACATTCAATGGTGGTCCATAAAAGCACTCAAAGGGCGTTTAAATTGATCCATTGAGTGGGCGTTTAAATTGATCCATTCACCACAAAGGAATCCCCCCATAAGCTTACAGGGCCCTAATTGCTAGACCACAAATTTTCTCTCCTTCAAACAAGTACAAAACCACCATACCATAAATTTCTTAATCTGTTATTCAGTTTGTCCTATCATATAGCAGTTTGGAAGTAGAAAATCCAATAACGTTGGACAAAATATGTCAGAAGCAGGTAACCAAGGAATAGGAGAGTACCAATCCAAACAGTTCCTCCAGAAACCAAAAAATACAGCTCGTTGAACAATGTAAATTTGTACCTGCAAAGCACCAAATAAATGATTTTTCATGACGTTATCTAAGGCAACAGGAGAAACTCTTCAAATCCCCTCTGCCTCCCCAAAAAAAAAAGAAGAAGAAAGAAAGAAAAGAACCCCAAATAGAAGAAACCAAAAGATAAAAAGGTAAAAGCTGATCCAAAGCATTAAGAATTTACTAATCTAGTAGAAATACAGGGGGAAACAAGAACTTCTTTCCCAGTTATACTTCACCAATATTTTCCTCTTTTTTGTATTGTTGTGGGTTGGTGGGGCAGGAATGGGGTGGAACCATGTACAGACACCCTCCTGAGGCTAAAGTCAAACTCCTCAGAAAGTTGAAAGCAAAAGATAAAAGCCATGTCACAGCGATAAGAGCGTTACTGGGGAAAATACAATGAGAAACAAAAACTATTCCGTACCTACATTCACACTTAAAAAATCTTTTTTCTTTTTTTTTCTTTTTTTTTTTTTGGGGGGGGGTGGGGGTGGAGAGGCCACATGTCCATCAACACTCTCCAAAAGCTAGGAGTCAAGCTCCTCAAGGGATCCTCCCTGGCCAAGTGGCCATGAGCGAAACAGTGTTGTGCCTCCTAAAACGACCGCCTCAGAAATGAAGTTCAGAAGAGTGTAGGCACCTAATAGCTGTGAATTTGTCTTTTAAACCTCAAGAGTCTTCAAGCAGACATCTCTTAAATTAGCAAGATTCAGGATAGGACTCACTGGAGCAATTGAAAAAACTTCGAGGAATATCCAGTCCAACCATAACTTACCATTCTGGTAGCCTATCATCCTTGAGGATTGGAGTTTGCCATCTTTCAATCTCTTCTTCCCATAGCTTATAATCTGACCACAAAATGTAAAAACAACAAAAGTCAAAAATCCATTTCCACAAAATATAATCCAATAAAAAGCATTAATGAACAAGGTTTGACCACTTTGCCCTTTACTATTGCTAATAAGCTGAATTGCAAGAGAAGGTCAAGGAGGAGATATTTACTTGTCAGAGCATCATGGACCAAGTCTACAGCAGCCCTCTTAGAAGTGCCATAATATTTGGTATACCTCCTGTAAACCAGCACAGAATTAAAAAAAATAGTCAAAATTCAAAAGACATGAGAAGATGTGAAAACATTGGCAGCTTCATCTCCAGATAGTCCCTTCCTGCTACAGGCAGGAAATGGAAAAACAATCGCAAGTCAACCCAAGTGTAAAGAAATTAGCACCACTAGTTTTTGGTTCAGGTAACTAGCAGACAGAGCAGAAGCAAGAGGCCCGAAAGATCACATTGGATAAGGCCAAAAATTAAAATTCTATTCAGGTTAATTGAATACATCATAGCACTCTGGTGTCAACATTTCTAGATAGTCAGAAATGAGATAACAAAATCATTTGATGTGTGGGAATTCTAGATTATAACACCCAAGTTTAAAAACCATGCATGCGCTTTTCACTATATTCACATTTAATGCCCGAGATAAAAAAATGATATTTAGTTTATTTAATTAGCTCAGATTCATGATAAAAACAATTCCATTAAGGAATGGACTGTAATGGTGACAAAATAAATCAGTAGTCAAAGAGTTAGAATGCTTCAGAAACATATGTCAAATCAGCCAACTTATTTATGAGATTACCTATTATAAGATTTCCCTTTCATAAATTTAACTTTAGGGGATGACCAAGCAACAGAAAATGCAACGGTGCACTTCCCATGAGGTTCAACCCACGTTGAGGCAGAAACTGCAGCACAGTGCGTCTCACCAGGTGAAGACGGCATGCTTGGCCCTTTTGTAAAGTTCTCCCTGTCAAAGTGCCCATCCTTGAAGTGGATAAGCATGAGACATTGATGAGCAAGATAATGACACAGGAAAAAAAAAATGCAAAGGCTATAAACGCAATAGAACAAGTAATTGAATTCTTGAGAAAACAAAACGTCACGCCAATTTATGCAGACCAACAATGATAGAAACTAATGCAAAACAGGCAATCAGCAAGAACTGTATCGTCACATAATTGAGAGAAGTTTGTACCTCAACCATTTTACCCCACATATCCTTAGCTGTTACACAGCTTCCTTCAGTCAGGCCAAAACAGGGTAAAACTGACACGCTTACGTTCTGAGTTTCAGATGCAGCAATGGCAAAAGTAACTGGGGGATTATTTTTTGTAGTCCTGCATCACATGCATTGTGTAGAGATTAGAAGCCACTGTTATGACATTGTGTTTTTGAAAGAATAATATCAAACAAGGACCAACCAATGAACATGAAAGCTTCATGATTATCATAGAGATTACATTTCCTTATTTTTCCCATTTGAAAGAATAATATCAAATAAGGACCAATTGATGGACACGAAAGCTTCATGACTATCATAGAGATTACATTTCATTATTTTCCCCATTGACACCAGGGTAAGATTTGCTGAAACACTTAAAAATAAAAATAAAAAAAGAAAAAGAAAAAGGATGACCAAGGCCCAATTCGGCGGAGTACTAAAAGATTAGTTCAGAAGATTTCTGGTCATGCAAAACATTTGATGATGCTACCAGAAATGTTGTGGCACACAATATGAGATCTAGCTAGACTGAATTGTCTACTAAATAGAACATGACAGATATGTTCATGAGTCAACTTTTAGAGTACCCTAGGTACACCACTAAAATGAAGCAGTATAGGGATTGCATGTGAAGGACTTCTACAAAATTTAAAAGAACCATGAATGCAATGCCAACTTCTTTTGTCCTTTCATGTTTTTGGCATCTCTATTGACTCTGTCTCTCTCTCTCTCTCCCCACCTCCCTCTCTCAGTCTCACACACACAGTGGCGCAGCCAGAATCAAAGTTTTTTTTTTTTTTTTTTTTTTTTTTGGGGGGGGGGGGGTTACTTTCGTATAGCAAACATTTTCTTTTGCAATAAATAACTGTACACAAGCTACTGGTAAACAGCAAAAATGCTTGTCAATTGCGTTAAAACATAAAAAGTTTTGTAACAATAACAACGATGAAACAAGCATAAGACAAAGATTTTATGTACAATAGAAGATTATAGTACTTAAGCCAGGAACAAAAGAAAGGTTTTACGCACTTTTTTTTTTTTAAATACCAAACGTTTTAAAATTCTCTTTTTTGTTTTCAACTAGCACTTGGCCATCATTTTGAATATGCCATCAACTTTTAAATATGTGATGATTGTAAGCTTCAAGAACTTAGGAGGTAATTTCAAGGAAAAAAGAAAATTTTGGAAACTTTGATGATACTAAAAACTTAAAATTTTCAGACCCAATTTTAAGAATTGTTCAACGTTGAGGGAGGCCAAATGCCCAGCCTTACTTGAATGCGGTCCCACCACTACACACACACACACACACACCCAAGAAAAAAAACCACAAGGAAATATGTTTTGCAACTTTTTCCACCGGTTAATGTATCTCAACCCCAAAAAAAAAAAAAAGAAAAAGAAAGAACAACCACACCAAAAAAGGGTCTTATGTTCAAGCACCACTGCCCTTGAGCATAAAAGTTATCAATTTTCTAGGATTTAAGATCTAAAAATTATTCCTCTTCATGCTCTTAAGATAATTGTTTTGGAGCCAATCATCCTATCAAGTATGAAACCTCATACAATAATCCCGCATGAACAATCTCATGTTTCTTTAACTACATCATATTGAGGACAAAAAATATCTGCTTGATTTAGACAATTAGCCCAAGAAAAAGTACTGAGCCCAGCTAATAAGAATTAACCTCGTGCCACATTATATAAAGTGGGAAAAAATAAAAAAGATGATAGCAATATTATATAGGCAAATATTTCAGGAAATGTACAAAAGAAAAAAACCAATCAAGATTGGTGTTAACTGTGAAGTGACAGAATAGATATCCTTAAATGCTGGTTAACATCTATATGCTTATCTCAAATTGTCCAAAATAATCTGGCTGACAAATGATCAAACAAAAGCAACTCATTTATATATGATATGATTTGCTTCTTCTTTCTATATATACACCACCATCCAAATATAAGCATTATGCTATATCTGGCAAGTCAATTCAAGCAGAATTCTTTTTTTCCCCCTTTTCTATTTCCTTTTTCAAATAACTCTCCAACAAAAAGACATTGGATTTCTACTACTACAAATTAATAAACCTCATTCAGCTATACTCTTGATTTACCATCCTAAAGAACTGGCTTACCCTTTTGGCCTATCCTAGCAGTCAGGTTACTCTTTTACATTTGTATTCCATAACTCTGAATCAACATCACCAGTTTTCAATACAAAACTAAATTGGTCCAAAATAACACCTCCAAACCAACCGTCATATTAAGGTATTAAGGTTTGATGACTTGCTTGTGATGCAGGAGCACTCCAGAGACTCCATCTTCACCTCTGTGGAGGTATTGTAGGGAGAGAAAGGAAAGATAGTTAACAATCAAGAACCTATTAACAATGCAACCAAATGTAGATGATTTAACTCTCTATCATGAATACTCACATAAATGGCTCGTTCACATGATCTCCTGACATATGTGAGACTCCTCCAATCGAATTCTGCAGAAATAGAAATGTGACTGAATATGTGTGCAAAGTGTACAATTTTACGGAATCAGTTTTGCCATAAAAACTACAGAAAAAGTACAAACTTACTGCCCATGTGAAAAGAAGACTGACTTTTGCCCTCTCCTTCCCTGTGTTAACCAACTACAAGATAAACAGGTGATAAACAGATAAGAAAATCACAAAATCCTAATAACTTTGATAATGTTACAATTTCCTCTCAGAAAATAATAGTGAGCAAAAAATTCACTTACAGTGTAGACAAAAACAGCTGTGGGAAGACTGCTCTCCCTATAGTTATGAGGTATAAATGGTGATATCTGCCTGCAGGAGATTTTGAGTTCTGGGTCTGGCTCACCTACACATTGGAATACCATTATGGCAAACTGCAAAATTAATTCATGGCACCAACTTGATAAGATGGAAAAAGTACCATCATAGATTGTCCATGCCCTTGGAAATAATGCATGGTAAGTGGAATGCTGGCCGTCCAGATTCCATCCCCATGATGATATACCTTGATCACCAGACTTCCTGACACACACGACATAAGTGAATCGATATTCTGACCATTTCTAGTAAGTGAAAATATTGATAACTAATTGCTTCAGCTAAGCTCAGACAAGAAAATGATAAGATTATACAAGTAGCATATTGTTCTCTCAGACTATTTTCTGATCCAACAAAAAAAAATTAGCATTTTAATGTTTCACTCTCTAGTAATGCAGGTTAGAAGGAAGGAAATTTTATTACACAGACATCCCGGCCTCACCTTGATCATGAGCACAAGAAGGAAGTGATCAATTAAGCAGAGATATCTGACCTAGAACTGATAACCATGACTTTGCAAGCCTAGTTATGCATCTGAGCCTTCCAAGTCAAATTTGCACTATAAACTACCAAATCCACTACTTATTACAATCTCAAATTTAAGACAATTCCAAAGGCATGAAATATGCAAGAACCTCTTCTGGAAATTCTACCACGCTCCCACCCGGGGGCTAATATCTCTAATGGAACTGTGTGTGCCTGCGCACATGTAAAGCATATACATCATCTCTCCCCCTCACCAACAGTCATCACGAAAAAGCGGTACGTCCTCATTTAACTTCATAACATGCAAGGAGGACTTTCTTTTCTTCCCACACTTTCTCTGTTGGATTTGAGTGAGTGAGTGAGAGAGAGAGTACATAATAAAAACCTGAAGCACACTAACTTCTTAGAAAAGTATCTGAATCTGTATTCAAAATAAGAGCACGCATACACAATTAAAGAAAAGAATAGAGATTGCGATTGATAGCAAAGTCACAGATGAAACCAAAACCTTCACATTTTCAGAAATAAAAGTTAAATACAAAATTTACATATATATTTCCTTACCCTAAACCTTCATGCTGTCCAGGGGCTAGAACAGATGCATACTTCTTATTCCCTCCATCTCGCGATATGAAAATCTGTTGGACCAGAAGATCAATTACAACATGAAGAACACAATCACTAGTATAGGAAGGAAAAAGAAAGCTTGCTAATTCATGTATGGCAATTCAACCACATTTATAAACAAGGTTCTTTATCTAGGTGTTCCATGATTGGCAATTTTCAGATCTCAAGCTTATTAGTAGGGGTTATATCCCATCTAGAGAATAATCAACATAAGCAATCATCAGCAAAACCACTTATCCCCAAACAGCACTTTTGGCCATTACTTATTTAAAACGCTAGATTTATCCCCTAACAGCACTTAAGTAACATAATGAAGCAGACAGCAGTCTCAAAGAAACTTGTTTAGTTCAAAAAATATTAATGTTACTGGAAAAAACTAATTCATCAAGTCTTATAAATACAAAATTTCATAGGCAGGCTCTTGACCACAAAAATCTTTACCAACTGCAATTTTCCAAATTACTAATATTTTCAACAACGTTTAATATTCCATCTCTAATCCACTGTTCTGGGATTCTAGTGCAGGAACACACCAACCCACCAGCTTGATACACATCCTTCCAAATCAGCCCTTTAAATAGCAGTCAAGATAACTGACAACTTCTTCTAAACTTATCCAACAGATGTGCAGCCCTACATCCACATATGTGCGCACATTCACAGACAGACTCTGAGTCTCTCAGACACAAACACATCTATACTTCTCACATTGCATGAAAATCACTTCTTCCACAAATATCTGCCTGCTACTTTGAACTTCATTGCGATAGCAGGAATAATCCTCCACTAATCCCTATGATGATCATATGACCTATTTTATGAAAAGGGGGGATACTGAGAGAAATGACAAAAAAATATTGAAACATCAATTTAGAAGAGATGATGGAGGCAGCGGTTCAGTTTGGCCATGGTACTAGGAAATGGATGAGCAAAAACACAAATGGAATTTGGGAATGACAAGTGAGCAAACTTCTTACATGATATCTAAAAAGTCTCAACTTAGGCTTTAGGCTCACAAAGATTAAGATTTGCCTCAAAGATCTGTAAAACAGAAGGGTTTCTGCTGCATAGATTTTTAACAAGACAACCGTACGGTCCATAACAAAGGCTCCTGAAAGGTATTTAGCTTGCATACAAACAAACCTATAGAACAGGTAATTCAACATGAATACCTGAATACAATGTACAACATATACACAGCAAATAATATGATGAGTTTAAGGACAGAGATTTACCGAGAACTGATTTGCCATAATAGGAGAAGCCTCACATGCACCCGGAAGAAGTTGAAAATGCCTGAATTCACCACGAAAACCTCTAGATATGCTACCACTTCTGCGATCATTTTCAAGTTGACTTTCATCAGAAGCATATACATTATAGAAACGTGCAAGCAATAGTTTTCTCCTTCTGGATCTCACAACTTACCCCATACCCCCAAGTGGAACACCATGTGATGCTGATGGCTTGCAACTTTCACGATTAAAGGGATCAATTGGAGCTTTCTGCAAGAATAATAAGAACATAAATCCCGATAACTTAAATTCCTACTGTTCAGATGTCCAAAAACTCTCCAGTTCCTTAAACAAATTAAAAAAATCTCTAACCAAAAACATTGATGTGACAAGCTATGACGTGACATTAGTAAAGGCTAAGAGAGTTACCCTTCCATGTGAGGCCTCTTCCCTTACATATGACCAAAGACGTATACCAAGTCTGATCTGTAGTCAATCCCAGCAAATGAAACAATAAGTACAAACAGTGGGAGGGCATATGTCTGAATCATATAAGATAAAATCAACTCATAGACCTTGATCTAATAAATTTATTGAACATATTCATGTTGTTACCATTTTAATTGCTTCCACAAATGTAATACTGAATTCTCTAAGAATACTGGCATGGGTGTCCAGTTTCCTTCTCCAAGCTTGTTCTGGTGGCCCAGCACTATCAAAATCAAACTGCAGCAAGAGAACCAAAAAGCAATCACTACCTCCAGAATTAACAAGATGATGCTTAACAGAAAAATGTAGTCATTGCAAATGGAAACAGATCCTTCTCCCCAACTTTCCTCAACATACAGAAAATAGAACAAAAAATATTGAATGCACACAGGAAAGCTACAAGTAATGCACCCAAGTTGATGCTTAACAGAACATTAATTTCCCTCAAGTCCCTACACCATCCATTGCAGCAAATTGTGGCAGTAAAACACCAGGATAGTCAGAAAAATAACATGGCTTTGCTTTTGGTGAAGAAGGAAAACATACTTCAATATGAAGATTATGCGCATGGCTTCATTTAAATTTTTAAAAAATGGATTTCCTCAAACAGAAGAAAACCAGAAAGATGAATCCAAATTGAACACCTTTAGATTGGATTTCATGCCAGTTCAAAGGCGGCTGTATTACGCTCTCTGGATAAATATCTACTTGCAGATATGTGCACAATAACAAATGATTTTGATTTCATGAAGCTGAGAATTCATCCTCAAACATCCACATTTCAAGGAGTCTGTACTGATTTGTTTCACCATTTTTCTTTTTCTTTTTTGAGGTAAACCAATCCCAAAAGTAAATACTCAGACACGGATAAAAATTAATTTCATCATCAAAACATTTGTTTAAAACAATATATTCTCCCAGAAATCACATATTATTACTTTGTGATGCAACAACAATTACAAGATCACATTTTTCTGATAAGGCTCCTTAAAATACATCTACATACAGCAACTCTTCGATTAGTCAAGAGAGGAAAATTGTCGATATGAAGGAACAAACGATCAAAATGGAGAACAAGGAGAAAAAAAAAGCAGTAAAACTTACCAACTGTAGAGTTGATCGATGGATATATTCTTCCGGAGGCCATGAGTTTCTTCTACAGTGAAATAAATTTCCACTCACCATTTCTACTAGTATTTCTTATCCTCCTACGTCTCCCTATCTATGAAATTTATCAGGCTATATTTACAAGCCTCCACAAAAAACTCAACTTTTCTCTAAACTTCTAAGTTTCTACCAAAACCAAGTAACCAAAAGTGCCTTCGAAGAAAAACCCAAGAGACACAATAATTCACTTCTTCTTCTAATCCTCCCAAAATCCAATCTTTAAGTTTAAGGCCACCCCTTCTATACTTCTTCTGTGTGTTAATTCCGGCGCTTGAGCATATGAAAATCCAAACTTTAAGTTTAAGGCCACCCCTTCTATACTTGTTCTGTGTGTTAATTCAGGCGCTCGAGCATATGAAAAGGGTTGTTTCTGCTAGTACTGGAAAGTGCAGTGGAGTTGAAGAAAGAGCTGAAGATGAGGGAGAAAATCAAATCACAAGAATGGGATGTCAACAAAATTTGAGCCTACCAGAAACACCCGAAACACGGGGTCAAGAATCTGGAGATTTGGGACTTTAACAGAATGAGGAAAAGGGTCTCCAAATATAGAAAAAAAAAAACAGGATTATAATTGTGGGCTGGGATCGAAATTGAACTGCTAGATGGAATTGGAAAAAGGTGCAATTCAGAGGATCCAACACCTGGAACAAATGAGTCAGGAACTCTCTCGCGTAAACTTGCCAGGTGTTGGAACACTGCAAACTTTTATTCTTCACATATTTATTCTTCACATATACTTTTATTTGTACTCCTATTTTATATACTGACTTGTACTATATACAACTGTGTGTGTGTATCTGTATATATATATATATATATATATATATTTCTGCGCGTGGGCGGTGCTGTGAGGTATGTGTATGGGATGAAAGGTGAGAGGGAAGTGGGACTGGGGTCCCTGCTGGATTTGGGGTATATGGGGGGTCTAGTGTTGGCAGTTTTGAAATGAATGAATACACACGGGGGCTTGCCTTTCGGTGCACCTGCAGCTTCAGCACTTCACGTATTGAGTCTGCAATAGTATAGTAAGGAATCCAAAGGCAATAGTAGAAGAATCCATAATCAATGTACGGATGGTTAAGTTGGTAACTGAGGATCGCCATCTCTACAAAGGTAAATGCAAAGGCAATAGTATAGGAATCCAAGGGTATGACCATCTCTACAACAGTCGTGCTGCAAAAATCTGTGGGTAGCTCCAAAAGCGAAGGTAGACTTTAGAACCCTTAACCGGTGGTGATGACGATCGGAGTTGAAATCATCTCATCAAATTATTCTTACTAAAGTTACGTGGATTAGTGCTTCCATAATCATTAATGCTATCTTTTTGTTTTCTTTAGTTTGTTACTAGGGGTTATGTTAACACATTAAAAAAAAAATGACTAGTTTAAAAAATAAATCAAAATTGGCAACTTCTATGTATTATTTGGATTCAAACCTTGATTTATTATATATTTATACATGTACATACATACGTACGTACGTACATCCACATACACATAAACGTAAAATTTTAACCAAATTCCGATTGTGAAGTAATTTCTCTAATGCTGAAAATTATGTTGTAACTGTGCAAAATTTTGCATTGTTAGATATATTCCTTGCGTATCACTACTATTCTTTTCGAGTCAAGAGGGTTTTGCGTGAAATATTCGATTCATTGGGTAGAAGTATGAAAAATCCATTCAAATTGCTTGAGATATTATTATTGAACAGATGCAAGTCATGCTACAAGTTTTCTCCTGTACTTTCTGGACAAACACTGCAGTGTTTGAAGTGGGACTTCTCACATGGTCACTTGAAAAGTTTTGCCTTCTAGATTCTTGTAGTCAATCTTGTATTGCCTCTAGATTCTTGCATTACATGCTATTAGACCAAATTGTTTCATCTAGTATGAAATGTTACTAATTATGTAAACTCCAAGCTTCCCAGATACTGTATAACACTAATGTATGTAATTGTTATATGAGAGGTAAAAGGATATTAACTAATAGTAATTTTTTAAGGTGTGTGCAGAATTTCATTTTGCTATCAATCTAATTCGAAAACCCAACTTATTTCTTTGTCAAAAAAGAAAAAATATATATATATAAAGCATTAGGTTACATGCACAAAAATATGTGAAACTACTCATCTAGAAATGGTCACAATTACGGTAATGAATTACTGAAACCACCCAGTGACAGATAAATGAGATGAAGATGAATTCCAACTTTTGTATTTTGTTAACATCACATTATTATTAAACAGTTTGCCTTTTCAACTTTTGACTAGTGAAAATGATTGTGGGCGGAGGACCAATGGAGCCATAGAGGTCAGGTCATAAAAGAAACAAGAAATTAACTATGGAAGGGGTCCAAGTGGGACAGATCCTATTAAACTGACGTCTTTCATGGCATCCATTTTGGACCAAATTAGGACACCGACTTTGTGTAAAGAAGAAACAATAAAGAGTGCTTGCCCACGGGTTTGTCCAGAGGACTTTCTGTCTTTAATGGCCCTCAACACAATCATGGAGGGCTCGAGCTGTTGTTCTTTTACCTCTAGTTTGGCATTCATATATGGGCAAATCTTCTATATATTAACAGTATATATTGACGGGTTTAGATGTATGTGATATTATAAAATCTCATGTTCAAATTCAAATTTAAATAATATAATATGTATCCAACATTGTTAGTGTATAATGATCGTGTATGAAACGTTTATTAATACTACATGTATTAGTAACAAATTATCTATCCTTCACGGCCAACCATCTAATAGAGATATTAACTAGGTCCTAATTCAATTATCAAGCTCTCTCTCTCTCTCTCTCTCTCTCTCTCTCTGCATTAGGACTTTTATCACATTTGACGTTTGTAAGTATAGACGAACCTATCTGTTAGTAATATTTCATAATTGCCTAACATAAATTAACGACTATTAGCCCTTCCTCTTTGTTGCATAATAGTATATAATAAAGTGCTAAACAGCAGATGATGAAAGAAAGGTTTGGCACTAGCGTCGACACGGTAGAAAAGGGTATTCCAGTTCTTAGGGATAGTATTTAGTCAACACTGATGAGTCTGTTGACTCTTGAGAAAGGGTATCCAGTTGCAAGGGAAAAGAAAAAATTTAAAAAAAAAAAAAAAAACAACTCTGCCCAAAAACATAAAAAAAAAAAGAGCATATAAAGAAAATAACTATAGCCGAAAACGACATTTTTAAAAAGAGATGATGTAAAGAAAACAACTCTACCCAAAATAATAAAAAACAAAGATCATCTGAGGAAACGGGTGAAAAGGGTTCATTTTCTAATGGGTCAATTTGGTGAAAGTGATGCATTACCGGATGTGAATGGCATAGTCCAACAAACGGAATATTCCAAGCTCAGAATTTACGATTTCTCCAAGAAAACATTGCTCAACTATAGGCAAAAAAAAAAAGTAATGAAAAGAAAAATAGAAATATGGAAGGAATATTTTGAGTTTTCTTTTGACCCCAGTTAATGAATTTGAAAAAGAACCAAGGAGAAAGCAATTAAACACAAAAAAAGAGGTTCTTCAGCATATTCTCTTTTTCATATCAAAAAAAAAAAAAAGGAAAACTTAATCGCATTGAATATTTTTCTTGTAATTATTTTGCATGCCATCTTGTGTTTTAGAAGAAGAATTCAGCTAATGAAAGTCAAGTCTCCACCATATTGAGTCCATTGACAAAGTCTTCAAAGCACAGCGTTCCTATTCTCCACCATGCATGGAAATGATGATAAGTCATAACCAAATTAACGTTGCATTAATTGTTTCAATACATGACAAATGTAATTGATTCTGACATTAGGGTTTATCACAAACTCTTAAAATGTGGAATATTCTCACTTCCAACCATGCTGGACATAGAATCAACAAGTCCAATCCATATTTTCGATCAATCAAGGGAGCCTAGAATATTAGAACATTTTCCTAACGAACCTGTTAACAATGACAGATTCTTTTTCTTCTTTGAGGAACTGTTTAATGACATGTTGATTCAACAAACTACAGCGTCATAGTATTGTCTTTATGCCCTTCCATTCCTTCCACCTAACATCCAGAATTGGCTGGGGTGGAAAAAGTACAAAACAACAAATGGACTTGGAGCTAAAGAGTAAAGACTAATCAAACAATTACACCTAAGTTGTTGAAGCCAACAGTTGGTTGTATATCTCTCATCTTTCCCTTGTATTTTTGTTGACATCAACTTGATTAAAGCAAACATTTTGAATAGGCTTAGATACTCAAAGCTGGTGAAATTATCTACCTGTTTCTGTTTCTAACATTGTACTGAATGAAAGTTTGAGTTAAATGAAAACATAATTACTTTTGTGAAGTGTTTGAACTTGATTCGATCTCTTTTTTCATTGAAAAGAATATGCATTTTGTGGAAATGAAGTGGAAGTAAACTAAACTTTTTTGGGTGCTTCTGAAACTTGAATGATGTGAAATTGTTTTTCTTTGTGCTTTTATTAGCTTACGTGCAATTCACAACCACTAAACATGTCCCATTAGTCCCTCTTCCTTTACCATGCACAGTGCACTATTGCTACACTGACTTTTCTTGCCAATTTGCAAGTGGAAGCTCACTGGTTTCAACTATTCCAACCACAGATGTTTCAGTTGTACCTTGCTTGGAATAATTGATAAGACTGAAGGGCTTTTTGGTTTTTTCCTTTTCTTTTTCATTTTCTCTATATTTTTTTTTCTGATTTTCAACATTTCTGAAATCAATGCACCTGATAAAATGAACAAATGTCTTAGATAAAATCTTCCGACAAGTTTCAGATTCCTGCCTGCATGACTTAATTTATACAAAAGGGAAAAAAAAAGTCGTTAGCTTAGATTCAAGTTAGGCGTGACTTGCCTTCTTTCTTGTGAGGGCATTTTTGTTAGATAAATATATTTCTTTGTGTTTATACAAGTAAAAAAATAAAAATAAAAAAAAAGCTTCTAGCTTGATGTGAAAAGTTGATGTCAATCAGATTATCCAGTTTTATGTCTCAACAAATATACCAAATCCACCTGTTGAAAGCGTGTCTTAAAGATAGGAGAGCACCTTTCACCGCACATATATAACCATAAATTTGACTCACATAACAATGCTTTGCATATGGGATAGTTAAGATCGACTAATGACAGCTTTCATATAAGGTTTCACATGAGGTTTTTTCTATTATATACTTTTAAATTTTAAGGGTACAGGATAAACACATAAAATATAAGGTGTAATTCATCATAATATTTAAATTTTATCATCTACCTTTTAGTTACATAATCTTTTACCTACTAAATTTTAACTTTTCTAAACAACTAAAACACTGGACTTACCTCTTATCTTATGTTTTAAGGACACGAAATAAAAGAACGTTTCGTGTAATAGTAAATTAATTTACTCGTATCCTACTTTTCACCTTTTTGTGCACAAATTCTAGACACAAGAACCTAGTACATTTGCACTTCTCAGACAAAAGAAATTAAAAAAGAAACTATTACCTTTTGTTGAGAAAAGGAAATAGAAATAGGATTATACGTGTTGCATACACTGTAGTTCTTCTGTCACTGCATACAACTGAAACCTGAAGCACGTAAACAAGATATTTGCCGCAAGAAATTAGGATACTTTTGTGAGTAAATCTTTCTAACACCGTCATACTTGTCTTGATAACATTTCTTGGGATACAAAATTTCATTTTGTTTTTGCTAATGTCTGTAGGTTATATTTCAGGTTGGGACTCTTGTTATTGCAATGGTAGGAAACCATCATTGTACAATGGATGATGACCACTTAAAAGTTTTGCTTGCAAGTGATTACAAGCAAACATTGGAAAAGCCTGATGTGATTAGAATACAAATCGAAAAGCTCACAAAGCAAAGAGTGGCTTGTCCCATCAGTTAGTAAAATGATTGAAGCAATCATCATCTATTATTAGCAAAACGCACTTTTCATGTTTTATAGATCAAAATGATGGTGCGAACTTGGAAGGCAAATTCCCGTGAAGGAAAGGTCTTGCTCTGGGGGTTAGTGCCTACTCAACCAAAATCCCAAACACAAATAGCTAAGCATAGTCAGCAAAAGATCACGGACCTCATGCAGATTCAAACGCAAGTTGTGAAGCATCTCTCAAGTGATTGGATTAGGTTACTTGATGACATCTATATACTTAAGCAATCAGTTAAATAATCCATTTATTTGTCATGCCAAATCAAAATTCCCTTAATTGTGGTCTGTTTGGCTAAGGAATCTTGCAAGATACAGATAACGCTTGCCTTTACATAAAATGTGGTTGATAATTGTGTGTATGTGTGCACGCGTGTGACACACCATTTGCGGGCCGTAGAATTTTTTGAGGATATCAAGTAGATGCAAAAGATAAAAATGCAATAATGTAGACATTTCTTCCAATGAAGTCATTTCTCTAAAGCATTAATCATTGGGCCCTATGAAAAATAAGCTCCCCTTAAGCACCTGTTAGATGATTTCTTTAACTTTTCTATTATTTATCAAAACTTGTACATTGTCGAATACTTTAAGAAAAGTTGTTGTGAAGCAATTAATGGTAAATATCATCTGTATATCTTTTGATTTATATAATTAAGTTAAAAAGTGAAATCAAACAGAACCCATTTAATTATATGCATTAATTAACTAAGAATGGAAAAAATTAGCAACCCTATACTTATAATAGGAACACTATCGCCATTTGAATGGAAGTAGGAAATCATGAGTGTCTAGTGGAATGTGGATTTCTATTTTTAGACGCACACACTAGGTGATGCTCTTACCCTGTCTTTTACTGGATTTTGCTTTTGCTTACTTGGACATTCCTTTATGCTTTTTTCACTTTAAAAGCAGAAATTGTTGACTGAAGAAAATATAAAGATATTTGGAATTCCAACAATTTAGGCTATTTTAGGTGTCCTAACTCGTCAGTTGCTTTTTTTTTTCAGTATTATGATGATGGTGGATGATTACACACTAGCTAATTGGTTGAAACTTGAAACTCCATTGGCGACGAATGACACAAAAGTATCCAATTCTTATACTCTCTAAGGATCTGTTTTGTTGGCCTCATTTGTTTTTGGATTTTTTCTGTTTTTTTGTGAGTGAATCTTAAAAGAAAGAAATCCATTGAATCTATCATTTTCTACAATATTTTATGGTCCATATTTTGAATGGGATGACAACTCTTCCTTGGTCTCTTGGATATATATATCGTAGGATGGTAGGAGGCATTGTCTAATGTCCTTTTCCTTTAGCTTGGTATCTACTTGCTTGTGGTAAATGCTAAACGAACCATAATTTCAAGAAACCAAAGTAAATATCAAGTATTAGTCAAAAAATGAACTGATAAAAAATACATGTTTAAGCCCTCAATTAGCAAGATTGAAAAAAAAAATATTGACACAATGAAATGATTTCGTGAATCATGAAATGCAATAATGAGGAATATCCAACAATTTTTGTCGTACAAAAAAATAATTTTCTGACAGTAGAGGAGTCAGGAGGGCTGGCATCTCCAATAATGGCTTTCCTTGTCATCCTGTGAGAAAAGACAAGAGCCCTTTTCCAGTTCTCAATTTAAATGGATGATTGGATTGAATTTCATAGCTGAGACAGTAACGTCACTGCAGTCCAAGGGGTAAGATTTATGACATGGTCCCAATGCCATTCCGAAAGGCACTACGCTTCTAGAGCAAATTGACAACGTCAAGATTCATAACAATATTGAGGTTTGGAGAAAATTAGTAACAAGAAGACTCATTCAAGGATGAGACATGGTCATTCCTTTTACAACAATTGAAATAACATTTTGCTAACACTATCGATGTGAGGTTATGTTCGTAAGTAATTTGTAAAAATCTTTTAAACGACCTATGGTTTCAAAGGTATGTTTTGACCATACTAATAATAGAGGCAAATCCGTCTGAACTTTTTATTAAAAAAAAAAAAAAAGGTTGAAATAAATGCCTCTATCAAAACCGTTTATAGCTGTTAATGCACTGCAAGATGTCCAAAATATGATGTCTTGTCAAAAGACTGAAAACCTAGAAGACTCTTAACCATGAGACTGTGACACTTAAACACGCGGATATAACAAATTGTACAATGGAAACATGGAACTACTTGGGTCCCGGTTGACAAAAGAAAGGTAAGCCACAAATTGTAGAAGAAAAATATTCATTTACAAGAAATGCCAAACTCTCAATTGGTCATTCATTGTGGATTAGTTACAAATCACATGATATATACGATTGATGTATCACTTCTTTTTTTTTTTTTTTGGGTTATAAAATTACAACTAATTCATGATGACAAGATTAGTAATGACGAATGAGTAGTACATAACAATATAATTAGACTAAAATCACAGTCATAATCAGTTCAAAATGCACAAACTCAATCCACACTCCACAACCACTTCCAGCCGGCCACCACCACCACTAAAACAATTTGGCTGGATAAGGAACTGAATGATGGCTAAAACCCCACCAACATTTTTTTTTTCTCTATTATGTCTTCTTTTCTTGACCAATCACAACCACAAACATTTTTTTTTCTCTATTATATCTTCTTTTCTTGCCCAATCACAACCACACCAGTCAGATTCTATCCAATGACCAATAAGAACAAAAACTTCTAAAGTCGGTTGGTATAATATTCAATTCACCTATAGGACCAAAACCTTCTAATCCCATTGAATTATGGAGCCTAACAAACTTCATTTATTAGCACCTTCTCAGGCTTAAACTTACTAGATGAAGCATTGAGTTTGAATTAACAAATGTCAATCCACTAATAAGGTGGAAAATGTAGTTGTAATAGTTTCATAATCATCTTGAGGGGGAGTCTGTCATATATTTTTGTTCTGTCTTTTGTAATTCAGTATGGGCTACGTATTGTTTGATCATCAGGTCCAGGCTGTGAACTGCAAAGACTTGAAAAGGCCCATTTTTATAGGGATGCTATAGATAGTGGATTTCTCTAAGGGATTGAACTCATTAATTTACGTACACAAATTCGAGAGAGAGAGAGAGAGAGAGAGAGTGTGTGTGTGTGTGTGTGTGTTACATATATATTTTTTTACTTTGGTCAAGAAACAGCAAAGCAGGAAATGATGTCAGGGTAACTGGCTAATATTTATTTATTCAAAGTAATTGGGTAATACCTAATGATCAGTCTAATGAGTGCTTAGCGGGTACTCATTAATATGGAGTTGCATGTTTTTCCAAAAAAAAAAAAAAATGACGTTAAATTGAAAAAGTACATGAAAAAAGGGCAATAATTGTTAACATGTGCATTAACATGATGGGTTACTTGTAATTTATATGTACTAACAAATACCATGAATTGCCTATAGTTAATTATTTAATAGGACGTTAATTATGCTTTCTAATTAGTATCCTGACATCAACCAAAACAAAATCAATATGGGGTGGTGGCGCAGTTGGCTAGCGCGTAGGTCTCATAGCTTAAGAGTGATCCTGAGGTCGAGAGTTCGAGCCTCTCTCACCCCATTGTTTTCGACCTTTTTCGATTCGTCCCCTTTCATTTCTCAAACAGAGATGCTTATGAAGGAAAACAAACTTGATCTCTCTTTCTCATCCATACAATGTCTAAACCACAATACTGGGAAGATCTATTTTTGTTCAATTCAAATTTTTCGCAAAAGGTCGTATCATGTTCATAGTTTTTAACCAGAAAGGGAGAGGCATTTCTTTGTTTGTAAGTAAGAATTTCCAACATAACAAAGGAGCAGATTTTCCTATAATTGCATAAATGCTCCATTTAGAATTTAAGAATCCAAAAAACTGCAAAGAAGGATTTACAGGTATTTTTGCATGACAATTGAATCAATCAGATGCACTGTGTGGTCTGAAAGCCAACTTCACAAGCAATGCCACAACTAAAAATAAGAAACTCTGGCGGACTCTATCATTAGCATCAGCTCTACCGTTATTCCTTGTCTGGAACCAAAACTAATCGAGCAAATACAGAGTTTCCCTTGCATGGTTAAATTCTCAGATTAACTGGAGCTAATCCAAGATTCCAATCATCAAAGAAGACCATATACATGTCTAGAGCAAACAGCGAGTTTACAAGAGTAAGAGTGATCAGTTCCAATCAAGCCCACCAAGCGTGGTGGAACCCATCCCTTCCCATACTTCAGCACAACCTACTTCTTCATTATCAACACCTTCCATACCGCAGTCCCACCAGCCACCCCCATTTGCATCTGTTATGAATAGTTAAAAGAGTGTGAGTGATCTTTCCCAGATGGACTGACTTAAAATTTCATAGAAACTGGAAAAGCTGTATACTCCTAGTCAATTATATAGCTCACGACTACTTGGAAGTTAGACATACAATGATTGAACAAAAGTTTTGGCTTCTCATGGTTAGCCAAGCTCTTCATTCTTCCTCCTCTCTGTGTCTCTGAATCATCTCCAAGGACTGCCACAAGCTTTTTAGCAGGTTGTTGATAATCACCTTAAAATTTTATAAAATGGAAGCAGCTCATATTCTGACTTAAGTAAGGATGCTTGTGAGACAAATCTCCAAGAAATGTAAGGTATTGCACTCATGTTCTGAAACTCACAACTAAAACTGAAAATTTAAGATCTTTCATTAACATGTTACAGTAAGCCAAACGAGCTGCAGTTAAATGTAGAACCCTAAATAAGGTGAGGCTTGACCTGATCCCAGATATTTGGCTGCTCTAAAATCACAAACTATCATCCCACAATTTCAGACCTTCAAGAAGAAGATTTAGTAGTTAACTTGCCACCTTATGGTGTAGAAAATGCCATATACAGCATGAAAAGTAAATCACTACCCCTATCTGACACACAAAAAATGGAACATACAGCATGGTCTGATAGACATTCGCAAATTTACCCAGTCAAACTTTTTATGGTCAGTAAGCATTCTCCTAGTTTGATGCATTAAGTAGAAAATTCTCCAGTCTAAGTAAATTTTGCAGCATTAGAAGCAAGATTATTAAAAGAGATTTAACTTTGCATTATATGCCTAATTCTTAACCAATTACCATAAATTGCTTGAATATAGTTGGAACTACAAACAGTGCCAGAGGCTGGGAAACTGACCAAAGCTGGTCTGACTCAATATACAAAGAAAATGCATTACTTTGCTAGTTGAGATACCATGAATGGAATACAACAAAATTATAGCTTTCTATAACAATATGGTATCAAGTAATCTTTAGAAGCTAAATGAACCTTAGTTGGCTTGCATTAACTAATGAAACCAGTAAGAACAAACCTCTCTTTCTTTTTCCTGATTCCTGTGTCTCATATTCATCTGTGGCGGCACTTGTAAGCTTGTTACTACCAAAATAATTGACACTTTTTGTCTCTGTTGTAGAGTGCTTAAATTGTTCAAGGACAGTATCAAGAGCAAAATCCTTCTCCCCATTGCTTATTTCCTTCTTGCTTGTTTCTTCTTTCAGGGGATTCACATCCTTATAACTGACTGGGGACAGAAATGGCCTCTCTTTCCCCTGCGAGAATGATCCATTTGAGTCAAATTGTCCAAATAGCTTTCCTTGTAAGGTTAAAGAACATGAAGCTTCATATCAACATCAAGGCAACAAATGTGTAGAGCAACAAAGAAACGGAAGGCACCAGCTTCTTCCATTAAAACCTTTTCTACCTTTCTGTTCACCCAATTTTGCTTTACAATATCCTACCCTCCCCCTTAAAGAAATAAGCTATCAAATGGTAAATTCTTCCGCAGGGTTCACAATCCAGATGAAACCACAATGCTTATTTCAATAAATTAATCAATCTAATGAATTAGATCAAGCCAGCAACAGATGCCAGCTACAATCAAGTTCAAGTCTTGTCCACTATTTTCTCTGCAGACAGCAAAACCAAGAAAATAATTTCAGATACAAGACATTTTTGTTGAACCCCAGATGCTATCTCTCTCAGAGCTCAATTAAGTAAACAAAAGCCAACATGTTACCCTACTCCCCATCTGTCACCAAAATCTCGTAAAGGTTGAATCTTTAGCTAAGCTTCCCAACTAAAAACCCAAGACAGAGCAGCATAAAACACGAGATTTCTACAATTTCCTTTTCCCTTCTTTGCATTTATGAAGAATGAAGAAAAATTATGCTAATAATTACTCACGTGTGCCGATCCATGTAGCACAGAGCTCTTATGCAACTTTCGATTCAAGAATTCGGAGAGTGAAACTTGTGAACCCTTTTCATTGCTAGCTTTAATTTCAACAGTTTTCTTGCAGTCGCTGGACCTGATAATTATTAACAAGACAATCAAATCAGCAGATTGAACAAATTAGTAGAAATGAGAAATAAATCAAAATGCAGGATTGCTTTTTCTGTAAATTTGTGTTCTTTAAGGATTTTACAGCTGCCTGTTTGATGAACGAAAGATGAATGTTGAGTGTATGGAACGCTGGCCCAGTGGCCTAATTGAAGATTTCTTTGGGTTCATCTCTTTCTTTCTATCTATCGTGATTGTGATACTTATCTACTGTAATTCTCAGTTTGTTGGGGCTAGCTTGGGTTTTGGAAACCTAGCAGTCATGGGGTTTCTTGGCGGCAAAAATTGAAAATTTTGGTGAAGGGAGCAACTTTATGCTTTTAAGACTGGATGTGTTTGGTCAGTGGGGATTGCATTTTTTGGGGAGTTATTGGAAAAGAAAAAAAATTGCTGTAATGCTTTTGTAAGATATGATACATATGAGTTGAAAGAATCGTTGAAAATTGTGTAAAAAAAATATTCACCAAAAATGTAAAAAAAATTTTCAAAAAATAATAATCCAAACGAAGCCCAAGGAGGGAAAGTTTATGAGTACCTAGTTTAATTTACCATCATGGCGGAAACAGCATACAACATGATGGCTTTTTTGACAGTTATAATTCGATTCGCTAATCTAGTGTTAATGTTTCATTTAGAATAACAAAACTGTTAGAGCAATTTGAGATAATTTGGAAATTCTCTCATATTTCCAATAAAGATCAATCTTCTTTTTTTTTTTTTTTAGTCCTAGTGAAGCATATAGCCTACTGAATCATCGCTAATCTGAGGTAGCAACTCCCATTACATCTGCAATCAATAGTGACTTGATCTATTGTGGAAGTGGTTCAAAATTCTTGGCTACCAGCCCCGGTGTTCAAAACATCTTTTTGCTAGGGAATTTGCACAGCCATTTCTCTCTCATTATCTGTGGTCTGTTCTTACTAACTGAGCCAACTTGTGTTGGCATCCTCTTGCCATCAATTGTCTGATCTTCTGTATAAGATTGGTGTAAGGGCTTGCAGCTAGGTTCTGCTCTACCAGATGCAAGGTAGCTTACGAGTCTAATTCAACCAATACCTCCTTATATCTTGCTTCCCAATCTCGCTTCAATCCACAGTACAGGGCGTAAAGTTCAATTGCTATGTTACTTGCCACTCCTATATTAGTTGAGAAACATCCCCTCCAACAGCCCATTTCATCTCATAGCAGTCCACTAGCTCTTGCATGACTTGGATTCTCTGCTGATGTACCATCTATTGTTTCTAATAGTCATATTATAATCAACTAGGATCTATATGGGGTTGTCTATGTTAATTACATTAGAACTATATGTGTGATCTAGATTGTACATATTGAAAACTTGCATTGATGGATAAATCTGAACTGTGAATTGTTTGAAAAGTTTGTTTTTGACAACCGTTCCTACCCCTCTATTGCCTGACATTCTCTACAATTTCAGTATAGGCATCTTTGGTCACATTTTAAATGGAGGAGGGGCATTCCTAATTGTATTTCCCCAAGTTGCTAGTCAATCCCACTCCAGACTCTTTGTGCTGATGCTTGGGGGGAGGGGGGGGGGGGTACATTGGAATGTTGAAACCCGTTCACTGCTTGCAAGTCCAGGGGTAGATACCCCAATCAAATCTTCATACAAAAGATCTCTTATGTCATCTGGGGGTTCTGCAATACCTTTAGTCCTGATTGTAACGTTAGCCCCAGTTTAACATGTCCATCTCCTGCTCTGTTACTTTCTCTCCGAGAGTGAAAAAGCCTGCACTCCCAATTTCTGTTCAAGCAACTCTCTCACTTTCCATATCACATTTGTACTGATGCTTTTGGCTTCCTGTATCTGCACATCTGGGGAGCACTAGAGCACAACATAGTACAGAAATCCTCCAAGATTCTGCTGACAACTTTGGCTTGTCCAGAACTAAGCTTCCCGAACCACTGCACGTGGCCTTAGAGTATACCAGTAACATGCCTTGCCCAATTGCCCGTGACATGCCCTAAACCTATAGATTAATTAACCTCCTCCCCTGGTGAATTTATTATTACTTAAAAAAAGAAAGAAAGTAGTAGGAAAAAGAAAAACATACACAAGAATATACACACAAAATTTATATATCAAAAAGTACTCATTTCCCCACCAAAAAAGAAAAAAAAGAAAAAAAGTGAGCTGACAAATAGTCTTCCCTCATTGTCTTTATTCTCCTGCATATTAGGGCAGAACAGTAGCTTTACTGATTTTATATACAGTTGGGTTCTTTCTCACTGCTTCAACAGCTTAAACAAAAATCAGAAATTCACACGGTATACACACTCAATCAGTCAGTATGGAAACCGAACCAAAACCAGGACTCCCTCAAAAACCTGATCATCGTCCGGCAAAGAAAACCAAAATCAATCACCCCATGGAAGAAGAAGAAGAAGAAGAAGAAGAACAAGAGCAACATCCGTCTGCTTCTACTCCCAATCAGGAATCATCTTCAGAATCAATAACTTTCCCAGACTTCCCTCATGAAATTCTGGTTGAAATCCTTTCAAGGCTCCCGGTCAAATCCCTTGTGAAGTTCAAGTGTGTTTCAAGATCCTGCCTTTCTTTGATCTCAAGCCCTCATTTTATCAAAGCCCATCTCAGGATTTCAGCAAACAGGGATGATTTTAGGCACCATGGTCTTATTTTTACTGTTCTTCCTCCAAATTCCCACTCCCACCTCAAGCAGTGTTCTCTTCATTCTGCTTTAAATGTGGAAATGACCAGTATTCAGGTAATCGACATTGATTATCCAATGAAATGTCCTCACAAATCAGTTTGGGTTGTGGGTTCTTGTGATGGATTGGTTTGCATTGCTATTGAAGAAAATGATTTGTTCCTGTGGAACCCTGCTATTAGAAAATACAAGAAACTGCCTGATTTGGCAGTTAAACTGAAGCATGGTTGTTATATAATTTTCGGTTTCGGGTATGATACGTTGAATGATGACTACAAGGTAGTTGCTATATTCTGTGTTTTTCGTGGTGGCAATGACTATGAGACTGAGGTTCGAGTATATAGTCTAAAAAATGATTCTTGGACGAGGATTGAGAATTTTAACGGTGGTGTTCCACTGGATGATTCCGGGAAGTATGCAAATGGGAAGCTCCATTGGGCTGCCAGTCGTGGTTTTGATTCGAACCACAGTTGGAAAATTGTGAGCCTTGATTTGGGGAGTGAGTCTTATGGAGAAGTTGAGCGCCCAGAGTATGGAGATGGTGTGTATGATTGGACTTTTGGAGTACTCGGAGGCTGCCTGACCGTGCTTTGTGATTATGAGTGGACTCGTGTGGATGTGTGGGTTATGAAAGAGTATGGAGTTAGAGATTCTTGGAGTAAAGTGGTTTCTGTGCCTTATTTAGATGACCCCGAAAAATCTAGGTACTCCTTTCCTGTTTGCTTGCTAAAGAATGGTGAAATTCTGCTGGTCTTTGCTTCGGGCTTGGCTCTGTACAAACCAGATAGCAGTACATTCAGGTATCGTCAGATAAATGGAGTTGAAGAAGTGAATATGTATGCTGAGAGCTTGGTTTCACCTCTATTCCGTGGAGAATAGCCGTCTCGTTATTAGTAAGGCTACAGAAATAAGGTGAAAGAGCTACTGATCATCTCTTCTGCCACTTGCCGGTGAGGATCTCCTCCTTCCCTTGCGTCTGACTTTCCTGTAACAACTCAATTTTCTGTTCTGACTGTAAATCGTGTAGCACGTATCCGGAATATGCTAAGTCGGATTGTGTTATTCTGAATGCTTTTGTTTGCAAGAGGATGTTTATTGTAGAAAGCATATTGACTTCCTAAATTTTCTTGTTACTTTTAAACAATTTCAGAGGTCAGATATCCTATAGGCTGCTGTTTGTTCTTTTTTGTTTTATAACTTTTCTATCTATCTCTTTTCAGCTTTTGAAACTGCCTTGTTGTAGTTCTTTGATTTGATAGTCCTTCATTTGTTCATTTTCAAAGGTAGTTGGATGGAAGAATAATTTACCTAATGGTTCTGTTAGCTTAGGTGATAGTTAAAGACACTTTGGAGGAATGGCTCATCAGGAAGTAAAAGAAGCCTTAAGGTTTAGCAATATCTCTTTCACCTTATCCAACTAGTTTTTCTGGTATTGCTATTTTATTTTTTATTTTTTTAATTTTTTTTTGCTTTTCAAAACAGCCGAACGTGTGAGGCTTTTAATCATTTGGTGGAAGAAAACTAGAATAAGGAGCAAGTGGTGTGAGTTATGATGAACTTGATGATAATCAGCTTTCTGTATCTCCAACTTGTTTCATGTCGCACTTTAAGACTACCCATCTTTTCCCAGAAATAATTATATTTCCGGATACTGAAATTGCATATTACTGAGCTCTAATCAAAGTTCATATTATCATCCTTTTACCATCAACTTTTAGTAGCTTGTTGCAAATAGTTATAATGAAGAACCTGTCAAACTAGAACTGTTAAGAGTGAGCATAACATGTCACTTATTCACATCACCCATTGGGTCTTTGAAGACAAACATCAATGGTTACATTTTAACCTTTGGTACTTTATCCTTTCATTTCCATGGAGGGGCCAGTCCTAAATTAAGTACTTCACTATTTTGAAGGATCATTTGAAGAAAGTTTCTATACATCATATATGATAATTGACCAAATCAGGGTACTGTAGTTAACTACTATTTTCAAGAATCATCTGGTTGTTTTTAGTTGGATTGCTGTCTCTTCTGTGGTATACTCAATTTAGTTGCACTCAATTTAGTTGCCTATTTATGGCCTCATCCAAATAGTACATAAAAAATGTGTGCAAGTTAAAACCAATTTCCCAATCGCAAATCATTAGATTTGAAGGAGGGGAGGCGATGTTGTAGAAAAAGAACAACTGTGCTTCTAAATCTTTCAGAAGTGCTTTTGGACCCAAACCAAAGCACTTCTGGTTTTCTTTATTCAAGGAGTCCACACCATGGCTGCGGATCTTGTACTTCATGACATTTTATCCTTCACATCATCTGAAATAAAAAATCCATCATTGGAGAAGGTTTACTTGCTGTACCATTTTCAATTATTGAGTCCCTTTTAAGGGCAATTTTCGGGGCACCCTGTTTGAATTCCTTTTAGCAACATCAACACCTAAGTACCTGACCTGTCCTTGCCCTCTAGCAATAGCGTGGTGCAAAGGGAAGCCTTTCTTATGGGAAATTATTTGAAGCAAATGTAATGGCAGGTCCTTAATGAGCTTTCAGTACAAATTACCTTTGCATTTTGTTTAAAAGAAGGCTGCCAGTTGTTGCTAATGATTCTCCGTAGTCTTATGCCTTTGGCTGCAGGTACTCGCCCTGTTTCATAGTGAAGTTTGGCTGCCATGACCATGAAGTATCAGATATTTATCTAGCTTTAGGCTAGAATTTAGATGTTTACTGAAGTTTTAATTTAAAATCAAGACTTAGATGGGCTCCTTTTGCTTTTCCTTTTGTGGTTGTATTTTGCTAGTTATCACAAGACTCGTAGGAAGATCGAGTTTTATTCTATGTCACAAGTTTAGGAAATACCCTATCAAATAGTTAGTGCCTCCAGAATCATTGACTGTGATTAAAAGCTTATCAACCCTTCAACACATGGGTAGAATTAGCTATAGCACTGTTGATAGGTTTTTGCAGTAAAGCAATTGCTTTTATGCTCTTTGATTGTTTTTTTTTTTTTTTTTTGATCTTTTGTGTTCTAAGTTGAATACACCTGCTAGACATCAAACTTGGCAAGATTTTTAATTGAAGAGGCTTTAGTTGGTAGGACGTAGGAGTCTCTGATGGCAACCTTGACACTATCACCTCAGCTTGAGTAGTATATCCTCCTTGGCCTTTACACTGTAAAAGATAGAATTTAGTTCTTCTGAGTGCCATTTTCTCAATCCTCAATGATATTGTAATGTTGCTCCATGAGGCATATGCGGCTTTATGCAATTACATTGTTCACTACTGAATGTAGCTTGATCAACTAGCGACCTGAAATCATTTTGATAGGACAATCTTTCAACTTGCAGCAATGTGTGGTCTAATATTAATTATCGAATGGTTAGTGAAGAGATTTTATTTTATGCAGGGTGCTGGGAAGTTGAAGCTAAAGCTAGTTGAGTTTGTTTTATCTATTTCAACAACATGCAAGGAGCACCAGAACCGCAAGAGAGCTAGGTGATAAGCTTGTTCCTAGTTTTCTTTCCACCCCATGCAGGCTAGGGCAGTTTCTTATTGCAATATGCTGTAGATATGTATGAGGTGCAAATGAGTGTAACTGTGACCAGATTCTCTTTGATTTGGAGTATATTTTGGAAATGATGCTTATGATTCTGACTGGTCTGCGGAGGGTACTGGCACAATGGGGGGCTAGCTCTCGTTCCTTTTGTATATGCTAGCTCTCGTTTCTTACGATTCATCAAGATATTCCTGTTTATTATTTCATTAAGATGAATCCTTCCATCAATCAAATAAACCATATTTGTCCAATATGAAGAAAAAGGGGGAAAAAAATGTCTGGCCAATTCAAGGACAAGCAGGAAACTATACAATTGTGTTGATAAAAAAGAAAAATGTGGAAATGAAGTGAGTTTGGGTTAATGTGAACCGTTGGCTGAGCTAAAAATGTCCTTGGTTTATGTCTAATTTGGTTCAAGTAACAAGTGTCATCGAAACATAGATTGAGCTTGGTGAAAATGGGCCCTGGAACCAACATCAAATTAATGATTTCCTAAAGAGTAAATAGCCAAAATAGTCATTGAACTATCTAAAATGGCACGAGTTGGTCGCTGAGCTTTTTTTTGCGACTAAAAAGGTCACTTAACTCTCTAAAATGAGAAAAAGTAAACTTGACCTACTATTATAGATCTTTAAGGGTAAAAATGTCCTATTATAATTGACACACAATTTTTTTAGAAAAAACTGAACTTTAAGGGCTAAATTCCATATTTTGATAAAATTTCATAGGAGGTAACTGCAATTAAATACAAAAAACTGCCCATCTACTTCCTCCTCATCCTCCTCCACCACCCACTACCACTATTGCATAATCCTGCCACACCCCCTCTCATCCTATTTCTTCCCATCCCTTCTCCCGCTACACGTGTTTCATTTTTGATGTCTTGTCATTTTTCATGCTAACTTTACAAGAATATATTTGAAAAATGCAAAGGAACTCTACTATTGATCAGCATTCTGTCATGGGCAAAGAGTGGTGGTACAAGAGATGGGGGATGAAGTTAGTGGTAAAGAGTGTTGCTATGTTGGAGGGGGAAGGAGAGTGAGATGGCATTATTTGAACATTTTTACCCCTGAAAACTTGTCATACTAGTGGCTGCTGGTGCCATTTCAACTAATTTAGTGACCATTCTGGCCATTCATTCTTTCATAAAATGTCTTTTAAATATTCTGTAGTTCAGTAATATAAACGTATTGCATTAATTGTAGAAATTCAAATCATACATACAGGGTAGAAAGACTACCATGCTGCATCTGAACTTCAAAGAGTTTACGACACCAATGACTAAACATATTTAAAGTTAAATACAGGAGGCAGCATTTCTGGGATTCGAGCATGACAATTGGCAAATACGGAGAATCCGTGTTAACAAAAATGGTATGCAAAAGGTTAATCCATAAACTATGTTAGGAATTTGGACCACTTCATCTGACTAGCATCAAATACTTAGAAAAGGCAAATCCGTCTATCGTTATTCCACGAAACATGCATGTTTAGACTCAAACATAGGCGGCAGCAATTTTGAGATTCCAGGATGACACATGTGGGGAATCAGTATTAACAAGAATGGTGTATAAAATATCAGCAATTGTCAAATTACCAATAAAATTGTGTATAAACAACAATCCGAATACCTTTTTGCAGCTTCTTCATAGATCATAATGCCGAAATCATTCCCTCTATCAAAGATGTGTCAAAGATATTGACTCCTATGATTAGGGAAAGTTCCCTATGATTAGGAAAGTCTAAATAGAATAAATAAAATAGGAGATAGGATTTCTGATTGATTCCTAAAATCATGATTCTGATTACGTTATTCCTACAATCATGATTCTGTTACCTAAAATTGTGACAAAATTGTAATAGAATTGTAATCCTATAAATATGTGTATGTGAGAAATAAAATGTAGAAGAATTCTTTCTCCTACAAATCTTCAATTTCGTTTCTTCAAAAATCTTCATGGTATTAGAGTTTCGGCTCTGTACCAATTCCTGTCCATGAATTACCGAACAGTCATGACTGGATCTACTGCTCACACAAGAGAAGACTCATTCTGTACCAATTCCTGTCCATGAATTACCGAACAGTCATGACTGGATCTATTGCTCACACAAGAGAAGACTCATTCTCATCTTCAGAAGTTATCCAAATTTCAGATTTCTTTGTTTCGAACTCTCCTTCTCCTTTACAGATAACCGTTCATAATTAAACGGTTACAATTATTTAGAATGGGCCCAATTTATAAAACTTGCTATCGATGGCAGGGGTGAACTCGACCACCTTACTGGAGAAGTACACCGACCAGCCACTGGAGATCCCAATTTGAAGAGATGGCAAATAGAGAATTCTCTTGTTATCGCTTGGTTGATAAACTCTATGGAATCGGCGATAGGAAAATCACATCTATTTTTGCCTACAGTCAAAGATGTGTGGGAAGCTGTTCGGGATATATATTCCGATGTTAAAAATTCATCTCAGATTTTCAATCTCAAGATGAAGTTGTGGAAATCAAGACAGGGAGATAGAGATGTTAAAACCTATTACAATCAGATGGTAACCTTATGGTAGGAATTGGATCTTTGCTATGAGGATGTATGGAACTGTCCTGCTGACAGTGTTCGATATAAAAAAAGGAAGGAGGACAATAGAGTCTATGTCTTCCTTGCAGGACTGAATCAAGAACTTGATGAAGTCTGAGGTCGTATTTTAGGTAGGAAGTCTCTTCCCTCCATTCGTGAGGTATTTTCTGAAATTCGTAGAGAAGAATCAAGATGTAAAGTAATGCTGCTCAAGGTTGAGTCCAAGGTAGAGCCTGAAGCCGAGAGTTCGGCATTGGTTTCTAAGGGGACAGATTTAGATGGAGATAACCGAAGGAAGCCCTGGTGTAAACACTGTAAAAAGCCATAGCACACAAATGACAATTATTGGAAATTACATGGGAAACCATCGAATTTCAAGAAGAAAAACGGAGGTGACAGAAGGGCATTGCAAACTATGAATGGGGATTCTCAAAAGGAGCAAATCGACTCTGAGACACCGGTCTTCACAAAGGAACAATTAAGCCAACTGTACAAACTTTTTAAGTCTCCACAATTTTCAGTCGCTGAACAAAAATCCTTCACTCCTTCCTGTTCTTTTGCTCAAAATGGTAATCGTTTTATTACGGTTCTTTCATGTAAAACATCAGATGCATCTTGTCCATGAGTTATATGGATTATTGATTCTGGGGCCACTGAACATATGACTAACTCGTCAAAATTATTTTTAACTTATAATCTATGTGCAGGCAATAAAAAGGTCAAACTCGCTGACGGATCATTATCCGTTATAGTTGGCATAGGTTCTGTTGTTATTTCTCCTACTCTAACACTCCATAGAGTTCTTCATGTTCCAAACTTATCTTGCAATTTGCTGTCCATAAGTAAATTAACTAAGGATCTTAAGTGTCGGGTTAATTTTTTCCCTTCTTTCTGTGAGTTTTAGGAACAGACTACGGGGAGGATGATTGAATGTGCTAGAGAAGATGAAGGACTTTATTTTCTTGAAGATGAATCCAATGTGACAAGACCAGTCAAAAATATATGTTACGGGTCTGTCTCTATTACTAGTGATAAGGAGATTATGTTATGGCACTATAGACTAGGGCATCCTAGTTTTTATTATTTGAAACATTTATTGTCAGAATTGTTTGAGAATAAGGATTCATCTTCGTTTCAATGTGAAATCTGTCAATTGACTAAACATCGTCGATCTACATTTTCTACACAGTCTTATCAACCTTCAAAACCATTTTTTCTATTACATACAGATGTTTGGGGTCCGTCTAGGATTTCAACTCAATCTGAAAAAAAATGGTTTGTTACATTCATTGATGATCACACAAGAATTTGTTGGGTATATTTATTAAGAGAAAAATCAGAGGTGAAAAGTGTTTTTCAAATTTTTTACACCATGGTTCTAACACAATTTCAAGAAAAAATCAAAATTGTTTGAAGTGACAATGGAAAAGAATATTTTAATAAAATTTTGGGAAATTTTTTTCATGAAAAAGGGATTGTGCATCAAAGCTCCTATAATGATACCCTACAACAGAATGGGGTAGTTGAAAGGAAAAATAAACACCTCTTAGAAGTGGCAAGGGCATTACTTTTTTCAAAAAATGTTTCTAAATATCTTTGGGGTGAAGCAGTTTTAACTGCTACATATCTCATAAATAGAATGCCCTCAAAAATTTTGAATTTCCAAACTCCTTTGAATTTTTTCAAAATATTTTATCCCACTTTTCGATTAACATCTAAAATCTCACCAAAAATTTTTGGGTGCATAGCTTTTGTTCACAATCATGAACATGGTCGAAGTAAACTCAATTCTCGAGCAAGAAATGCATTTTTGTTGGTTATGCATCCAATCAGAAGGGGTATAAATGTTTTGATCTCGTTTCTAGAAAAATGTTTGTAACCATGGATATAACATTTTTTGAAAACAAACCTTTTTTTGAAAATCATCTTCAGAGGGGGGAATCGGCATGTGGAAGAGCATGTAGAAGATGATGATATTTTTGTCTTGGAAAAAAATCAAACTCCTGATCAAAGTTTTGTTGATAGAAGAATCGGTTTTACTAATTTTTCAGATGACTCCATTCAACCTACCCATTAAAAGGTTTTTGAAAAAAATGATCAGGGATTAGAAGAACAAATAAATGTTGAAGATCATTTGCCTTTAGTGCCAATAATAGAGTCAAATTCTTCTAGTGAAAGAGACAGGAACGTGACTGAAAAAAACTGCAAACCTATGTCAGGAAAAATTATCGTGGAAAAGGAAAAGCTCTTCCTTTTCTTCACAACCAAGAATCCGAACTCAGGACAGAACCTGATGTGCTTGAGTCTTCAGGTGAAGTTTCCTCTGATCTAAAGATTGATGATTTGGATCTTCCTATCGCACTGCAAAAAGGAGTGCATTCTTGTACCAAACATCCCATGTCTAATTTTGTTTCTTATGATAAGTTATTTCCTACTTTTTTAACATTCACTTCACAACTTTCATCTGTGAAAATTCCAAAGAATGTACAGGAAGCATATAGAGTTCCAGAGTGGAGAAAGGCTATTGAAGAAGAGATGTATGCTCATGAGAAGAATCAAACGTGAGAAGTAACGAATTTGCCAAGGGGAAGAAGACAGTAGGGTGTAAGTGGATCTTTACTATGAAGTATAATTTTAATGGCACACTGGAAAGGTACAAAGTTCGGTTGGTGGCTAAAGGGTTTACTCAAACCTACGGCATCGACTATCTTGAAATTTTTGCTCCGGTGGCAAAACTAAACACTGTCAGAGTGCTTCTCTCAATGGCAGTAAATCTTGATTGGCTATTAGAACAACTTGATGTAAAGAATGCATTCCTAGATGGTGATTTGGAGGAAGAAGTGTACATGGATTCTCCCCTTGGATTTGAAGGGAAGTTTCAGTCTAGAGTGTGCAAGCTAAAAAAATCAATGTATGGTCTCAAGCAATCCCCTAGGGTCTGGTTTGAAAAATTTACTAGGTCAGTAAAGGATCAAGGCTATGCCTAAACTCAAAGTGATCACACCATGTTTGTTAAACACTCCAAAGATAGGAAGATAGCAGTACTTATTGTGTACGTCGATGATATCATTCTCACAGGAGATGATTTGATAGAGATGGAGCGGTTGAAGAAAAGTCTTACTTCTAGCTTTGAAATCAAAGATTTGGGAACACTACGATATTTCCTAGGGATAGAGGTAGTTCGGTCCAGGAAGGATTTAGTTATGTTCTAGCGTAAGTATGTTTTAGACCTTTTAAAGGAAATAGGAATGAGTGGATGTCGACCTGCAGCAACCCCTATGGATCTGAATCATAAGTTAGCAGATATAAAAGATAGAACACCAATTGATGCTACTCGATACCAGAAGTTAGTGGGCAAGCTAATTTACTTAGCTCATACCCGTCCTGATATAGCTTTTGCAGTGAGTGTTGTAAGCCAGTTTATGCACTCTCCATATGAAGAGCACCTTGATGCAGTGTATCAGATTCTGAGGTACTTAAAAAATACTCCAGGAAAGGAATTTTCTTCAAAAAGGGAGATCGAAGGACTATTGAGGCCTACACAGATGCTGACTGGGTAGGATCAATCATCGATAGAAGATCAACTTCAGGTTATTGTATATTTGTGTGGGGTAATTTAGTTACTTGAAGAAGTAAAAAATAGAGTGTTGTAGCACGGAATAGTGCAAAGGCAGAATATCGGGCTATGGCTCATGGTGTGTGTGAGATGTTATGGCTCAAGAGAGTTATGGATGAACTCAAAAGACCTATTGAAGTTCCAATGAAACTTTATTGTGATAACCAGGCTGCAATCAGCATAACTCACAATCCCATGCAGCATGATAGAACCAACATATTGAGATTGACCGCCACTTCATAAAAGAGAAACTTGAAGGTGGAGTTATCTGTATGCCATTTGTTCCATCAGCTCAATAGATAGCTGACATTCTCACCAAAGGATTCTGTAGACCAAATTTTGAATTTCTTACAAGCAAGTTGGGTATGATGAATATCTACGCACCAACTTGAGGGGGTTGTCAAAGATATTGACTCCTATGATTAAGGGAAGTTCCCTATTATTAGGGTAGTCTAAATAGAATAAATAAATAGGAGATAGGATTTCTGATTGATTCCTAAAATCATGATTCTGATTACGTTATTCCTACAATCATGGTTCTGTTACCTAAAATTGTGACAGAATTGTGATAGAATTGTGATCCTATAAATATGTGTATGTGAAAAATAAAATGTAGAAGAATTCTTTCTCCTACAAATCTTCAATTCCGTTTCTTCAAAAATCTTCACCCTCATGCCTGTCTGAATAGGTTGTTATTTCGAAAACTGTCCTGCATTAGCCATCATCCATATCCTTCCACCACGTTAAGGTGCATTTTTGGCTCCACGCAATCTCGTAGATGGCAACACCACACAAAAATTTAACACTCAAAAGACAAACTAAATTAACTATTGAAGATTAGTCAGTTTTTAGATTTTAGTTTTGATAACATCTTGGCTAATAAATTGGGGTATCAAGTTATTTGATTTGTAATTTGAATTGTTGTTTGATATGATCTTATCTTGTAATTTGATGTTTCGTTTTACAGGATTTTATACTGCGTAACTGTTCTCCTTTTATACTTTCAAGCCAACAATGCTAATGATATCGGAACACCATGAATAATAACACTCTTTTCTAAATTTATCATGGTATCAAAGAGAATCAGCAAGTAATGGAACAACATTCTGATGATGCTGTTGATTATATTTTTCCCCATCATCTTCATGCATTATCTCGAAAGGCTGTATCAAAATGGTTATCGTTTGATGACTTTTCAATTCCCTTCATAGCCTTCTCAATTTGCCAGCTTTTCTCTTTCCAATTTATGTGAAAGGTGACTAATTTGTATCAATGGGTTGTTGTCTTTTTTTCTCGATGTTTTCCCCATCCATTTTACGGGTGTAATTATTGCACGCTTTGCTTGAGAGTGTGCATTGAATCAGTATTTCAGGATTCTCTGCACAAACTGGTCAACCAGGCAAGCCCAGTTGGCAGAAACTCGTATTCACTTCCCTCCATCCACCAAAGAATCAATTTCCATCCTCGTCTAGTCATCTCTAACCCGCTCGATCGCTATATAAGTTCCAAACCTAGCATCAACTGAAGTCGAGAAGGAGGAGAATCAATGGAGGAGCTACCAGCACCCCTTGAATTACTATCCCATCTTCCCTAATGAACTCGTCATTCTAGAAATCCTCCCACGACTCCCTGTCAAGTCACTCTTGAAATTCAAGTGCGTTTCCAAGTCATGGCTTTCCTTGATCTCAACCCCACAGTTCATCAAAGCCCATCTCGAAAAATCATCCCGAAACAAAGGTTACAGTCACCACAGCCTCATTGCACATTATTCTGCACCACATTTAGCTTTCAAGAATTGCTCCATTCAGTCTTTACTGCAAGAGCCTGTTACTCATGCAACTAATGTTAATTATCCCATTGCAAGTACCTCTAGTTCAATCGCTGTCGTGGGTTCCTGCAATGGGTTGATCTGCATTGTTGTAAACTGTCAACAAATTCATATATGGAATCCATCTACAAGACGTTGAATGACTCGGATTTTATAAGGGAGACGCATTGCTATACTATTTATGGTTTTGGGTATGATGAGATCAATGATGATTACAATGTCATGGCGATTATACGCCCTCTTAATCCTGCGAAGATTGGGACAAAGGTTTACAGCCTAAAGAGCGATAAATGGAGGAGGATTGATGATTTTGCTGGTTTTTTCCTTTTCTATAGTCGGGGAAAGTATGTTGAAGGAAAGCTACACTGGCCTGGATTTAAAGGTAAGCATGCCAGGGCTATTGTTTCTTTTGATTTAGCTCAAGCCAAATATGGAGGATTGAACCTTCCAATCAATGGCGACGGAGCTAAGCTTCATTTCCCCTACTTCGAGTACTAGGGGGGTGCCTTTGTGTAATGTATATCAGAGGTGTAGTGTGGATTTATGGTTGATGAGGGAGTATGAAGTGATGGAATCTTGGGTCAAGATTCTTGCTTTTCCAAGTTTTGGGATTCGTGGTCCTGTCCCATTGTGCATTTCCAGGAATGGTGAAGTTTCAATCCAATTTGGATCTGCTCTCAAGTTGTGCAATTTGCAAGGTGATTCAGTCAGAAATCCTAAGATCATGAACATGGATGAATGCTGCGATGCAATCTACGATGTTGAGAGCCTGGTTTCTGCAAATGGTAATGATAAAGAAGACAGGCGACATGGATAACAAAGGCAAAAGAGGTAAAAACTAAAAAGAAAATTTGCTGTGTTTATTTCTGATGTAATGCCAAGTATTAATTGTTGACCTTTCCCATTTAAGTCTTCTGGCAATAGAACAGTAATCTTGCTCGATAGTACTAGTAGCAAATTTGGTCGCGCCTGTACTTGTCTTTTGAAATTCTCCTGTCGTCAAGTTGGCTGCCTAGCTCTTAGTAAAGAAGGTATATGCACTTTGTATTGGGCAGGGAGGGAGATATTGGACAAGAACAAATCATGCTTTATCTTTTAGGTGCTGTAAGGGATAATTTGTCTGATTGAAAAGAATGATATGCCTCTTATAATAGTGTTCAATCAATTTTAGCAAGCTCTATACTCTTAAGTCGATTTCAACTTGGGCTGCTATTATTTGCACTCAACTATCCAGATGACCTTGTCTTGTTGCAGTTTAGTCAGTAACAAATGCACTATCTGCCGTTTTCTGCAATTTTTGCGATAAAGTTGAGTTTGACTGTCTGAGAAATGATAGTAAAATGATCTTAGGACAAAGGGCAACTTTACCCCATATTACAGGGGACTTAGTGTAAACATTAGTGCCTACCAAAGTATTAATCCGAAAGAATAAATAGAAGAGCCTACCAAAAATTTCTCTTCTTTTCTTTGTTCTCCTGTAAGTCCCCAAATTTCCTTTCTTGATCACACCATTTGGGTCCTTTCTCACTGTTTCTTCTACAGTATAAACAAAATCAGAGATCCACACAATAAACCCGCACACACACTCTTTCCATGGAAGCCAAATCAATCATACAACAATAACAACAAGAAAAATCTGATAATTATCATCCTCAAGAAAGCCAAATTCAACTGCCCAAAGCAAGAAGAACAACAGTCCTCTACCAACTAAGAAAAATGAAATAGCAATATGTGGAGGTAGCTTTTTTAACTGCTCCTAAAGTAACTTCAGTATAGTCGAGGAAGTTTTGATTTAATGGGTAAAGATGAAACCCCCTTGTATAAGAAGTTTTGGGTTCGAATTCATCTTTTCTCTTTTCAATTCTTAAATCCCACCATTCCACTGTTAAAACAACAACAACAATAAAAATTCAACATACGATAGTTTTTCATTTACAGCAACATGTGGTCTAATAAGAATTATTCAAATGGTTAGTGAAGGAGTTTTAATTTTATACAGGATACAGGGAAGTTGAAGCTGATGCTGGTTGGGTTTGTTTTTATCCATTTCTTCAACGTGAAAGAAAGGATGGAGCACAAGAACCACAAGAACATATGGCTGTAACCTTGTTCCTAGTTTTCCACCCCTTGGAGGCTGGGCAATTTTCTTAGTATGTCATGGATATGTCATGTATGTGGTGCAAACTAGAGTAAACAGTTTGATTTAGAGCCAGGCTGGGGCTAGCTTTGTTTTTTTGTTTTTTTTGTTTTAAGCTATGAATTCATCAAGATAATTCTTTTTTCTTTTTAATTTCATCAAGATGAATTCTATCATCAACCAATTAATAAACCGAAATTGGCAACATGAAGAAAAAATTCGCCAAATTTAGGAGGGAATCCACAATTATTGAAGTAGATACAAGAGAAAACTTGCATGTGCAAATATTTGGTGGCTTGTGCTTCATATTAGCTTGGGTTGTCTTAAACGTGGGCTGAGCGATCTTGGTTTATGTTTAATTTAGGCTGAACTAGTAACTTTGATCAAACCGTGGGTTTGCATTTATGAAAATGGCCCCTGCGACGTTTATTAGTACGAGTATCATTGTTACGAATAGACACAGAAAAAAATGTGCCGAATTAGCAATATTAGTTACTTACTTTTGATTAACTTTTTTAAATATGTTCATGTTATGTTGTCAAACTACAATGGTACAATTGCTGCTAGAGCAAGAGTACAATAAAACCATTTGTTTTTATTTAGAGAAACTCAAAGTTCTGTAAGGGTTTGAGAGTTGAAACAGAAATTTTTATCGTCTCTAAACAATAACTCTGTCACTTAATATGAAGGTTCTCAAGACACAGAGCTAGTAAGAATTTTAAATAGGTAACAATGGGTTCGACTCTCTCGAACCTTCCTCTTTCCCACTCCTTTGGCTTTGAACCAAAGTCCTTTCACAATGGATAACAGAAGGGAAGAACCCAAATGTTTAGGAAAACTCATACTCCAAAAAGTCCTATAGAACCCCGTCCTTGGCGCCCCTATTTTTATATGAGCACCAAATGTGTTTATGAAAACGTCATAAACCTACGAAAGAAGATTAAACTGTTGTTATGATATAAGCCTAAGCAGTTAACTCAGTCACACGTGTGATCCCTTGACAGTAAAATCTGTACTCCACTTTGATAAAGCTGCTTGTGCATTTGAAGAAGACAGGTAAGTCCCATGCAAAAATGCAGAAACCTATGCGGTTTGTGATCCATTGACATCCCTCTAATGCAATGCAATACATACATACATATATATCTATATATATGTGTGTGTGCGTGTGTGAGACGTGTGTGAATTGCCAGTATATTCATACGTGTACATTTTATAAAAAAAGAAAAATTAACTGGTTTCAAGTCATCACAACAACCTAGCTTGCAGTAAGAATTTGTCAGAGATTAGACCCTGTTAAAAATAAGGACTAAGCAAGCCAACAATGTGAATTAAACAAAAAGAAGGGGAAAAAAAAAGAAGAGAAAATCAATAGAAAATGTAATGCCAAAAACCAAAACCTCATAAGAATGCAAGGATGACATTGACCAACAACCCCACTACTTCATCCGAACCAGCCAGGTGGTAGTGGAGCTAGATTCAACCAAAAGACGTGTAAAGCCGATAAGCAAAGTCACAGAAAGCACATCATTATGGATGCTGACTAATTAAGTTAATCATCTTTCTCTTTTCTATGGTTAATCATGCCAAAGAGGAGTAATATTTTATCATGCTGTGTGGTGGTTATGAATCTTATGATGACACCTGCCCGATAATGCCATGTATTGCCATGATTAGTCAGTGCATGATGAAATCTATGAAGGACCTCAGCTCCTAAAGCATACCTGTCAAATCTCAATGGCAAGGTAAGAAATTGGCCGACCGATTCCTAGTGTTAAGAGTTGCTTTTTCTTCCTTACTTTGGCAGTTGTGACTTTCACGGCCATAATTCAAGGAGGATCCAATTGTACTGAAAAAGCTTATGGTTAGAATATATATAATGCCTAATGACTGTATAAAGACCTATGTGCCTATATTGTGTCATGACTGGGGTAAAGTATGAACAGCAAATCATTTCTCCTGAAAAGGGTATATGAGGAGAATTCATCATGGTAAATACGGGATTAACATTTTTTGAGAGATGGAACAAACACTTAAGGGCACACACTACACTGTTGGTAAAAATGCGTGTAACATTGCTGCAAAGGTTTTGACTTATAATTATGTATTTGCACTCTCTAATTAACAAGGTTAAAGAAATTTAACATGGTGTTCTGCTTGTTTATGTTCTGTGTTTGTTTTCAAGATAGTATATTTATTCGATCGATACTTTACAAATTTGCCGGATAATTTACAAAATGTGCCGGCTAATTAATGAATTTAGAAAATGTGCCAGTTAATTATTTACTTTTTTTTATATGTGTTTATTTTTGTTCTAGTTTTCTACATAAATAAGCATGCAAAGGGCAATTACTTTTGTTCTCTTTATACTATCATTTTCCTTTTATACTATTCTGCCTGTGTCATAGGGAAAAGAATTATGCTATGGACTTGGATCACTTGAGTAGCCTTCAATACGAAAACGAAGGACGAATTCATGATACCATGTACGCATGTACTTTCTCTTCAGTTTGCACTTAAACATGGGCGGCAGCATTTCCAAGGTATTTCAACAGGACAATTATATATGGAAAACCAGAATTGATTGATGAAAAAAACATCCACAATCGTTCAAATTAATTGCAAGAATGGTGCATAAAATAAAATTCAAATCCTTCTTCAGTTTGCACCTACACACACACACACACATATATATATATATATATATATATATATATATATATATATATTCTTGTTTTTCATTTCCTTTGTTGGCATTTAATTCTTAGCACTAATAGCTTTCTTATTAGTATTGCAGCAAAACTTCTAGAGTGGCGGAAACCCCGTAGAAGATGCAACAATTATTTTGCTCAAAATCGAAAACTGAGTGAAATTCCCAACTTCGTTTTGTATATCTGACTCCTCAATTTCGTTTTGTGTATCTGACTCCTCTTTAGCTATCAACAACGTGCTACAGAATATGGATCATTCTCTTCGTCTTAGCACTTGGAGCAGTGGATCATTATCATAATGAAAACTGGAATTGGGGGAGACTTACAATTGAAGTTTTCTTGCGATTGAAAATTATTGTACTTCTTATATAATTTAACATACAATTATTTAATTTTATTATATGTTTAAATTTTGTTTACATATACCAATTTAATGTATGAGCACAAGCACGTTGTTAAACATGTAAGAAATCTTCAAAGAAGTATGCTAATCGCACCACTTGCATGAAAAACCAACTGAACCACCCCATTATCCCATGAAAAAACAAATTCAAGATATTATGTTACATAAGCGTCTTCACTAAGGGCACGTCCATTGGCTTCAACAAGTGATGTTCGATCTCTCGAATAGGCTACGAACTTGACTAGCAAAGGAATATTTGTAAAGGGAGAGGAAATGTTGGATTGATGGTTAATCAGCCATCGTACGTTTTGCTAGCCTAATCAGAATTTGTTCGAAATTTATTTTGTCAGTCCCCAAAAACAATGGAAGAGTGTCGAGAGAGAGAGGGAGAGAGAGATGGTTAAGAGTATGATTCCCCTATTAGACTATCACAACTAAAAGAAGGAAAAGATTTAGAGATTTGTAGAAAGTAATGCTTGTTGCAGTATTTTTTTTTTCCCCTTTGGATGACTGTTAAGTTACTAGGTCTTTTACATTTTATTGCTTAGTACTTAGGACCCTGCAATAAATTTGCCTACTATTGTACCATAATAGTATTCTATGGGACTATCCATTTGTTAATATTAGTGAAATCAAAATTCTAGACCCAGTTTTCAAGACCTTAGTTAAGCTGCCTTTGATAAAATTGAAGTTTAAAAATTGAAATTTAAAGTCTAAAATTTTAATCCTCTAAGTTACTAAATCATTAAATACTAAATATAACATATTGGAGCATGTACCACATTAAGTGATAAGTGAATAACTTATCACTTATTTTTTAGAGCAATTTTTGTATAAAAAATTTAATACCATTTAATTAATTCATATGTTTCATTTTTGCTTATCAAATGCATATTAACATGTTAAAATTTGAATTCATCAATTTTAAGTATTGAATTGGTTATTAAACAGGGCTTGGTTAGAGTAAAGTCACCGTGTGATCTAAAATTTGACTCTCAAATCTTCCCTTTTCTCCATTCCTCTTTATAAGGCTTGGAATTTTAAGGCTTAGGGTGCGTTTGATAAAACTGAAATCTGAAATCTGAATTCATTAAGTGATTGAATTGTTAAGTACTAAATCTAATACATTTGAATGTATATCACATTTAGTGATAAGTGATTAGCTTATCACTTATTTTTGGAAGCAAGTTTTGCCTTAAAATTCAGTGCCACTTAATTCATTCAGATATTCTATTTTCGATTATCAAATGATCTGGACGTATTAAGATCTGAATCTATTAAGTTTAAGTGCTGAATTGAGTTATCAAACGGGGCCTTAGTTTTCCCCACTAAACTAAAAAATATTCAAGACCTAAAGTTGAAACTCAAAAGAGTAAGACAGAAATCTATAATATATACTATTCACCGGTTCATATCTTCTAGAAGGTATCTAATAATATGACATGTGTCATTTTCGAAGAGTTTGGATTATTTTATTCTTTAATTAATTCAATTAATATTATCTAATGGTTATTAGGTTATTTAGTTCAAATGTTTAAATCTCTATATTTTAGGTAGAAAAATGGTTCGTTACACTAACTTATTGGTTAGGTTAAAAAAAAAAACCAGTTAAATTAGCTATCAATAAGGCTTTCCAAGTAAAATACAAATAAGTCTCTCTAAGTAAAGTTTAAATTTCGACTTTAACATTTCTTTTAGTTGCAATGACTTTCCATTTTAACGTGTAGCTTAGCTGCAAATAACAAATGGCATATATTGTTATTTGTAAATGTTTTTGTATATAGGAAGTTAGAAATTTAATTAAATTGATTAACAAACTAATAAACATCAAGTAGGAGGTTTCAAATTTAAAACCTCTCATGTACACTCCCTCCTCTATAGCACTTAACTTAACCCAATCCCCCCTCCAAATAAACATCAATGTTTGACTACCTTATAAATGCAAAAATGATAAATTTTTCCCCTCAATCCTTCTATACAAATAAAGAGAAAATAGTTTGTTAAACTAACTTATTAGTTAAATTAAAAAAATTAGTTAAACTAACTATCAATAAGTCTCTCTAAATAAAATTTAAATTTTCTACTTTAACATTTCTCTTAGTTGCAAATGACTTTCTATTTTAACATTTCCCTTAGTTGCAAATCACAAATAGCATATATTGTCATTTGCAAATGTTTTTGTATATAGGATATTAGAAATTTAATTTAAATTGATTAACAAACTAATAAGCATCAAGTAGAAAGTTTCAAATTTAAGACATCTCATTTACATTCCCTCCCCCGTGGCATCAAACTTAACCCAAACCCCTTCCAAATAAACATCAATGTTTGACTATCTTATAAATGTAAAAATGATAAAATTTTCCCTTAATCCTTTTGTACAAATAAGGAGTTTTGCTAATTGTCTTATCATAAAGAGTATGAGCAATGATATAATGCTTTTAAATTTTATAAAAATAATAAACAATAGTTTCAATTATCAAGGAATTCTACGCCATATGAACAAATTAAAAACCTCCGTTTAAAATCTGCACTCTATAATTTATCTTTCTAAATTATAAAGAATTCTTACAAAATCAACAATAGTTTCAATTATCAAAGAAGACTACCACATTCGTTACCATTTTAAAATTTGAAAAACAAGTAAATGCCTAGCAATTTATTTTCTACATATAACATTGATCATATCACAATGTCTTACTCTAAACGATTATGAAGAGAATTATGAACAGTTCTACCAAATATTATAAAATCCAAATTCCATGATAATAAAATTTTTAACCATTTTATTATAAAACAATTAACTATCAAATATTCTTTCTAAGTCAAATTTTATACTTCAATGCTTCTCTTAGTTGCAAATACAAATGGCATATATTGTCATTTGTCAAATGCTTTCGTATAGGATATTAGAAATTTAATTAAATTAGTTAACAAACTAATAACATCAATGTTTGACTACTGTATCAACGTAAAAGTGATAAATTTTTTCCCTCAATCCTTTTATACAAATAAAGAGTTTTAATAATTGTCTTACTGTAAAGAATTCAAGTAAGGATAAAATGCTTCTAAATTATACAAAAATAATCAATTTAACTATTACAAAAATATTTTGTGTATATTTTCTTTTCATCAAAAAAATTAATAATATATTTTCAAAGTGATTACTTCCAACTCTACAAAAAATTACTAGTGTAAAAATTCTTTGCATATTTTAAGCGTTAATATTTATATATCTATACCTATACTATATGCTATTCCTTGGCTCAAAACTTCTAGAAGATTTCTTTCCTAATTTTTGTAGAGTTTACAATTATTTCTAATTTTTAACTATTTAGTACACATTGTATTACTTATCCACCCAAATTACAAAAAATTCTATAAAATTCACAATAGTTCCAATTCTCAAAGAGTTCTACCACATTTATTACCACTTTAGAATTTCAAAAATAAGTAAAAGTTTATCAAATATTTTTCTATATTTTATACTGACCATATTATAAGCCTTATTTTGATAAATTACAAAAAATTCTACAAAATACAACCAAACGTAAATTGCTTTCAAATTCAACAAATTTAAAAATCACTAAATAGCATATAATTGTATGGATTTTAAATAGTTTTTGATGATAATGAAACTTTAAAATATTTTATTATAAAATTTAAATTATTTTTAACTATTGTAGTTCCCGTGGATAGCGCATGACATAATGCTGGTTACTTCACCATCCAAAAGAGAAGAAAGAGAAAAAACTTTGTGCTTTAGAGAAGAATCCATCCTACAATCATGGGGGTCTGTTTGGATTCGATGATATTCTACAAAAAGTCTTCTCATAGCAGTTTGGAAATTTACTTAGCGACTCTCTCCTCCGCACCCAGCCCACCCCCTTCCCTTACCTGCCCCCAAAAACCTTTTTTTTTTTTTTAAAGCTATTAAAGGACTAGGGCCACTAGGCCCATACGGATTGCAATTTAATGTCTACATCACCTTGTGTGTATAGCCCGCAACTGGCCAACTACTCGAGCCAAACTTGGGAGAAACTTGCATTCTCTTCCCCCCTCCTCCACAAAAAAACCCCGACCCGCCTTTCGATATCCATCCTCAGCTTGTCGGCTGAGGCCTTTATATCCAGAGCCAGTGTCAAAGAAAGGAACGGAAGAAGAAGAAGAAGAAATGGAACAGTCACCAGCACCCCGCGAATTACTACCCCATCTCCCTGATGAGCTCGTCATTCTTGAAATTCTCCCGAGACTCCCTGTCAAGTCACTCTTGAAATTCAGGTGCGTTTCAAAATCATGGCTTTCGTTAATCTCAACACCACATTTCATCAGAGCCCATCTCGAAAAATCATCCCAAAACAAAGATTACAGGCACCACAGCCTCATTGCACATACTTCTGCCCCACCTTTTGCTTTCAAGAATTGCTCTGTTCAGTCTTTACTGCAAGAACCGGTGCCTCATGCAGCTAGGATTGATTATCCAGTTGAAACTACTCCTAGCTCAATTTCTCTTGTGGGTTCTTGCAATGGTCTGGTTTGCATTGTTGTGGACTCTGAACAAATTTATATATGGAATCCATCTACGAGAAAATCGAACAAATTGAACGATTCAGGTTTTATAAGACGGCAGCATTGGTATACTATTTACGGTTTTGGATATGATGAGATCAATGATGATTACAACATAGTGGCAATTTTGCGCGCTCTTAATCATGCGAAGATTGAGACTAAGGTTTACAGCCTAAAGAGTGAAAAGTGGAGAAGGATAGAGGAGTTTCCTAGCTTTTTCCCTTTTTATGGTTGGGGGAAGTATGTTGATGGAAAGCTACATTGGCCAGGTTATAGTGGTAAGCAAGACAGGGCTGTTGTTTCTTTTGATTTAGCTCAAGCTAAATACGGAGAATTGAGGCTTCCAATTAATGGAGAGGGAGCTTCCGTTCCGGCACTTGGAGTATTAGGGAGGTGCCTTTCTGTAACTTATGGGTATCAGAGGTCTAATACTGTGGATTTGTGGGTGATGGAGGAGTACGGAGTGATGGAATGTTGGACCAAGATTCTTACTTTTCCAAGTTTTGGAATTAACCGTCCTGTGCCATTGTGCATTTCAAGGAATGATGAGGTTTCAATCCAATTTGGATCTACTTTCAGGTTGTACAGTTTGCAAGATGATTCCATGGGGAATCCTAAGACTATCAACATGGATGGATGCTGTGATGCAACCATCTATGTTGAGAGCCTGGTTTCTGCAAACGCTACAGAAAAAGAAGAAAGGCGATATGGATAAGAAAGGCAGATAATGTAAACTTTCTGCGGCCTGTACTTTTCTTTTGTAATTCTCTTGTCATGAAGTTGGCTGCGTTGCTCTTGATAAGAAATGTATATGCACTTTGCATTTCGCAGAAAGGGACATAGTGGGAAGAGCATTTATGCTTTATGTTTAATGCTCTAACAGATAATTCTTCTGAGAATTAAAAGAATCCTAAGCCTCTGTATTACTAATACTTGGCCACTTTTAGCAAGCCTTTGATCTCAGTGGAGGTCATGTCTGGCTACTATCCTTGGCACTCATCTAGCTAGATCACCTTGTCGTGTTTCAGTCTGGGGAGTAACAAGTGTACTATTTAGCAATTTCTGCAATTTTATAGATAAAGCTGAGTTTGAGGAGTGGGTACAGTTGTGGTGTAATGCGGTTATGGTTATGTTCGATTGTTGTATTTCTTATCATAATTGGTGTACAATTGTATAAATTATAGTATTATATTTCTGCATGCACACAAATAATAGCAAGTTAACCAATTAAAATCACGAGTACAACAAGATAATGTAAGTGTAAACCAATTATAGATAAACTCGTACTTTAAATGATCAATAAGTAATAAGAGATGACGTAGGTTTCATAATTAAAATAGTTATCTAAAAGTAAAAGAGTAATATAATTTTTATTGCTTGATTGTGAGATATTCTTCCTGATAAGACTATACAAATAGATAGTTGATGCCAAGTACTTATATGTATTCCTCCCATACGTGAACTACTTTCAAGTAGTGTTTCTTGTTTATTTGAGAATTACAAATTAGGTAATGTCACTTTGTCTACTGCTGTTATTGACATTATTCGAAACTCCATGACTTGTTAATATTATGTCTCTATTTTGTTATTTTTTTTTGGATAGTCTAAGGGTATTAAGGGAACGAAAATTTCCTCTTCCCTCCAACATGTATCTTTTAATATTACTTTTACTGAGAGGGGGTGACATTGTTAATAAAATGTCAATTCTAAGGGTGGTAAGAGAGATTTTGAAAACGTTAGATGAGTTAAGAGATATTTCATGAAACCTCAGGGGAGGTTTCTAAAATTAGCCCCAAAACTATTTATAGCACAAAATCCTCGACTTCCTTGGCTAGAGGCCTTCACTAGTTGTACTTGAATGCATAGACCTTTTGTTCCTTTTGATACTTGTGGTCAATAAAGTTTAGAGCTATCAAAAATATTGTTTGAAGTAATCACTTTATGCCATTTTATTTTGAAATATGATCCTATCCTCCACCTGATTTACCAAGGGCACTTTTTCTGAACAATGTGGAGTGGATTAGGTTCATTTCTATGCAAAACACATGGTTTGGTGCGAAAATTGAAGAGAATTTATTTGTTTGATAGACTGTCTTGATTTTGTTTGATGCAGTTTCATTTCGTGATTTCCAAGACATACTTGTCGGACCCTTGATCGAAAGCCTTGTTGAAGGCATTAATATTCAGTATTCTAGAAAGAAAAGACTTAGTAGCAGTTGGTAATGTAGTGGTTGACACATCTCATATGTACAAGGATGGATCAACAAATTTCCTTCTCGTGGAAGGGTTGCAGCCAACTTCTTTGTTTCATTGCTTTCTGTGATAACTTGCAGCTAAATCATAGAAATCTAATGTGGAAGATGTAGATTATCCTTATTTATATCTGATAATTTTAAAGCATACTCGAGAAGATAATGTCGAGTTTTTGCAGTAGTTTTACCTTTTCCTCACGGTATTTTTGGGGGTTGGGGTTGGAAAGCAAGAAGTGTTCTGCTTGTGGATCTAATATGCTGCAAATGTGCCTATAAATCTTGTCCAGAAACTTTTGATTATTAGTACAATTGGATATTGTACTTCTATTTCTGGAGGATTTAAAGTGAAGCAAATGAGTATGGCTGATTAAGACATCTTATTTATGGAATTTGAGAAAAGATCTAAGGAGGTTAACCTTGATATCCTAGCTGATCTTGTATTGGCACCATGGTCATGAAATGCACAAGTCTAGTTTAAAGTTTTAAACTGTTGAAAATATCAGCATTGAACTTGAACCTAAAATGTCATGCACTTTACATTAAGGATTTCGGACAGTATGAGTATGAGATTCTGGTCCAGTTGAGGGTAGCTATTAGCTAATCCCATTTTTTATCCTATTTCAGATTATTATCATCAGCCACAGTTACTGCTGTCATTTTCACGTAACACTTAAATTCGCACGTTGTGACCAAGCCAAAAAAAAAAAAAAAAGGAGAAAAAGGAGATCGCTAAATGGGAGAAAAATGAGAATTCGTGCAACAATTGATCTTGAACAAGGTAAATAGGTTTTAACTCCCACTATGGGTTTCAAATTCAATTATACCCATATAAAATGTTTGGTTGGGGTCAATGGGAATAAATTAATGGAAATGATAGACCTCTTCTATGGATTTTTTGATTAACCACCTGTTACTAGGGAATCATCTTAGTTACTCATTCTATTCTTCTTAAATCATCTTAATTACCCTTTTATTCCCATTAAATGCAAAAAAAAAGATAATAAAATGCTAATGTTTCAACAAATTGAAAGAAAAAGAAAAGAAAAAAAGAAACAATGAAAAAGAAAAATAAAAAATTATAAAATCCATTCCACATTAACAAACACACCGTGGGTTTTCATCAAAACCCATTATCATTGACCATTCTATGATACCGATAGTGATAGTGATAGTGGAATTCGAACCAAACGGCTCCTAAATATGACAACTCATTATTTTCGTAACTTGATGGACTCGGGATAGCTTGATTGGGTACAAATTCAAAATTTTCGTAACAAGAAGTGGAAGTGCAAGGCTGGATGAGATGATGCAGTTCGAGTTATGCATAATTTCACATCTATGTAGCATCTTATTCCGTCATAATTTCACATTTTGATCACACTAAGTATAGACTATGAAAGTCTGCAGTAGATTTTTTATCAATACTTCAAAGAAGTAATGAAATGCATACCACAAAATTTACTGTCAATCATGCTATTTTGTTTCTTCCATTCCTGTGTGATTGTTTCTACTCTTGCGTACGCTTGACACGAATTTTATCTGTAACATTGATTCCCCACCTGGGGTTTTTGTCTTCTGTTTAATAAACATAAATTGTTTTCGGTTGACCTTTTGCAGTAGCATGAAGAAAGGATAATGCTGGTAAACAAATCCTCTAAATGGGAACGATCACATTACAACCTGATCGAGTTGGTGAACTAATTATGCATGCCAAGAATCACATTCTATATCACTTGCTTCGAAGGATACAAGGGCGGAACAATTGTCCGTTGTTCCGTACGATGTTGTCTCATATAGTAATTCATCACAAAGAATTTACTATAATTTTTTTAGGACAGGTGTAATAAAAAATCGATGTCAGTTAATAGGCAAACCATGGCCTCAAATAGGAAAGACAGATGTCCATACCCAAAACTCAATTTAAAAATATTAACTCGTGAGTAGCAATAAATAAAGTAATATTACTGCTGCCTTTTTCTTTTCCCTTTAAAAGCAGGGAAGGGGTGGGAATTAAGAAGCGAAGACGGGACAAGGAATTATAATTCAGGGATTTCAGCTTGAACCATTAGATTAAGGCCACCTGAGATGTGAGGTTTCTAGTTAATTATTCTAATGAGAGTGAAATCTGTATTAATAACAAAAAAATAATAAATTACTGTATGTGCATTGGCAAGAAATTTTGCAACTGTATGGAATAACTCTTTAAGCATGCTTTGGTTATGCTTACAGCAGACTCACATTGAAAAAAGAAAAAAAAAATGGTATGGATTAGGATTAGGAGGCGATGAAGAATAAGAAATCTATCACGTAATTGTTGTACTAGATGATATTTTGGCGATGAATATAAGGCTCATGTTATATTCTTTGGTAAATTATTGTACTAATAAAAAAAAAAAAATCCGTGAGACATTATACTTGATTGGAGAGACTTGGACTAGAAAATATTAATTAGATTTTGCACTTTTTAAACAATGCTGATGCTGAAAATATTGTGCAAATATCTACCTCCGATTCACCGTCCTCACTTGCATGAAACGTAATTATGGTCAAAGAACAAGGCGGGCCAAACTTTGCCCGTATGTGGATCATTCACTGTTAGGTCAGGGTATTCTTGCCGTTGCTGATCTCCAAGGATTATGCAAAAAAGCAATTGATCTTGATCACTTTGGTCCGACTGAACAAATAGGAAGTCATGGAGATCATGCCATCAATAACGGATATGCAAATCGATCAAGGATCAGAAATCACTGATCTCTTGCAAGAAGATTCAAGTCCGCTGCCAGATCTTCCTCAAGAAATCATAGTTGACATACTCTCCAGGATTCCTGTCAAATCCCTGTTGAAATTCACGTGCTTTTCAAAATCATGGCGTTATTGGATTTCGACTCCTCATTTCATCAAATCCCACTTCGCAAAGTCAATTCAAAACAAGAAATATGCCAATCACAGTCTTCTTTTAATCCCCATGGATGCATCTGCTGACCTTAATTCTTGTCCTCTTGACTTAATCTTGCACTATCAGAAGTCACAAGTGAAGCCTGTTAAGCTTCAATTTCCTATGCAAAACCCATATCCTCGTTTATCCTTAGCAGGGTGCTGCAATGGATTGTTCTTTATACGAGAGTCCCATGGTATTATCCTATGGAACCCATCCACAAGAGAATCCAAAAATTTGCCATATGCACGTGCTCATTCACCTAATCACAGATATATCACTTGTGGATTTGGATATGATGAGGCTCATGATGATTACAAAGTAGTAGATATAGGTTACTGTTGGCGTCAAGAGGTTAAGCTTGAGACCGTAGTGAATCTATACCGTCTAAGGACTAATTCTTGGAGAAGGATTCAGGAGAATCAGCAAGGTGTAATTGTTTCATCTTCTCCTGGGGTATTTGTCAACGGAGCCCTTCACTGGCTGGTGCTATATATGGATGGTTCCAAAAATCCTTGGCGCATTCTCTCCCTAAATGTGTCAGAGCTGTCATATGGAGAGATAGTGCAGCCTAGGTATGAAGATGGGAGTTTTAATCTGACTCTTGGGGTTTTGGAAGGATGCCTTTGCGTTTTTTGCAACTACGATGGAATTCGGATGGATGTATGGGCGATGAAGGATTATGGTGCGAGGGAATCCTGGATGAAATTGGCTTCAGTACCACACATTATGGGTTCTAGAGTCTGTGCTTCACCAATTTTTGTCTCAGAAGATGGCGAAATTTTACTCAACAACGATTTTTGTCTAATGGTGTACAATTTGAGGGACAATGAATTCACAAACCGTGAGATAAGAATGCATAATAGTACTACTAGCTTTCGAGGAACAGCTGCTGCTTACGCTGAAAGTTTGGTCTCTCCTCATCTCTTTGATGGTATTCAACACTGATCAAAATCAATGTAAAAGTTTAATCGTTTTGTGTCTTCAACTTGTGTAAATTGAATTGCTTTAGGATTAAGTTCAATCTGAATTCAATGGAGATGTTTCGTGTTTTTTGTTTTAAATCAGTGGCTCTGTTTGAAGGCGAGTGCTGGTACAGATGTAAAATCCAGTCCTTGTATCGAGTCCATGCCGAAGAATTTTTTAATCGGGATTCGGGAGTAATAAAAGGCCCAAGTAGAGAGAATCCAATGGGAGATGCAGCCCATAGGCCTAAAGACTGTAAAAAGTCTGAAAAACTCCCAAATCGCTAACAAGAGCCCAACTTTCAAACCAGAGCACATTAGGTAGGCTGCTCATTTAATGGTTGCTTGTTGTTTTGGGATAAAAATCATGATTTCATTTGAAATCTTCGCTGATGGTAGAAGATACATCATCAAATATGTCACAGAAATAATACATTTGAAGTGTCTATGTATGCATAGAAATCACAAATATAATTTTCAATACAATTCAAATGATATCAATCTCTTTAACCCACCAAACACGTCTTTTTCCATTAATGCTTTCGCCTTTTAAAATATTGCTTTCTAGAGATGGGGTTAGTCAAGATTTTGGCTCGACTCTTGGCGATCAATGGCTTTATCTGATCTTCTTTGGAAATGGAATGCAGAGCATTGCAAGTAAACTTGGGGTCGTTGAATCTGCTGCATTGTCCGTGACTATTAACCAAGTGCGTAGTAGGTGAAAGTCAACTCGACAAATTGCTTGAAAGTCAGCCTTACAGATTAGAGCAAATTGAATTCAACTAGAGCAAGAAAAGAGTGAGAGTTGAAACTAGATAGCAGGTAAAGAACACTGCACATTCACTTTCCTGGCAAAATGATGTGGTCCCAAAAATTAAAAAAAAAAAGGAATGAAATAATTAAGCTCATGGATAAGGATATTAAGTCGGACAAAAGTCATGATAAAGATGAGCTCTTGGTGTCCCTAAGTTGAAAAAAATCTGATGCAAAGAAGTTTTGGATTCTTGCCCCAGAACTAAATGAGGTTGTCCCAAGATATCTTTTTTTGAGAAGGCATTCCAACTGTTATTCCCTATTTCCCTTTAGAGACTTCCTACCAAAAAGTTGCGACTTTCAATATTTTCTGCTTTGTATCTAACTAACTACTGTAATACTGTAGCCATATACCTCTCTTAGTCTCTTGTGATCTTTGGATAATCAATGTGAACTGTTCTCCAAAGCTCATTTTCGATCCTAATAAGATAATATGCATTTGAAACAGTAATAGCATAATTTTTCCAAGTCAAACAGGTGCAATTGCAAATAAATAATTTGCTCGAGTACAGAAGTTGCCAGACAAAGACAAATGCTGACTCAGTTTTGATAGTATACAAATGTCCCAAGAATGGATATAAATTTGGTAGCTTATCTCTTCCAAAGAGCAAGTGGAAAATGCATTTAGAAAACTACTAGGTTCTTTCGAGAAAGGTCAACAGGCTCTCCAGTCTTGTTTCCAGATTATTGTTGTTTGAAACAGCCACTTGATTGGCTTTGGATTCATGTCCCACTGGTGGACAAAATATTAGAGATTGAAGCAGCATTAGATCAAGAATCCGCACTCAGCTAACCGATACGCAAGCCCATCAAAGGCCAGAATATACTGTTCTCCAAGAAGATCCAAGGCCAATGCCAGATCTTCCCCAAGAACTCATAGTTGACATACTCTCAAGGTTGCCTGTCAAGTCCATTTTGAGATTCAGGTGTGTTTCAAAATCATGGCTTTGTTTAATCTCAAGTCCTCATTTCATCAAATCCCATCTCACAATATCAACAAAAGTCAATAATCATGCCCGTCATGGCCTTCTTTTAGCTCCCGTTGATGCTCCTACTGAGCTTTACACTTGTTCAGTTTATTCAGTTTTGTATCAAAGACCCCCCATTAATGCTGAAAAGGTTCAACTACCCTTGCAATATAAGTATCCTGGATTATCCTTTGTGGGATGTTGCAATGGGCTGGTTTGTATAGCTGAAGCGTCTCATGATCTCATTTTGTTCAATCCATCCACAAGAAAATCCAAGGTTTTACCGAATTCAGGCATTAATGTGGGTAAATTTAGGCATATGACATATGGTTTTGGTTATGACGAAATACATGATGATTATAAAGTAGTAGCAATAGGCTATTTTTGCCCTTATGGGATGAATTGCCAGACTATAGTCAATGTCTACAGTTCAAGGACTAACTCTTGGAGAAATATTCAGGGCTATGAAGGTGGATTAATTTCTTCTTGTTCAGGTGTGTTTGTTAATGGAGCTCTTCATTGGCTAGTGTTTTCTGAGGATGGTTCCAGTTTCTCTTCACGAATTGTTTCACTGAATTTGGCAACAGAGACCTATGGAGAGATACTGCAGCCTAACTATGAAAAGGGCAATGTTGCTTTGACACCTGGGGTTTTAGAAGGAAATCTTTGTGTCTTTTACAACTACTATGAAGTGAAATTCGATGTGTGGGTGATGGAGGAGTATGGCCTGAAGGAATCTTGGTCTAAGTTGGCTTGTATCCCTTACTCGGTGAATTTCAGGGGTCGTGCTTCACCATTGTTTGTCTCAGAAGCTGGGGAGATCTTATTGAAGCATGATTACTCTTTGATGATGTACAATGGGAAAGATGATATTTTTACAAACCGGCATCTGCAAATGCAAGGTGCTAACTATCCTGGAGCAGCTGCTGTCTACATCGAGAGCTTGGTATCCCCTCACATTGATGAGGTTGGGCACTAAAACTTGTGCACAGTAAAAGAAAGGTGAAATTGTTTAAGGACCACTTTTTCCAATCTAGAATGTTAGTACTTCTATTGGACATTGCTTTGCGATATTCTAGTTTGCAGAAGATTCCTGTAATAATGGACTATTCAATCTCACAAAGTCTAGGCCGCTAGATGGCACAGATGCTATGAATTTCGATGTACAATAGTGCTTTTTCTTGAATCCGTGTGATAACATATTTTCTTTGATGTTTTTCTCAGTCTTATTGGCGTTTACCTATTTTCAGATTTTCTTCAATGCTCTTCTAGTTTCAAGCTGAGAAACTGAGGCTTTTTTAGCTGATATCCCTCAGATTTACAATCTCATAGCTAAATTGGATTATAAGTGCTGTTTACTCGTAGCAACCAAGTAATGTAATTTGAATCAGATGTTTGATCTATCGGGAATGCACTTTCCGAGTATTGCTTATAGCTACTACGTACATGGATGTAGAGGATAGAGCAAGGAAAGATTATCATTACTCTTCTTAGATGGACCTAAAATCTATTTATTCATGCTTCTTTCTCATTAAGCTCGATTCCTTTTTTTTTTGTCCGAACAGAGCCTGCGGTGCTTGTATAATGAGAATGAGATCATGAACACCATACAATGAGCCTATGGTGGTTGTGTTCCTTCTTGTCAGTAGATTTATTGAGAGGGATTTTTGGCAAATTATGGGCTAGAGATGATGGGGTTGCCGCGAACTATAGGCTTGAGGCTAAGTACTGATTTCACAACAAAAGTGAATCTCAGGAAGGATTTTATATCGAAGCCTGCGGAGAGTTTTTCAATGATCTAATCATGTTCAGTATATATGATTGGAATATGTTTGTTTACTTCAGTCCTCACTGATTTTCCATCATAAAGTTTGGAGTGTTTTGCTTGTCAGATTTAACTGCTTATTATAAGGGAGAACTCGTAAGTAGCAATAAATAAAGAGAGATTATGTTTTCTATTATATTCGAGCAAGGGAAGGATGGAACCTAAGAAGTAGGGAGAGGACGAGGGATTATACTTTAGACCTCTAATCCTGGAGTTTTAACTTTAATCATTAGACAAATGCCTCCTCAACTACATGGTTTCTAGTTAATTATTCTTTTTGAAAGTGAAATCTATATTAATAACAAAAAGAATACATATTTTACTGGATGTGCATATTGGTAAGAAATTTTGCAAGTGTTGGAATAACTCTTTAAGCAGTATTTGCTTATGCTTACAACAGACTCGCATTCAAAAAAAAAAAAAAAATTGTATGGATTAGGTTTAGGAGGGGATGAAGAAAAAGAATCTATCACGTAAATGTTGTACCAGATGACATTTGGGCAATGAATATAAGGCTAATGTAGTATTCTTTAGTAAATTATTGTGCTAGGGAAAAAAAAAAATCCATGAAACTTTATATTTGATTGGAAACACTTTGACAAGGAAATATTGATTAGATTTTGCACTTTTCTTTACAATAATAATGCTGAAAAATATTGAGTAAATATTTATCTCCCCAGAGTCACCGTTCCCACCTGCATGAGAAAAATGCATGAAAAACAATTATGGTGAAAGACCAAGGCGGGCCAAACTTTACCTGTATATGGATTGATACTCTTGCCATTGTTGATCTCGAAGGATTATGCAAGAAAGCAATTGATCTTTGATCTTTGTGGTCTGACGGAACAGACAGGAAGTCATGGAGATCATGCCATCAACAACGGATTTGCGAATCGATAGAGGATCATAAATCACTGATCTCTTGCAAGAAAATTCAAGTCCACTGCCAGATTTTGGTGCGTTTCAAAATCCCTCTTGAAATTCGGGTGCGTTTCAAAATCATTGCGTTATTGGATTTCGAATCCTCATTTCATCAAATCCCACCTCGCAAAGTCAATTCAAAATAAGAAATATGCCAATCACAGTCCTCTTTTAATCCCCATGGATGCATCTGCTGGCCTTCATGCTTGTCCTCTTGGCTTAATCTTACACTATCAGAAGTCACAAGTGAAACCTGTTAAGCTTCAACTTCCTATGCAAAAACCATATCCTCGTTTATCCTTAGTGGGGTGCTGCAATGGACTGTTCAGTATACGAGAGGGGTCCCGTGGTATTATTTGATGGAACCCATCCACAATAGACCCCAAAAGTTTGCGGTATTCAGGTGCTGATTCACCTAAACATGGATATATCAATTATGGATTTGGACATGATGAGGTTCATGCTTATTACACAGTAGTAGAAATGTTCAATATGTTTTCTATAAATTTAGTCAATATTTACTTATTTTCGTCTACTGGAAGTCACCTTTAGACCTACATTTCTGGTGACATGGTTAAATATACTAAAAAAAGAAAAAAAAGGAAAAAGTGACCTAGGTTGCTTAAAAAAATTGACAAGCTTTTTTTTTTTTTTTTCTAATAATAAAAAGTTTAGGTGGGTTTAACTCAGATAACCATCACGGGTCAGAACATGCCTCGAAACCACAGGTTGCTTATAAAGGTTTTTACAGATCATCCGTCAACACAGTTTTTACATTGATAGCGGTTCTTACAGCTGATCATCCATTAACATGGTTTTCACATCGGTAGCTTGTCAAATTGGCATATGACAAGCTTATCTTGGTTGCTTTTGTATTGTGTAGCAAACCAACAAGTCTCACTTTTTTGGCTTTTTATTTTTGAAACAAGTATTGTGACTACCCAAGCAGTTAGTGTTCGTGTTTGGAATAACTTTAACCATAGAAAGCCGAAAAACTCTTCAAAAATTTTAAAATACACACTTCACAATACTCAAAAACACATAAACAATTTTTTTCCTTCTTTTCTATCTTATTAGAGAACAGAGAGACGAGAGGAGGGGGGGGGGGCGGGGGAAGGCACAGGCCAGCACTGGATGTGGCGAAGGCTGGAGCAATGGCATAGCAAAGAGGAAGACGAAGAAAAAGAAGAGGAGAAGAAAACTCTTCTTCACAAAAAATTTTACAACTTCTATAATAAGTTACAGTAAAGTTTTATACAAGCACTCAAAAAACTCACCATCTAAATAGGTCCTTAAACGTATTGTCAAGAGATTCTTTTTTCTCTACAATTATCTTATGTACGAATATGGAGCGTTCTTTCTGTTTCTCATATATAAATTCAAAATCTCTCTCTCTGTCTCTAACTATATGCACATGTGCATATGAAAAACAAACACTTGACATGCTCATGTATGTCAATTGTAGAGGAAGAAGGCCATGTTGGTCACTTAACATAATTCAGAGACATAAATGACTTTTCTCCCAATTCCAATGAGAATGAGCTGATTGGAGTACAATCCGACTAATTGATAGCTCAAGAGAGAGATTTTAGTGCTAAAATTGATAATTTGGAGGCACTTTACAACTCAAAGAAAGTTTGGGGGTATTTTGCACTAAACCTTTTACTTTAAGGCTACACTTCTTGAGGATAAGACCAAAAGTCGCGATGGAGAAAGATGAATATACTATCATACTTTCTCCACATTTATTCATAAGAATCCGATAAAGCAGTAATACTATTTCTAAATCGTATTGTTGCCTACGAAGTCATACCACATTGTTCTTCATAAGCAGTGTTGCTCCGTCAAAATTTAGTTGCTAAGTACATATCAATTGACCCAATTGCTGTGTTAAGTATTTTACTGAGGGGAGAAACACAGTATTTTAGTGAGAAATTGGAGGTCAATGGTGGCCGGACAAATGCGATATAATTTAGTCAAAGGAGACGGATATATATATATATTCAGTATCAAATAGTATTTAACACCATAACAGTTTTTCTGGTATAAATGTCACTAAAATTAATCAGAACAACTATAATATATCGGGTCCATCAAAATTGAATCTTGGAACCTGAGAAATCTCAGCACCCAATCAGAACATGAATAAGCTCACGAAATCAATCAATCTCAGACGGAAACTCAGTTCCAAGATTTTGCCTCGACCCTTGGCGATCAATGCTTTAGAAATGAAATGCCGAGCATTGCAAGTAAACTTGGGGTCGGGTCGTCCAATCTACGGCATTGTCCGTGACTACCAAGAGTACATAGTTGGTGAAAGTCATATTGGCGAATTGCTTGAAAGTCAGCCTTGCAGACTAAGAGCAGTTCAGCCAGAGCAAGAGAAGAGTGAGAGTTGAGAATAGATAGCAGGCAAAGAACACTGAACATTCACTCTGCTGGTGAAATGACGTGCCAAGAGAAAAAAATGGAAGGAAATAATTTTTATTGAATACATTTTTTATTGGTGTGGCTTAAATAAATCAAGGACTTTTTCACCTTGTTCTTATTTATTTTCTCTCCTACATGTTTAGACGTATAGATGAGAATTTTTTAGATATGTAGCGTCAATCCAACGATTTTATCGGTTTGTATTTAACTGTCAATTGAATTTATTGTAGTTTTTCCATATATTCTTTTAGCAACATTTATATTGAAAACAGTGAGCTCATCAATAATAACGGTATTAAATTGGACAGAATTCATGAATCATGATAGATGGGGTCTTGGCGTACCTGGGTTGCAAAAGATTGTGATGCAACGAGGTTTTGACTTTTCGGGGCAGAATTAAATGAGGTAGTCGCAAGATAGCTATTTTTGAAAAGACACTCCAACTTATTAACTATTAGTCCCTTTAGAGGCTTCCCCACCAAAAAAATGGTCCCAATATTTTCTGCTTTGCAATTAACTACTGTAATACTCTAGCCATATACCTCTCTTTTGATCTTTGGATAATCAATGTGAACTGTTCTCCCAAGCTCATTTTCGATCCTAATAAGATAGTTTGCATTTGAAATGGTAGTAGCATAATTTGTCCAAGTCAAGCAGGAGCATTTGCAATAAATAATTTGCTCGAGTAGTGGTTCCCAGTGCCACACAGAGGCAGATGCTGAGTCAGTTTTCACAGTATCATACAAATGTCCCAACCAGAATGGATATAAATTTGGTAGCTCATTTCTTCCAAAGTGGAACTGTGCAGGTGGAAAAATGCATCCAGAAAGCAACTAGGTTGTTCTGAGAAAGGCCAGCAGGCTCTCCAGTCTCGCTCCCAGATTGTCGTTGCATGAAACAGGCACTTGGTTGGCTTTGGATTCATGTCCTACTGGTGGACAAAGTATTAGAGGTTAAAGCAGCATCGGATCAAGACTCTGCATTCAGCTAACCAATATGCAAGCCCGTCAAAGGCTAGTGTACACTCTCCTCCAAGAAGATCAACGGCCAGTGCCAGATCTTCCCCAGGAACTCATAGCTGACATACTCTCAAGGTTACCAGTCAAGTCCATTTTGAGATTCAGGTGTGTTTCAAAATCATGGCTTTGTTTAATCTCAAGTCCTCATTTCATCAAATCCCATCTCACAATATCAACAAAAGTCAATAATCAGGCCCGTCATGGCCTTCTTTTAGCTCCCATTGATGCTCCTACAGAGCTTTACACTTGCTCTCTTTATTCTGTTTTGTATCAAAGATCCCCTGTTAATGCTGAAAGTGTTCAACTCCCCTTGCAAAGTAAGTATCCTAGATTATCCTTTGTGGGATGTTGCAATGGGCTGGTTTGTATATCTGAAGGGTCTCGTGATCTCATTTTGTTCAATCCGTCCACAAGAAAATCCAAGATTTTACCGAATTCAGGCATTGATGCGGGTAAATTTAAGCATATGACATATGGTTTTGGTTATGATGAAATACCTGATGATTATAAAGTAGTAGCAATAGGCTATTTTTGCCCTTATGGGATGGCTTGCCAGACTATAGTCAAAGTCTACAGTTTAAGGACTAACTCTTGGAAAAATATTCAGGGCTATGAAGGTGGATTTATTTCTTCTTGTTCAGGTGTGTTTGTTAATGGAGCTCTTCATTGGCTAGTGGTTTCTGAGGATGGTTCTAGTTTCTCTTCGCAAATTGTTTCGCTGAATTTGGCAACAGAGACCTATGGGGAGATATTGCTGCCTGACTATGAAAAGGGCAATGTTGCTTTGACACCTGGGGTTTTAGAAGGAAATCTTTGTGTCTTTTACAACTACTATGAAGTGAAATTCGATGTATGGGTGATGAAGGAATATGGCCTGAAAGAATCTTGGAATAAGTTGGCCGGTATCCCTTACTCTGTGAATTTCAAAGGTCGTGCTTCACCATTGTTTGTCTCAGAAGCTGGGGAGATCTTATTGAAGCATGATTACTCTTTGATGCTGTACAATGAGAAAGATGATATTTTTACAAACCGGCATCTGCAAATGCAAAGTGCTAACTATCCAGGAGCAACTGCTGTCTACACTGAGAGCTTGGTATCCCCTCATATTGATGAGTTGGGAACTAAAACTTGTGCACAGTGAAAGAAATGTGAAATTGTTTAAGGATCACTTTTTCCAACCTAGAATATTAGTACTTTTATTAGACATTGCTTTGTGATATTCTAGTTTGTGGAAGATTCCTGTAATAATGGACTAATCAATCTCACAAAGTCTAGGCCGCTAAATGGCACAGGTGCTATGACTTTCGATGTACAATAGTGCTTTTTCTTGAATCTGTGTGATAACATATAATTTCTTTGATGTTTTTCTGAGTCTTATTGGCGTTTACCTATTTTCACGTTTTCTTCAATGCTTTTCTAGTTTCAAGCTGAGAAAGGCAGGCTTTTTTAGCTGATGTCCCTCAGAATTACAAACTCATATCTAAACTGGATTATAAATGCCGATAACTCGTAGCAATCAAGTGAGTTAATTTGAATTAGTTGTTTGATCTATCGGGAATACATTTTCCGAGTATTGCTTATAGCTACTACACGGATGTAGAGGGCAGAGCAAGGCAAGATTATCATTGCTCTTCTTAGATGGACCTAAAATCTATTTCTTCATGCTTCTTTCTCATTGAGAGCTTGATTCCTTTTGTTTGTCTGAAAAGAGCCTGTGGTACTTTTACAATGAGAATGAGACGGAGAACGTACAATGAGCCTATGGTGCTTGTATTTCTTCTTGTTAGTAGACTTTTTGAGTGGGATTTTTGGCAAATTATGTGGAAGAGATTAAGGGTTTACCTAGGCTAGAGGCTGATGAAAGTAATGATTTCACAACAGAAGTGAATCTCGGGAAGGATTTCAGTCGACGCCTGTGGAGAGTTTCGATGATCTAATCATGGGCAATATATATGATTGGCATATGTTTGTTTACTTCAATTCCCACTGATTTTCCATCATAAAGTTTAGAGTATTTTGCTTGTCAGATTTAACTGCTTATAAGGGAGAACTATAAGTAGTGCAGATTGCAAAGCAAGACCCACAGAGAAGCATATAAAGAGGATCTGCAAACCTGCCTACCCTACCGAAATGAAAATTTGTGAACATAGATACGAAGCAAAGAGAATTAAATAACTGGTCATAGAATTGATGCATCGAGAAAGCAGTTTTTGAGGCTTATAAACATCTCGTCGATCAGTTCAGAGATTCATCGAACCCTTCAGAAGCGGCAAATGCTTGCAGAAACCATGATGCTGTATCTAGTCAAATTTATAACAAAATACTAAGTAGAATTTGATCATTTCTTTGACATCACAAGAAACTAATATCAGAGCACAGTTCTGATATACTATAACGGATGTTCTGTTATGGTAATCGTCAGGTTCTTCTATGGCTCTTAAAAGTTCTTAGGTTTCTGCCTTTACTGAGCATTACGAGCAAGAAGAGGTTATCAAACAGATCCTAAGTGGCAATTTAAGTTTCTATTAAGATGAAAACAAGTGAAAGAAACCAAGATTTTACATGATATTGACCAACGAAAAGTGACAAACAGATTATCTCAAGTTAGGTCAGAAATGAAAATTACTGATCATCATTGTAAATGTTGGAGGCATAATTGCTGAACTCAAGAACAACGTTGTGAATAAAATGGTTAGGATAGCTGAATGTGCAACATTCCAACTAACTGTATCATTGTGCAATAATTAATACTGAAGCAGAAGCTCCCATCATGCGTGTGCACTCAAAAGTCTTTGATCTCCAAGGAATCCAAAATGACTGGATATGGAGGAATCAAAGCCCAAAACCTTCGAAACTCCAAGCTACAATATCTTATGAAATACAATCAGCAGCCTAAACTTTCTTTTTTGCACATCTGAAAAACTAGTTAGCAATAAACAGCCACACTTCTATGGCAACCTTATGTGTTTATCATCTAACAGTCCTTCCAACAGCTCAACACAGTGACGAATCTTTGATAATATGGTAATATACCAGAGGATCAAATATTAACAAATCTAGGAGCACTAGAGTACTATGAACGAGAAGATCCTACCTCCTGCAATGGAACAACCAAGACCTTCCTTAGTGTAGAGGTAACAAAAAGCAACGAAAGCTTCTTAGAGAAATTAGAGATATAACATCTTTTAAAGCTCATATTAGTATATATCTCATATCCCTCTAAAATAAATAATGACCGACATACAAGCAGAATTACAGCCTCATCTTTGTCACCCTATCTTGCTGTGGAAAAAACTAAGTTTCAAGTTTTCAACATTATGTAACTTCAAAGTAATAAATCCAACTTCATCAATAATTGGATTGGAGAGGAACAGAAATATCTCAATGCAAAGTTTTTCTCACTACTCAATACACTCAGGAGCCCTAATGCAAAATTAAGCTGTCTAAAAAAAAGAAACAAAACTTGATTCACTGTGGAAAGGATGGCAAAAGAATACTACTAAACTTTAGCTAGCATGATGAGAATTTATTATCTTTAGTGCTCTACTTGTCGCTCCTCAATCAGTGAAACCAGGCTTTCTACATAAACGCAGGCATCAGCCAATGTGAACTGGAGATCTGCAGATGAACTACTTAATCCAACCTTATAACTCCTAAGCAAACCATATTTTGCATTGTACAATACCAAATCTTCCCCAATTATAAGCAAAATCTTCCCATCTTCTGATGTGCACAATAGTTTATAAATTGGATGCACCCAGGATTCGTGGATGGGGATACTAAGCAATTTCATCCAAGATTCTCTAATCGCATATTCCTTCATAATCCACACGTCAGTGTATCTATTCCTATGCCTACAAAGCATACATAGACTCCCTTGGAACATATCTAACTGCGAGTAATAATACTCATCAAAATTTGGTAGCCCCATCTCTGTGTATGTCTCTGATGTTAAATCAACACAACAAATGGATAGACAGTCTCCTGTTTTCAAGGACCAATGGAGCTTCCCATTCAGAAGTATACCACACTCCTCCTGAGCAATATAGCCGCCCTGAAAATTCCCAAGCCTCTTCCAAGATTCATTTCTCATGCTATAAAGGTTAACGTCTCGCCGCCCAGAAGATAGCACAGCACAATCATCAAAAGTGCAGACAATCTCAACTACTTTATAATCATCATTGATCTCATCATAACCAAACCCGAAAACAATGTAATATAGGTCAGAATATTCTGGTACTTCAATGTCTAAATCAGGCAATTCCTTAGATTTTCCTGTAGATGGGTTCCACAGAAATAAACCACTTACATTAGCATCAACGCAAACCAACCCATTAGAACTGCCAACTATGACTATAGTCCGAGAGGGGACTTCCCAGTTGAGATCATCAAACATGACAACATCAGTAGATATTTCATCACGCAATAAACAATCGAGAGAACATTGTTTTACACAATCATCAACATCAACATACCCTTTAATGAGAATCCTTTGGCTGTCTCTGGATGTACTGATTTTGAGATGGGCTTTGACGAATTCTGAGCTCGATATTAAGGACAGCCATGATCTCGAAACGCACTGGAATCTCACGAGGGACTTCACCGGGAGTCTTAATAGAATTGCATTTATCACTTCATCCGGAAGGATTGGCAGTAAGGCCGAAGAGATTGCTAACTCTGGGGTGGGAGAAGACGGGAATTCTTGATCTGGGGTGGGTTCAATTTTTGCTGATCCGTCATCAGCAGCTACACTTCTTGTTCTGTCCATAGGAGGTAGGTTTGCGAAAGAAATGGAAGAAGAGTTGGATGGTGCTGCTTCTTGTTTTTGGTCTTCTTCTTTTTCTTGTCTACAACGGCAACTGCAGTAACCTAACATAGTTAGCTGGATTGGAGTCATAGGAGGACGAGGATGACAGATGGCTGCAAGGGCCTCAATGACTGAACACTGGCGGATGGGGCCTCACAAGTGCCGACAAGTTTATCTCTACATGTAACTCAGTTGGATTGAGTTTTATTTGCAAAATTTTATTTGCTTGTACGATGCTACAGTATTTTTATCCAATAAAATATTTTAAATAATCTACTATCCAAACACACTAATAATTGACTTAAAATATGGTGTGACTAAAATTGATTGACCGTTTTACTGTGAAATGGAATAAAATGAAACTTGTGAGGCCTCAGATCTGTACAATGACACGAGGCCTCTACAATTAAAGGTGTAATTTAGGCGTCCAATGTATATTTTTTTGACTAGAATAGCTATGATTGAGTTTGCATTATTATGAGCACTTGTTGTTTTAGCGTACAAGTTCATTGTATTTTTGTGTCTATTTGATGCTTTGTTTTGTATATTACACTCTCAAATTGCCAATTGCAGCGAGCAATTGTGAAGGCCCTTGTGAGAAATTTCTAGAAATGTGATGAATTTTAAAATTTTTCTGCAAATAGGGTGATTTGGGATTAGATTTTCTGTCAGTGATTTTCGCATTTGCAAAATGCGAGTTCCAGTAAACTCGCATTTTGCAAATGCGAGTTAAAAAAAGTTTTAAAAAAATCAAAATTCTTAGAACTCGCGTTTGTAAATCACGAGTTTCAAAACTTCGCATTTACCGAATCACGAGCTCTAAGAATTTAATTAAAAAAATTGGCATTCATTGAATCACGAGTTCATTGACCAAAAATTAAATAAAAAAATCCGACTAAGGTCGAAATAATTAAATTGGTTGCAAACCCTCATCAAACTGTAACACCACATAATAGATAGGACCACAAAATGAGTACCAACAAGATTTTGATTAAGAGAATATTTATGTTTTTAATCATAAACATATTTTGTAGCAGCTTTTATATTTTTTTAAATAATTTTATAACCAAAATAAATAAAAAGGTTGTATATTTGGTAAAAAAAAGCTATAAGAACATTTGTCCAAACACACAAAATTTTTGCATTCTAAAAATTCAATTCAACTTGAGAACAAAAGAAATAAGAAAAATTAAAATAATAGAAAAAACTAATTACATGAATACGTGAAAAGGAAAAAGAGAGAAATAGGAGAAAGGGCAAAGAAAGCGTGAAAGTTGTTATTCTAAATAGCAGGAAGGTGTGATTCTTGTAGGTAAAAAACTGAAAGCGGCAAATTGAAAATTTCAAGAGGCACGCGCGGGTGGAATTTTAATGAAACGACGTCGTTTCATGAGCCAATCTCTCTACACTCTTAAGTCCCAAACACTTAACCAAAATGAAACTTGCGATCTTCTTCTTCCTATCTTCACTCACCGCAAATCAATAAACAAAATGCTAGAGTTTCTCAATGTCAACCATGAATTAGTGTAGGAAATGCTTTGAACATGGAGAGCTTTAGCTATTTTTTGTAGAACCTCCCTAATCCGGTTCTTTGTGACCTAGGGCAAGAAATCAAAAATTGGGCGATGAAAAATTGGGTGAAAGTTAGAGATTGGAGTTGAAGCTTGGCCGAGCCAGGAGCGGTGAGCAAGAGGATGTTATCCTGGTGAATCGCTTCGTGAAGGAGGAGAGAAAAAGTGTGTTATCATTTCATTCAAAGGCTGTCCAGGTTGTGGTCCCTACTTTCGAGGTCGGCAGATTTTGTGACGCCCACCTCCCTCATGGGACTCACGCCCCTTCCCATTAAATGATCCAACCATTCGGTCAAACTTACGATTTAAATAATTCCAACCAATAAATTCACATAAAAACAAAACCCCAAAATTAATTCACTAATACACGTTAACGACATCTTAACGTTAACTTTAAAGTTTAATAATCCATCAAAGTTTTCCGTCAATTTCAGGCTTATACAAGATGAGGAAAGTCCAACAAAATTTCTAACTTCTTGATCCATTGCCTCGCCTCAAAACATTAAGGAAAACAATTGGGGTGAGCTAACGCTTCTGAGGCCAAGAGAACATGCACATGCATTTAAAAGTTAACTAACTTATTAAAGCGGTAAAAGGCCAACCAATAAATCTTGCAACAAAGCATTTAAACCATACAATTTAAAGGATCTGATTGCGGCATTTCCCAAGTATCGATCGGATATATGTTGACACTCACAACCGCTCACTCTCCGGTCACCACTTACTCCTCTCCGCTTTCAACTCCTTGCCCGAACTCCGAAATTTAGTGTATGGCAACCCATATGAGTATGCCAAGTCGGTGGACTCATTCCAACCTTGAAGCGATGGTAACCCACGGTTCACCTTTATCCCTTGCCCCCCTTTTGCGGTCAAGGTGAACGGATCCCAGTGGGGTGTGGGGCATTCCCACAGTTGTAAATAAACATTCAAATAACATTGCAAACAATCATTAATTGAACATTCTAAAGCGGTAGTTCCTTAGTTCAAAGAAGGTGGCTTGATAAAGTACACGCACCGAGCACACAAGCATGCTTTCAATTTATTTACATGCACTTGGACACTCACCACAGTTGAACAAGCAAGAAATGCAGGAGCTAAACGTTCTTCAACGTCCGGGATCACCTGCGGCGTGGAAGTGCAAACAATTTACTTTTCGACCGAAGTTCAAAGTTCAACAATTTTGGGAAAATCCATTTCAACCGTGCATTGATGCAAGCGTACAAATAATCGATGCATGAACTCCCAAGAAATGCATATAAACACTTTAATATAACAAAAGAAGCACATGCAGGCGTTAGGCGAAAACGGCAAGTACAAAGCGAACGGAAAACACACAGTGAAGGTGCAGAAAAACAGTTTTGGCACCCTGTACGTCATCGCTCATAACTCGAGCTACGAGTATCGGACTAGGGCGCACGAGGTGCCGTTCAACTAAGAGAACGAGCTACAACTTTCATGAAGGAAGATTTTGCCCAGATTGTCTCGTTTAAGGTCAAAAACGCAGAAACAGTTCCCAGAAATTTTTCCGTCAGAAATTCCGACAGGCTTACTTCGAACGGACATAACTCCGCGCTCACAAATCGAAATCAGGAAATTTCAAGTGCGTTGGAAAGCTAGGATGAAAGGCTAAAATTTTCGTGTTTTGGCCAAAAGTAAACTCACAGTAGATCAACACGAAAAACGAGGTCCAAACTGCAGGTCCGACAACCCTGTTTTGCTGTTTTGTGCCCGTACACGTCCATTTGACCAAAACGCACGCAAGCGACTCGAATGCAACCACAAAGAGGTAATTGCAGCGCCATGTACACTCGACACACACACACACACACACTCACACACCTGCACGCACCCACACACCTACACACATCCACACACACATTCACCTAGGCGATCATTAGTACATCACAAATCCACCTAATGTACTTCTTGTTCACCAAAATCGATGCCGATGCATTTCATCGAGCATCAAACGTTCATCATCGAAAAGCACAGCAATAATCAAGAAACTAACCCTAACCCTAGGCTGGCCGGACCCTTGAAGCTCGAAACAATCCGTGCCACACCTTACATTCAACAATCACGGCAAGATGATGCAACAAGAAAGCCATAACAACCACCATAACACCAAATTCCTCATGGCATAATCAACACTCATAAACCCTAGTTCATTTCATGGTTAGGCAAAAACACATAAGAACCAATCGAACCAATCCATAAAATCACTTTACAAGCTAAGCATAAGCATGAATCAAGCCATAAGAATCATCAAATCCAACTAGTTTATAATCCATTAAAATTTCAGCTTATAGAGCAATAGAAGAAACCTTTCTAGGGATATTCTTGAGTACAAATTCCAAGCTTCCAATGGCAATCACCACCTTCTAGCTTCAATTCAAGGTTGAGTGGTTGAAAGTGGTTGAATTCCAAGAATTTTCCCCAAACTTTCCTTTCTTTTCTCTCTTTTTTTCCTCTCTTTCTCTCTTCTCTTCTCACGGTTTTCTTCCTCCTTTCTCTCTTGTTTTCAGCCGGCCTCTTGGTTCTAGAATGAACCAAAGAGAGCTCAAGACTTATCCAATTTTGTGGTCAAAAGAGGCCCAAAAAGTCAAGTTCCACTATTGCCCTCAACTTTGCTTATTTCCACATTTGCCCAAACAATTTCCATTCCTATCAATTTACTCCATAAACACTTAACTCATCTTAATCCATTCAAGCTTCATCACACCTAGTTAGGCCACTAATCACCTACCATTCCTAATCACCGCGCTTAAGCGTGCATTAACATGAAAATCAAAGAAATCAAACTTCGTGGTTAATCATAAAACTTCGATTTATTGTCAAAACGAAAGCATAAAAAGTCAAATGAGGGTTTTTCATACTCAAATTAGGGTTTTATCGAAAATTAGGGTTTTCAAAATAGGCCATTGAAATTAAACAAATAATTATGGTGAGAAAATAAGAAATAAAAACCTGGGTCCTCACAGATTTGGTATACAAAGATAAAGAATCATAACATATTTAGTGATATTAATAACTACTCACAGTTATGGTTGAAGAAGGTAAGATGAAGGTTTTCATCTATCTTTCCTTTTCTTTTTGAAACTTGAAAACTATTGGATTTGTGGGATTCTTCTTTCACTCCATTTGCTAGTCTTCTTCTTTTGGTTGTGCTACACAATTTGAAGGATGGCGGTTGGTTTTTCTGGCTTTAGGTGTCATGTTATTGTTGTTGGCACCCATTGTTAGCAGTTGGGTTCCATTTTACTATAGCAGTTCAATGGCAATTGTTATATGCCTTGTCATTATAATCCTTCTATTTCAGGTAATATATAGTTTTGGAGTAGTATTTAAACAAGTACAAGTTCAATTCTTCATTTGTAGATTTCACCACCATTTTATGAAATAGTTATAGGTAGCAATTATTCAATTATATTCTTTTGTATTAATCAGAGAGAGTATTTTGTTAAGCCTCTGAAGTCAATGTACTTGTTTCAACCAATTTGGCTCACTGATATATGGCTCAAGATATATGGCCCAATACAGAAGCATGCCAACCATTTTGGATTGAAACCCTAAACCCTAAACCGTCCTAAGCAATGTTAATGTCAATTGGATTGAATGCGAGTTGCCAAACTGTTCAAAGCAAACTGGATTGATGATATGTATCTACCAAATTCCTTTGTTGCCACCAATGTCAATTTCTCAGTACTTGAAATTCAGTTTGATGTGTCTAATTTACATGGTTCAGCTTGAGAAGAGTCTCATCATAGTTAATTGTGAACAGTTGATTCTGATTTGATTTTAGAATATTAGGTAAAGATGATTTGATTGTCTTCATTGGCACCCAAAAAAAAAAAAAGAAAAAGGGGGTCATGTAGTAATTGTGAAGCCAAAACAAAATTTCCTTGTACGATCTGTAGATAACCATACACATAATTGTACCACACAGGTTCTCAGTTTTTCATTTTACTAGAGAAACAAGTTTAATTGTATGCTATCTACTATCAAATACAAGTGGAATTACACTGAGATTCTCACAATTACTTGACATTGTCTTCATCAATATAATCCCTAAAACCAGCAAGCAGGCAATTGTTTATAACCTTATAACATCATAACCCACAAGCGGGTTACTGTGTTACTAAAATTCCTTAAATAACGGAAACTAGTTACCAAACACCCTTTAGGGTAAACGAATCGAGCCGCTAGTCGGATCGACTAAAACTCCCCGCCAAACACAATTTTTTCAAACGCAAACATGAATATACTAAACTCAATAATTTTCAACTCTCCCCAATGAAAATACAAGATCATTTTGAGTTACTTATGCCATGTATAATAAACTCGATAACTTTCGATAATTTACATGTTGTGTTAGTAAATTTTTTCTACCCGCTTTTTCGGTTTATAAAGCAATAGCTGTGGCTTATATCTCTTCTTGTATTGGTTAATTTGTGTAACATATTTTGTGGATAGTTTAGTGACGCTTCTGAGTGAGAGTAACAAAATATCTTAGACAGTGAAAATTCTTCAGTAATTTATAGGATAGTTTTATTTTTTTAACAAGTGGTTACAATTTACAACTGTTATGCAGTTGTAATACATGATACATAAATGTAGTATAACACGATAAAAAAACACGGACAGAATTAGTAGCAGAAACGGAAAAAAAATATGCAGTAGAAATGGAAAAAAAAAAAAAAGAAAAATTAGCACAAAATGTGAGTTATCACATGTGAAAAATATATTCCTTCCCGCATTTTTCTTTTTCGTGCGAAATTACCATAACTCGCATTTGCCAAATGCGAGTTTAGCGAAACTCGCATTTATTCTTTCTGCTTTTTTTTTTCGTCCGAAATTAATATAACTCGCATTTGTCAAATGCGAAAATCACAATCCTAAAAAACAAAATGCAAACCACCCTATTTGTAGAAACTTTTTTTTTCCCATCACAGTTTTAGAATTTCCTCAGGCCCTTATCCGTTGTAAACCACTAAATCGCATTAAAAACTCCACAATGTTATTGTTTAACTTGATTCTTGAAATGAACCTTTTTGCACTATGTAGTCAAGATCCAATTTGCCATTGCACAATTCCATCTCCCTCTTCACATGGAATGGTAGAACTTAAGGACTGAAGTACCTTGCTTGCATATTTTGGCACTTTCTGGGGACACATAACTGTGAAAAACAACAATTTATTTCGATTTTACTTAAGTACGTGCATAAGAACGATTCAAGATGACTATACGCAGGCAGCCGAAGACTAGAAAGTTTCAGCATGAGCAAAAACCAATTATTTAGCCAGAGAATTTAAGAATTTAATGTCAGGACATGCACATCACACTCTCAGACGCAGCAAATGGCCAACCATTGAAAATATGGTAAAATCCTTCCCTACAAAAAAATGCTCATCAGATCTTGACAATTTCTAATCACATACAATAAACTGCTACCAGAGAACAGGTTTGATACATTTCATCCTATGTACCATTACAAAAATTGTTTTTGCCAGGTGGAATTGTGCAAAATGTGATTGGCAAGCCCCTCAATAGGCATACAGTATGGAACAACCAACTTATACTGGGCCGAGAAATGCGCAAAACAAGTTTCAAGTTTTGGGCATGGTTGATAGAAATTTAAGCAAGATAACAGTGGGCTCATCCCACTTATGGATGCTACCCAAATCAATTATAGTACACAAATATGAGCATAGTTCATGTATAACATCCTTGATCGATTGCACCTTAAAAGATCCGATGATGATTCGAAGGTTTGTTTGTTTCAATATTTGCCAATTCTCTCCATTGCACTAACTACCAAATCTTGCAGAATAAAATTCAAGCCAGAATGTTCACCCACTTAGTTACTAGGTTCAATGATGGTAACAAAGTCGGTCCAGGTTCAATGTATATAAATCATTGGCGTTGAAGAATAAAGCTACGTAGCACAGGCACAAGTCACCAATTTTACCAAAATTTCATCCATGGGAGAAGTAGCAATTGACCCAGCTTTTATCCAAGATCTTGAACATAGGCCTAAAACCATAAGAACTGAAGTTGAAGGCATCCCATTAATTGATCTATCTGTTTTGAACTCTCCAGACAACTATGTATCTGATGAAAATTTAGCACGCCTGGTCTCTGAGATAGGTGACGCATCCAAGAACTGGGGTTTTTTCCAAGTTATCAATCATGGGGTTCAATCCGAATATCGCAAAAAATTCTTTCTGGCATCGAAAAATTTTTTCGCTTTGCCTCAGGAGGAGAAGTTCAAGGTCAGGAGAGATGAAGTGAATCCCTTTGGATATTATGATACAGAGCTTACAAAAAATGTTAGAGACTGGAAGGAAGTCTTTGATATCAGTGTGGAAGATCCCACTTTTGTTCCTGCTTCCCATGAACCTGATGATAAGGGGCTCAGGCAGTTGACTAATCAATGGCCTCAAAATTTTCCAGAATTAAGGTATACACAAACAATTTTGCATTCGTACACAGTTCGGATTTATGATGACAATTTTCTTGTGTGTTTACTTGTGATTCCAGCATCCTCTAATCTGTGATTTCAAAATAGTGTTCTTAACAAGTACATATGCATACAAAATAGTGCTCTTAACCAGTACTTGGAAAGATGGAGTGTCAGGATGGGAAGAAAAATTAGATATGCAAGTGGCCTATTTTACCTAGTTTGTTTTATTAACAAAAACAATGATTATTAAGGCAAAGTCCCTTGTGCTCTATATTGTGAGATGAAGTAAGAGTTTCTTGGTGTTTTTTTCCTTTTTCTTTTACCTTTCAGGGAGGCATATGAATTATATGCTGAAGAAATACTGAAACTGGCATTCAAGTTATTGGAGCTCATAGCTCTGAGTTTGGGGTTGCCGAAGAGCAGGTTGAATGGCTTCTTTAAGGATCAAACCAGCAGAATGAGGCTCAATCACTATCCACCATGTCCCAACCCAGACTTAGCTTTAGGTGTTGGTAGACACAAGGATGGTGGTGCCTTGACAATTCTGGCTCAAGACGATGTTGGAGGACTCGAAGTCAGGAGGAAAACTGATGGAGAATGGATTCTTGTTAAACCAACCCCTGATGCCTATATCATAAATGTTGGCGACATTGTCCAGGTGACCACAAATATCATGGCTCGAGAGATTTCTTTAGAGGCAAATGAACCATAAGTTAACTTGATTGTGTGTGAAAATTTGGCAGGTATGGAGCAATGACAAATATGAGAGTGTAGAGCACAGGGTGATGTTGAATTCTGAGAAGGAAAGGTTTTCGATTCCACTTTTCTTCAATCCAGCATATTATACTTGGGTTGAGCCTCTGGAGGAGCTGATCAATGAGCAAAATCCTCCCAAGTACGAGGCGTATAACTGGGGAAAGTTCTTCTCGTCCAGAAGGCGCAGTAATTTCAAGAAACTTGATGTTGAGAACTTGCAGATTTATCATTTCAGGATTAACTGATGATGCTATTGCTGGAAGTTGCGAACTTTGCAAGTATGTGTTGCTTTCAGCTTTTTGGGCTGGCCACTGGAAGGTTGTAAATAAATAAGGAAAAATGTAAGAAGAACAGAATAAAGGACCATAGCTAGCTTGCTTTGCTATGACATTTAAATGAAACAGCAATACTATTTCCAGTACTATTATTTCTCTCCCAAATTACATTCTCACTTATGAAAATTTAAGGGCCCTCTTTTATTAATCTAAGAGAATCACCAAGAAGACTGCAATTGTTCAAATTGAACATGGGACTTTCTAGGATGCAAACATATTTGCAGAGTTTTGGGCATTGTCAATCTGTCTTACCCATAACCAAGATATTACACCTCTGCCTGAGATCGTGTAATACCACTACACATTTTTAACCTGTTAAAAATGGAAATCAGCCAAGAAAAAAGTGAATAGAGCTGGCACCAGAGAATAGATGCTTTGAGTTGTAGATTATCAAATTTGAGTAGAAATCCTTTGTGTCATTGCAAAGTGATAATCAGTGAGGCCATGATGGATTGATTGCAAGTTTTGCTTACCAAATTACTCTTTTCAAGTCATGAGCAAAGGCAACTTTAGAAGCAAGTCTATTTTCAGGTTTCACCCAATGCAACAGATCTGTTCAAGAAACAAGAAACAACATAAGAATAAAAATATACAACCTTGTCCATCACATTTATCTGAAAAGACGTTGGAAAGGTAATCATGCACAAAAATCTCATCTCCAGCCATCGTAAGGGCCAATATTGTTCCACGTACAGGCTTATGTGCATATTCCCCAGCCATCCGAAATATTTCATCATAAAATACGACTAAATGCTAATTTGGATCCTTAAATTACTAACATCTACTTTAATCTTTAAAATTTAAAATTGAACACTTTATTCCCTAAAGATGAATTTTATTGCAATCTAATGTCTATAATTATTGTTTTAATGTCTATATCTGTTACATTTATGTGTGTAATACACGGTTCAATTTTTTTTTTCTCCAAAGTCACACAATTAGAAGTTATATTAACACTCAAGACACACCACCAGAGGGAGTTTTACTCAATCTAAGGAGGATCCACAAAACTTTACCATCCAGGCAAAAGCTTTTCCATGTTTTTGAGAACTATGATTATGAATAATGAGATTATCATGTACTTTCATTATTTTTAGCTCCTTTTTTTTTTCAAATGGAAGGTTTTAAAGCCAATAACTCTTTTTGAGTTTTGGATAACTTTTTTATACACTGTCAGTGTATAAGTTTTCATACACTAGCAGGTTTGGGTTATGCCACATAATACAAATTTAAATTTGAAATTTAAATCATGCACATGTGACATGCATCCAAAGCTGCTAGTGTAAAAAAAACACTACACTGATAGTGTATAAAAAGTTAATCCTTTTTTTTTAATGGACTGTCAAAAAATGTTTTGAGTTTTTAGCAGTGTCCTTGGCACATTGATATTATTGATTATAATGCTCTCCAAGAAGCAGCATCTGCTACTTTAGGCTATCGGACAAGAAAAACAAGACTATATTTTCCGTTTCCTTCGCAAGCGCATCCTATTTCTCAACCGCCTCTCAACAGAAGTTAACAGCCAATCAGCCATATGTAAACACTATTTAGATATTTTTAATGCCATATGTTTCCTTCACACCCACGAAAAAAAAAAGAAAAGAAAAAAAGCCATGGGGTTTCCTCATAGACAGATTAATAAAAGCGTGTTCTCAATTACAGCTAGTAAACCACGGCTTCCCCTTTAAAGTTGAAAGCCAGTACAGTTGACACCAAATCATGTTGCCTCTGAGAGTTTAGTAAGCTTGCTTTGGCAATAGTTCCAAACCCTCGATTCCAAATCCCATGGAAACCAAATTAACATCATCGTAGGGAACTTCTACCATGACTGCCCTAATTTAGCTTCCATAGATTCTCTGATTTTGTGTGTTTGTTCTCCCACATATGCCGTTATTTCTTACACGATTCAGTGTACATCATATATATATAATAAAGTCACTTTCATACTTATTTTTCCAGCCTTATCTCTTTTCTACATGGCTATTTGATAGCGAGTTTCCTATACTCGCTCTCTCATCATTTGCACACGCTCTAAAATTTCCTAATCTTCTCTCTACTATTACCTTTGTCTTGATTCCTTTCTTTCTCATGATAATATTTTGGATAATTTTGCTACCAATCTTTCCAAATTTCACTTAACCACTCCTCTCTCATTGTCTTTATTCTTTTATTTCATCATGATAATATTTTTGATAAATTTTCATTGATTTCTCTAAATTTCACTCAGCCATTATTCTCATCTCCAAGTTTCACTTAACCACTCCTCTCTCTCTCTTTGTCTTTATTCTTTTTTTTTTCATCATGATAATGTCTTTGATGATCTTTTCAATAATTTCTCCAAGTTTCACTCAACCATTATTCTCTCTCTTTCTCTTCATCTTTTCCTATGTTAATTTGTTTATTTTCTCTATTTTCAACTCTCACCACTACTTTTTCAACATTCCTGCCTAGTCTTTATTTTGTATTCAGATTTTAAATATGATATATTCTTTTATTACTTTAAATATTTTTTGTTGGTAATTATATTCCTTATCCTATTTACTTGAAATTTTATGTTGAATATCAAAAATGATTCCATGCATTGATAAACTAGTTTAACATGATAACAAGCCCCATACAAGTTTACAGCCAATCCACATGCCCTAATTACCTCTCGTCAACCCTCAAGTCTATCCTTTCCCTACCCAAGCCACACACACATCAATTTAAAAATAATTTTTTGCAAATCAATTTTATGTAAAAATTTTATTACTAAAGTAAATGGTGGTATTTTAAGCTTTTTCCCATCAAATGTTGGTGTTACTTTAGTGTAGTTACAATACTTTGAATCTGCTCTTTTTTTTTTTTTTTTTGTTAAGATGTCTTTGAATAAGTTATAGTTAAAAACACTGTTGTAAAAATCAGACCGAACTGGCCGGTTCAACCGCGAACTGGCTAGTGCTCCAGTCCGGTTGGATGAAAAGTTAGAGAGTGGGTAAAATCTGATTAAAACTGGAAAAAACTGTTGAACCGTAAAAAATCGGTCAAACCGGTCAATATCGGTTTTTGAATTTTAGCCTTGGGCCATTGGATATTGTTTTGGGCCTCCTCAAACTTTTGCTATTTTATCATTTGGGCTGCCAAAGCCCAAAAGTTTCAACAAACAACTAACGAACTAAAACAAATGTGTTTATTCAGTTCAAACCCAAAATAAACTATCTAATCAAATTGAAAAGTTTGTAAACCCATAAATCCTATCCCTATTTCTCTACCACACAACTCAAGAGCCGTCTTCCTCCTTCACTTCCTCCTCCTCCTCCATGCTTGTTATTACCAAACTTTGACCAATTGCTTTTTTACCCTTCAATTTCCCATCTCTATTTTCTTATATTACTTTTAAAAATGAGGATATATTTATCTATAACTTTTAAAGATGATGATGTTAGAGATAATGATGAAGTCTGATATGAATTTTAGATGCATTCTTGCTCGTCTTTCTTTCTCTCTCTCTCTCTCTCTTTGTTTTTTTTTGCATTTGATTGTGAAATTGTATTTTGATTTATTCTTGAGTAGAGAAATTGAAATATTTTTTTCTTTTTTAGCTTAATTTGAGAGTTGATATTTTGGATAAATTTACTCATAATTTTACTGATTGAATAAATATTTTATGAAATTATGATGAATATTTCTTTTCCACTAGATGGATGAGTAATTTGGAAATGTTTGTCTAGAAACCCTCTGAGATTTAAGATTTTTTCCTAGTATATTGCATAATTGTTGAATGTTAGCTATTTCTAATTTTTAAAAATATTAACTTAAAGAACCGATGAACCGGCTAGTTGAACCAATTGAACTGGGAAAAACCAAAACCGGACAACTGTCCAATTCACTTATCGATCCAAGTTTCAAAACATTGGTTAAAAAACAGATTTCAAATAGTTATTTTAGGAATTTATATAAGTGATTTTCATGAGTATAAAATAACAAAAGATGTTTACTCCCAAATCCCCACAGCGTCCTTTATATATGGCGTAGATATGCTATTCCTTTATATATGGCGTAGATATATATGGCGTAGATATATATGAATAGCATAGGTATTTTTAGCTGGAGCACCAAACTAGGGGATCTTCATCCTCAAAGTCCAGTAGACTCCCAAAATCCTGTCGTCATAGTCATGTAACTCCCAAAATCCTGTCGTCTACACATGGAAGGTTAAAATCTTCCTACAACTGATGATGATAATCTTACCAAATTAGTATCCAAAGGAAATCTTGGTTGTATCCTAGACCAAATTAGTATCCAAAGGAAATCTTGGTTGTATCCTAGATTAGATATTGTACTGCCTTTAGCTGCGATGGTTTACTTCTCTTGACAGGCGATGGTTTACTTCTCCCGTCTGTACCTGGATGGTTTACCTCTCCTGTCTGTAGTTGCGATGGTTTACTTTTCCTGATAGCCGATGGTTTACTTCTCCTGACAGCGGATACTTTGGATAGAGCTATATTGTTATGGAACCCAAGTACCAAGGTTTTGAACTTGATTCCATATCCATATTCAAGTGCCCAAACAAGGATCCAGAATTCATGTATGTAGTGCATGGATTTGGTCGAATGTATAGTCAATTTCATTGGCCGAATGTAGAGTTAACTTCATTACTTTAATCTTAGATGATTCTCTTTAGGTGGATTGAGTAACACTTCTGGTTCATGATTGCGGAATGGAGATAATCTGGATAATTTGCTATTTGGCTTTGAGTTGCTTTTGTTAAGCATTAGTTGTTGTAAAAATGGCGAAAAATGTTAACACTTGAAGGACAAAAAAAAATACAAGGAAAATAAACAAGTTCGAGTCATGCTAAATAGTACTGTTCTAAGAAACTATTTCAGGTTACTAAAATGATTCTCCAAAATTAAACAAGTCTTCCTCTTCTAATCTGAGGGAACCTGAACTAGCAAGCTTTACAAAACCAACAAATGGAGAAGAAGAAGAATCGTAGGAATAGCAGTAGGAAGAGGAGAATTTAGAAAGTGTAGTGTAGGGGTGTGTCAAATGAACTAGTAAACGGTGGTATTTATAGATTGAGGAAAGTAACGTTAGAAAATTTTAACATTAGGAAAATATAGGGGTGTGAAAAAAATCTGAATACCGAATTACCGACCGAATTCGAATTGAATTCGGTAATTCGATCGGTAATTCAGAAAATCCGAATTTAAATATGTCGAATTCAATACGAAATTGGTTTCAAGATGTTTCAATTCGATTTTACCGAATTTGAATTCAATTCGGTAAAAAGGTAAATATTTACCGATTTAATATTCGATTTTCCGAATACCTAATGTATTGAAGATAAAATTAAATGTGAAATGCCTAATTTGGGTTAGGAAAATTCATATCAACTTTGATAAAGGCAAATGCATTTTTATTTGCTTCGATGCTCAATAGACGTGTCAGCATTGGGGATTTTGTTTGATTTAAAACTTTCTAATTTTCTTTCCATTGTGTTTTTGAATAATTGTTTTATGAATTCAGTTAAATCGGTAAAATACCGATTTCCGAATTGAATTCGAAATCAGAAAATCGGTAATTCGAATTCAAATTCGAATTCGGTATTTTTACTGGTAGTTTACCGAAAAATACCGATTTCACCCTACCGAATACCGAATTCGAATTCGATTCTCACCCCTAGGAAAATAAGATAAAACTTATGTGGTAGAAATAGTAACGTTAACTTCCAGATAATGTGAAATATGTGGATAAACTTTATCCTCTTAGAAACGTCTACTTGGAAGAAATCAAACTCTATCGGAAAATATTTTTAAAATATTTTTTTAATCCACTCAGAAACGTCTATTTGGAAGAAGTCAAACACTTTTGAAAAATATTTTTTAATAAGTAAACGCAAAAACACTCTCGGACAATATTTTTTAATAAGTAAAATCAAATGGGCCAAAACCGAAGTGGATCGTGTTTAAAATGGGCCAAAACTGAAGTGAATCGTGTTTAACCCATGTGCCCTTTAATGAGAGGTATGAAAAAGAAGTTTTGAAAAATTGGTGCTTTCTGAATTATATCAAACTAGTAAACAAATAGCGAATCCGTGTGTATTTGAAGCCGAATATCTAGGAAAAAGCAGAATATTTGATGGAAGAATGGTGAAAGTCGTATATCTTAAAATTAATTCATCAAGTTGATGATAAATTTCTTAAAATTAATTTATCTCCACTCACGCGCAAGGGCGGTGCACATCCACCAATTTGAACTAGATGGTTCTAACTCAACTCCACTTTCATGCGTACGAACCCACAATAGTTTTTAATTTATCACAAGTCTAATAAAAAGTTAGATAATATAAAGTGACTAAATGTCTCCTTGATTTTTCAAAGTGGGATAAAATCTTTTAAAATACACATTATATACAACATTAGCATCATCTGTATTTCCATCTACAGAAAACATGGAACAGAGTAGAACTTGGCATGGTACTAGGTAAAAATAAGTCTTGCAAGAAACTAGTCCAAATTCATAAGGCAGGATTTTGAAGCTGGCATATCATGCTTGCTTGTCATCTTGCGCCACCTTGGAGATCATGGTGGTTTTACAATTTATGCTAGAGGCATGAAGGAATGTCTTTATACTGGAATCAATCTTCTCATTTTGTCGGAAGCATCCAGAAACCTTGTACTACATTGAACATGAAATACATAAAGGCTGCTTCCAGAAAGCTAATCATCTGAATATCCATCATTTGTTTCTCGCTTTCTGCAGCATAAAACAATATGCAAGAATGCAGAGGCTGCAAGAACTAGCTACAGTCCCTACTCTATCAGGCTTTTGTAGCAAGCAGAAGCTTACTTGACGGTATTAATTTACCAGATGCCGTGAGGTGGTTCTGAGATCATAAAGTTCAGTTGGCTTGGTAGCAGATTTACAGCATTTGCTGGGTTAATACATATACGAAACAGTGTAAGCCTGAGAAGTTGTATCCCAGTAAAAAGAATTCAGCATTTTATCTGTTAATGACGTGTGAATCCATTGTCTACGAGTAATCACTATGTCTAAGGAATCTATTTGCCAAAACCATGACTCTGTAAGTTGTTTCCACTTATATCTAGTACAGGACCAGGAGACCTCCCCTCAACCCCTAACGGATTTCCAAACTTGTAAATCTCTCTCTTCTTTTTTTTTTTTTTGGAGCATGAAATCATATGATCTAATTCTAAGTTGATGGATTTTGTTGAAATAAGAGTGTATTATTCACTTCTCCACCAGACAAGTGAACACAATATAGGATCTTGAAAGGTTAAAACCAATAATTGAGGTGGCTTAGGAAAATGAAGTCAACTAAAGTCAATTGCGTATCATAGACAAAGAGCTGAAGCACTGAACAACCGCGTATACTGGTTTCTGAGATATATCCAATACCCATCAAGAGCTCGAGCAATCCTCAAGTGTCCTGCTGCTATTGATTGCACTCGACTTCTTCAAGGTAAGATGAATAACGAAGAAAACCTTGAAGATCAAACTTCAAACGCCACCATGGACAGCCAAATTGCTAGATCACAAGATTCAGAGCAGCCCATCCTCCCAAACCTCCCTTTTGAACTCATCACTGAGATCCTCCTAAGGCTACCAGTCAAGTCTATATTGAAATTCAGGTGTGTTTCGAAATCTTGGCTTACTTTGACCTTTAGCTCACGATTCATCAAAGCCCACCTCAAGGTGTCTGCTGAGAATCAGGACTCAACTCGTCACAAGCTGATTTTACTTGATTTATCACATACTGCTCTGAAGTCTTGTTCGCTGCAATCTTTTCTTGATGCACCCTCGGCTGATATTGCAACTAACATTTCTCCCCCAGAGGAATTGGTCAAACGTTCATTTTGTTTGGTGGGCTCTTGTGATGGACTGATTTGCCTTGAGGTTAAGTATGACTTGTACTTGTGGAACCCTTGTACAAGAAAATCCAAGAAATTGCCTCGGCCTACTTTTGAAGGGAGATCTGAAAGATTTTATTGTGTCTACGGATTTGGATATGAGAAGTCTAGTGATGATTACAAAGTAGTAGCCATCTTAGCAGAGAGATCAGAACTAGATGGTGTATACCGTGTCACGCAAGTGAGTATTTACAGTATAAGGACTGATTCCTGGAGGAGTATCGGAAATTTTGGGGAAGGAGTTGAATTGGACAAACCAGGAAAGCTTTTTAATGGGAAGCTGCACTGGGAGGTACGTCCTTTTGTTGTTTCAGTTAATTTAGAAAATGAGATGTGTGAGGCGTTTGAGCTGCCTTATTATGGAGAACATAGAATTGATTCAGCATTAGGGGAATTCGAAGGAAAATTTGCTGTGCTTTGTCATCATTACTGTACTTTTGATGTATGGGTTATGAAGGAGTATGGAGTTAAAGAGTCTTGGACCAAGATCTTTAATGTCATAGATGGAGATGATCTGTGGTATAATTTTTATTCCCCACCACTATTTTTTCAAAAGAAAAATGGTGAAGTTGTTGTCTTGCATGGATCGCTTCTGACGGTATACGATCTGAAAAATTTTCCGGACAATAACCCCCAACTTGATAGATTCCATGGATATGCTGAAGCAAATATCTATGTTGAAAGTTTGGTTCAACCGTGGCTGATGATGGACTAAGAGCATGTAGCGGTGACAATGGTCAAAAGGACAAATTGAACTATTGAAGTGACTGCTCCAAGCAATCTTAATATGCAAGTGATCACTGTAATGATCGTTCCCATAGAGCTAGTTGTTTGTTCAATTCCATTAATTCATCTTAGCAATCTGGTAAATAACGCTTCCTGCCCTGATCAGCTTCTTCTTCTGGTAGTTTTTGGTTGCCTTGGCAAGTAAAGCCTCTCTTGCTGCAAATTTCTTTCTTGCATAGACACAACTTGATGCTCCTCTGTTGCTTGTGTTCTTACTCCCTTATATAATGTGCTGCATCAGAGTTAAGAAAAATGTTGTTAGTTGTCAACAATCAGGTCAGCAATGTCCCAAGAAGATGGTTGAAGTTCACCTTTGCTGGACCTGTGCTGCTGTAACACACGCTGAATAATGCATGTCCAACTCAATCTGCACCTTGTACCTGATGATCTCTGATGGTTGCTTGGAGAAAGTGATCAGAGATTCATTGTATTAAGTTACATAAGTTTGCAATTCAGAAGAAAATGAAAATGAAATCCCTCTCGAGTCATCGTTTCATTTCCTTAAAGTCTCAACTCTGTGATCATGTTGCTTGATAATCAGCTAGTCCATGTAAAGTTCCTAATACAGAACCTAATAATGCTTCCAAATTGTTGCCGCAGATTCTTGTGTAGATTCCGGTCTCCAGCTTAAACATTTGTAGCACAGTATGATATCGAAATCATTAATTTGGAATTAAGAGTACAGTTTGAAGATTGATAATTGACAGGAAGCTATTTCGGTATATTCTATTTTACCGTTTGCACATTATTGATATTTTAAATCAGACTCTATTGAGCTCATAGCTCGGGTCAGAAGTTTGACAGATTGTACTGGTAGTAAAAAATTAAGATAATTGGATGATGTTATCATTTCATATATAATATATGCTATTTTACATCTAGATTAGAGGATGTATCCAAAAAGAAAAAAAGAAAAAGAAGCACAATAAACAAAATAAAATAATAAAAAGAATCCCATTTTTTTCTCCAGTTGTTTACCAAGATTTTGATCGGATTTTATGGTCATTTTCTGTTTAGTTTGATTAGTTAACTTTAGCCCAATAACCATTTGATTCCCGGTCGAACCAACCAAATCGACTGATCCTATCCTATCCAAGCTAAAAACCCTGCGTGACATCCCCTAAAGTTAGGTCATGCCTTCACGTTTGAAAGGGCAAGATGAAAAGATGAAAAAAAAAAAAAAAAAAAAGATACCTTAATGCTTCCGTGTCGAAAATTTTATGTCTGTCCAGAGAGTAAATAGTAGGTTCTTTATTTTTCAAAAAACAAAACTTTTTAGGTTCTTTATTTTTTTTAAAGACATTCCTTTAGGCTAAACTTTTTTTCATCGTTTTTCCAAAAAAAAAAAAAATCATGGTTTTTGGACTTCAGTAGCCAAAATTATTAAACTACCCCAATCGGTAGTTTGTCCGTTAATTGAGTCCATCCATATCCATTAGTTCAACAAATTATCTTAGGTTTTGAGAGATTTGTTAAAGGAATTGAAACTTACTCAAATCGCTATAGTTGTTTAGATTATTCAAGAAATATTTGAATTTATAATTTACCAATTATTAAAATTCATTTTTAATATGATAATAGTCTATGATTCACAAATTCTAATACATTTTAAATAATCTAAACAATTAAAATGATTTCAACAAATCCTTCGTCTTATCTATCAATCCAAATGAAGTCTTAGTCCCTAACCGAGTTGGCTACGTAATGTACCCATGCAAGCAAGCAAACCAGCAAACTCCGAGAGCCGGCCGACACTTAAAAACAGCCGGAGATTGAGAAACCCATTGTGTCAATGTTTGTTAATGAAAAATGTTTTTCCCTTGGAAAGTTTAAAGCCAAAGGCCCCGTTTGATAATACAATTCAGCACTTAAACTTAATGGATTCAGATCTTAACACGTTCAGACCATTTGATAACCGAAAATAGAACATCTGAATGAATTAAGTGACATTGAATTTTCTAGGCAAAACTTGCTCCCAAAAATAAGTGATTAGCTATTCACTTATCACTGAATGTAATATACATTTAAATATATTAGATTTAGCATTGAACAATTCAATTACTTAATGTATTCAGACTTCAGATTTCAGACTTCAGACTTCAGTTTTCAGACTTCAGTTTTATCAAACGCACCCAAAGTCTCTCTTTTTAGTTTCTCCACTACCGGGCTAACTTCATATTCATGATCATTTGACTCTTTTTTTTTTAAAATTGTTTAATACTTATTGGCTTGTTATATGGACCATAATTCTAATACCATTATGAATTAAAATTTGTAAACCAGATATGTCCATGACAATATAATTACATCATATCATACATATAATGATAATCTAAATTGTTCAGCATTTTTGAAGGATTTGCGTTTTGATTTATGAAGATGGTAAATAAAAACGTGAGTGATAAATTTGCCAAAAAAAAATACTGTAGCACTACTTATGAATGCTAGAGTTTTGAAGGGACCCCTGTAAGGCGTGAGTTTATGAATGCTAGAGTTGAATGATGAATCAAATTACTCAATATTCGAATCTATTTCGGCTTAGTAAGAGTCCATTCAATTTTGGTTTGCCAGCTAATCAAAGTAAAATTGAGCAGTACTTTGTATTTGATAAAATTTCAAATTTGGCACAATTAGCGTAAAAGTAAAATCTATATGTAAAAAATTCAAATTACTTGAGCTCAACTAGTATTTAACTTGATAAAAGTTTGTTTGAATTCAGTTTAAGAAATAAACAAGTCAAATTTAAATAAAATTTCAAACTCGTCAAAATAATCAAACTAACTAGAACACTTGCATGTTAGGCTTGTTAAACTTTTTGTTTAGACTAGTTTGCATCGTTGAATTTATTAAACCATGCGCCAAGTCAAAGACGCTATATTGTGTGGCACCATAAGCTGTGCTTTCTGAGGACGTGTCAAGTGCTCTTGAGTTTTAACAATAATGGAGCAATTCACCGATTCTTGAATCAAAACAGCCATTCAGTTGGTCTGTCCCTTCTCCCATTGGTATAGGAGTGGGTGTAGATTATTGTCGAGTGACCAAAAAAAAAAAAAAAGGGATCATGACAGCGACGTTCCTTAGCTGCTAAGAGAGACGTTCCTTAGCTGCTAAGAGAGACGTTCCTTAACTGCTAAGACTCTATTTTGCATCGTTGAATTTATTAAACCATGCACCAAGTCAAAGACGCTATATTGTGTGGCACCATAAGCTGTGCTTTCTGAGGACGTGTCAAGTGCTTTTGAGTTTTGACAATAATGGAGCAATTCACCGATTCTTGAATCAAAACAGCCATTCAGTTGGTCTGTCCCTTCTCCCATTGGTATAGGAGTGGGTGTAGATTATTGTCGAGTGACCAAAAAAAAAAAAAAAAGGGATCACGACAGCGACGTTCCTTAGCTGCTAAGAGAGACGTTCCTTAGCTGCTAAGAGAGACGTTCCTTAACTGCTAAGGCTCTATTTTGCATCATTGAATTTATTAAACCATGCACCAAGTCAAAGACGCTATATTGTGTGGCACCATAAGCTGTGCTTTCTGAGGACGTGTCAAGTGCTTTTGAGTTTTGACAATAATGGAGCAATTCACCGATTCTTGAATCAAAACAGCCATTCAGTTGGTCTGTCCCTTCTCGCATTGGTATAGGAGTGGGTGTAGATTATTGTCGAGTGACCAAAAAAAAAAAGGGATCATGACAGCGACGTTCCTTAGCTGCTAAGAGAGACGTTCCTTAGCTGTTAAGAGAGACGTTCCTTAACTGCTAAGGCTCTATTTTGCATCGTTGAATTTATTAAACCATGCGCCAAGTCAAAGACGCTATATTGTGTGGCACCATAAGCTGTGCTTTCTGAGGACGTGTCAAGTGCTTTTGAGTTTTGACAATAATGGAGCAATTCACCGATTCGTGAATCAAAACAGCCATTCAGTTGGTCTGTCCCTTCTCCCATTGGTATAGGAGTGGGTGTAGATTATTGTCGAGTGACCAAAAAAAAAAAAGGGATCATGACAACGACGTTCCTTGCTAAGAGAGACGTTCCTTAGTCTGCTAAGAGACGTTCCTTAACTGCTAAGGCTCTATTTTGCATCGTTGAATTTATTAAACCATGCGCCAAGTCAAAGACGCTATATTGTGTGGCACCATAAGCTGTGCTTTCTGAGGACGTGTCAAGTGCTTTTGAGTTTTGACAATAATGGAGCAATTCACCGATTCGTGAATCAAAACAGCCATTCAGTTGGTCTGTCCCTTCTCCCATTGGTATAGGAGTGGGTGTAGATTATTGTCGAGTGACCAAAAAAAAAAAAAAAAGGGATCATGACAACGACGTTCCTTAGCTGCTAAGAGAGACGTTCCTTAGCTGCTAAGAGAGACGTTCCTTAACTGCTAAGGCTCTATTTTGCATCGTTGAATTTATTAAACCATGCGCCAAGTCAAAGACGCTATATTGTGTGGCACCATAAGCTGTGCTTTCTGAGGACGTGTCAAGTGCTTTTGAGTTTTGACAATAATGGAGCAATTCACCGATTCGTGAATCAAAACAGCCATTTAGTTGGTCTGTCCCTTCTCCCATTGGTATAGGAGTGGGTGTAGATTATTGTCGAGTGACCAAAAAAAAAAAAAAAGGGATCATGACAGCGACGTTCCTTAGCTGCTAAGAGAGACGTTCCTTAACTGCTAAGACTGAGTGCGTTTGGATTGTTTATTTTTAGCTAAAAAATTTTGCTTACATCATCGACACAAATTCCAATCACCTTTTTATCTCAGATACATCACATCAAAAAGTGCTACAGTAGTGCTACAGTATTCTTTTTAACAAATTATCCCAAAAAATCTACTATCCAAACGTTTTTGCATCGTTGAATTTATTAAACCATGCGCCAAGTCAAAGACGCTATATTGTGTGGCACCATAAGCTGTGCTTTCTGAGGACGTGTCAAGTGCTTTTGAGTTTTGACAATAATGGAGCAATTCACCGATTCTTGAATCAAAACAGCCATTCAGTTGGTCTGTCCCTTCTCCCATTGGTATAGGAGTGGGTGTAGATTATTGTCGAGTGACCAAAAAAAAAAAAAAAGGGATCATGACAGCGACGTTCCTTAGCTGCTAAGAGAGACGTTCCTTAACTGCTAAGACTCTATTCTCAATTCCTTTGTTTTCAAATATTTTCTGTAAGAATTTGTCTTTGTTCAGTCCGCTAGTCATCACTTTCACATTAAGCAAGAAGAACCGTAGAGAAGGCTGGGCTCTGAGATGGAAGACCCTTTTGCCACATTGCCAGAAGGCTGCATTTCTGAGATTCTTTCACTCACTGCACCTGTGGATGTGATCAGAGCATCACCTGTTTCAAAAGGGTTCAAGTATGCTGCTGATTCTGATAGTATTTGGGAGAAATTTCTACCATCTGATCATCAAGATATCATTTCAAGATCAGATTCTGCTATTAATTACTCAACCAAAAAGGCCCTTTACTTTTCTCTCTGTGATTCTCCACTTCTTCTTGATGGAGGCAAAATGGTATGGTCTTATGATTTATCCATTTCTATTATCTGTTTTTGCAGTTAATAAATTGTTCTTGATGATTTGATTTCGGCTGGCTAGTTGGTTTAGCAATAGTCACCGACATTCTTTGGGAGTATGAATTTGCCCCAGAAAATCACAATCTATGATAAACTTCTTATTGTTTGCTTCTAAGGTGAAATGGCAAAATGAAACTTCGAGATACCATATTAACTGTTGATTGAGTTCATATTTTCTTGATTTCTTTGATACTTAACTTATTTGCATTGACATTGAAGTAATATCTTGCTCTCAAACTTTAACAAAAGTAATCATTGTGTCTAAAGTGATGTTTTTTTTTTATATGTCTACTTTTGTTTTGTGCTTGAAACGTTGGAGCTGTTATAGCCAAGACAGAAGTATGATTAGCCTGAGAAGGGTAGGAATTAAGGAAGACGTCCTTCGGTCGCATGAAGAAGTGTTAAAATAAAAGAACTGTAGAGGATTCATCTCTTCCATTAACGCTGCTGAAAAGTATAATTAAAGCAACGTAAAACAATGTGGTCAGGACTAGAATTTGTGATATTGCCTCCTATTCAGACCTCTGCAATTTAATCACACTTATCCAACTTCTATCAGTTCTCTTAGATCCCACAACCTTACACGCGGGGTTAACGCCCCTTTCTGCTGCATTTCCGGCTATAACTTGTAATTCTGTGGTTTTTCATTTTCCCTTGTTGACCATTTGGTTTGAACTTTTGAGCAGAGCTTTTCAGTTGATAGGAGGAGTGGAAAGAAATGTTATATGGTTGGGGCAAGTGAACTCATCATTGCTTGGGCAAGAAATTCATGGTACTGGGATTGGATATCTCATCCTGACTCGAGGTGCTTCCTCATCATATCTCCAACCACCTCCACCCCCAAACTCCCCAAATTCTAACTGTTGATCTTTATCTGTTTTCTCATGTACGGTCTTTGCAAACGTGAGATGTGTATTCAAAGGGATCATTATGTGCACATCTTTTGCATTTGCAGATTCAAAGAGGTTGTCCAGCTTCGTAGTGTTTGTTGGCTGGATATCAGAGGCAGGATAGAAAGTCGAATGTTGTCTGCTGCTACCACTTATGCAGCTTTCCTAGTGTTCAAGATAGCAGAGAAGTATTGTGGGCTTGAACAAGCAACAAGTTTAATCAGATTTGTAAACCATGAGAGTGACAGTGAGGCTGAAAAAAGAGCTGCACTTGTCCATCTTGAATCAAGGGAAGATATGAACTATCCAGCAGAATTTACCGGAAGGTTCCCCGAGATGAGACCAGATGGTTGGATGGAATTAGAGTTGGGGAACTTTTATAATGATCGAGGAGATGATGGTCAGGTGGAGGCTCGACTGATAGAGATTATTAACCTTCATGGGAAGTCAGGCCTTATTGTTGAAGGCATTGAATTTCGCCCTAAGTAACACAACAAGACTATTTTACTGTTTTGTAGATGCATTACGTTTTCTATATAATGTATCCAATCCTACATGATATTAAGATAAATTTTGGCAAAAAACCATTTGTTTACTTCTTTTTGTTGATCAATTACGTGATTTTTTTCGAAAGTTTTAAGGATAAACAGAAATTTCAGACCAATCTTTTTCACTTGCTATACCCTCTTGTTTTCCTAAAAGTTTTATTAAGCTACCTGCATGTTAAGACTACAGAAACCAAATAGACAATTGTGCCAGTAAAGACAATCAGTCCTTGCTCCATTGCTCACGGCGAAACCCTGCCTCACTTCGAATGCCGCGGGGCACAGGGTATCTTTTTTACCTTATCTTACGATGTCCAAGATCAAAGGATGGAGTGACGTCAATGCAGGTCTATTCCCTTGTATGGTAGAGGTTTAGCAGATCATAAAAAAGAAATAATCAATAAAAGTGGAGGAAATGAAACAGATCCGTTAATGCCGTCTCTTAGCAGTAGTGCTATGAGGAGACTTGCATTACGAGCCTGAACGGACATAATGCACAATGCCTCTTATATATACGAAAACACTGAAAGAACCAAATCAAAGACACCTGAATGAGTCTCAATCAGCATTTCCAATTTTCATTTGTCGAATGGCATTGCAGTCTTACGCTCACTGGAAACTTCTTTTCAAAATTGTATGCTGCTGAACGTGAACTTATGACCACAAATTCAATCTATCATAGTTGAAAAGCAATTTTTTTTTTTTTTGGTATAAACCACAGGTTCCTGCATCGATTGTACAGTCTGCGAATAATTCTGTTCGAGTCGCATCAGGCCCCTTGGGAGGAAGCACTTCCAATGTTGTTTTTCCATTTCTATAGATTTCGAACTTGAGATCTAATGATTAAAGGATGCAAGCTCCTTTCACTTGCACCAACATCGGTTGGTTCATAGTTGAAAAGATAAGTGCTCTTCCTGCTTTCTGCATCTTTAAGCAATGGACTTTAGAATGTGATCTAAGGTCAAAGGCAGGGTGTTTGAGCTGTGAATCGTCCATTTTCAACCAGTAGTACATATATTACCTGGTCTGGAGCAACTGAAACGAATACTCCTAGTGTTCTTATAGGTGAGACCCAGCATTTTCACTTAAATACCCTCGATTTAGAAATTTCATACAGCTGTATTTTGCACAATACCAAAACCACATCCACGAAGGGGAAACTATATACAACTGGAAATTATGCACATCAGTCAAGGGGAAGATACCTCCAATCAATGGAACCTTGGAGTAAATAGGTGGCACAGCTAAATTCCAACCAAATTACTTGAGTTTGTGTTTCCTGAGTCCTGACCAGTGACCGCTATTTTGCGAGTCTATAAATTTCGAACATATGAAATTCACTATCTGGTCTTCAAGTTTTTTGATGCGGTACAAAAGAATTGCTGAAAACATAGATGAGGAAAAAAACTGCTTTTGAATATCTCTTATCTAGTTGTTAAGCTTTGTTTCAATCGCCCCAGATGCTTCTATAACCAACGAGGTGGGAACCTTCCAAAGATGATGATAATGTTTGGAGTCTACACCTTGTCCTTCCCAACCCTGCTTAATTTCCAAGTCCCAATTTTCCACTAACTTAATACCTGTATTTTTCACTTCTTCCATCATACAAAACCCCAAATTTGTCACATCATCATAATCATCAATTCACTATATAATTCTCTTGATGCGTTGAATATATTACTCAAGAAACAAGAATATGGATGAGAATCATAATGGGGCATCATCCCTTTTCTCATTCTTGCCTGAAGGTTGCATTTCAAACATCATCTCCTTGACATCTCCTAAAGATGCATGCACAGCATCTGTCATTTCAGTGGGCTTCAAGTCTGCTTCAGAATCTGACACTGTATGGGATAAATTTCTTCCTTCAGATTATAAAGAGATCATATCAAATTCAGTTAGTCCATTGACCTATGCTACCAAGAAAGAACTCTACTTTCAACTTTGTCACTCTCCAATCCTGATTAATAATGGCACACAGGTAATCCCCCAACCCTTCTTATCTTTTTCTTTATTTGATTTCTTTTGGATAATTTGCTTTAGGAAAAGAATATTAAATCTCTTACCTAGGAAAGGAGCTCGTTTTGCCTGACCTATAATGTGATTGCAAATTGAAATTATTATTATTTTTTTTTTTTGGTATCGAAGGTTCAATGTAACAATTATTGAAGTTCTCTAATGTGGACCCCCTCAAAATTTGGTACGGTTGATTTGTTGGACTTCAAATGACGAATGCAGGAAACATGTTACATTTACAGTATACTGAGTGAACCTCATTCTAGTAGTGAGTGACTACTAAATTTGCTATGCTAATTCATGATTGGTTTTTTATCAGGTTAACTTTCTTTAATCCTGGATAAACAATCCGAGCCATGTTTTTCGTATCATTTCCAAATAACGGATTCCATCTTGCAACTTTAAGTTCTTCTCGTGATTTTCAGCTTTGTTTTCAACGATGATCCTCATTTCTTGGTGATGCATTGGTCATGTCGATATGCATGCATTAAAAACTGGGATGCCTATGGAATAGGCATAATTATCATATGCAATAGCCTTATCTTTAGAGATTACAGATACAATCTATTAAATGCTTGGGCCAGATTGATCCTTAAGCATTTTGGTTAACATAAAAGATTTGTTTGTTGTTGGACAGAGCTTCTGGCTACATAAGTCAACCGGGAAAAAATGCTATATGCTTTCTGCAAGGGAGCTTTGTACCGCCTGGAAATATGCTCCTAGGAACTGGAGTTGGACATCCCTGCCTGAATCAAGGCAATGCATTTCAGCAACAACATCTCTACTTTGTCTAAAATGCTGCACAGAATTTCAAGTTATCATCAATACATTTGGAGTATGTTTCCATTGATTCTGCTTTCTCTGTTAACAGGTTAAATGAATATGAAATGATGTTTTCAGGTTTTTGGAGGTAGCTGAGCTGCAGGACGATTGTTGGTTTAATATACGAGGCAAGATGCAGAATCAAATGCTGTCCCTGAGGACCAATTATGCTGCTTACCTTGTATTCAACACTATCGAGGATCCCTACGGACTTGAAGTTCTTGTGAAGGCCTCAGTTGGCGATGCTGCAGATATCAGCGCTAGCACCAGCAATAGCAGGACTAGTAACAGAAGTCTTGTTGAGTCTGAAGATGACCCTGTCAACCTGAGAACACCTACATATGTAAATGATCTAAGATATGAGCTACGGATGCCAATCCTCCCTATTCCTATTATATGGGACAAATTTGATCGCCAGGTTCCACATCAGAGAAATGACGGATGGATGGAGATTTTTCTAGGGGAATTTTTCAATGATGAACATGATGCATGTACTGAGGTAAAAATATCAAAATTTAGAATGGTCAAAAGGAAAAGAGGCCTCATCCTCGAGGGAATTGAGATTCGGCCTAAGGAAGATGCCTGATATTCAAATTTGGTATTAAAATTTTGTGATGAATGATGTCACAAAATATGTTTATGAAATTGAGAATGTGTACAAGTGCTGCTGGACTGGACTGGACTGAAGTCAGTGAAGAATTTTAGAATTCAAATTTTTCTGTCCAAATTCCATGTCCAACTTAAAACGACGTTGTTTTATTAAGTCATGAGTTTTATTAAATAAAACACGCCAGCAGTTTTATCAAGTAAAATGACATCATTTTAAGTTAAATATACAATTTAGATAGGGACCCTGAACACAGAATCTGAAATCAGAATTTTATCGTTTCGTATCTTCAGACTCCATCATGTTGCAAAAGCAAAGCTCTGAAGGATTTTGTTGGTAAGCTGGTAACTACATTTTCTTGAGAGACAATTGAAGTAAATTGTTATAATTTTTTTGGTATTGAGCAAGACCTGATTCTGCATAATCAAACTTGAAAATCAATCAAAAGTTGGAATCAAATGAGATAGCCACAGAAGTTGATTAAAACAGCCCACCAAGTACTTCATCATAAGATAGGTAGCCTTGAACTGGAAAGCTTTTATGCAGATCTTCTAGTATCAAAGTATCAATGACCTGAAAATCCCTCATAGGTGAATCCCCTACTCTCCTTGAAGGAGAAAAAGCAAAATATATCTCTTACCAGTCGTCAAGCTTGACATTGATGGGTTTAAATTAGAGGTGGCGTGATAAAAACGAGATCATTGATGGTCCTACTTAAAAGGTTCATGATCAAATTGGTCCAATCCACTTGGATCCATTTAGTGGCTATAAATGGATTGGACCCAAATGGATAATGTTTATCCATTTATCCAATAACAATCTATTCATTAAAGTTAATGCATTTCCATTCCTTAGTTTTTCTCTCTTCTGTATTTCTCCTGTTTTTCTTTTTCATCTTTTTGTCATATTTCTTCTTTTTAATTCCTTCCTTTCATTCTTCAAGCACCCACTGATGAACCACCATCGCCGGCCACCTAACTCCGCCGTTCCTGGCCCCTCCCCCACCACAAAAATGAAAAGACGAACGGAATTCATGTTGCTGGTCTTGTTGCAACGTCTATGTGCTAGGTTCATCTCAAAACTTTCAAGAAACTCATCAGAAAGTTTCAATTCAGACCAGCTTGAGCATTCTCCTCCACCAACCACCAGTTGGTAACCAAAAAATAACCGAAAAAAAAAAAACTCTGCTACTGCTATCCCTTTACCACTAAAGAACATTCAGTCCTCAATTCAGCACGAAACTAGAACAGAAAATTGGCATAAATTAAAGAGGTGAATGAAGTGCATACTTGTGAATCTTGAATCCATATGTAAAACCATCGAGCCATGCAGTTTTACTTGGAACGCCATTAGTATCCATGTAAATATTTTTGGTAGATCCTGGATTTGGATGAGAACTGTCACCTCTCGTTGAAATTAGTTACCGTTTGATCCTCAACTGTACCTGTGTATTTACTGTCTCGAGGTAAAAAATGTCAAATCATAGTAGTGAAAGCTGAAATTATTATCCAAGCCACAGTTTACAGGATAGGGTAGACCCCAACCGCCAATCAAGAACACCACAGAAAATATTTCTGTGATTGTGAGCCAGTCGACAAGATCCAGCACTGCATAGATTCATGGAATTTATTAATGACAGGTGCCCATGTACTATTCCTTCCCCTATAAGAGGACAAAAGAGTCAAGAAAGCAGTGGAGAGAGTCGAGGAAGATGCACAAGACTGTGACATTTTGTGGACCAAGTCATATGCATTATTTTCCCCAATGGTGACATGCCTCGTGCCAGTGCCACCTGTAAGGCCAGGATGAAGAGATATGCTTGTTTATTTGGCCTTCGTAATAGAGACGTGCCTTTTTACCTTTGTATAATCTTTAAGGTAGGGGAGGATGAATCTTGGTTTTCTATAATCATTAGGGATAATAGAAAGTTGAAAGATTTCTTTTGGATTTGTTTTTTTATCTTTGTTAGTAGGAATATTAATACTGTTAGTCATTACTTGACAAAATTTGCCATAAAATTGATTAGGAATGTTAAGTGGAAAAATCTATTTCTCCATATGACTCACTGAAAAGTTATAGTTTACTTCTTGAGTAGTTACCAGTGGTTGAGGTTCCAATCTTTTGTAATCATCTATCATATATGTATGAAAGCAACTATTTGATTAAAAAAAAAAAAATAGAAACGTGCCTTTAATTTTTTTTTGCGGTGAAGGTTGAATTTTTCTCCTTTTCTGCTTTTCATACTTCCGTCCCGCAGCGAGACGCTACCTAACCTTTTACCGGGTTGCGTGTTGTATTTGGGAAAGTTTTGCATGTGATTGTTGCCGCGTTGTTCCAAAATTGAACTAGGGGTCTAGGACAAAATGTCATTCTCCTTTGTTTTTTTTTTTTAAATTTTTTTGACAGCTCCTATTCTATTTTTTTTTTTACGGCTTCTATTCTTACTTTAACCTGTACTAAACAAAGGTCTAATTAGACTAAAAAGGAGCTAGCCTATACTAGACGAGAGCCTAACTAGATCAAGAGGAGAGCCTAACTAGACTAAGAGGGATTAGAGAAAGAGGATTCCATCTTTAAATCAAATGGTTTCTAACTTGTACTAAAAGAGGATTCAATTGAACCAAACCAAAGGGACTCTAATTTATACTAGGAGATGGTTTAATTGAACCAAAAAAACTCTAACTTATACTAGGAGCAGATTCAACTAGATCAAAAGGGATAACTTATACTAAGAGAGGGCTTAACTGGACCAAAGAAACTCTTAACTCTTACTAGAAGAGGGTTCAACTAGATCAAGAGGGGTTAGAGGAAGTAAATCCCACCTCTAACCCAAAGGCATGCTCTTTGGTTTATACTATAGATGCAAAGATTTGAACATTTGACCTCAAATTTCTCCGGTCGGCCAACGCACCTAAGGAGAGTTGGTCCACAAATAAATCAATGGATAGCCAATCTTAACAATTAAGTAGGTTCGAATCCTTTGTTGATCAAGTAAGAGGATTGGCCTTTACTGTTGTCTTATACCAGGGGTGGAAAGCGAGGAACTTGGCTGTGTTTAAGACAAGCGTGCAAGGGCTATTGACATTGTTGTAGATGTGATATGGTTGGTGAGGAATGTGATTGCAGGATGGAAATGTTTCCCTCGAGCAAAGCTAAACTGGGAATTGGCTATGGAGCTGAGCTTGCTCATAACTAAAATTGTACTAAGTAGTGAATAACGGATGTAAACTTTTGGAACTGTTGTTTCAAGTTTGTACATGCTCCATTTTTTCAGATCAATAAAAGAATTTATTTTGCTCAAAAAAAAATTAAGCAAGTTTTATTTTTTATCACGAAGAAAAAGAAGAAGAAAATGAAAATATAATTGACTCCAAATATTTCGTACATCTTAGTAGTAATTGTTAAGCATTGTTTAAATCGCCACCGAGTCAGAGTTTCTTGAGGAATGTGGGAGAATGGGGGAGCTTCCAGAGAGGATGATTAGAGTTTGGGATCTACACTACATTGTGCTTTTCACCCTTGCTTAATTACCAAGTTAATCCCCCGGATCCCTATTTTGTCACTTTCTTCCATTACAGTCACAGTACAAAATCCGAGATTACCGCTTCAGCATCATCAAGAAATAAGAAAAAATGTGTGAAATTAGTGATGGGATGCCATCCCTTTTCCAATTCTTGCCTGAAGGTTGCATATCAAACATCATATCTTTGACATCTCCTCAAGATGCATGCAGGGCAGCAGTTGTTTCTGTGGGCTTCAAGTCTGCTTCTGAGTCTGACACTGTTTGGGAAAAATTTCTTCCTTCAGATTATCAAGAGATCATCTCAAATTCAGTTAGCCCCCTGAGCTATGCAACCAAGAAAGAACTCTACTGTCATCTTTGTCAATCCCCAATCCTGATCAACAATGGTAAACTGGTAATCTCTCTCTCTCTTTAATGCAGAAAAATTTTGACGTTTTGAATTTTGTTTCTTCCTTTTTCTTGTTTTCTCTGACAACTTGGATTCACTGTATAATGGCTGTGTTTCTCATGTTAGAAAGAGAGCATTTTTTTTTTTCTTCCTTTCCCTTTAATTTTTCCTTCTCTGGACAACTTGGATTCACCGTATAATGGTCGTGCTTCTCGTGTTAGAAAGAGAGTTCCCTTTAATTTTTCCTTCTCTGGACAACTTGGATTCACCGTATAATGGCCATGCTTCTCGTGTTAGAAAGAGAGTTCCCTTTTGTCTCATCAATTCTCCCTTCCCTTTTGTCCTTTCTTTTAATGGAAATATGACGTTGTGAAAGATTTGGTAAATCTCTGTTGATGTAAACAAATCATAAGAGTCGGAACTGTAGAATCTCCAAAAACTTTACATAAATAAATCACTTATGGAAAGGAGAATCTTGATTAACAGTTGATCACTGAAAAGATCATGATCTAGAATCTTGAATCATTATAGAGTATACCATCTTTTAATGAAAAATGTTACTAGTTACTATGCCATCAAGTAGCTGAATCTGAAGCTCTGTCAAAATTTCCACACAAGATTAGGCTTGGCAGGTTTTCCAAGAAGTCATTAGGAGAAGTTACAAAGTTAATTTTCCTAGACCTACTGGTACAGTTTACTGCATGTTATTGTACCAAGTTTGAGTCCCTTGCCTGTAAATGGGCTGCAAATTGAATCCATACTGTTGAAGATTCAATTCGAGAACTCATGGAGCTTTTTGGCCAGGACATACTGATTAATTTGTCAAATTGTCTTTGAGTGATGGACTTTGGATGAAGAAATACATGATGCATCTTTGCATCTTTGGTATACTAAGTGAATCTTATAATAGCAGAGACTAGAGAGTGACTTCTATTTTCGTCGCTATTCTAGTTCAAGAACATCTATTTGCCAGGTTAACTTACTTTACTGCTGGCCTGACAATCCAAACCACTTCGTTCATAGCATTTCCAAGTAATTTCTTCCAACTTGTAACTTTCAATTTTTCTCATGATTTTCAGCTTTGCTTTCTAAATGTCACTACTGCAGTTAAATCTGGATGCTTGTGAAGTAGGCATAATCATATTTTTCTTCATAAACTTATCTCTAGGAAAGAAAAGTTAAAATCCATCAAATGCTTTTTCCATATTGATCTCAAGCATGTTGGTTAACATAAAAGATGTGTCTGCTGTTGGACAGAGCTTCTGGCTAAGTAAATCAACCGGCAAAAAATGTTATATGCTGTGTGCAAGGGAGCTCCATATCGCCTGGAAAGATGCTCCTAGGTACTGGAGTTGGACATCCCTAACTGAATCAAGGTGTGCATAAAGGCTACGACGCTCTACCTGAAATTTCCGTCTAATCTTGGCCAATCTGGATGAAAGCTACATTCTTTATGTTTCTTTGCTAATTGATTAATCTGGAAAATAAATGATATATTCAGGTTTCCTGAGGTGGCTGAGCTGCTGGATGTTTGTTGGCTTGACATACGAGGAACTGTGCCAACTCGATTGCTGTCCCTGAACACTAATTATGCTGCTTATCTTGTGTTCAAAACTACAGAGAATTCCTATGGACTTGAAACTGTTGCCAAAGCCTCGGTCAGCTTAGCTGCAGCTACTGGCACCAGTAGTGGTGGTGCTAGGACTGGTGATCTCGTTGAGCCAGAAGGCGACTCTGTCTACTTAAAAACACCTACATACATACATGATCTAAGATACGGATGGCGGAGGCCACATATGCGGCCACGGCGTGCTAGGAGGCCTCGGCCTGAGCATGAAATTGATGGCCGGGTTCCACGTCAGAGGAACGACGGGTGGCAGGAGGTTTTGCTGGGAGAATTTGTCAATGACGAAGGCGATGGCGATGTCGAGATAAAGGTTTCAGAAACCAAGATTCTCAACTGGAAAAGAGGCCTCATTCTTGAGGGGATTGAGCTTCGACCCAAGAAGGAAGCAGAGTGATAACGTGAGTCAGTAGTGTAACTTTGTGACTAAAAGGATGATGTTACTGGGAAGTATGTGCAAATGAGAGTGTAACAAGTGTTGGGTTGAGGTCAGAAAGAGTGGTGATTTACATCTTCAGTTTCTTTATGATGATGTTAACAACTTACAAAAGCATGTTCTGAAGAAGAATTTTGATGGAAAACCATTTGGTATTTTGTCAGATCTGAACATTTACTTTTGCATTAGTAGTCGTCTTTTGCTGAATGATGAAAGGCTGCGAGAGCCACTGAGGTGAGTAGTAAACGCCGAAAGTTTTTGTCTGAACCGCACTTGTGATGAAACACGTGTTAACTTTCTTCTGAACTTTCTGTACAGATCGGGACCATGAATGCTGTGCGGACCACCATACAATCATGTAGATCCTGATATTATAACGAATGTAGACACTAAATAAATTAGTTAGGAGTTACGACCACCATACAAGGTAGGCTCTGATATAATGTTGATCGTAATACAACGAATACAGACACTAAACTGATTAGACTCTAGGGCTGCGATACAAGGTAGACTCTATTGACTAATCAACATCCAAATCACCATACAATGTCGATTTTGATACAAGAAATATAGATACTAAACTAAAATATTGCAGATATGGCCTGGTTTAATAACTCAAGTCAGCATTTAAATTTGATAAATTTAGATCTTAACATGTTTAGACAGGTCTAATTTAATTGAATTTTTTACGCAAAACTTGTTTAGAAAAATAAGTGATAAACTTTTCACTTATTATTTGGTCTAATATACACTAAAATGTATCAAGACTTATAGTACTTGTACAATTCAATAACCTTAACAATTTAGTAACGCAACACAACCAGTACTCAGCCTAAAAACTTGTTGTAAAATACTTCTTCATAAATTGCATGATCTAAGTTCAAAAAGCTAATGACCAAAAAGAAAAAAAGAGCTTGTTATGTTGGTCATCAACTTTTTATGAAGCTTGGTTACGTTTGGATTTCATTGGCTCCGTTTGGATTGATGAGTTTTTCCCTTGTTTTGAAATCTTTGTTTTCACACCAAATGCTAGAAAAACAACCCCAAAACAAACAAAGTTTTTCATAATATATTATATATTTTTTTTTTTCTTTTTCTTTCTTTTTTTTTTCTTTTTCTTCTTTTTCCTCTTCCCCCACCCATGCATATAAGGGCTGTTTTCTCCATTCTTCTCTCCACTCACCATCCCCTGGATGGAGATTGAGCAATGGAGTGGGGAGAATAAGAAGAAGGTGAAGGAGAGAGCGATCGCGTGTGACCGGAATAAGAGGGAAAGGAAAAAGGAAAAGAAAAAAAAAAAAAGAGAAAAGAAAAGAAAATTGAAAATTGAAAAAAAATCTTCCAAATAACCAAATGAGATAGATTGATTGTTTTTTCACATGATGAGTGTTTTTTGAATCTAACCCAAAACACCTAATCCAACTGATTTCCCTTGTTTTGAATCTTGAAATATTCTGAAATAACCCAACTCAAAACAACCTACTTGTTTTCCTAAAATATATTTTTTTTTTTTTCATTTTTTTTCCTTTTCTTTTCTTTTTCATTTTTCTTTCCTTCATTTTTTTTCTTTCTTCTTCTCCTCCCTCATCCCCCCCATGATTGGAGGCCACGGACTCATCCTTGCTGGGCAGTGAGGGAAGAAGAAGAAGAAGAAGAAGAAAGGAGAGGAAAAAAAAAGAGGTCAGGTCAAGAACCCAGGTGGGAGAGGAGGAAGAAGAAAAAGGAAAAAGAAAAAAGAAATGGAAAAGAGAAAAGGAAAAAAAAAAGGAAAAGAAAAAAGAAAATTGAAAAAAAAAAATCTTCCAAATACACCAAATATAAGCTACAGTGATTGTTTTTTTCGCACAAGATCTTTGTTTTGAAATCAAAATCCAACGGAACCATGAAAAGATTTATCTTTTCATGTTTTTGAGTTGCATATAACATAAGATTTACTTCTTCTATGTTGAAGATTAATTACTCCTACATACTTGGATGATAGAAGGGACTAAATGGTAGGTCCACACTCCTCTTTAAATTTCAAAACTGCTCTCAATACAACTTCTGATAGACTATTATGGATTATCCATCCTAGTGGCACAATTCATCGATGCAATAGGAAGGAGTTTGGATTTATCCCCTTGGGAAGTGGCTTATCCCTTTGGTAATTTGTCTCTGTCAAAATTCTGAGCCTCTCTTTGAGTGATTGCGTGTTATTGTGTAGTGATTAGTGAACTCAAAAAGTGACCTTAATGACAAAACTTATTTGTGCCTTTTCTCTTGGGATGTGAAGAAAAAAAAAATTGGGCAATCGGTCTATTCAACGAATCTGCCCTCCGGGGGTCTCCTTAATCTCAGTAACACGTGGAATGGGATGGAATTAGATTATTATTACACAAAGACAAAATCAATAATAGAAAAAGATTGATTGATAGATGTAGGCTGCAAACTGGTGTGTTTCACGGAGCATCAAGACAAAGTTTTGCTTAATTTAGGCTTAAATCTGTGAGGATTTCAAGCACAAAGAAGAAAGAATTAATTAAGGGGAAATCCAAACACGTTAACAATTTACTACAGCTTTGTGGGACTATATAAAATGCTTAATCAATCAATTCAAAATGAGCACGTCACGAAAAAGACAAGTCTGATTCAATTAAATAATTCTATTCACTCCATTATTTGAATGCTCTGCCTTCAATTGTTCTTTACCGGCTTTTCCACAATGGCATGCGGTAAGTAAACAGTAAATTGAGAGAATTCCATAATGCAAACCACTGAAGAAATGAATCTTGCTATCTTCTGTAAGTGTAGAAGGAAGGAATTAAATCACTTACTTAAACAAACAGCTTATAATACGTGGGATTCTATTTTTTGAATTCTTTATAGGCACAAAGATGTAAAAGGTAAAAAAAATGAATGCAATCGCTCGATACGGGTATCAAATTCGGCTCGATAAGAGTTCGTTTCAATTTGACTAATCAAACTAGATTTGATCAGCATCTTGCGCGTTTGATAAACTTTTAGATTCGACGAAAATTACACGTCAAATGTTCAAACTACTCGAGTTTGGTTCTGTAAAAGCTCGTTCGAGCTTGATTCGAAAGGCAAACAGGCTAGAATTTCTATAAGAATTTCAAACTCGTTCGAATAATCAAATAATATGCAACTTATTTAGACTCGATTTTAGGAGGGCCTTCGAGACAATTTACTTACTGCGGCATCACCAATCCAGTGCACTTTTAAGTAATTAACTGCATTAAGGTAAATAGGATGTATACATCAGAAACTTAGTCACCCCAACCACCAAAGACTAAAATAGCGTGTAACTCAATCATTCAGCTCGTACATAGGACTAGATAGATGATAGAACTACTAAACTCAATCATGAAGCGAAAGCAATACTGGCCAGGACTTTCCCCCTCCTCTATAAAACCGTCTATCTCATCACAGCCACTTGTTTCCCTGCACATCGCTCTCTGTCGATCAAACGCATTCTACCCCTTACCCAAAAAAGACACCCAAATCAAGCAAAAATGATGCAAAACCATGATGGGATTTCCCCCTCTTTCTCCTGCTTGCCCGAAGGATGCGTGTCCAATATCATATCTTTGATGGCGTCTCCCATAGATGCAGGCAGAGCATCACTGATTTCGTGGGAATTCAAGTCTGCCGCAGAATCTGACTTCATTTGGGAGCAGTTCTTTCCTTCGGATTATAAGGAGATCATTTCAAGCTCCGATAGTCCTCCCTTTAGCTGCTCTACGAAGAAAGAATTGTTCTCCCATCTTTGTCACTGCCCTATTCTCATCAACGATGGCACAATGGTAACCTCTCTAACTCTTCTGTAATTTGAGCAGAACTAGAAGAGTGTGTGATGTTTCTTGTGTGCTAGAAAGATGTTTTGGTTCTCAGAGTTTCTCTGCAGAATCCTCCCTTCCCTGTTCCTCCTTCCTCTGTTCCTCTGTGGAACAGAGTTTTGAAGAAATTATACATGAGAGAACCTTTGAAAATGTATGAAGCGATTCAATCTGGATATATTGAAATTATACATGAGAACTTTTGAAAATGGTTCCCAGAGATTAGTCTGTCAGTCTGTCTTTCTGTTGTGGTTTGTATGTATAGCTGCTTCAGAAGAGTTTTTATCGATTTGAACTCTACAATCTTTGCAATTGTGTGAACTTCTTGATCTTGATATACCGAAAAGTGAAAATGAAATCTGGATTAGTCTGTCAATATTCTGTTTCTGTTGTAATTTGCAGCTTTCTCTTCTAAGAAAATCCTATTTCTTGTGCCAAAATGCTGGATTTAGTTAACACAAGACATTTGATTGTTTTTGGAGTAGAGCTTCTGGCTGAGCAGATATAGTGGGAAAAAATGTTACATGCTGTGTGCAAGGAAGCTTTCAATTGTATGGGCAGACGTTCCTCGGTACTGGAAATGGACACCCTTCCCCGAATCAAGGTATATCTGTCTTTCCATCAGCATCCGCAATTAATTTTATTTTGTTTTATTACTTTTTTTTTTTGAAGGGGATCCAACAGTGATTACCCGCTTACCCCCTTGATCACTTGAACCCGTGCCCTAACACAGGTGAAGCGTCTTACCACCTGAGCTGCACTTCGATGGCAGCATCTTGATTGATTTCTCGTAGCTAATTGGTCAATCTTGAATAAATTGATCCTCAGGTTCCCCCAGGTAGCTGAGCTTGTACATGGTTTTTGGCTTGACATTCAAGGCGAGATGCAGACTCATCTGCTGTCTCCGAAGACTACTTATGCTGCTTACCTTGTGTACAGAACCACGGAATGGCCATATGGGCTTACGAAAGCTGCAAAGGCCTCAATTTCATTTGCAGGAGGCAGCAAGACTTGTGGTGCTAGCTTTGTTGTTGAGCCGGAGAACAACTCTGTCTTCTTGGAACCGCTCCCATTTTGGCATTATTATCCACCTGGGCAGGATAAAATTGCTGCTCGCTTTCCACGCCTCAGAAAAGATGGATGGATGGAGATATCTCTGGGGGAGTTCTACAATGATGCAGGTGAGGGTGATATTAATATGCACCTTTGGGAACCTGAAGCTCTGGACTGGAAAAATGGCCTCATCATTCAGGGAATTGAGATTCGTCCCAGGGAGGATGTGTGATATTCTGATATCAGATGTTTGTCGAAATTATGTATGTTTAACATTTGATTGTTTTCATAGGAAATTCATATGTAATTCTGGCTTACTTGAGATCATATCACAAGCATTCAAGTTGAATTCCAGGAACTCAGGAATGCAAAAGCACCCACTGCAGATGATGATACAAGTTATTGTGTGTTGTAAATTATATCACTTTGTATCTGAGAACCTCTTACCCTTTATTAATGGTCTAATCTCTCTTGGATGGATTAATCTTTGGGCTTCGTTCACTGACTTATCTATTCCTCTTTCTTGTGGATTTTGTCAAAAGTTGAAATGTAGTTTCCATTTGGGAAGATGGGTTAAATTGCGTGATACAATCTTTTGATTACCAAAAAAACATAATGTGATACAAAATGGCGTTTATTTGGGATCTTCATATTAATTCTACAGTTAATCTTTTGATTACAGCTATTGAAAGATTTAGAATACTGGGGAGGTTTGGAAAGATTTATACACAGGAAAGTGTATCCCGGAGGATCTTTATTTCTGGATAACAAACATGTTGGAGCTTACTTAACTAGTTTTGAAAACGAAAGTTTTACAATACATTCTAATCAAAACTCACAAAATTTTCTTTTTTCATTTGAATTTGACAAAAATTCCACATTTGCATTCAACTCTTTGAATGAGACATCAGCTGTCAAAATCTTTTGTTAATTCAACATCAAGAACTCTCAATGAAATGTCTGTTAGCTTAAAGAAAATATGCAATTTTAGAAGAAAAATGCAAGGTCAAGTTTCTTGAGCATTGTAGGTTTAACTAACACACAGTCAAAACTATCCACGGGAGAACAAGAAATCTTGAGCCCAGGATGATAGCTTTGGTATACATCCTCATCATCATCATCATTATCATTATCATTTATACATCCTCATCCTCATCATCATTATCATTATCATTATCATTATCATTACTATTACTATATAAAAAATATGATATGAGTCTTGGTAATAAAGAGTGTAAGTGTGTAAGCATATTTTGATCTTACTTTTTATTATACCTAAATTACCCTCATGCCTTTTAATTAGAGTTATTGCATTTCAATCATGACACTAATAAAAAAATAAAAAGTTTCAATAAATTAAATCTCAAAAATGTCGGTAATTAAAATTAAAAACTGCCCATTTACAGCCACATTCACCAATCATTTCCCTCATCTCCAATTATTTGTATGTGTTAAAATTGTCTCCAATTATTATATTATTATGTTTGATAATTAAAGTAAACTATAATATATACATATATATAGGTTTAGAAGAAAATCATAATTAATAAGAAGAAAAAAGGTTATAAATATTTAATGAGAAAACAAAAGGTTAAATTGATGATTAAGTTCACTATATTGTGTCACATTGATTAAGAAAACTTCAAAAAAATTTATCAATAATTATAAAAAAATAACCCAAAAAGTTTACAACCACTGAAATTGATAAAAATTTATTGTATCAAATTAGAACGTTTTAGTGTATGTTTTGCTCATTATAAAAAAATAATTGAAAAGGTTTACAGCTACTGAAATTGATTAAAAATTTGTTGTATTCAAATCAGAATGTTTTAGTATATGTTTTTCTCAAGTTTTATTGTATACACCGGTTTGGAATTATTCTCTTTTTGACATCATAATCCAAGTTAAATATGCAACAACTTAGTTTAGATATAACAACTATATTCACCAATCATTTCCCTCATTTCCCATTATTGTATGTGTTAAAATTATCTCTAATTATTATACATAACTATAGTTTATTACATTTGTTTAGAAGAAAATCATGATTAATAAGAAGACAAAAGGTTATAAACAGTTAATGAGAAAACAGAAGTTTAAATTAACGATTAAATTCACTATATTATGTCATATTGATTAAGAAAATTCCAAAAAAAAATTATCAAAAATTATAAAAAGCCAAAAAAATTATAACTAATGAAACTGATAAAATTTCATTGTATCTAAAAGAATTATTTTAGTATATATTTTGCTCAAATTTTGTTGTATGTACTAATTTGATACAACATAGAAAATTTTCTCTTCTTAATGTCACAATCCAGATAAAAATCTACAACAACTTAGTTTAGATATATTAATCTTCCATCTTTAGAGTTTTCGTAATTGTAATATGCACAATAACCTTTCAATTGCTTTGTGTATAATATTACATAATTTTTTATTATATGATTGTGTATAATTATATAATTTTGTTTCTTATATAATATTATACAATTGTGTATAATTTTGTTTGTTATATGCCATTTCTTTGGATAGTGGTTTTTTTGTCAAATTACTATTCCAACAACATTAGTTTAAATGTGATAATCTTCCATCTTCATAGTCTTTATAACTATAGAATCACAATAAACTTTTAACTACTTTGTATACCATAAACGTTTTGTACAACTAATGTTGTTTATTTTGTTGTTTCTTAGTTTATATTATGCCAACAAACAATCGAAAGTTTATACAAAAATTTAGTATATTAAGGTGTTATATCTTGGAAAAATATATTCATGTGCAAAGCACGTGAATTATTGCTAGTACAGTTAGATGGACTTTTAGAATCAAGTTAGCACGAGGCATTCTAGTTGAAAACTTTTGAATCTATTTTCATGGTTTTTCTGTTTGCGAATTTTACATTTGAGGCCTAGCGTAAAAGAAGGGGGAATGTTGGCTGTGTAGGAAAATTTTGTCAAGGAAAATTAAGAACCGTTGACAGCATCAGAGCACAATTTTAGCATTTTGATTTTCTAGGCCAATGAGCATTGCCTTTTCCTTTTTTTTTTCCTTACATTTTTTCTTTGCTTTCTTGAAGCTAGGATTCTTTGATTTTCATAACTTTATCTAGGATTATGTTTCAGTTAAACCCAACAATGTCGTAAATTTTGTTCCAATAGACATGGAGAAATCCATGCAGGTGCGTAATTGCCCCACCTGCCTTTGATCATTTCATGGTACCTTCAAAAAGCCATGCTTGTAGATTCTGAGTAGAGCTTAGAAGATCATATCAGAATGGCGACTTCATCAGGCCCAAAAAAATCATCATCATCGGACAGTAGCCGGCCACCACAGGCAGTAAAATTTGCACGTAGGACGTCGAGTGGCCGCGTTGTGAGCCTCTCCCGTGAGGATGAGATAAATATGGCTGAAGAATTTTCAGGTTCAAGTGACTTTATTAATTATACAGTACTCATGCCACCAACACCAGACAATCAACCTGGAGGGTCATCAAATGTCGGTGCCTCCGGCGACAAACCTGACGGGCCTAGCCCCTATGGCACGACGTCTAGGTTTCGCAATGAGTCACAACGTGTACGAATGAGTAGCATTGGGAACGAGGACGAAGGCAATTATGGTGGAATTGGTGGTGGTGGGAATGCGAGTGGAAAGTTGGAGAGGAGGATGTCATTGATGAACTCTAGTAATAACAAATCAATGCTGTTGAGGAGCCAAACTGGTGACTTTGATCATAATCGCTGGTTGTTTGAAACAAAAGGAAAGTATGGGATAGGAAATGCTTACTGGCAAGAGGATTCATATGATCAAGATACTGGTTTAGGCATGTCAGATTTTTTGGACAAGCCTTGGAAGCCACTCACCAGAAAAATTAAGGTTCCTCCTGGGGTTCTTAGTCCTTACAGGTGCAGACCTCTTTCGTTTCTTTGACCCCTCTCTGGAGAATGGATGCCTTGATTATGATTATGATGTTTATAAAATGTTGAAAGTCCCTAAGTCAAAAGTAGCTGTGCTAAATGCCATGAAAAACTTGTAACTTACTTTCTTCCCTCTTTTCTTTCTTCTGAGGAGGGGACACATGGAGGTTCTTTTATTGCGTGGTAAATGGTTTCGCATGCAAATTGCACGGTTACCTTGTTATTTCAAGAAGTCCTTTTTGAACTAATTATGCTCTGAAATCATGGTTCAACCTGCCAGTACATCATCTACAAAGGGATGAGACTGGCTAGTAAAATGGTTTGAAACTCACTGTACCCTTTCCCTTTTAGATGAAAATGACTTAGTAAGTCTTCAGGCACCAGTAAAATAGTTTGACACATCCAAACCAGTAGAAATAAGCAAGGTTTCTATTATTGAAGAAAGCCGATGATGATAGAGATTGGAGTGAGATGGAACATACAACCTCGAAGGATTTCGATGCTAAAAGGTATTCAAGAATGGTCAGGTTTTAATGGGGATCATGACCCCAGTTGCGATAATATAATATCAAAAATAGCAGGTCTCGAGGGACTGAGAAACAGTTCCTGGTAAATTTTTCTTGTGAGAAGCTTGTACCATTTTCCTGCTGGTCCTTTCTCTTCCTACCACACTGCTTTATAAAACAAATTGACGGGAAAAAAAAAAAAAGTTAGCTCAAGTCTAACCAAAATTTTGTAAATGCAGGTTATTGATAGTGGTCCGTCTAATAACACTCTTTCTGTTCCTTGGATGGCGAGTACAAAATCCCAATCGAGATGCAATGTGGCTATGGGGCATATCCATTGTATGTGAGATATGGTTTGCGTTCTCATGGCTGCTTGATATACTTCCCAAGTTCAATCCTATCAACCGAGCAGCTGACCTTGCAGCCCTAAAAGATAAGTTTGAGTCACCTTCTCCCTCCAATCCCCATTGCCGATCTGACCTCCCTGGCATTGATGTGTTCATCTCAACAGCTGATCCTGAAAAAGAGCCTCCTCTGGTTACTGGAAATACCATTCTTTCCATCCTTGCAGTTGACTATCCTGTTGAGAAAGTCTCAATCTACATTTCAGATGATGGTGGTGCCATACTCACATTTGAGGCCATGGCTGAGACTGTCAACTTTGCTGAGGTCTGAATATGAAATTGAGAATTGCATCTACTTGCTTTCAGGCATACATAAGCATGTAAAATTGCAGATACTATTAGCTCAAGCCTCTGATACACGTAGAGCCAAATATACTTACAGGAAGCATGCTTGATAAACGTTGTTGTCAATTTAAAGAAATGCATCATTTTCTTGTACTTATTTCCTTTGAATATGCATAGTACACAAGCACATAAGCACTTGAACATATCCAAATATATACATATTTTTTAATTTCTCGTTCTTTTCATTCGAAGATTAATGAATCTAGTAATGTGCATGCATTATGGATATGCATGTCCAAATGCATTTTGTATCGTCCTGAAGGGTTTTTAAATTCGACAGGTTTGGGTACCATTCTGCAGGAAGCACAATATCGAACCAAGGAATCCAGAGAGTTACTTTAGTCAGACAACTGATCCTACCAAAAACAAGAAGCGCCCTGATTTTGTCAAGGACCGCCGGTGGATCAAGAGGGAGTATGATGAATTCAAGGTCAGGATCAATGGTCTGCCAGAAGTTATACGGAAAAGGTGTGAATTGTACAATTCAAAGGAGAAGCAGCTAAATGCAGAGAAAAATGGTGCTACAGATAAGGCCGATGTCGTCAAGGCCACATGGATGGCAGATGGAACTCATTGGCCAGGAACATGGCTCACACCAACAGCTGATCACTCAAAGGGTGATCATGCAGGAATTCTGCAGGTGGCCATGTAAAACTCTTCTACGTAGTTATCTTGCAGTAAATCAACCATAGAATACATTTTGCATGTTCAGTTTCCATACATGTACTGATAAGCAAACAGAGAGACAGAAAGAGTACAAAACAGATTAAATTGGAAGTTTCATATGCAATCAAATTGTTTTCAATTATAATGCAGAGACAGTAATATGCCTCACATGACATGAAGTTCTAACCATTTCAGTGGTTTCTTTGTTCTCAAACTCCCCGATTTGATAACTATCTTTCAAGTGTCTAAGAGGAACTCCTGATCCATACACTGCCTATTAAAGTCAAGTCACATATAATTCACATTATCTTTCTTCCTACAGATAATGAGCAAGGTGCCAGAAAATGATCCTGTAATGGGTCATCCAGATGAAAAGAGGTTGGACATTAGTGGTATTGACACACGACTTCCCATGTTTGCCTATGTCTCTCGAGAGAAACGACCAGGCTATGATCATAATAAGAAGGCTGGAGCCATGAATGCCTTGGTCAGAGCTTCTGCAATTCTTTCCAACGGACCATTTATTCTTAACTTAGACTGTGACCATTACATCTATAACACTATGGCAATGAGGGAAGGTATATGCTACATGATGGACCGTGGTGGTGACCGCATCTGCTATGTACAGTTCCCACAAAGATTTGAAGGAATTGATCCCTCAGATAGATATGCAAATCACAACACTGTCTTCTTTGATGGTAAGATTATTTCGATTAAATTTCCACTGGTCGAGTTTGTAGGACATAACTAGAGTTCATTTTATCTCAGACATGATTTCTATCCTGGTATCCTCCCAGTATAACCATCTACTATCCCTTCCATGTACTTTCGAGTTAAGCATCCAATCCAAGTTAACAAAACTGCATAAAAATAAGAAGAGGAAACACCTGTAGGTTTAAAATTCTGTCTAGACTTATGTGAAACCTGAACTAGACCAAGAAAATGTATAGCAATTAATACTAAACAAACTTGATGGAAAATACACATCAAAAGTAACAAGTACCGTCTTTATGCAATAAAGTTGTATAACTGCATGCATTTGGATAAGTCAAAAAATCAGCAGATAGAAAAACAATATGCCTTCGTAATCAATATATGATTTGTAAGTATCTTAAATCAGCTTTATGTGCTTAAGATACTTGTAACGCATGCAATGGTTTTCTTCCAACAAATGTTACCTTATGATGAATCCAAAGATAAAAAGGTATTTATTTCTCCAAAACACAAAACTATGTCCCCCATAAGAAAGCTTTAACATAAGAAGGCAAAGATCCTGCTCATAATTCTATTATGATGGTGAACTTCTTGATAACAGACGAAACGCATGAGAGTTAAAACCTCATAGATGAATTGAAAAGCTACACAGAAATAACCATGATAAGAACCAAACTGTAGGAGCTTTATCCCAGTGGAGGTCATTTTTCATGATGTCTTAAACTCGTAAAATTTTATATAAGCAAAGAAAATAATAGAAACTGTCTAACTGTGCATATATCAGGGAACATGCGGGCATTGGATGGTCTTCAAGGTCCAGTGTATGTTGGAACTGGTTGCATGTTCCGTCGGTACGCACTCTATGGATTCCACCCACCACGAGCAAATGAATACTCGGGCATGTTTGGACAACACAAGGCTCCATCCAAAAAGGTTAGGTTGCAATCTGAAGAGGATGAGTCGCAGCCCCTAACAGCATATCCTGACTTAGCCTTGCCAGAGAAGTTTGGGAATTCCACTATGTTCACTGACTCTATACCAGTGGCTGAGTATCAAGGAAGACCACTGGCTGATCACATTTCTGTAAAGAACGGTCGGCCTCCAGGTGCACTGATCATTGCACGTCCTCCTCTTGATGCTCCAACTGTAGCTGAGGCTATTGCCGTTATCTCGTGTTGGTAATTATATACTCAGTTTCGCATGTTAGACTGTCATTTTTAACAATATTTAGCAGCCTCTATTTTCTCTTGCTGTATATAGATTCTTATTCGTAGACAATGGACAATTAGCACATAGAACTTTTTCTTCAGCAGATCAAAGCGCATAAAAAGAACTAGTTTCATGTGTATATGTACATTGTACATGAATGCAGGTACGAGGACAAGACAGAGTGGGGAGACAGAGTAGGGTGGATCTATGGATCAGTGACAGAAGATGTGGTCACCGGTTATCGCATGCATAATCGTGGATGGAGGTCTGTTTATTGTGTGACAAAAAGAGATGCTTTTCGTGGCACTGCACCTATCAATCTCACAGATCGTCTACATCAGGTACTTCGATGGGCAACAGGTTCAGTTGAAATCTTCTTCTCAAGGAACAATCCCGCTCTAGCAAGTCCGCGCCTCAAATTCCTGCAACGTGTGGCATACTTCAATGTTGGAGTGTACCCTTTCACCTCCATATTCCTTGTGGTCTACTGTTTCCTCCCAGCTCTCTCCCTCTTCACAGGGCAATTCATTGTTCAAAGCCTAAATATTCCATTCCTCTGCTACCTCCTCCTCATCACTGTCACGCTCACTCTCATTTCACTCCTTGAAGTAAAGTGGTCAGGTATTGGCCTCGAGGAGTGGTGGCGTAATGAGCAGTTTTGGGTCATCGGTGGTTCTAGTGCGCACCTTGTCGCAGTACTACAAGGACTCCTCAAGGTAATAGCTGGTGTTGAAATTTCATTCAAATTGACAGCAAAAGCTACTGCAGAAGATGAAGATGACATCTATGCCGATCTGTATGTTATCAAGTGGACAAGTCTATTTATAGTGCCCCTAACAATCATAGTGGTCAACCTCATTGCTCTAGTGCTTGGAATTTCAAGGACGGTTTACAGCGTAATTCCACAGTGGGGTAAGCTGTTTGGTGGAGCTTTCTTCAGCTTCTGGGTTTTGGCTCACATGTATCCTTTTGCCAAAGGATTGATGGGAAGAAGAGGAAGATTGCCCACCATAGTTTATGTCTGGACAGGACTTCTTTCCATTACTATCTCATTGCTTTGGATTACCATCAGTCCTCCTCAGGGTGCTACTGCAAGTGGCCCTAGAGATCTGAACCTTGATTTCTTTTGACCCAAAGTTTTTGATCTGTTCTAATGCTTTATTGTATCCCCTTTAACCCAACCCAAAATTCACTTATCTTGCTATCTGGCTCATTGACCTCTCCAGCAATGCCTGCAGTCTCTTAAAGATTTTTTTTTTGTAACTCTAACCAGTCCAGTTGTAAGGCGTACATATCTTAGAGAAATTCTGTCTTCTTAATTGTGCAGTAGGACCTGATTTTTTCTTTCTTTTCTTGATTTCTATTGCACCAATTTTAGACGGTATTAATCAAGTATTATTCTCTTCAGAGAACTATACAAGCATCCTAGATGCATATAGCCTGCTGCTTTGTCATCTTAACGAAGCATCACAAGTGCTTTGCCATCGGATGGTATTTTTATGAATTTAATCAAATTAATACTTCAACATTCAAGTACTTCTCGCTGCACTACTAAAATTGTTGCTCCCAGGTTAGCCATGCAATTGACTGAACTTCTGTCTCTGGAAGGTTTCCATGTCAATTGAGGTATTCTTTGCTCCTAGATTTGCATTAAAACCTTCTTACATCATGATGATAATTAGTGATACAAACAGGAAATTTACATGTTGAAGTTGTTTAGACAGGATCACAGATACTATAAACAGAGCTATAAATTGCTCAGTACTTCGAATCACAGAGTACCCCAGCATCAAAGTAACTAATCAGCCTGGTGAAAATCACTACTGCGGTCTCCATAAATGAAGAAGCTGCAAAACTTTAGCTGCTTACTTTAGATTTAAGGCGGCACACGCTCCCAGGAAATGCTTTCCATTACAGAAGAAATTCACGAATTCGAACTGGTCTCTTTACTGCATTTGTGAAACCCTGCACAATCTCACAGTATTTACGATAATGTACTTCAATTTTCTTATTAGAATGGCTCTGAAGTCATAATCTATCAAACTTGTACCATTAGATTTTGTGAAAAGGAAAACCTTAAGACCCTTTTCTGACACAGTTAAAATTCCAAGTGAAGTATGGAAAGACACATCCTCGGAGTGAAGCTTGGGACATGCCTTTATCTAGTTTAATTAACTAACAAAAGCATCATGACACCAGTTGAAGATACTCGTTGGTCAAAGCTACCATTTTTGCCTAAAAATTCTGGGACGTTATACTTTTAAACTATCAGTGAAATTATTTTGGCAGCTTATAGTGGGAGAAACATGTTCGCAGATGAATAACAACCAAAATGCACTTGGAAATATATAAAATATTGTCTTTGCGATAATAGAACGACAACATCATGAATGGATGGCTTAGGCATCCTTAGAGACTAGAGACAAAATCATAGTGACCTAGCACAAATCTATGATCCCTTTGTAGAACTCCATAATGGGTCAAAGCCTTCTAAATAATTTCTATCCTTCCAATTCCCTCCTCCCAGGTCTATCTCTATTTATCCAACATTTGGTCAACCAAAAATGCTGGACAGAGTTGTCAGTTGCACTTCCTAGGCTCTCAGGATGGCAGTTAGTTTTTCCAAATATGCTGATGCATTAACGTGGAACCTATAGATTCCATTACTTTCAAAGTTTGGGAAAATTATGTATTACCATATATTAAAAGCAATTTTGCCATAGGAGTCATCCTGAAATTTTCCTGGTTGACTAGTCGGTCTAATGAAATTTGGCATTCAAATCCAAATAAACAGCGAAAACCACATTTTCAAGGATTGAAGGGAATAAAAATTCGTGGTGTGCAGATTGACTTGATAGTCAGACATATTAAATCCAAAAGTACCAAATGTTATCTCCGAGGCCCAGACACTTTATGCCAATAGCTCTATAAATTCACCATCAAAACAGATGCATGTCCAACTGGAACAACAGGAGGCTTCCCTTGAATTAATAAGTTTTTGCTATCATTTCATAAACAACTGAGCAAGTTCTTAATTTTTGATGAATTGAGCTTTCATGTAATTCTCAAGCAGTGTTCAAGACAGAACTAGCATTAGAAGCAAGTGAAATGATTGTGGACCTATACAAATAATGTGCTGAAGAATAAGAGCAATGCAGCAACAATAAAGTATAAAAAGTTACATACCTCATTAAATTTGAATAATAGAGGATGCAAATCTCTCTCTGCTGTTCCTGATGCTTGCACATTTCGATTGACATTTCCAGAACCATCACTTTTAACCTTTCTAAACCTGATTTTAACACAATCTATCAGCAGAATTGGAATATGATAAATTAAAAGCTCTGAGCCAGTATTCAAGACAGGTCAAGGGACAAATGTAAAAGTGACTTCTGATACTTAAAAACACTGTTTTAGCATCTATAGCCATTAAGGTAATGCTGAGATTTCAATCTCAAAATTTTTGCGCTCTAAAGCTCTTGGGCTTGCATAACTTCGTACAGCTCAAATTAGTAATTTTTTCAAGCTCTTCAATAACGAATTCGACATATACTTTTCAGTTGTAACCAGTTCAACTACACAGAATACAAGACAATTCACTCTTCTTTATTTTTTTATTAGCTAAGTCTAAATCACTCACTGCTTTTAGAATCAAATCATAAAAGTCTAGCCACAAACTGAATGAACAAGAATATACCTGTCAAAGAAGTTAGAGGAGCCCAACCGCTTCTTTGTCTTTTCAGGTGATCTTACTTTTCCACTTGCTGTTTCCAATGTGCTGGCTTCTATGGTTAATGGCTGCAACAATGAATGTCCATTCTGCACTTGCACTAATAAATTTTTAGCACTTGTCTGCTTCTCAGCTGATGCAATTCCCAAGTAAGATCTGGTAGATTGTGAACTTAGATTCTCTTTCACTGCCAAGGCACGATTTTCTTGATTGGAAGCTTCCAATGGGTCTATACATCTGGTAGTGCAGCCTTGCAAAATCTTATGCTTTTCCACCTGAAATTTTGCATTATGTATATTAGTACCAATAGTAAGGCATAAATATTCAAGGCACAGAGATATAGGGAAAAATCTTGTTTCACACTCAAAAAAAAAAAAAAATGAAGAATGACACACAAATTTGGAGACAGACACATGATTTGTCTTGTTCTGATAACAAAAAATATGTGTCTAGAAAAATAAGCAAAATTCAGAACTATCAAAGTAGATTGTATGAACATTTCTTAAAATGGAGCAAGAACTTAATATCATGCCCAAGGAAAATACTTCAATTATTCAGTGAAGAAAGACTGAAAAATAACAAGCTCAAGTGACCTAATCAGGTAAATAGGTATATCAGGTGTGCAAATATTTTGAAAAGCCACAGGTTACTTTCATCATAAAGTCAAGTGCTTCTAATCTAAGAAATAATTCGTCAATTCTTTACATCATGGAAAACAATATAGCCACAATAATTACCATTCAGAAGCAAACCACATTAGTAGCACATCTTAGCTTTACAAACTGGAAAAACTAGCATACAGGTACCTGAAAAAACTTGGATAAGCCAGTAAAATTGCATCAAGTTTTCATTGCCCAGGAATTGAACAAATGTTTCAAGATTGTCAGTAATTATTTATTTCAATTTATTAAGAAGAAAGAGATACAACCTCCCCCCTCCTCCAGGGGAAATATCAAGGATAAAAGGGTAAGAAAAGATTCTTTTGTACTCACAGATTGTGTAATTAGACTTGACCAAGTAACTTTAGTCCCCAGAAGTGTCCAGAATAAATCAATCAAATCAAACCTAAGCCAACAATCCAGTGATTGTCAATTTCATGCCTATCAAATTCGAAGTACAGGTAGTATGACAAGCAGCCATATACGGCTGGAAATTTTCTACTTCTTGCTATACTGTATAGCTTCACAAGTAGAAAGGTCCACATAAATAAAGCCATGACAACTCAGAAATGGTGTACTAGCTATGCAAAATAAATTATATAGAATTAATGTACATAACTTTTCATATCGAAGCTGGGCTAGGTTATTATTTGGGTAACACCAAAGAGTAATTAATCATATTGTGCAACAAGAAACCAATAGAGAACAACTTATAGACGATGCATGATGACACTATAAATGCATCACTTACCTCATGTACCAACAATTGCTTCACAGCTGAGGCCAGAACAAAATGACAAGAACTGTGACCCTGTTTAAGGAATGAATGGATTGCAGATAATTGTTCATAAGTCAAAAAAAAAAAAAAAAGAGAACTTCTTTACAACTTAAGGATGCTGCAAATGAAAAACACTAGAAAAAAAATTCTCACTTCAGGTGAAGAAAACAAAACTAACCTTGAATTTTATGAAGTCCTCAATGGGAGGATCAAATGATATCAATGACCCATCCAAAACATCTTCATGTCTTGGGCCACCAAATAAAGGACCAGATTGTAAGTTCTTGTAGTTTAAAGCATAGGAGACCATTGTATTTACTAATTGAGCCAAATCAGTTTTTTCTTTCTCTGATTGTAGATGCAATGCCACCTGCAAATGGAAACCACAACTTAAGCTTCTTAGCAACTGCTACTCATTGCTCTAGGTAAAAACTGTTGGACGGCCTGTCTTAATTGGAGCTGTTTCCTCTGTAGGCAACGTGGTTAAAACTACCCAAAGATGACAGTACTTCACACCTTTATCTTGCTAAAAGAAAGTACTAAGAACACGTATTCCATATCAAGCTGAAACAATGGCATTGTGTGCAGTAACTAGGAAATAAGTGTGTGAGCATTACTGGCTTCAAGGTTGGAGGAGACAGAATATGTAAGAATGGAGAAATTATCTCTTCCACAAATGACTTAGTTGACAAATGCCTTGAGATGTGTGGTGATATTTTGTTTTGCCAGGAGCGAAGCATATCCGTCTTTTCCAATGACACGGTCCGGTACCTACATGATCAAATTTCAAAAATAGCACTAAAACTCAAAAGCTTGATAACAGTCTGACACAATCAGATATAATGCTAAAGTTTTTTGCCACATTCTTTGAGATGAAAATGAAGTACCTTTGAAAAGATTTTGGCCATTCAATATTTGGCCTATCAAACTGAGCTATCAGACCACGTACGATCATTGCAACTTGGGGCTGATAAACTACAAGATTTAAGGAATAAAGAAGCTTCAACTCCTTACAAATTTACAATTAAAACTTATATAATTCGAGACTGTAGGATTCTCTTACCTTGAAGTGACATCTGTTGTGTGCGCATAATGTACTTATTTATTATATCAGAAACCTCAAGATTATCCAGGCATTTGACCTTTAATACAAATATCAAATTGTGAAGGGTCAGATACAAATTTCAATGCAGATAGTCAAGAATTTATAGGGATGGTATAATACTTACAGTCTTTTGCATTACAGGGTCATAATAGTGGAGTCGTAAGATGTTTTCATGTATCCCATCATAAATTAAATCATAGTCCCCACTGCAAATCATTGTGCTTAATAATGTGATGCATCACTCAGAAAATGTCTATGAAGCCATCAATTGTAATGTAGTTACTGACCGATTAGATATCAAAGAGAGCAAAAACTCAAGCTCATTTGACATGTTATTCAAGATGTTCATACATCTTCTTTCCCGTTTGACTCGTCGTTTTTGAAATACCTGTAGTTATGAAATAAAGATGAGCCAGACAGGAACACCAAAAGTGATATGAACTTCAATCTGAGGATGCTATAACACGAACATAATGTGAAGAAAATTTACAGACACAATAATGATTTAACCTCTTTCCATATATCTAAAGCACTTTTTGATGCATCCTTTCGGCCAACCACTTGTGAACTGATCTCCAACTGGAAGCCAAGAGGAAATTTCAAACAATGAGCGAACAACAGGGAAAAATATTATTCAGTTAATGCGAAACTCTTAAAAAAAAAGTCTAGAGGTTTTAAGTTGATAGATAGGAAACCTCATAAAATACCAGACCCCAGAAGAGAAACTTTATTAATTTGCAGAACCATCTTTTATTTGGAATTATTGGCAAACTACTACTGAGAAAGTTCATTATACAAAGCCAGCTCAAAATTCCATTGTCTATCAAAACAAATATATATGATTGAGCTTTCAAATGTTGAGTTATCATACATATGCACCAAATTATGTTCATGATTTACTTCTGAAAACCTCTCCAATAGAACAAGAGCTTTTAAAGATGAATTTCCATTACCAGACTAATGGCAGTTGGGAGACTCATAGAACTATAGCTACACAATGTTGGCCAAGTCAAAGAGTGCATGTGGAATATCATGTAATAAGCAATTTTCGAGAAGGAAAGCTCCACAAAACCACACCACAAATGCTTCATGTTATGACATGGGCTACAAATGTATCACATTTTAGGATTCAAGGCAGTTTCTCCACATACTAACTAAATCACTATAGATGGCAAAGCATAAATGTACAATTTAAGATTGGTTAAGCAAATTCAGCATAGACCTATAAATTCACTATAAAACAAGTTCTAAACACCAACTATTAAAGTAAAAGATGTAGTAAAGTGCTCTTAAGTAGCTAAAAAGGCAGAACAAACTCAGATCTCATATCCAATATTGCCCAGAACCAGCTGAATGAAGAGGGACAAAAGGTGGTTGACGAGAAGAACTTGAGGTACATTATAAGTTCAGAACTATAAGAACCTGGTCTATATGCAGCTTACTCTGATGGTTTGCTACAATTTCAGATCAGGTTTCAATAGAGTTTAAAGGGAAGTCAGTATTTCTCAGGTTTAACAATTTTATGGTCCAAAAAGTAAATAGCTTTGCAATGATCTATAAAGGAACTGTCGTTATTAGAGATTCAACATAATGAAGGATAAGTCACATTTAGTCGCATCACAGAAATCACAATGCATGAAATCTTGATGAGAGAGATAGATTACCTCAGAAATATTTTACAAGCACAGTTGATATAATTGTGGCAACTAGCCCAAGTTCCTCCGTTCAGTTTGGCATTCCTACTAGAATGATGATGATAAAAGTGAAAAATGATTAACAACTTACCATATTCAGTGTCTCCTTCTTCTTGTTGAGAAACTGAAGAGTGTTCAAGCAGGACCTTATGTCACATTCTTTTTGGGGGGGTCGGGGGCGGGGGGAGAAAAAGAAGTGATTAATATGAATATAAAAATTAACTACACAAAATACATGAAACTAAATAAGATGATATGAAAACTCGAAAATATCTCTTCTGACATGTTGTTGAGGATAACTATACCTTCACAAACTTTTCAACTCTGTAGTTCCTATTTTGTGACAAATAATTCCAAGGAAATCCTAGACGTCTTTACAATTTTTCCCACTCGACCAAATCTCAGGTCACATGACTACTTGTTTTTAGTTGTCTATATTGAGTTCATCCAAGGACCACGTACTTGATATTTAACTTACATCTTGTCTTTTTCAACTATCAATCATAGGCACAAAAGTTTCCCGTAATGTATGCTGCATGTGCAATTAATTTGAATAACTAAAAAGTGTTCCCCAGGCAATCTATTATCACTAAACCAGCAAATGATGCAATTAGAGAACTTTGTGTTTATCATTATTTCATCAATGCTGCCCAGCTTTGTCAAGAAATATGTTGGTGAATATAATCTTTCTCCTGATTAATAATAATTGCTTCAATATCCAAAAAAGAAAATGGATGTGAAAACTGGAGAAAGAAGCAGCTGCTTTATAAGAGTATAGGATGCCTTACCATAAATATTCAAACTCTAGGATCATAGGGTTTAGGTTAAGGCATCCTATACACTTTTAAAACAGCTGCTTCTTTCTCGATTTTTCACATATTCCTAAAGAAGCTTAATAAGGCATCATCATCTATTAAGTTCAAAACAAAACTTGTTTAAATTTCCTGACATCAATTACACAGTTATAAACTACATCCAGACCATTTTATGAGAACTTACCACATATAAAGTCAAATAAATCTCCCATTCCATTTAATCAAAGCTTCAAGAACATTTTCCATTTCAGAAATATACAATGCCTGTAAGCTACAGCCCAAGATACTTGCACATAGAACATAACATGATAAAGATTTACCATCTTATGATAATTATAGATCTATTCCATCAACTGCATGTTGGTTCAAGCCAAACAAACAAACCTGACCCTCCCCAGTTCCCTGCACTTATTGTAGCTGATTTTGCATCGGATGCCTTAACAAGACACGTCAAAGATTGGTGTTAAAAGGTACCAAATTACATCACAGCTTTGTCAACTTGATCTAAATTTTCTGTTATACTTTATCACCTCATAGTCTCTATCCATTTTTGCATTTTCAACTGATGGCAGCCCCAGTTCCCTGTACTTATTGTAGCTGATTTTGCATTGGATGCCTTAACAAGACACGTCAAAGATTGGTGTTAAAAGGTATCAAATTACATCACAGCTTTATCAACTTGATCTAAATTTTCTGTTATACTTTATCACCTCATAGTCTCTATCCATTTTTGCATTTTCAACTGATGGCAGCTAAGGTAGATTCTATATAAGTATGGTATAAACAATGAGACAAACAGCTCTGCTTTAGTGAATAGGACACACCGGTATATTCTGCCAGTGCAGTTAGAGAAATGGAATTTGTCTTCACCCCTTCCTTGTTGCATATGAACTTGAGCCTACAATTATTTCAGCCAGTGGAGGCAGCAGGTAAGAAAAATGAAAATTGGAAATTCAATAAGGTTACTCAGTTGGCCAAAACAGAGAGACTAGACGGACAGAATTTCAGAACTCAAACCAAAACTGCAAGCTAGAGAATATCATTCAGGTCAATAAGTATGAATCTTATCTTATGACATGCACATACATGTGTCCATGTGTTTGTGCATACAAAACAAAGTTCCTAAAGAAAATGATTGGGGGTGATCTCCAACATTTACCTCAAAAATGATGTTTGTAGTTTCAAAACAATATAACAGATACGAAACTAATAGAAGTATAACTAAAGCAAAAGGCAATTAAAAAGGCTTAAGGTAAGAAAAGAAAAGCCTTCATCTATAATCACCACCAGTTTAAATCAGAAAACCATGCAATTCTCTATACCATATCAATAAACACATAAAATTTCAGCCAAATTTATGTGAATTTTAGTTTGATCCATCTAGATGCTTTTAATAGCTGCTTATTTATTGTTTTCACAGAGAAATTTCTATGCAAATACCTAGGTAAAAGAGTGATTGTACAACAATTCAATCTATCAGCCAATTTCTGAATACATTTTTAGATAGGGATTTTTACAGTAACTCTCCCACTTAATCAACATGGGGTCCCAAAAAAAAATTCTAAAACAAGCTGATTGAAAGAGCCATAAATTCAGGGGTAATGCCAGAATACATAGAGAATAGCATCACTTAGCACAACAAAATGACTCCAGTTAACCTATCATCCAGCAGCATCACAACAAAAAATTACCTGTTTACAACACGGCTCACGGTTGGCTGAACAAATAAATGAACCCTGCAATGAAAAATGAAAAAGAATTGAAGAACAGAAAGATCATTAGAATTGTGATCAAAGATGTTAATTAACTTCTTAAATCTCACTCTCTAGAACCTTTTGAAGCTGACAAAAGGCTTTTCCAATATCAGCTAAAATCCATGATTGACCTAAGCAAGACATAATTATTTGAAGCCAGTTCTTTGTTTTCTGCTTTTGTTTGAATTCACATTGGAGCTAGTCAGCTAAATTTTGCATTTGGAGAAACTATATAAAGCAGAGTGTTTCAGCCATACTAACATTAGTATTTTGCATGACTAAACATTGCCTTGAATATCTGAGGAAGTAGAAGCGGCTCATGTCCTCAAAACAATAATAATAACAATAAGCAGTCATGGGCTTTAGAAAAAGGGTTCTTGGAATGAAATCCAAAGAATGGGCAAGTACTATCTAGAACATACCTTTATAATTTTGTGGTAAAGATAATACGCTAACTACTGAGGTTGTCTATTAATTAGGAAAGTTCGATTAAATAATGTTGCCTAGACTTGAAGAGATAAAGTATTCAGACAACTCATATCGCGCCTTTAATACATTCGAGTTGAATCATGAAGTATTGGAGCTTGTTATTTCTTTAAACCCAGAGACAGAATGTTCTGTCCTTCTCTACTGTCTTTCTCTACTTTGTTCTGCATGACCCTTTTAGTACTGAAACAATATTAGGATATTTTCATATAAAATATTTTCTCTTACACCAAAACTTTGGAAACGAGTGTTTCATGCAGCAACTCTTCAAAAAGAAACCATAATATTAATGGGATTTGGAAACAAGCAAAAGGTTTTGTAGAAAATCTGTTCATATGTTTACACCACACTGTTTTACTAGTGTTCATCACTATATTCTTCATGTCAAGTCTTGGTGGCTTTCCAGTTTTTTGCTGCTATTCATGCAAAACCTTCTTACAGTCAAAAAAAGCATATATACAACATGAAGTAAATGAGCATTTGAAATCTATTATATTTAGAGTTCCTAAAATAAAAAAGTAAAAATGAAAAGCATAGCAACACTAATAAGTATCAGACTCACTTACAAATTCAAAAAATTAAAAGTAAAGAATACAAACTCTCACCCCAAGTTTAGCAGATATAAAGAACTAGAAAAATATTTGAAAACTAAGTCACAAGTTGATAAAAATTTAAGAATCAAACACCTTGATTAGCCATTATTAATTAGACAAGATTGTGGTACTCAAAGGCAAGTGAAATCCACCAAATACCAAAGAGAAAAGCTTGAAGAAAAATGGCTTCTATTAATTCTCAGATCTAAGGAACACAGGAAGGCCCTAATGACAAGTTTTTGAATCTTATGATACTTATAATTAATTCATTTCAAGTTAAGATGAGAAATAAATAAGATTGCAGTATTTTAGTCATGTTGCAAGTGAATCATGCTATCCCCCATTGCTCTCAAAGTCAAAAGTTTACCATGGGTAATATGGTGGATGTAAGGATGACTAGATCAAATCACATTAGGAAAACTCTAAATAAAAAATTTTGAGAATTGAAATAATCCATTAATTTCAGCATAAGTTCAATCAAAACCATCTAATTTCATCAATGAAGCATCATGATACTTACTTTGCCACCTGACGCAGTGGCCTTAGAACAGGTGCATATAAATCATTACAGATACAAATCACCTGCATATTAGTACCACCAATATCAGTATGAAGAGAATTATTTAACTAAGAACTCGAGGTCAGGATAAGCTCACAGGTCTTAATAAGGATGTGTTTTTCTTCTTCTTGGAAGACCTCAGTCCAGAGTGTTCCTCTTGACCTCTAATTTCTTTTCCACTATCACATTTTCTTTCAGCAGAAACCTTCAGGAACAAGATTTGAACAGTCTTAGTTAAAAAGTATATATGACTTAAGCGTGAGTAGTTGGTGCACAAAATCACACACTATTGAATATGAACAATCAACTCTGAATGCCATTTAGAGACATCAACAACTCTCCAGTTAAACTATTAATCTGCATTTTAAAAGTTTGGCATAGTAAATCAGATAAATATCCTTAGCCCCTGACTAATGCAACCGCTTAATTTACCAAATTCTGATCCCTTATCCACTTAATGATGTCAAAAGAATCATCAACTTTTTGCAAGTACAAAATAGTAATAGCAATGGATCCTAAAATTGGCAATGCGTATGACGCACCTGAGATCTGACAAGTAAACTAACCGCAGTCCAGGAGACGCATCCTTTAGATATTTTGTACAAGTTATTTCTCATAATTTTAGCATGTTACACTTATCTTGTGATGTTTCTTGTAGCGGTAAAAGAATGGCAAGAGAGAGCGTAGAAATGAAGTATCCAAAGTGACCCTAAAAAAGCAGGATGGATACTATGTTGTGGTATATTTCTTTCCCACTTCACATCCTCTAATATTTGTCTTTGTTCTGTGAGTTGGAATACACAGTCTGAAGGCCAGAAGCTAAAAATATCTCCATCCAAAAACTGTACAGAAGCTCATACCAGCCTACAGTGAATGCTGATGCTCAAAAGAAGTGACAAAATAGGCTAAAATTTTCTGTAATTTCAGCTAAGATATGTGAGCACTTAGAAAACCCCAAGTAGCTAGTCTCAGATAAGCACAGAATATATTTTCAGATTCTGGCTGAGAGTAACTAAGCACAGAAAAAGTCTAGAAAAACTTGATAAAATAAAAAATAAGGATTTACACAGCAAAACACAGTCTTGGACTCATATAACTGGAATAAGAAATAACCAACAGAATTGTGGTACACAGAGCGGTGAACAACTCCGTCAGTCCAAGCAGACATGCTGGAAGGACCTAGCAGGCTTAAAATCTATACAGTTCGGTCTCAGCGAGATTGAGTATTCTGTCAAGTCTTAACATTGCGCATTATACTAAGAATAGTTTTTGCAACTTTAAAAGTTACAATATGTGCCTTTTCCAAATACACAGATCTCATTCAAATAACATATCTGCCAAACCTCCACAACTTGGGAACAAGTTAATTAAGCTGAGCTTGATAACAAAGATAATTGCAAAATGGCTGCTAAAAAATACCTATAAGGCTTCTATCATCAATTATCCAAAACGATTGTCTCTACAAATTAATGAAGATTACAAAGTAAATTGCTAATTTGGCTAGCAAGCGAATGACTGCTTAAGTATGCGGTTCCTTACAAATAAATGACAAGTTTAATAACATAAAGAAGCAGGAAGATTAGGATTATGAAAGTTACCATCTTTAGAATGACATCAACAGCACCCTTGCCCTCACCAAGAGCACCATCAATTTCATCAATAATCTGAATTCAATAACCATGTTAGACAATGTGGAAGGAAACACTAGAAAAATAAATATACTCAGAAATCTCAGGAATAAGTCGTGAAAGCCAAAAAACTGACCAAACATTTTGGCTTGGAATCAGAAACTACAGAGTTCATCTGAACCACGTCAAGGATTTTGGTTTCAATTGTTGACGCTGACCGATCATCACTAGCATTAATCTGCAGTGAGAAGCATTCTATAGTGAACAAAAAATTGTCACTCAAGAAAGTTTTGCATGAGGAACAATACAAGGGTCTCTGAAGATTATAAAATGTGATTTGAGATAGCTCCTAATCAGAGTTAGGAAGTCTCATAACAGATAAAGCACAGGATAGATTAATAAATAAAAGGTCAAACAGATGCTAGCGACCAACAAGACATTCAGTATTTTTGTAACACGCATGCCAATGAAAGTTGAAAGTGCTATTGCAGCACTAACTTTCCATTACTCTCTGTGTTCCTTTCTGGACTACAAGCAGAAGATCCCTTTGAAATGTGTACTTTTCACTTAAACCTCCATTTATGTTTCAAGATATCTGAAAATAGAAAGAGAAACCAGAGGAACCATAAAATTTCTGAAGAGCACATAACATAACCTCAAAAAAAAACTCCTGAAACACATTGATCCCCACACTTTTAACAATATTTAGCCCCAATGGAATTTCAATTAAAGGAGCTTAAGAATGTATTGTACAGTGACTATGCAGTTCAAAGCACATTAGTTATTATACCATGAAGCACAATGTATACTTATTGACCCCACCTAGCATCCCAAAATCAGGAAATGTAATACTATCAACAGCACAAAAGAAATGTCAACCTCTTTAGATCAAGGGAATTCGAGTTTATTTGTGTTGATTATCAAAATAAGTAATAGAAGTAGAGATAGTTATCATATAGTTGATGTTTACAAATTGAGTGGAAAAATTTGCAAACCTCCACCACGCGGTACCCACAATGTCTAGCGGCTACATGTGCCAATGTTGTTTTCCCCAAGCCAGGAGGACCACAGAGCAAAAGAATCTGACAAAATCAGAATGTTCTGCTATAAATAGCAACAAGATGCATAAAAAAGGAATCATATAAACAAAGCAACATAAAGTACATGCAACCACAACATAGATATTGAAAAGCAGTTTATGAATTTGCCTATTGGTGAACAGCAGTATGTGCCATTCGCTCCTCATGGGAAGTTTATTACTGGCCTAGAGGCAGTTGGATGGTACATCAAAAGATGTTCTCTATTGTGCTTTATGAAAAATGAGTAAGCAAAATAAAACTTTGTATAAATCAATCGAGGCCATCTAAATACAGGAGATGAAACCAACTGAAGTCAAATCAGAAGAACAGAACAGCGTACTCCACAAACCCTCCAGCCACTTTTGGTATGGAGCATTTTCAAAGAAAAAGAAGAATATGTGCACAACATGATCCCATATCAAGATTGATAAATTTATTTTTACTGGTAAAAGTAAAGAAAAAAAACTCCACCTTTTTGATGGGTGGCTTGACTTGGATTGGGACCATTTTATTTAGTGCAAAGGAGATCACAAACCATGGAAGACGACACGAACCTTAACTCCTTAAAAGAAATTAATTGCCAGAACACAGATAAGAATAACATATATCTCAAACCTAATTTAACCAGACCGTTGGATTGAGAAGGCAAGGATTAAGGAAAAATATGAAACTTTAAAAATAAAAATAAAAAAAAAAAGATCCCAACACCATTTGGCTCTCTGAGTTGATTAGCCTCACCAAGAATATGTTGAATGAGAATGATCCTCCTGAAGCTATAAATATGTCAATACACTTTCACTTGAGTACCCCTTCGAACACATATTACTCACGTTTAATAGCTTATGATGACTGGGAGAGACTCCTAAATTACTCATCATTTGCTCTTGGACTAATACTCAGGTAAACTTCTATCAATTGGTCAGGCCAATACTCTTAACCAACATAATTACCTTATATAGGCTAGCGTTATTCTTCAAATTTAAGTTTGAGCTCATTCACGTTATACCTATCAGAGCCACATTCTTATATAGCGCAGTCAAGACAGTTACATGTTGTAATGTGATGTAAATAAGGATATTATGCAGTAATACACACCTTTTGTTCTGGAGGACCCACTGGTCTCTGCTTCTTCTCCCACAGTTCTTGAATATCTTTTGAGTGATTATTTTCTTGATTTTGATAATTATGAGTTCTAAAATTTTCTTTGCTCAATCTGCTTTCTTGATTACTTCCAAAAGAGCTCCTACCATGAAACTTCAAGTGTTTGACAGCAGAGGAATGTCGTTTCAAAGCAGACAAAGTATCATCTGCCGTACTCTTAATTTCAGATCCAAAAACACATGAATCCCATTGTTTCAACCAGAGGAGGACCTGCAGCAGAGTAACATTTGTGACTGAGTCCAACGGGGTACAATATTCAAACTACCCTTGGCTTATATGAACAATCTAGGTAGTAACTCGCAAAGTAACCAGATAACGCTCATTAACATAATGAAAATTATTAGCAGAGCCTAAAAGTGAACAAAAAAACCAACAGATGCTTTATACCTCACGATTTGTGTGTTCATCACTGAGAAGCTCCATAAAAGTATTTGGGGCATATTTGTCCACCCAAAGCTGCTCTGGATCAACTGGTGCTGGTGACAAATTGATGTCATTTTCAACTTCAACACTAGCTTGCAAAGCCTGCAAAGACAGCACATAGATGAACTATGAGGTTGCATACAACACAAAACATCACTTAATGAGATTCTCAAATTTTGGGGGTTGAAGAAACAGGAGTCCAATGTGAAAGATTACAAGAAACATTAACCACATTTTCCTCTTCTGATGCGACAAAAAGAGCAGTCCTACCACGTGAGGAGGTTGCCAATACAAGGTTAGGGCTAAATGAAAGAGGACATTTTTGTGTATCAACATCATGACCTCTTAGGTCCTACTTGACCAAAATTCCCATAAGGGCAAAGCTTGCTCTTACGTTGTGAGGAAATAAAGTCTAAGAAAAACAGGATCACAGAAACAAAACTTGTATAAAAAAGGTGTAACTGATAAATGGAATTTCATCTTCACCCTCACATATGCAAACGAAAGTGGCAATCTCAATACACAAGCATTACTTTCAGCATTCTGAAGAAAGTCAAGATATGTTATACTCCTCCTTCCTTTGCCTACCATTTTCCTCTTTCACCAAATGCATGGTCTACTAAAATTGTTGACACACTCTACAATCCTTGAAAAGGTCTAAGAACATAAAACGAAGTAGGAAGGATACCTTTGAGAATTCACCTTGCTCCACTCTCTGCATTAAAACTCTAATAGGTTCCCGGGAGAGACCTGAAAAGGTGGTAGGATTGTTTTCTATTGTTCTCCCAGCAAAAATTACTGATAAATGGCAGTTGAATGAAGTCACACTGAGTATTGTAGAGAAGTTAAACACAACATGAACGATGAAATACAGTACAATGTTTCTGCAGAACAGAAATGATGATGACAATCTTGTTCAAACCAACCAAACGCAGCAAAGAAAAACAATGCAGTGCAAAGAGCCCCCCTGATAACCACGTTTAAACCTCTAATTTCCTGATAAAGTTACCCACGAAGCCAAACTCCCATGTCCCAGTATTTGAAGCGAAACAATGACTCGTTTGCTCAATTATGTAGACACTGTAATACTACAAGAAATTGCACGAACCTGTAAAACTGAATGACCTGTATCTATTAATCCCTGTACAGAAACTATACCACATCAATATGGTGTATTGAATGTCTAGATTAGTAACTTGCAAAGAACATGTCTTTAAAGATTCCAACTCTAGAGGAAGCTCACTAAATTTTCTGAACTTTTATGTTTAACATCATGCTATTGCTTATGACATTGATGTTCCCGTACTCCAGATCAGTATCAGTTATATTTCGAAATCATAAAGTTGATACAAATGGTGTAAATAACTGCTATTCTGCATAATATTGCTTCTTAAATCTTTGGACGCATTCACTAAAAAGCTGTGCTGTTCATTAAGGTAAAAACATGAACCAAGTTGCAGATAGGACCACCTTTTTCCTCTATTTTATAGTGTCACAGAAAGTAAGATGCTACTTTAGAAGGCTATATGACCATTGTATGTGATACTACACCATCTCAAAGCAGAAAGTTTTTCAGGGGTAGCCTATGAGAAAAACCATTGTTCTACCCAAAAGAGTATTCTTGTTTATTGATAGCTACAAAATCGGACATATACAAATTCAACTATAATAACCACTCATTTTATTTCTGGACTTCACTAAATTTGAATTCTTTGATGATCTCTCTTCAACAAATAGAGACATGAAAAAGCTGATAGTTCCAGGCCATTAATTTCTTTTCTGAAACCATCATATACTGGACACGCAAATTAATGATTCAAAAAAGTACAATTTTTACCTTTGGCTCATCAACAAGCTCTAATTTTGACCTTCAGACATTCTGTGTTTTACTGAAATAAATCACAGTTTGAATTTCTCTTTTTTCTCAATAAGCTCAATCCAGCATTTTGCTGCTTACTGAATACCAAAACTATTCATGTTCTAACACAAATGAGACCAACAGATATTTCCATGAGCAAAGCATCAGCCATATCTCATTGAACCAACTCATTAGCAAACAACTAGATCCTGCATTCATGTGCATCCAGTTTTCCATCTCTAGCAACTTTTTTCAGAGCAGAATAAAGGAGGATCCATAATTGTTAAGGATGTATAAGTTTTGGCAACGTATTTACACCACCTTCAAAGACATATTTTCATAGCAAAACATTCCAAGAAAAATATCTCATGATCTTGAATCGCCCCAAGCAGAAACTCTCAAACACATCAATATCAATTGTCATCTTTTTGAATTCACTTTTTGGGTAGTTTTTGCATTGATTTCTGAACAGAGAGACAGATAAAGCTACAAGTAAACAGAAAGAAGCAAACTTTCATGGTTAAATAGCTAGAAACAGATTAAAATAAGAAGAAGAAGAAGAACTGACCATTAAGATCGCCCCTCATATCTAACTTCTTCACTCTGTCCTCATTTTCGACCCCACAAATCTTTGCATAAACCCTCTCCCCATCCAACCCCGTAATCGGGACGCAATCCCCGTCTATCTCCGTCGCATACCTGGACAAAACCCGCTCCTCCAGCTCCGATATTTCCACGCCAGCATCCCCATTTCCCGCCCCCGGCCGTGGGGGAGAGTACCTAAGCCAATCCTCATCCTCCTCATCATCCTCATTATCAACTCTACTCCTCTTCTCCTCCTTGTCAGCAGTCGGACCCGCATTTCCGCTGTCAATCAACTCAGGTAGGAATCTTTTCTTGGGGTTGATCTGGGTTTTGACTGGGGAGGGCTTCGGCGGGAGAGATAAAGTGGGCTTAAAAGAAGCGACTTTGGGTTCAGGAGAATCCCGCGGCAGTTCGAGCTCGGAGGGTGGAGATGGAGGTTCTGGAGGGTAATCAAGGTCGAAATCGACGTCCTCTTGGAAGGTAGAGCTGTTGGCTTCAAGCCATTCTAGCTCCTGTAGGTCTGGAAAATCCATATCCATGGCACTCTTCCCTGGGTTTAGTGGGTGTCTGTCAGTGTGTGTGTTTCGGTTGAGGGGGGAGGGTATTAGGGGAATACGAGGAGGAGGGGACCCCATTTTTGGCGCGAAAGGATGACACCAAAGGAAAAGGGAAATTGTACCAATCGTGCCTCATGTGTTGCGGATAATAAATGAGCGAATTTCAATCCTAAATAAATAAATAAATAACTCATTTTTTGTTTGTGATCATGTTTTTAGTTAAATTTTAGCCACAATCAGTTATAAATACAAAACATGGTTTAATGTCTCACTTGATTTACTTTGTGATCTTGTTTTCAGTCAAATTTTAATCACAGTTAGTTATAAATACATCACGTGATTAATATCTCATTTAATTTACTATTTTCTCCAATTATCTCCACCTAACTCTACTTTCACAAGTTCAAAAATATACACACCCATTTTTCTGTTCTACTATTCCTACTTTTCCATTGACACTAGCCACCGTTTTTCTCTAACCCCTTCTCACTTTTCTATCATCACTTCTTTCTCTTCTTCTTTCCTCATTCCCTTCTTACTCCATGTTTTTCTTTTTCTCCCTCACTCTCTTACCCCACCACCACTCACCTTGCCATTTCTTGACCCTTCCCATCCCTATTCCAAAGAAATAAAGAAGTGACAAATGGGGGAATAAAAGAAGGGGACTGAGACCAAAGAGAAGAACAGAAAAACAGGGTAACGAGGTCAGTGGTGGCAATAGCAGTGGATTTGAGAACGGTGGCAGAAAGTAGTGGTGGAAGAGGGAAATGAGACGTGTTATTGAATTTATGAAATAAGAGTTAGGTTGGAGAAGCATTGGGAAAAATAGTTGATTAAGTGAGAAATTTGGTATTAGTCATCAGATTTGCTCTTTAAATATTGACCACATTACATATTATCACATATTCCGGTAAAATTTTGACTAAAAGGTCACTAGGGACCAAAAATGTACATTTGTGATTGCATGGGGACTAAAATTACTAATTTTGATTCTTTAAAACTAAAACTTATCGTGAGCAGTATGTAATGGATGATTGGTGCAATTTTGTCAAACAATTCAAAAATGTTGAAATAGTTAGGGGTGGCCACGGTTCCAAAACCGTCAGTTAACCGACGGTTCCGGTTCTACTGAAAGGTAGAACCTGAACCAGCCCTTATAGGGACGGCTACGGTTACGGTTCTTGAACTTCCGGTTCCGATTCCGGTTCAATTACGGTTTTGATTTCTTCCGATTCTGGTTTCGATTCTTTTAGTTACATATAAATGCTTGTATTATAAAATCAATTTTAAGTAAATGTAACAACTAATGTTGAAAAAAATTATGAATTTTATTGTACAATCATGTGGTAAGGAAAAATAAAGAATACAGGCCTTGTTTGGGTTCCCCTGTTTTTGTAAAAACTGTCTTTAGTTAGTAAGTAACAAGCTACAGACGGTTGGAAAAACAGATTAGTGAACAGTTCGGTTAAAATAAAACGACGTCGTTTTCCCGTTCTATTAATTACTACCTACCAAATCGGACTTGCCCCTTTTCGATCGAACTCTAACCCTAGCCGAGCTAAGTTGTTACCTGCTGTCGTCCTCCATCTGCGGCTTCCATCTTAGTCAACATTCCGATCGACTGGCTGAACCGATCGCAACTGCTTAACCTGCCGGTCTTGTCGAGCTTCCGTCCGACCTGGTGCTGTACGGCAAGGGCAGGGGAAAGGAAGACTGCTACTTCCTCTGCAAGAGCAACCGGGTGCTGTGGCGTTTGGGTTCACGGTGCGGCTCCACAGTTGGTGTACTCCTCCACTGCCATCATCTCCGACATTTCCACCCTAGCTTCTCCAGGTTAATGCCTCGTTTCTCTCCGGTAATGGAGCAGCAAACTAGTAACAAACATTTTTTCTAGCGAAAAAAATTGGTTAAACTGTCGATGCTTCGTGGGTTTCTGAAATGCTGCAAAATTTGTGAAGGATAATCTGGGGTAATCGATCTGTAATGTGGGTCCTGGATTGCCATGTATCATTACATTTGCCTTTTCCAATTTTTTTTTCCCCTGATGGTTTAACTTCAATTCTGCCCGAGCAGTTTTTAGGGAAGGCAGAGTGGTGCCCAGTAGAAATAATTTTTTCAGCATTTTTAGATCATAATACCTGAACAACTGCAGCTATGACTTCTGCTAGGCGAATTAACAATTAATACCGGTTGCAAATGGAAAAGGACCATAAAATGTTAACTATGGCAGTCGGGAAAGACAAATATGTTGCTTAACTCTGATCGTCATTGGACGGCAAGGTCCATAATCTTTTATCGTCCTGGTCTAACTTCTTGTATGTGTGGGAGGGTTGCAAATTTGAATTAGTACATGATTGGTATTTTTGGAATCGGCATTTTGCATCTGTCCTGGTGTTTTTCTTTTACGTTTTCCTATTTTGGACATGCATAGCAAAACATCCCAAGAATTAGCATTTACCTGAATTCACTATAACCATTGAAGCTGTCCTAGTGATCAGAGTGGAAGTGGCTGAAGTTGTCTTTGTAACAAATGTGACATTTTTAGCAATTGTCGGAGAGCCTAAACGTGCAGGTTAGGCAAAAATTTAGTACTAAATCTTGAATTCTGCTTCTGTTCTTTTCTTAACGAATGACTATTTCAATGGTAAATTGATTGACAAAGCCTGCCCTTGATATCAGTTATATTAACATGCGCTAACTGATATTTGGATAGTGCTGTAAAATTATATCCAATTTATTGAAAATTCATTCTTGTTTTCTTTATTGTTTTCCTTCATGTGGTTTTGCCTATTAGTGACAATTGTTCGGTGGTTTGCACCTTATATCGTGTAAAGGCTTACAAATTACATGCCGGTGACTTGCATCTAAAGGCAAGGGTTACCTCTAGGTACTCTTGTATCTAATTTTCTATACATGTTTTATTCATGTTAGCGATCCAAATTCATTTTTAAAACCAGCATTGAAAGCCCAGCCTAAATCCCCACGGAATCCTTTTGTGGAGAGAACGATTTTCGGTTATGCCTTGATAATTACTACAAGGTAAATAGATATATTGTGCATTTACTCATTTCGTAGGGATAGTCTTTTTTGCTATTTCAGCCCAATTTTAGGTGTTTCTTTCTTTTATTGGTTGTTAAGATCGTGAAACAAAGACATGGGTTTTCAAATTATTCATTTCAGTAAGAACTTTCTCTTACCCAATACCTTGTCACCATGAATTTGGAGGGCAAGATATTTGGAAATACAATCTCTAGCTACGTTGTGCACGAAATGATCACGCGGCCTTCGGGACCATGGCATAACCGTTCCTCGGGATACTATTAGGGCCAAATACTATGCCCTTCGAGATGCAACCAAATTATACATGGATTTCAAGAAAAATGGCCTTAGAATGGGGTGGGATAGTCAAAATTACACCTTCATGATGGATGATCCTCAAGCGATTTGCGTATTCTAAGGATTTAAATGTTAAGAATGCTTTCCTTGTGTTACCTGTCCTATTTTTTGAGTTCTTTTTACGTAATAATTGAATAAATCATTCATTGGAAGTTATAGTGCTGTTTTTGAGTTTGACAAAGTATGGGAGCTACTGCGATATTGGCCTTGTGATCATATTAATTACGTCGGACAAGCTTAAATGTATGCCTAATTTCACGAAATTGTTTACCTTTTTTTGTTTTTGTTTGGTGGTTGCGTAGGTTCCTTTTTTGTCTTGGGCAGCATGCTAATTTTTTCCTCTGTGACGTTGGTGAAGCCTAAATGTATCATTTTTTACGTTCTGGGTTAGGTTGTGAAGCTTCATCCAAACGGCCATTCTCATGTTTGGTTCTTAGCTTCATTAGGTTGTGGTGCTGGCCATTGTAAATGGAAGCATTTGTTTTGAAAATTTGTGAAGCTGTGGGGTTTATATCTTCATTGAAGACGGTTTCCTATTTTTTTCATTATATGGTGAAAGTGATAGTGCTGGTCTTCAGATACTTCCATTTTGTCTAGGTGTTGTGCCTTTTTTTTTTCATTTGTTTATGATTGGTTATAGTTTAATAAGTTTCCCCTGTGGTAGTTTATAATCTGTTGAGGTCTTCTTGGTAATGTGTACTGTTTTTGGAATGGAAGGGCTGCTTGTCACGATGTTTACTTGCCAAAAAATTTAATGTGTGTTTCCTTTCATTGAGGTGTCCTCAAATGGAATGGCAACTGTTTTCTTGAATCTGCTTACGGGTAACCCTTTACCTAAGATAAGCTGAAACCATGATAGTGATTGAATTTGGTGGGAATTTTCATGATTCTTGTGTGTTTTGTTTGTTTAGATGAACAAGGATTATGGCAAATTCTACAATAAGAACTGCTACATCTATCACATGCTGGAAGATGTATTCCGATCACAGGGGGCAACTGGAGAGTATACTTCTGGTTTTATAAGGTCTCCACGCAACTCGGATGAGGAGAAGGAGATGGAAGGCCTTGTTGGCGTGAGAAGAGGCAAGGCCAAAAGTGACCTGCCTGCCGAGACATGGGGGACGATGTCATTGAGGTGAGGCCTAGCAAGGGGAAAGGCAAGAAGGGCAAGGGAAAGCATAAATCTGGAGACCTTTGTGTGATTCACCTATTCGGAGTCCATCCGATGCTGCTCAAGATAGGTATATCCGTGTTCTTGATGGCTTGGAGACGATCGTAAGCCGAAAAGGCAAGAAGAATAGCAGTAGCATGAGTGTCTCGGTTAGCTCACCTTCCAAGACAAAACCTGGCTCCTCAAAGGTCAAAGAGGACTATGAGATTGCTTTGGAAGAGCTTGTGAACCTAGGGCTACCTTGGGAGGTGCATGTTAGGATGGGAACAATTTTAAAAGATCCCATGGAGACTATGTTGTGGAAGACGGCCAGATCGATGAGGATCTGGATTGCCCTAGTCTTGGGATGAGGGATGCTTTCCAGAACCAGCGAGGAAGCCAAGATGGGAATGAGAGTCCCAAGTGGCTATTGATTTGTTCTTTAAGTTGGTTTATTGTTCTTGTTGGACAGTTTTTTAGCATATTTGCGAGGCCTTGCATTCTGCATTTAATTATTTATTCGTTTTCCAGAAGTACATTTGTGATGTTTGATTAACGGTGGCTTTATGTGAAAAGGCAATTGATGCCGTGGTCCCTTGCCAAAAAAAATATGCTGCAGATGTTTTTTTCCTTCTTTTGTCCTGCTCTTTGCTTTTCTCTAACATATTGCAAGTTATTTGCAACGGTTTATTGGAGCTCGAAACTGTGATGGTTTTTGTAATGTCCTCGGCCTAATTTGAATGGAGCAGCTTATACCTCCACGCAATTTTTGGTTTCTCAGTAGCCTAGTATATGCTTCTATAACCATTGAAGTTGGTGACCTGTTGCTAAAATTTGTTCTCTGTTTTTTTGGCTTAAGTTGTCTGCATGGTAGAAACCAAAGGTTGGTTAACACTCACAATGACGTCTTGTTAGTGACCTTTTCCAGGATATACCTTTTGATAGTATAACCAATTCTCATTTGTCCTTGCACATGCAGGTTAGTAAGCCGACTATTGATCGTAAGCCTAGACTTGTTCATGGATAACTTTGACGATACACACGGGGATCAGTCGGGAGACTCATCAGATGATGATATGGAGCTGACATTTGCCCTATTTGTGATGTTAGGGTTGGCTCTGTTTGACCCGAACCTAAACCCTGTACCTAGGCGAAGGATTCGAGATGGTGCTCTTTCAGGGGCACAATGGGTGACCGAACTCATAAATGGGCACCGGGATAGGATATTTGATAACATGCGGATGGATGCTAACCTTTTCTTACACTTATGTGACCTTTTATTACAAGCGGGGTTCTTGGCGACGCAAAGGGTTGGAATTCACGAGTCAGTTGCTATTGCTTTGGTTTGCCTAAGTCACAATGAGCACCAGCGTCCTGGCTGAACGGTTTAATCATTCTTTGGAAGCGGTTGATGGCATCTCCGCCGTTGTCTAGATCCACAGTGCGGCTTGGTGAGATTTAGTTAACCGCAATTTTCACCAAACTCATCCAGCGTATCGAATAGTCGGTTTTGGCGTAGTTCAAAGTAAGTTGCATGGACTACGTAAACAAAAGCTAAAGCTGAAAGTTAGTTGTGTACATTTTCTTGTATGTGTTACAGTCCCAATTTATTATGGCGTTTGAAATATCCCTAATTTCACAGGATTGTGTTGGGGCAATTGTGGAACTCATGTCTCTGGTGTAGCAAGTCAAGACCGATTTGGCAAAGGGCATGGAGACCTATCCCAAACGCGTTTTAGCGGTTTCGATCGATATCGGTTTGTATTTGTTGGTAGGATGGGAGGCGTTTTGCGATTCCATGTGTTGCGAGAACTTTAGCTGATCCGAATTGTGGATTTCCAATGCCACCCAAGGTTTAAATTAGCCTTCTGTTTATCACCCTTAAGTTCCAGAAAATTATAATCTAGTTGATCCTTTTTTGCCTTAGCAAGTATTATCTGCGCTTACACAAACATGCACAGGCTTTATGGCCATTTAGAGGTGCTAGGGAGTGCTCAAGCGGGAAGCAAAAGCTATTTAATAGACGACATGCTTCCCTTAGGAGCATTATAGAACGTAAATTTGGTATGTGGAAAGGCGGTTTCAATTTTAAGGGACCATGCGAATTATATGATGGCGACCCAAAATAATATTGTGCTTGCGTGTTGTGCTCTACACAATTTCATGCGGGAGAATGGCATGAATGACGCATATTTCGATGAAGAAATAGCTGCTGCAGAACTTGATGATGCAATGGAAGATGGATACCAAGTGCCCCCGCCACAACAAGTTGATATGTCTAATTTGGAATTGCGCGTTCCAAGATCGTCGGGCCATTGCCAATAGTATGTACAGAAATCGATTCTTGTAAATTCGATTAGGGATGAAATCGAATCTGCGAACATTCGAGATTTGTAGTTGCTCCACTTGTAGTCCACGTGCCAAAATGTATCCCACTCCCTGTACGCATTAACTTTAGTCTACCGATGTTGAACCCTAAAACCCCAAATCTATTCTTAATTTATAAAATGGCCCAAGAAATTTCCAAAATACAATTTCAATAAAAAATAGTAAACATGAAATACCTCTATTGAAAGTATTTTTCTGCCTAAAAAATTAGATCCAAATAAATTTTGTAATTCTAAAAATTACCCAAGCTACACCAAATGAAATTTTTAATTGCTGTATGTAATAGTTGGGTTTTGGAATAGCTGATGGGAATGTGTTTTTTTCCTATACTAGTTGCCATAATCACACATTCTCCTTAGGCAAATACAGTTTTCTAAAAACAATTGGAAAAACAGAATCCAAATGCACTGGTTTGTCAAAAACAGTCTGTTCTTCAAATACAGCTAATCCAAACAGTATTTGCTGTTTTTCAAATACTGATACAGTGCTGTTTTTGTAAAACAGGCCCAAAAACAGCTAATCCAAACGGACCCACAAATTTTATGAAAAAATACCTCAACTTATATTGAACGCTTTAAATAAAATAGAAAGATACATAATCTAGTTTAATACTTTGATTAGTTTAATACTTTTATATTGAATGCTTTAAATACCTCAATTTAATTTTTTGAGAATTTGTCATAGTGACTAGTCAAACTCAAAGTGTCATCAAATGCTAGTTTAATATTTTGATTAGTTTAACTTCAATGCTCTGATTAAATTAGATTTAGACCTAAATTATTTATTGTATCTAGATTTATTAATGAATTTGGATAATAGGTTGTTGGACTAAAACTAAAACTATTTGATATTGGGTGTTGGTTGTTGAAATTGAATTGTAAATGGAATCAAAAAAGTCTAGCAACTCAAGATATAAATGTATTTTATACGGTTTGAACAGGTCTTAAACCGCCGGTTCCAGTTCTGGTTCAATTTTTCGTGAACTTGAATCTAAACCTTTAGTCACGGTTTCGGTTCCAATTCCAGTTCCGGTTTAGATTCAATAAACCGTCGATCCGGTTCCGATCCGGTTTCGGTTCAAATCTGAACTGTGGTCACCCCTAAGAATAGTAATGAAATTATTCTTTTTTTTTTCTTCTGTCTCCAGGTCTAATCATTTTCCCCCTTTTTTTGGGGATAAATTTAGGCATAAAATTTAGAAATGAGCCATGATCGAACTTATGCTTTGAGTTTATTCCTTTTTTGTGCACTGTCTTACAAGTTGAATTTAATACACTATTCAACAAATAATGATCATATTGCATTGAGTTCCAAACCTAATTTTTTAACTAAGAAAACAATATCCTTGTTACTTGTCATGTCTTGCTTTAAAACTCCATGGAAAAAACACAAGAAATTTACCATTTCACTTCTACTTTGATGAGTTTGATGTTTACTAATTTTTAGGGTTTCCAATAAATTTAGAAACTAACTTCAGTTCTCATGTTAGAGTATTATCTAAGTTAAACCATTGTAAGTTTGTATCAAAAACAATTGTCATTGCAAAAAGAAATGAGATGAACCTTGTCGCATTCATTTATGTAAATAATTTTCGTAAGCGTAACGTAGACATGGCCTTTTCTGTTCTGCATGCTTTGAACCAAACCAGGTAAGCAAAATAATAATTTTGTTTTTATAGAGAAAAGATCAAGCTAGGTAAGGAAAATGATAAAAAAGTAGTTTCTTTTTTTTTTTTTCCTTTTATGGGGAAGAAAATAAGGGACAGATTTACATACGTTCCATTAAACTACAATTTAGTTACCATGGCCATGTTTGTTTTACCAAATTTAGTTTAGTTTTAAGAAGAAGAAATAGAAACATCTTAGGCCATGTTTGGATTCCCTGTTTTTTGCCTTGTTTTTGATAAACTGTTTTTCACACCCCAAATGCTACAGTAAACCCAACCCAAAAACAACCTCAAAAACAACTACAACAATTTTTCTATTTTTTTTTCCTTTTTCTTTTTCCTTTTCTTCTCTTCCCTCTTCTTATCCCCATCATCGTCTGGGTCAGGTAGACAGATGACCGTGTTTTCTTTCTCCTCTCTCCTCCCTCTTCCTCCCTCCACTCCTCCCACTCCCAGCCCATCCACAGTCATCCCTCCTCTCCCTCCTCCTGCCACTTTTCCCAGCCTCCCCTGTCCTTTTTGGTAGATGGGATCTGGCATCTATTGGATCAGGAAGGCCAGGAGGAGAGAAGGGAGGGAAGGAGTGAGAGGAGAAGAAAGAGAGAGGAAGGAAAAAAAAGTCAGCCAGATGATCTGGGGAGTAGCCAAGGGATGGGGTGGGGAGAAGAAGGAAGAAAGAAAAAAAGAAAGGAAAAGAAAGGAAAGGAAAAGGAAAGGAAAAAAAGAAAAAAAGAAATTAAAAAATTCATTTTTCCAAATACAACTACAGTAACATTTTTTGCTACAGTATAATGCTACAGTGCTGTTTTTCACAAACAACCCCAAAAACAAGGAATCCAAACGGACCCTTAGTTTGATGGGTATCCATTTTTATGCTGATCAATTAGATCTTTCCAAATAACACATTACTAGATATAACATGATCAATCTTATTTTCTTTTAGCTCTCCCCAATTCTAGGATAAAACAAAGAAAACGACTCCATCTTCATATTCTTAGCCCTCATTTCTCTCTGATCCAATCATTTCACCCTTGTCTCTCTTTCTCAAACCTTCATTTCCATTCTCTTTCTTGTCAACTTTCACCACTTTCTTTTTCTTTCAATCGATGAATCAATGAGGGTTTGTCTTGCATATCAAGATTAAATAGTAGAGAATTGATAGAACGAAAATGGGACAGCAAACATTGATCTACAGCTTTGTGGCACGAGGCACTGTGATATTAGCAGAATACACAGAGTTTACAGGCAATTTCACCACCATTGCCTCTCAATGCCTACAAAAGCTGCCCGCTTCCAACAACAAATTCACTTACAATTGTGATGGGCATACATTCAATTACCATGTTGACAATGGATTCAGTAAGCCAAAATTTACCAACCTCTTTTATTCATTCATTATCCATGTACGCAGTTTTTAGTACATTACTATCATTTTTTTTCCTTTTGTTCTGGTAATCTATCTGGCCATTGGTGATCAGGAACGAAGAATTTGAACATTAATTGCAGGGGCCAAAGACAAAAATTATACGTATGAGAGGTCACCTCCAGTTGTAAGAAAATTTTTTGGATTGGCGAATTTTTATTACATAACTTTCTAGTACAAACTACGAATAGTCATGATAGAAATTACCAAAACCTTGTGAGGAATGGCCATCATGCGGATTGAGAATGAAACGGCTTAATTAGAAGGCCATATAAGCCCAAAATCTTTGAAATTTCCAACATCTTTATGTTTATGGATATATTTTTGAATATGAAAAGAAATGAACATGCAATATCAAGATTTTTGAGCTTATGCATTTGGTCTGCTGCACATTGCGTCGAGCTTTCAAATGTACGTGTGTGTGAAATCAATGCAAATTCTTAGGAACAATTAGATATCGTATGCTAAAAACACATCTTTTCTGCTTGACTCAAGTTCTTGGCTTGGTTATTATAAAGTGTTTGGACAGCTTCTTATATAGATATATATATATATATATATATATATATATATATATTTGATTGCAGGCATCATAGACACTTTTTCTAATATTTTCTTTAACCTTTTAACTACTTTTTTTTTTTAATTTCATATATATCAAATTACAATGAGTGTTACAGTAGAATGAGTAGTACTCGTTCCTCCTACATCCTTTTTCACGTAAAAAAGTAAATGATTTCTTAACTTTTCTTGCAGCTGCCTATTAGCAGCAACTCAAGAATCTCAATTTCATTTTTTCCCTTGTTATTTTTCTTTCTATATTCTCACATTTTTTCCTAGTTTATTTTTCTTGATTAAGCAGCATCATTTTTCACTCACTTACCACATTTATTTACATAATCATAAGCAACGTACTAAGCCACTAAGTACTGGATAGTGCAGCCTATTGCGTTGTTGCTGCTGAAGCAGCAGGTAGACAACTTCCTATCGCCTTCTTAGAGCGGGTAAAGGAGGACTTTCACAAGAGATACGGTGCAGGAAAAGCAGCGACTGCCAGTGCCAAGAGCTTAAACAAAGAGTTTGGGTAATTCATGACATTTGTAGTATTTCTAGTTCGTTCTCCTTTTAATTAAGGACTTCGGTTTTTTTACCATGCACACAATTTTGCCACATAAATGCACAAAATGACATTTTAAGCTTCCTTGCATTTATACAATTCTCTGATTTAACTGTCAGTTTTTAGAATACTAAAACATGAGCCCTTTGTCTCCATCAGACAAATTCTTTTTTTTTTTTTTTTTCCTATTAACTTAAGTGCTTTGCCAAATATTTCCCTGGTCTGTGTAGGCCAAAACTGAAAGAGCACATGAAGTATTGTGTGGATCATCCAGAAGAAATGAATAAGCTTGCAAAAATTAAAGCTCAAGTTTCTGAAGTAAAAGGAGTGATGATGGAAAACATTGAAAAGGTAATACAGCTAACATAAGCATTCATTTGCTCTATGCAATTTTTTTTCCCCGCTTTGGCTCCAATTTCCAGTTTGTCTGTCACCTTATGCATATTGAGTTTCTTGATTTTAGGTTCTTGATCGTGGAGAAAAGATCGAGTTATTGGTGGATAAAACTGAAAACCTTCGATCGCAGGTAATTAGTTTAAGAAGCTTACGTATTAGTTCGAACTTATATCATTAAGGGCATGGTTGTATGTATAATCAATCATTATTCCTGTGATATTTCATTTTCTTGATTCTTCCATATAAACCAGAAAGTAATTCTATTCAATGTACTTATACATTTGCACCCCTAAATTAGTTTGAGTTCCTTTTTTCTCAAATGATGAAAAATGTTTGCCTAATGTTTCAGGCTCAAGATTTTAGGCAACAAGGCACCAAGATGAAAAGGAAAATGTGGCTGCAGAATATGAAGATAAAACTGATTGTGGCTGGTATTGTTCTGGCAATTCTTCTAATTGTCATACTGTCTGTATGTCCTGGTTTCAAGTGTTATTGATTCAGGCAGCATAGTGCCATTGCTCTGTTGCCATGGATAGATTTCCACCATAGATTTGATCTTTTTGTGGTTCATCATAGAATTGGTTGATTTCAGACATATAATGTTCCAGGTGCTAGTAGCATTCTCAGTTAGAATTTTCTTTCTCCCTGCCTTGAGGTAGGGTAAGAGCTTTGTAATCTTGGTTACAATGTATAGGAACATTAGAAAGCAAATGCAGAAGAATCTCTACGCCTATTGTAAAACATTCACCACACTTCTGTAACATGTCATTTATATCAATCTTGGATCCTAGCTACATGATTCCATGTAATGCTACTATTTAGTACTTTTCAGACAAAATTTAATAAATCAATTGGTAAATTGCAAATCACAAGCTCTTAAAGCTACACGCTTACTATGGGTTAGCTTTTAGATATAAAAGGTGATGCCTATATAATGTACAAACTAAATTTCTTCTATAAATACAATGATTTGACAAGTAAATGATTCTTTCTACTCTAATTAATTGGTCAAGGACATAGTTTATGTGTATTATTTAAGACTCACATGTTTAAGTTCTTCTGCTTCCTCTCTACTTCTTAAATCCCATTCCTCCCCTGCTAGAAAAAAAAATTAAGAAAAATGCTCATATTTTGGTATCATAATTTCACCATACGACCAAGTTTTCTACTTTCATTTTTCATCTTCTAATTCTGTAAGTATGACATGGCCTTGAGTATCTTTTGTCAAAATAAGATTCAAAACAACATTCAAATTCAAATGGGTATAATCTATGTGTGCGATTGACCTAAATTTTTGATTGATCAATGTGAGGCATGAAAAATAAATGTGAATTTTTTTTTTAGAGTATAAGCAAAAGTTTGAGCACAAAATTTGAAAGGTGTATATTTGAGTCATGATATGTCATGAGAGTTACGAAGATCAATCAAATAATTTGTTCCATTATCCAATAAAGAATATAAAATTTAATAAAAATATGCATAAAACAAGTAGACTTGACGTTGTACAATTTGAATTAAGGGATCAAATAATTTAAGGGATCAAATAATTCTATTTTAAAGGTGAGGATTAGTACTTATCAGGGAGAGGGAGGAGCAAATTATATTTTCTTAAAGTAAGAGGGACATTTGAGCAATTTATCCCAGGGAATAAATCGCGTTGTTTTGAATTCAACGACTTCAGCTCCCAAACTTTGAAATCGCTCCTTCATCCAACCCGTTTCTTCCAGGAACCAAATCACCAAGCTTAGCTCCATCACCGGACTCACCGCCGGCGGCACGCTATCAACGATAAAGAATCAATTTTTCCGACACCCAAAGCCTGTCTAAGGTAAGAACCCTGCTTAATTATGACAACCCCCCTTGCTAGAATTGCCATCGCCGGTCTTCAAATGTATAGAAAATGAAATGGTATCAAATCAGTCTAAAGTTTTCCTTTTTTTTAACTTATTTATTTTTCATTGATTACAGTCTTTCTGCATTGCTGGTTAGCACCATCAAGTATTTTAATTATAGGTGAGCAAGAAATTTTCTTGAATTATTGAAAGCCCAGTTCAGCCACATTGGTGTAAATTAGTATATTGCTTTCGGAATATTATTGGGAGTATGACTTTTGAATAGTTGGTTCTTTGTAATGTAATGGGCCCAAAGGAACTAAAGAGAGAACAGATTAAGTATATGACGTGGTTTTACATAAAGAAAAAAGTTAACGTTTTTTGTTTGGATTTTTTCTAGCCAGTGTTTATGCAAGCAAAACGATTTTTAGCTGTATGTCATTTTTTGCTTCTCCAGATTGTATGTATATTTAGGATGAAAAACACGAGATAACTGCATTGCTGATTTTGATTGAATATTCAGGATGACCATCTTTCTTCCTGCTGCACATTTTGGGCACCTTTAGTCTCCTTTTGGTGAAATTGCATTGTCTTGGGTGGATTGCTAGATGGTGTGGCTGGTGATTGTTGGCTTGTTCATATTACTCTGGGCGGTTTCTGTAGGCAAAATACACTTGGGTTCGTCTTTAAATTCCAAGACCACCTTCCTGAATGATAATGGAAGTAAGATCACTATTTGATCCGTAATAAGTTTGTTCTGAGCATAGATGAATAGTTTGCCTGTGTCAATGAATAATTGTATTTTTGAGGAGTAAATTTAATACTTGGTTTTTTGAAATATTAGGTGCTGGGTTGCCTTCAAGGAAAAATGTGTTGTTTGTCATTGCACACCCTGATGATGAGACAATGTAAGGTTGAGTTACAAAATTCTTATGCTGTACTAGTGTACTTTTCGTTTAATTGGAGTAGAAGCTTGTGTTGTGCTCTAGTTTATAGAGTGCTATTCCTTTTGAAACACATTGGCTTTGCTGAAAATGGCTTATTGGATACCTGATAGTGGTTGAATTGTCACATCAGTTAAGTTTAGAATAGAGAACATTCTGAGCATTGCCTGACTTTGATCACATGTATAAAATTTATTAGGTCATAAGCCAGCAACATTGCCTAAACTAAAGAATGTAATAGTGCAAGAAAAGTTTGAAACTTTGTATGATTTATAAAATGACGTCCTTTCTTTCTTTAAATGTTAAGAGTCACAAGTTTGTGGTTTTACTATAGGCTTGTAACACTACTTGATATTGATGCAGGTTCTTTTCGCCAACAATCAATTTCCTGACCTCAAGGGGGCATAATGTTTATATACTGTGCTTGTCAACTGGTAATGCACTAATACCGATTTGCAACTGCCTAGCTGCTTATATAAGCAGGACACCTAATTAAGCAGAGAAACTTCCTTTGTCTCCTCCACCATGGGGGATGGGTATATGTTTCTAATTATATGATTTTTCTGATTATACGCTGTAGTCTGAGAACATTTAAAGTGCTTTTGATGTGGTAACTAGTGCTTTGTATAAGATGGAGTTGAAAATTCAATAGTCTTAACACTGTAATCGGCATTTGGTTTTTCCATTATAAAAGTTTCGAAAGTTGTCTTTATTGTAGGTAATGCAGACGGTATTGGGAACATCAGGAAAGAAGAGCTGTATCTAGCATCTGTTGTATTGAAGGTATTCTGATGTTGAATCAGAAATTTTATTACTTTCATTCAACAGATAGCTGGGTGCTCAGACCACAGACCTTTTACATCCATACTAGCCACTTTTTTTATGGAACTGTACTAGTATGTCACATTTCTGTTGTCGTCTGAGTAACATTAGTACTCTACATACTACCTAGACAAACAGTTCCATGGTTGATATTTTACTTGGGCTTTGATCTTCTAAGTCATTGAAATTATTTTTACTCATGCAGGTGCCATCCCAGAAAGTGAAGGTTGTGGACCACCCAGATTTGCAGGTACCTGTCTGAAAGATCTTATAGGATTTGATACTGGCCTATTGTTTTCCCTTGTGACATATCATGCCAAAAATTTAGTAGAATTTGGCTTCTGCATGTAGGATGGTTTTCACAAGGTCTGGAACTGTAACTTATTAGAAACGATTATTAAAGAGGAAGTTGATTCTAATGCCATTGATGTGGTAAGCTTTTGTCTATTTTATTGGCCAACTTCTCCACTTCTAGCTTTATTCCTAGCTTGTGAAATTATGTGGCACGAGGACATTGTTATGCTTATGAGTGCCTTACTGTATCCAGCAATGCGAATGGTTAATTTTAAGTTATCTGGAGTTTATACTCATCTCACTATCCTTTTGGATTCTCAGATAATAACTTTTGACAATTATGGTGTTTCTGGTCATTGTAATCACCGTGATGTACATCAGGGAGTGCGGTCAGTAGATCTTGACTTATTTGTTCTGTCATTAAGAGCCTGTATTTGTTGATTTGCATTTATGAAGTCTGAATGTTGGTTCTGATACGCAGAAAGCTTTTGCAAAATTCTTCCCAAAAAGTTGAAGCCTGGGAACTTGTAAGTTACAATATCTATATCTTGTGATCATAGAATTACTGGTTATTGTGAATTTTACTTCTTTGATGTTTGTTAGATTAACCATGAGCTTCTCCAAGTTGTACCAACAAGAGCGAAGTGAACCAGAGACCTTGTTTGTCATAGTAAAGTGACCTAGTATCGTAGCTAAGTATGTGGTCACCATGTGCAATTTTGAAATTGAAGAAACTTTGATCCTTCTCTTTTAGCTTCCATCAGAAAACCTCATATTGTAAAGTGTTTGTATTTATTGTTTTCCCCTATGTCCTTCAGCCCTGCCCTGCCCTTTTGCCCTCCGTGGTTACTCCTTCCCACGCACGGTCAAAATTGTTCTCCATCCAGTCCCCCTTTCACTTCCCTTTCCCCGCTATGATTTTGTATTCAAGTTGGATTTAACTGTTGGTCTCAATTTGCATGTGTGGTTCCAATGGAACCTTAGATTATGTGCATTTTCAGCTGATTTTATTGAGTTACTGAAGCATGGCTTCCGTGAGCTGCAGTTAGGAAAACAGAGTGGGAGATTTACGGATGAATAGGATTTGGGAGTAGTCTGTCGTTAGGTCTAAATTTGCTGGTAGTGGCTGGGCAGCAGAATTTACATTTTGGTTTTATGTGTGGAAGTGTTTGTTTGTTACTTGGAACATGTGAACCTACACACAAGTTGTAGCTATTTAGCTGTTTTCATTTTCATATGGTTGAACAGGAATCTGGTGATCTTAGCGTCTTGTGCATTTGAGCATGAGTCTGTCAAACTCCATCCATATTTGTGGTGTTGTAGCAACCTACACATTGTATATATAAAAGAAAAGCTAAATCCTCTGTCTGTTATTAGATGTTTGGTCGCAAATTCCTTCTCTTCCTGTTTCTCATTTTCCTTTTAGGATTTTTCCTAAGAAGACGGCAGGGTGTTTTATTTTAAGTTTCATTTACAGCTTCTACAACCTTAAATCATGGCTTTTGTTCTTATTATATCCAGGTCAGTAACAACATATTGCGCAAATACAGTGGACCAGTTGATATTTGGTTGTCCATTTTATTGGCCAGACAATGTCTAAACAGAGAATTGCAGTCTTTGCTGAATGAAAATCCTTTTAAAAGCTATGCTGCAATGGCTCAACATAGGAGCCAATGGATATGGTATGCGTGCTGCTATCTTCACATATAATCGGAAGTAGTAAGGCATCAATATTTTGTTCCTTGCAAGACCTTCCATGATTTTTCTATGAAGAGGTTGTACTGTGGTGGGGTATATTTACTTGAATAATCTGACTGACTTCGATAATCTTTTGTGCATTCTCATTTATCTCATCTCAACTGCCAATGCAGGTTTCGGAAGCTTTTTGTGTCATTTTCAAGCTACACTTATGTAAACACTCTTAAGATGATGCATCGTTAGGCATACCTACATGTCTGGGGGAAGGAAAGGAAAGGAAGGAAGGGGTGATAGGGGAAGCAAAGGAAGGGGGACTACAGAGGATGAGGTGGGGGCGGTGAAGGAAGTGGGAAAGGAGAGGAGGGAGAGAAGATGAATGTGGGAGTGGTGGGGCCATGGTGGAAAGAGAAGGGTGAGAGGGTGGTTGAAGTGGTGGTGGTGGTGGTGATCGACGGAGTGTGTTAGGGTGCTTCTTGGGAGGCTGCTGAAGAGTTTTTGAGCAAGAAACATGTTCTTACTTTTATTGTTGTCATTTCTCTGTCTAAAATGTGAAGCTCAAGTAATGCCTATGGCCTAAAGCTTCTTATGAGTATTTAAGAGCAAATTGTTGAAGTTTGGCTATGTAATGTTACTAATGTTCCAAATAAGAGTTTTTTGTATCTTTTTCTTGATCACCATTTATCTCTTTTTTTTTTTTTTCTCTAAAATACTTGAAGTTCTATATGATATTCATAAAACAGAAAAGATGGAGTTTTCTGGGATCGGGCATGACAAGTTCATTCAAAGGTACATAACAATTAAGTACATTTTTTACGCTATCTCAGAGTTTTCTCAAATTGTTGGGTAGGATAATTGCCTATCCTTGATAAGATCTTATGTCAATTAATCTTTTTTTTTTTTTTTGCCTCTCTTTGGCAGCACACCTAATTGAAGAGAATTAATGAGTAAATAGGTATTTACATTTTACTCTTTTTTTTAACATCTAACTCTTCTTAAATCAGTTTTACTTATAATTTCATTTTGAGTTATTTTTTTATCCACATACGGTAACTTTGATTAGTGTGAATTTAATTGTTAGATTAATAAATTTATTAAGTTGGATAGAAAGTAATAAGTTATTGATGTAAAAGTATATTTCTGCATTTTTTTTTTTGGCCTTGAACTAAGAATGAGTATGAGTAGGTGTATAATTATATATTTATGAGAAAATTTAATTACTATATCAAAGAATACATGTTGTTTCTTCTCTTGTTTTTTTTTTAATGCATTACACAATTTAATATCAATGTTATCACATTGTAATAAATTCACATAATAAAAGTTTCAAAAGACTAATATGGTAGTTAAATATTTGGTATATCATAATTTTCTGATGTAAATATGAATAATATGTAAAATCATTGTTAAATGAATTATTTATACCTTGCATCAATTCGTTAAATGATCACAACAAAAATATTCTGTCTTAATGCGGGCTAAATACTAGTTTTATTTGGGCAAGCTAACTTATTTAAAATATCATATTTCTTTTCCAACTATTATGAGAAAGCTTGAAATTGAATAAAATTAGCAGATTCTATCCCATTTATTTTGTGTTGCTTTTATTTCATTTAAAATTGCACATTTTGTTAAAAATGGAAACTAACATGATATTTTTTGCAAAAATTTTTAGATTAAAGAAAAACTATACTTGAATTTTTTTGTCATTATTTGACAGATTAATAAGATATTATTATCATAGTTAGTTTTAGGTAATAATATGAAATGCAACACATACTTATGTTAAAGAAAAAATATTTTTTTTTCAAAAAGTACAATTAAAAGTTTAGCGTCTAAATGTAAGTTTGGCTTGAAAATGCAATTTTGCAGTGAACTAGCCTCAGTAAACAAGACCTATTGGGATGGTAACATTTAAATTTGCAAATAACCTTGCCTTTGTTCAGTTTTCTGGATCTACTACTAACAATCTTCAAGTCATTGGGTAAAAATCCTGAAAAATACTAGGTTATGGTTAAGAGAACATGATATTCCTCCTAAAACTGGCAAATGGCTCAAATGTTTCAGTCTCTGATACTGATGGCCTAAACTCCATCTCCTTCCTCTGACTAACTGTGCCTGCAGACCTCACTGAACCTTCTCTAGGAGCAGATGGCTTATGATACTGCTGCACCACCAGCACTGAGAACACAGATTTGAACTCTGATGTGACCAAAAGATCCCCAATAGGCCCTAGCTCAGGGCAGTCACACCAATCAGCAAGGCCTGCTGTTAGAGGCGATGTTACTCCTCTCCCTTTCCCTACTATGTACAAATCGTGATTGTTGTTATCCATGTCTTTTATTGCATTGACAGTTTCTTCTTCATCATTTAGCATGAGTTCAGAGAACCTTACGGAGCTGTCATTGACTGTAGCAATCTTAAATTTGTTCAAGAATTCATCGTCTAGAAGTCTGTCGCTTTTGGAGTCAATCTCTATAGTCACGTGATCTCTATCTGCAAATTCCAGGGGATCCCATTCTGCTTCGTCCGTGTCCTGACCTGAAATGAACCTTACCACTGTTAGGTTAGTGTCTGGATGTTCAGCCATTCTCCATGCATAAGCTAATGCCTCCCTATCATCAGAGCCTCCAAAGAACAGCATGGCAATGTTCCTTGCACGGTTTTGTGAATCAGTAAGACCACGGTCAACAAGGATGCCCACAGAACATGGTGCGTTTTCCATCACACTCTCATTGACGTTTCGAGCAGAGGGATTTATGTCCTCCATCTCTCCATCCAAGTTTTGTTGCTTGTGAAAGGGGAGGATTATGAATGCTGCCCTCTTGTCCTTGGCAATGCTGCAAATATCTTCATCCATTGTCGCATAAGCTGAGCTTGCAGTCATTACCTGAGTATTTACGCCCTCACCTTCCTTCTCGTAATTGTCAAAGGCGGCAAGGATTTGATCTGTTTTTGCTTCTAAATAACTTGGATTTCTGGGGCCTGATCCACGCGTGCTATGGACAACCAGCATAGCTGAGGCACGGCCAATGAGTTCAACTAGGTGAAGAGCAAAAACAGTGATCGGTGATTTTTGTGTGGAATTGGACACTTTCAGGAGATTGATGATGGAAGAAACATTTCGTATATCATAGATACAAGCAAGTATTCGGAGTTCTTCATCTGATTTTGCTTTTTGTATGGTTTTCCTCTTATATGGTGTCAAATTCTTTGCGGGACGGTACAACATTGTGGCTGGCGTGACAACCATTGTCATCACAAGGATGGCAACAACCATAATTGTGAAACCTTCCTGAGTCAGAGCCTGTTTAATTAAGATGAAGAAAATATCAAGTTTCTGATACAAGACCTAATTCCAATCCATAGCTAGGGAGAGGGACAGAAAAAATACCTTTTGGGTGAGACCAATCTCAAGAATTACCATAGCTACGGTGCTCTTAGTGTTGGTAAGTACTCCAACAGCCACTGCCTCTTTAGTTGGTAAATCATGTAAAAATGAGACTGTTAGAGCGCTTACAATTTTAGCAGCTGAGGCTAATATGATGATTAATGCCACCTTAATCCAGTTTGCCTCAACTTTATTCAGGTCGGCTCTAAGCCCACAGACAACAAAGAAAACAGGCATAAGCATTCCCTGCACAAAGTCCTTAAGCCTATCAACAAGTACAGATTCAAGAACTTCATCAGGGATGATCAGTCCAAAAACGAAAGCACCAATAATTGGATGCGTACCACATGCATCTGTGATCACTCCGAGAAGTGAAACTCCTGTTATTATTGAACACAGGTAGTATTCACTATACCCTTGGCCTTCTGGAATTTTCCTAATGATCCAACTCAGAGCAGGGCGAAGATAGAAAGCACACAACAACAGGACGGCACATGTAGATAAAAGAATCCAGATGAAAGTTGACGATGGTTCCACCGTTATTGCAAGTCCTAGTGCAAGAAAAAACCATGAAGCCAAGTCACTGAGTAAAGCTGAGGCGACAGCTATTTTTCCGATCTCTGTGTGAAGGATTTTCTGCCTGTCAAGAATTTTAGACAGCACTGAAAATCCTGTCACTGTTAGAGCAGAACCCCAGAAAAAAGCACCTAATTTGTTAAGTGGGTCAGCCTTTACGTGATTTTCTATAATGAAGTATGAGGAGGAACCAATGATCATAGGAATAAATATTCCAGCTACAGCAATATGCTTGGCCTGAGTTCCTGTTCGCGACATTGCTCGTATGTCCATCTGTAATCCCATCAGAAATGCATAGTAAACCAAGGCGTAATGCGCCATTGGCTCTAACACTGGAACGTAGTACTGTGGAAATAGTGTATTTGAGAAGACTGAAAGTTTCCCAAGTACAGAAGGGCCCAAGATGATACCAGTCTGCAAATGACAGAAATCATTTTCTCCTTCTGATTAGTAACGCAAAATGTATGCTTCATTCAAGTTATACATTGAATGCAATTGAATTTGATCAAGGGGAAAGAAGTACTGATATGTGCCGTATTCGTCATATGATCACTACGTTAAGAAAAGACTAAGCTCAATCTAGTATTCTTAATTGTGGCATCACAACAAATTAAGACCATTGTCTCAAATTTCATTTTCAATATTCCATACAAGATTTCTTACACCCAAATCAACACATTTGGAGCAAGACTTCATATCCATATGGGTGAACTAAATAATGCAAGCATCTATGCACATAAAAAGATGGCTTGAAACGTATAAAGAAACCATATATAAATTAGCTTAAAGTTCAGTAAATTTCAAATTGTCGCAGAGAATTACGCCAACTATGTTCATGCTAAAAAAAATCAGGAAGACCTTTTTCTTTAGAAATCGTATCAAGACCAAGAGTACATTAAACTGCAGAAAGAAAACAAAACATCCTCCAAGACATACATCCAAATTCAGGTATGACACTGGAGGTGAATACACTAAATTGTCTTGAACAAAATTTTTCTATTCTTATATTTCTTTAAGGAGCTAGACTTCGGCTAGAGAAATGCATGAAAGAGTTGCAGAAATCTTGAACTTACGAGCATTTCAGCTACAAAAGGAGGTTGGTTGAAGGGTTTAAAGGCAACAATGAGAAGGCGGGTGGCCAAGACAGCAATTGCTAATTCAACAATGAAGAGAGGAACGACTGGGAGCATGGGGTTAGGGCCTTCCCAAACGCCATTGTACCTGTATATTGTATGAGCATAGCATTGAATATCATGGTATAGTTTATCAAAATCCACAATTATCGGGGTGGTGTCGTTCATTATGCCTTTTGTTGCTCCTCCTCCTCCTCAAACCACCTCCTCCTGTATTATATGCCCACTCCTGTTGCCTTTCTTGCGAGGGCTTAAACCACAACCTGAACTTCTGGTTTACAACTATTGCTACAATGGAAATATCATTTTGTACACATTGTCAATGAACAAAAATCAGAGAAGACACAGATTTTAATCAAGGGGCCTAGCCAAATTTTACGGTTGGCCGCTATATGTGGGGAACAAAGTTTTCCTGCTGGCAAACTTATAGAAAGATAAAACATTTTACGTGTCATGGCTATTGAGTTGTCATTGGCATTGGGAGTTCAAGTTAACTGCCTTTTGATTTCCTCTTTCTGTCACTCATTTTTCTTGCTTGTGTCAGTTAATTTTTAATGTGTAAAAGTTGCATCCTTGATGAAATCTACAGCTTCAAAGATTAATCCAGATATTACAGGGCTGGATTTGATAAAGTTTCGAAACAGAATCGTTATTTGTTATTGTGCCTGTAAGATTATTACATCTGTAGTTTTTGAAGTGAAACTACCTTACTTAATTGTCCTACAACCCATTATGGAACCACGTATCTCATCAACGAACCAACCTATACCTTTAAAATTGCATGGATATCATCTGGAAAGAAAAAAGAAAAGAATTAGGTGCATATTAATTAATAGGGGTACCCAACCAAAATACAACATGCAATAAATTGAGAAGAATTAAGAAAATATTGCAGTTAATTTTACGCAAAAGGAAAGCCACTTAAGCTGGAGAATTGATGGCTTGGATCGATTTTGTAACATTATACTTGGTTCATCATCGATTACCTAAAGCTAATCAAAATGCTTCATCTTAATTAGAAACTAGTTTCTTTCCTGTGCATTTGCACGGGCTCTTTTTTATGTTCTATAATTAAAAAAAATTAATAAACAATCAAGAAAGATATAATTAGTGTAAGGGAAGTAAAATATCGAGATTTATATAAATAAAGAAGTATAGAATGATTAAAAAAATAAAAGTTTGTCAACAGTATAGTAATGGTAATAAATAATTAATGTAACCGTATATAAAATAGGAAATTAATTATTTGAATTTTACTATAAATAAGGAAGTATGGAATAATAGAAAAAATGAAATTTTTTCTGAAATTTAGTAATGGTAATAAATTATAAATCTAATATATGTAATTAATAGATTTTTAAATTTTACTATAAATAAGGAAGTGAAAAAGAACTATAATTTATTGTTATCGAAAATAGATAAGGAATAAAATCTACCAAGAAAACAAATTTTTTTCACATGGCAAAATGATAAAATTTTGATTTGACAAAATACAGCTAACTCAATAACTTACCAAAACAGAAGAAAATAGCGAATTACTACACACACGCGCACACACACAAAAACACATGATTATGTTTCTTTCCTAGAGATGAGGGAAACTAATTTAAGACATAAAGAAACAATTAAAACAGCCACAGAAGCTGGAAATAAGAGATAATATTGATCTTAAAACAACCAAGAAAACAGTATATTGTCTTTCATTTAACTCAAGTTAATAAAATAGCAATTGGAATTTCTTTTTTACGTAGGCAAAGGGAAAAACTTTCATCGAATCAGCAAATCAGAGTTATGCAAGTCTTGAGAAAACTACAAGTAGTGGATTGATCACACTGACTGGGGGACAAAATCAAACACATATTATTGACTATACAATGCGAGAGTATTGTAATGAAATTATGACTTGTTTTCATCCACCCAAAAAAAAAAAAAATCTACCAATGTATATTTGAATATCGATCAATGGCATGTCTACATAAGTAACGGAAGCAAGCAGTCCCAATAATTAAGACAACTCACTAATTCTAATGCTTATCTTTCGAAATGATCATCTTAGTGACAAGAAAAACTATTAGGGAAAAAAAAATTAAAGAATTATACTAATTATGAGAATCTACAGCATCAAAATTATCGGTTCTAAGTTCAAAAACAATACTACTACTTCTATTGATGAATAGATAAAATCTGCACAGCATTGAAAAGGGGCATGCCCCTCTCTGTAAAAGCACTGTTTATATGCACTGCATATCTTCAGAAGAACTAATTAATCTACAACGTGCCAAGATGGCCAATCAGACAATTTTTCTCCAGGGAGACAAAAACTGTTTTTCATATCTATCATAGTCAAAGAAATTCATGCATTCCAATAGGCTTTCCTCATCCCCTTCGAAATCATTATCAAGCCAATCCTTTGCAGCCTCAAGACTCCCATGATCTGCAGGTGCATGTTCTAAACTTGCTGAACCATCAGAGAAAGCAAGTGCACATCTCTCTTCCTTGGAAGCCCCCTTAAACTGATCTTCCGTCTTCGAGCTTGCAGGAGGAATCACAGCATCTTGGAATAAGACTCCATCAGATATAACCTGATCTTGGATACTAGCATTATCAAATAATACCCCATCAGATATAAATTGATCTTTGATACTGTGACTGTCAAACAATCCTGGCCATTCCAGAGTATCAAGATCAAGCCATTGTTTCCACTCAGGTGCGTGTTCAGAACTTGAAAGATCAAGAAGATTAGAAGTATTTTCCTCTTTATCCCTCTCATCCATGGCCGGATGACCATTAACCATCCCAGTACTGATAATGCATTGTTCAAAAGCATCAACCATATTCCTATTCCCGTTTCCAGAATCCATCATCACATCATCGTCTCTCGTGTCATAGTTCATTAACAAGTTATTCGCTTCACAAAGCTCAAGAGTATCAATTATATTTTCAGTCTCCCAGGGAGCTAATATTGATGCACTTGTTGATCCCGCCTGTAATTCTTCCACAGAATCAACTCCTTTGCAAATCTTAGAGTTTGGACACAGATTTCCTTGCTCAATACCCTTTGCTTTCATGTTGTTGCCTAAACCCTTGAATTCTTTAACAGCACTTTTACCCTTCGAGCTTTCGGGATCATCCCTTTTAGTTATTCGACAAAGTACATAGTCGTTACTTGCTAAGCCTTCCAAAGAAACCCCAGAAAGTTTATATTCATGCATGGTCCAACGACCAAACTTCCCAGAATTCGAAACAAAACTCAAGGACCTCTTCAAGCCTATGATTGCACCTTGACTATTATATACGTCTTTTTTCTTGGTATCTGCATGCCAAGTTCCACAACCGGCTTTTCGAACCTTGTTCTTGCCGTCTTCTGCAAGATTAAGGTTAGTACTCCTATCGACGTTAGCCAGCTTTGTTATTACGTAAATAACTCTTGTACCTTCACGGGGTTTTCCCAAAGGATCAACAACTATATCCCACGGATCGCTTTCTTCAAGAATCTTCCACGGCGCATCGCTGTAAAGATCTCTTTCTATCAACCCAAAGTGTGGCAGTTTAAGCCATCCCATTGCCATGTTCTTGAGGAAGACTGTCAACAATTCTTCCTCCGTGGGAATGAAACGATATCCGAATGGTAGGTAATTACTCATCCTTGATCTTTCAGCTTGCTACTTTTCTGCAAATTCTGATGGATCAAATCAATAAATATACATAACCCACGGGAAATTTCCTCAAGAAAATCTCACGAGGGAAAGGAAAGCTTTTCTTTTATGATGAAACAGAAGCTGCGGCAGCCCTACGTGGCTCCCATTTATACATCACGTAGTACTGAAACCACTAGTATTGACTACCAAGGGATTAATCCAATAAAATCAGTATTAATATTACACCATAGACTAATTAACTCAATAAATAAATAACATAACATAAGACTTGGTTAAATATTTTCCGAACAGGTTCTTGAAGCGCTTGGGATTATTCTTGTCTAATCCTCTTGAATTTGATCGGTAATCACGTATGAATAGTTGAGGGTGGATGACCTAGCTAGGTAGCTAGATATACACATACCACTAGTAATGCGTGCTCTCTACATGAATTTGATGCTTTTTGGATTTTTTCCCTTCTAATAATTAATTATGGGATAAATTGTATATAACCCCCCGCTATCCATAAATACCTCTCTAAAGTTTGAAAATATCCACATAATCCCATATAGTTTCATATAAAGTGAAATTTGACAAAAAAAAGTAGTCCTCCGAAGCACTATTACGCATTACATAAGCACTAAATCGAATAACTGTCCAATAACCTTGTAAAAAATTATAGAGGAATTATGGAATGAATTCCCAAAAAGTGAGACTTTTGGAAAAGAGTCCCCATGAACGTTTTTTTTTTTTAAATCTTTTCCCATAAAGTGAAATGTTTGCTCAGTGTATTCAACGAATGCAATGCTTAAAAATACATTCGCTGAAACGTTTTTTCTTTTTCAAGAGTTTCATTATTTGGAAATTCTTTTCAAAAACTATCATAATTTGGGAATTCTATCGGGGATTATGTAGATAAATATAAAAACTATGGGGTAAAATATGAATACTCATACAAATTACAAAGGGATTAAGTGGATATTGTGATTCGATTATACACGTACTTTTGGAGCACATTTGATCCAATTGCTATAACTGCTGATGCTTTCCTTCTACTTTCCACTTATATAAAATTATAAGAGATTATATGGATATTTTGAGAAGTTACGAGAGTTATGTGCCAATACAAAACCACTAGAGAGTTATATTATATACAATTTACACTTAATTATGAGAGACTTAATCGTTTTCAAACCAATGCACGTATTTAAAACCAGCCTAAAAAAATAATATTAGAAATAGCATCCCAATATAAAAAGCTAAATTTATATACTCTATTTTTCCTAAAATCTAAATGTTTGTTTCGACAAAGTCATATTATTATAAAATACTTGTTCACAATTTGATTGTGATCTAAGATCAATAACAGAAGAGAATATCTTATTGTGATGGTGATTAACTTTTTAAGAAATTTTTTCTTCTGATTTTTGAGTTGTATAAATCATAATAAATACTTCATCGAAAAATAAAATACGGTGAGGAAACAAAATAATAATCACACAAAAAAGAGTATCACATCCCTCTCTTAAAAAGTATAAAACAAAATAATAATCACACTAGTCCATGTATATGACAGAAGAACCATATGTTAAGTCAGATTAACTACTGCCAAAGACAGTTATACAAATTAGAATAAGCGTCCATTTAAGCTCTCTTTCATGACTTTTGAAGCAAAAAATAAATCCTTTTCCCTGCTCTGTCCTTCACTTCAAATTCAGCATCAACCCCATAATCACTTGAAGCATCAGGAGTTCCATCACACACCTTAAACTACGAGAAAAGGTTTATCCACTCATCTTCCCTAACTTTTCTGTACATTTTCCTCTAATAGAACGCTCCCCAAAAGAAGAGTTATATTGATTACCTTTCCCTGTTTTTGTGTCGCGGTCAAGAGCCTATGATCCCCTCGGCCATTTCCTGTTGAGAATTATTACTGGTTTAGGTGAGAAAGATTTTATTCTAATCCCCCATCATCATTACAGCCTTTGGTTGTTTACGACATTTTGTATGAATTTCTTGGTAATGACTTATTTTGCTGGGACTATCTTTATTTTGCACCAATGAATTTATATCACCTTTTCATTTTGCATCATAAACTTCAATTTTAAATACTTTACACCTAAATTCTCAATGTTTAGACACTTTGCATCTTAAACTCTCAAATTTGTCCTATTTCTAATCCAGTCAATAATAATTATAGGAAAACGACTGAAATAAAGGATCACACAAATCAATGACAATGTGTTGAAAAAAATCAAAATAAGCAAGAGGATTGCAACTAAAACAGGCTGGTCAAAAGTTTGTCCCATTTAATAACTAATATTGCTAACAAAATTAATGAGATAAAAGATGGTATAAATTAATAATAATATATTATTTTGATTTAATAGCAACCTCTTTACTCATTTTGACCACTTTTGACATATTGTCATTGATTTACATGATCATATATTCGTTAAATTTGCTGACATTGCTATTGATTGGACTTAAATGAAATGAACTTAAGAGTTTAGGTGTGAAGTGTCCAAAATTAAAATTTAAGGTGTAAAGTGAAAAAATGGTATAAAATTGAGGATGCAAAGTGGAGTTAGTCCTTTTTATTAATAGATTTTTGTTTACTGGTTAAGGTTGATACAAGTTTTAGGCTCAAATTCCTCCTAAAATATATGTATATATATATATTTTAAAAAATACTTATTTTAGGATGAATTAAATAATAGTGAACGAACGTTCTAGTAAGCTTAACCACGATGGTTAAAGTTGTTTTTTCTTTTTCATTCAAAAGATTCGACAAGCCAAATTAGCCCGCTTACCTTTACCTAAATCTGCAATTATTCAACCGAATTAAGCTAAATCGAAAAGTCAAAAGAGTCTAGGGGCATGATGAAAGGCTCCACTAGGGGAAAAAAGTTAGACTTTTTGGCATGCTTTTGTGAAGTGTAGTCCCCTCAAAAGTTTCCAGTAGCTCATTTTTTTAATCAGTCTTGAGTGGCATGATGAAATGGGTAGCGCAAACAAATGAGTACCGGCATCTATAGCAATATCAACGGTGGTAGTGCTTTCTTCATACTCCATGATCTTCAGGATCTTGAAGCTGGATTTAAAATAGGCAACTTCTGAAGTCTCAGAATACTTTTTATGGAGGAGTCCTAGCTACTAATGCAATTTTTTTAACGGGATTTCCTTGTTTTGTATTTTTCTACTGCTGGGAGGCTTTTACTGATCTGATACGAAGTGCCATGTGTTGAGCTCAGAGACTTCACATGGCTTCTCTAATTTCCAAGTGTTGAGTTCATAAAATTGATACAGGAAGACCAGATTTTGGCATTATCAAGGGAATCAGCTGCAGAGGAAGACCACCTGATTAGTATCGAGAAAATAAAATCCCAGTCTTTTAGGAACAGTACAAGCTCGGGAAAAGTGATCAGTCTGTGAAGGGGAAGCAAGCTGGGAAGAGACAGCCAAGCTATTTAATTAGTCTGAGCACTGGCAAGTGTCCCAATATTATAAAGGGTTAAAAACCAGAATTTGCTCCTTTAATAACATGTTCATGTTCCTTCTTGATAAACCAGTTATTCATCTTTATCAACTTGCTCTGGTATTTGTATAGCAGGTTACAGCGTAGTCTAAAAGTTGGCCTTCTTTTTTTGCTCTCTCCCCCTTTTCTATCAATTCCTTTTTTCCATTTTTTGTAAAAATGCTGTAAAGCTCCAGGTTTTGATCTACAACTCCATATCTGAAAACAACTGATATGGCTTCTTCTAGCTGCATCCTGCAAAAATCAATACTACCAGGGGTTTTTGTTCTTATTACATTTTCAGCCTTTTCTGGTTGTGGGGTTTTATCCATTTTTATCACATCTTTGGTGTTGATTATATCCACAATTCTCTTCACATATGCAAAGCGAAAATACCAAGAAGAAACAGTGCAAGAAGTAGAAGTTCTTAGTCAGAGCAGTATTAGTCACTCTCCTCTGCAGCAGCAAGATTCACCAGAATCTGAATCTGAAGAAGTTGGCAATGAGCCGGTGAAAGAAGCTAGTCAGCAGCAGCAAGATTCACCAGAATTTGATGAGGTTGGCAATAAATCAACGAAAGAAGTTGTTGGAATCAGCAGCACAGAGCAGCAGCAATGTTTCCCTCATTTTAACAAAGTATCAGAAGAACAAAAGGTAAAAGCTGATGAGAGTCATGCTTTTCAAGAGAAGGCAGTTCAAAAACCGGGAGTTGGTGCGGCTCATCAGATTCATCCTGATTTGTATTCAGAAAGTGAAAGTATCGATGATCAGTCATTTTCAAGTGATCAAGATTCTGATATTGACTGGCCATATTCAGGTAACTTACTAGGTCAAAGCCCAGAATGTTCAGATGACTCCATTTCTGATGAAGAAAGCTTGATTGAGATAGCTCTTCCTAGCGGCCACTATGTAGGACCAAAAGAAGAAAATCCAAAGTTATCTTGGCAGCAAAAGTTTCAGGATTTCCCCACAGAAACAAAAATATTGCATCAGCATAGCATCAAGCAGCTCTTTGCAGAAATCAATGACATGAATGAGGAAGAAAACTTGATTGAGATCGACTTATCCATGGGTTCAATCAAGTGCTCCAGGTTTGAGATTGAGGCCTAAGTAGCACCGAATCCCTTATTATGGTAGTATTTTACATCTGTATTCCTTGTTGATCAGTATGAAAGGTTTTTGATCCTTATGGATTTTGTGGCATATATTAATTTGTACTAGTATCTCTTGGCATCCAAATTCATAAATATTACACTGCTGTTGCTGTATATTGTTCTCTTTCCATTAGATGTCTTTTAATTGTTTTCCCTGTCAAACTATTAATTACTTACTAAGAAACTTGAATTACATTTTGGATTTCCTTGTAAAAATGAATATTATATGATGAAATGTGAAGAATCAACCATTGGGAGTTGGGAGGCAAGACTAGTAAATATGGACATTTGGCACAGAATTTTACATTTAAGTATTGGGCGTTAGGCAAGGTCTGGCTTTCACAAATATATAAAAGAAGCTTTTTTGTTCATATGGAGAAAAACAGTATACAATTTAGTAAATTCTTGGGATGACTTGTATGAAAACAAAATGGGTCAGAGCTAAAAAACACACCGACTTCCAGTAAACAACAGGCAAAAAATTCTAAAATTTATTCCTTCCATATAGATGATGTAAATGACTCTAGTTGTGCTAGACAAAAATTATTTTAGATAGAAGCCAATACTTTAAATTTTCAGATATTAGATAGAAACAATGTCTTATCACTTATTAAGCCTCATTTTTTCTTAAAATAAAAAGTTTAAATCTATAGTTAGTAGATAATGTGCCACCTCCTGTTTTGCTGTTCACTTTGAATGTCACATAAGCACCTCATTGTTGCTTAAAAGAGTAATAAATAATTAAAAAGGAGGAAAAGACGTTAGACAAAATAGACAATGTTGCTTAAAAGATAATTCACGTCCTCTGCTAAAAGCTCGAAAATATTAAATGTTTTGTGAAAAAATGTTCACAAATGTTTACAAAAAGATAAATAAATGAAAAATTTCTCAAGATAGTAGAACTAAATTCTCTCATTACTATCAGCAGAAATTGTAGTATCTAAATGGTACAACGTGCTTCACATGTGTTCAAGCGGCACAAATCTTTTGATAAATCTCACAGGGTGAAAAAGGAAAAGGGGGTATTATCTACAAAGGAATTCATGTGGACAAACCATGGTTTCATAAAACAAGCATACCTCTAACCCAGAAACCATAGAATTTGACTATTCTTAATTATTTTCACTGTATCTATAATCATTAACTTCCTACAAAATCAATCCCACCCCAAAAAAAAAAAAAAAAAATTTGTAGTAAAAGCAGAAGGATCAACAGGCCAACTGATCTCTGAAAGGTGAAATTTCTTCAAAAATGGGAAGTCTTCTTGACCTAAATGGTGTCCACTGGTTCATTAATTGATCAAGACCTTTAGCAAATTCATCTTCTATACTGGGTCCAGAAACAGGTGCAGCAGGTGCTTCAGATTCACAAAGCTCTAGCTCCTTCAGCAGTTGCTCAGCACGATTCCTCGACTTGGGTTCATCTGAGCCAGAAAGCTTGCCTTCAAACACATCTTCAAGAACAGGCCTTGCTTCCGCGTATCGGCCTTGCTTAACTAGGCATAGACACAAGTTGCAAGCCTTATTGGCATCAGGGTCTATCTGCTGGGCTTTGCAATAAACAATCTCTGCAGCAGCGTAGTTGCTTTGTTGCATGTATGCCCAGCCCAAATTTCCCTGCAAATTTATCATGGGGAGCTAGCGTTAGCCAAGCTGATTAAATAGCTTAGAATTGATTGAGTGTAAGCCCATGAACAAAAGAGAAGAGGTCCACTACAATGATTATTGGTGATTGATAAACGAAAGCAAAAGGTAAATTTTACAGTAGTTATTGGTACACATATCCAACTTTCATAAATTAAAAAATGACAAAAGTGGATGAACATATGAGCAGTAAGCTGTCATTAAGATTTAATTCTGGCTACTTGAAGTTAGTGCTCTTTCATCTCCAAGCTCTTTTTCTTTCGTGGAATATGTCTGTGTCTGAAATACAAGAATGAACTAACAGTGGTACGACTAAAATTAAATGGAAGTGGATTGATGAAAACGAGAGTATTCGAGGCATCCCAAAATGTAGTTAACTAAGTTGGAGGGGGGGGGGGAGGGAGTGTAAGTGAGAGGTCCCGGGTTCGAGATCTCCCACTCACACTAAATAAAAAAAAAAAAAGTTGGATTATGAGATAAACTGACCATATGTAATCTCATAATCCTTACCAGTATCCTGGAGGTTTCCTGCCTCACGGTAACCTGGAACTTCTTACCATGGGAGCGAGCTGTCTTGGTAGGTTTTCCATTGAATGCTTCTCCTTGATATATCATCCGTAACTTCTGCTTAAGCAGTTCAATCTGCTCATTCAGCATTCCACATTTCTGCCAAAACCACCCAAATTATGTTGGCAACAGGATGGCAGAAGATAACAATGAGATAAAGGAAAAAGGAAAAAAGGAAAGGAGCATACAAGTGCCACGAGGAAAAGAAATATCCAAAGATTTTATTCCAATTTATCCATAATTAACATTCTTGCACAATCTCAAAACTCATGTAAACATATATAGAATGTCATCTTCTTAAACAAGCCATAATTAGTCTAAAATGCACTGTGACGTCAAATTATCTAATACTACCCTTGTAACATCAGCTCCCGACCACTCCCCAGGAGGCTTGCTTACATTTAGTTCCCTGGCTTCAAGATTAACCAAAAAATATATTTTTAATTTTAAGATTAAGAGATAGATCCACAATTCGCAGCTGGTTTCTTAGTGATCTATGCTAAGAGGAAAAGAAATCTAAATCTACCTCCCAAGCTGTCATACCTTATATAAATCAATAAGGACATTGTCAAGTGATTCCTGGGCTTGCTTAGAGCATCTGTCCCTGAAGGATCTTATCGCCTCAATAGCTTCTTCTGCTCTATCTTGCTGTTTCATAACCACAGCCATGTCTTTGAGTGCACTGTCTACTCGATCTCCGGCATTTATTGCTTTCCAGAAGAAAACAATTGCAGCTTCTGGATCCTTCTCAACTAGCTGTTTGTTAGATAAAAAACAAACATGAAAATTGATCAACAAAAACCAGATGGACATGTAATATAACAAGGCCTATGCATGTAGTCAACAGGGTAAATATGCACTTCTCCATCCTCAAACAGACAGAATCAGGCTCCTGAGTATTTTCTACTATTTAAGCATGCTGTAAATACAAGACATAAAACCCATAAAGGAGGGTGTTTAACAGCTTTGCTTAACGTTTATCTTTTGTGAGATATGGTGATACAGAAACTTAATAGTGCAGGCATAAGTCGTCATATTCAATATGCCCTAGAAATCTAAATGAATGCACATTGAACAACAAATGCAGGTGTAACTGAACCATTTTGCTGAATACTACAAGGGCTTGTCCAAAAGATTAGGGCCACAAAAATTCTATAAGATAAAATAAAAGCAGAAAAATGGATTGCAAAAATAGGTATATAGAAGCACTAATATAAAGCAAAATCCCAACTTAATCTTCCTGCAATATGCACAAATTAAAACCCAAAAAAGAAGAAAAATATGTGGATCAGAACTCCAAAAGAGATGACAACATCAGATAGTACTTTGGCCTTTTTTATTCGGCCACTAGGAGTAGACAAGGTGACAAGCCTTGAAAAATAAGTAGTTTAGCTCTAAACTTGTAGATGAGAACAATTAACAGCGTGCAAGGTTGACTACAAGAATGGATTAACGAAATTTTATACAGGACACTAAGGGTATGTTGACAAAATCAAGTGCACATAGAAATTAGTGTAATTAGCACCATTGTCAACAAACCAAAGCACACAAATTCTACACCCATTAGTGTGAGGACCTAGTCATTAAAAACGTGTCAGGACTTTATCTTGATACCCCAAGAAAGAAATAACCTTTTTCTGGCACTAAAGAAGAATTAATACTTGATAGTGGATATAAAAATTAGAGGATATCATCAACTGAACAAACCCTTTTAACTAGAGAAACAATTACCAGTAAATTTAAAAACGTGCAAAGAGCCATTTGAACAGCATTTGCTAACTAATTGAATCACCAGGGAAAAACAAATGCTATCCTCGCATGCATTATCCCAAGGATCAACTAGATACCATATTAAACAAAAATACATAATTTCAAGAGAAATAGTTGATCATTGAATGTAGATTAATGGTTAAGGTCTTTTGTTCTTCTTCAGAACTTAAAAAAATATATACATACTAGATAAATAAACCTAAGATTTGGGCAGCTAGAACACATCCAAATTAGATACTGAGTATTAACTTAGGGTTTGGGAAAGTTAAGTCATTTTAATCGTACTTAAAGACCTTCAAAACACTTACCAAAGAAAAACAACAAAAATTAGACTAAGAGCATACAAGAAAACAACAGAAGTAAAATCATCATTTAAGAGCAAAAGAACTAAATAAAGACCCATGGAAAAAATATCTCATGAATATGATGCATCAAGAAAGATAGGTCTCATAAATCTTCGACAGTATCTATACAGTATCTACTGTATAAAAATAAAAAAAGAAAAAGGAAAGGAGAAAGGAAAACACATACTTGCAAGTATTTGGCTCTGACATAAGGACTATCACCAGGAGGAAGCTTATGAATGACGTGAAAGGACTCCTGCTTCTTCTTCGTACCATACATGCTTGTGTATTTTAAGGAAAGTCCTGATCAAGAACAATCCTAGAACTGAATCCTATCTCGAGTTTTATGAGTCTTTAACGAAATGGGCTTCTGGGATTTCCCAGGAATGAAGCACAGAAGAGGAGGATAGCTGAAGTTTGCTGCCAAATGCCCAATGGGAAGAGGAAAGAGAAGACATTTGAATAAAATGTGTAACTGGATCAACTTGGGATGAAGATGAATGTGGACGGGAAAAGGTTTAGGTACAAGGTTGTTGTGCTTCGGGTTTCGGTATTCATATAGGACAGTTGTAGTCACCGCGTATGTGATCCCAACAAGTGTGTTTATAATTTATATATTCCGGTTTTCTTCCCTTTCTAGTTTCCTATAATTAAAAAATTTCCTGATCTGGACTTTCCATAAATTTGAGTAATGATACAGTCCCATTTTGAGAAACTTGGATTAAACCACCTGTGGAATATGTCCATTTATCCAATCCGAGACATTAGCTTTCATGATCCAGCCCTGGTTGGTTCTAATTTAGAAAATAGGATACAAAAACATCTATGAGTTTGTTTGAAATTGAATGTTATTTGAAAAGATTTTTTGGCATAAATTATTTAGCATAGCAATTTTTTTAATGTACTATATGTGAAATAAAAATGTAATTCGAAAATGTATTTTTGCATAATTAAGAAAATTTATTTGATGTAATCTATCAGTCATTTGAATCCAATGGTTAACCAAGTAACTAATGCATCATTGTTTTTGTTCTTTCTTTCTTTTTTTTTTTGTTGAAATAATTAAATAGGAGAATTTTTGGTACATCTATTAGCAGGTACGGATGTATGACACATGTGTAAGAATTAAAATTTGAATTTAAATTCAATTTGAGATTAAGTGTTATGCATTCATATCTATTCGTGGATACAAGATTGTTCTTAATTATAAAGGGTGAAGAACAAATTAAATTGAGCACTCAAAGTTGAGAGAAAAATTGCACTCATGTTCCCATCTCTATATATTTATTGTGATAGGACCCTATTATCTTGCAACCACCATTCCGTCAACCAACATGAGGATTTCATATGTTTCTTTCAACAGGTCTCTACACCTACTCGAGAATTGACTCCAAAATGAGTTTGATGGTTGCTTCTTTCTTTTGCTAATGGGAGACTTTATCCCCGTTAGCCGTAATATTTCTGCTTTTAGTAATAATTTGCGCAAGAATTATTTGCTTGTATCATAAAGACGTTTTTCAACACAACTATTTATCTTCTTAATCTTTTTTTTATTTTACATATATCATATCGCAAAAAGTGATACAGTAGTTATTTCAAACAATCTGCTATCCAAACAGATCACGCGTTTGGGCATTGCCGCATTGGCAATGAGAAAGCTTTTCGGTGAATATGAAAATGCAATTTAACTAGATAATGCAGAAGTACAAGATGAGATTTCTTGAAATTATGATAAGCATAGGCAACGAAGCAAGTTAAAATTATGATAAACATAAGCAAAGTTAAGTGCAATTAATCCTGATGAAGTAAACAAGTAGTTTGGCCAACTTTCCACAAAGATTTTGATGATTATGTTATGGGCTTATGGGCAATTTTCAAGTGGTTTTGATTTTCGTAAATGCTGATTTTTGAAAAAACGGAATAAGAATTTAGAAAACAGGTATCTTGTAACTTCTAATTTGAAAATGTCTAAAGTAAAAAAAAAAAAAAAATTGCAGTTGTGAACTTCAAAAACAATTTCTGTTTTACCCTATGGTAAGGACCAGTTTGGTCCAATGATTAACAAGCACAACCCTCTACCACCAATGTTGAAATGGACCTCCCGTCAAGAGGAATGCCTACTTTTGGGAGTTCAAAACAATACTTTTTTGCGTTTCAAACAGATTAACAATAACTTATACAGCCAAAGCAACCTCACGTAGGCTGCTCATGTAAGATTAAATTGCATTCATGCCATTTTTTTCTCATTTTCTTTTTTCAGAAACTGATGATCTTTCCTTCGAAATAATCCTTCGTCATGCCCAATTATGGAAAAGAAAGTTGATGGAAAGGAAAGAGATAAGGAAGGAAATATATAAAGAAAGAAGAGAAGAAGATGTCCATAACATGATGGGCACCAATACCATTAAGCAGTACACTTTAAGCAAGACTGTTGGATCCTTTACCTAGTTTTTGATCTCGTGATTACGACTTGTCAACTAATATTGGTAGCAGGCAAAGTGATTGGCAACTTAGCTGATTGTGACTTGTTTTGCCTAGTGATGATCTTGTGAATTTCGCCTCTTTTGATATTGGAAAAACTATGAACCTAAGAACTTATTCAGCATGATTTTAGTAATGATTTATGCATAGCCAAACAGCTGAGGAACAGAAGATGAAGAATCCATCCCACATTCTCACAATCAGCTGCCAAATTTTTGCTTTTGCTAGAAACGCATTAAAGCAAGAAAGAGTTCATGTTATTAAGACAACTGCGAAGATACCTTCTGCCTGGAAGTAAAGCAAATAGTCATGCTGTATTGATAGAGTTTCAACCTACACTGCACGAAGAGAACCATCCAAAATCCACAAACATCAACTACTGAATCCCCCCAAGCATACGAAGGAGCAGACGAAGTTGGATCCATATATATTGAGTGAGCCTGTCTACTAGTTTAGGCGGCAGAGTCATTAGAAGTTCTCAAATGGACACTCTTTTTCTTTCTTTCAGATATATTTCAATTTTCAAGTAGTTATCCAAGCTCCCAAAAGAGGAAAAAAAAAATGAAAATGAAGAACTTTTCCAATCCGAGGCTAGCCTTTTACAGCCTATTATGAGCTACTAGCTTTGCAAAATGGAAAAGAAAAAGGAAATCACTAAAATATCTATCTATATACACTCAAAAATCAGATATAGCTACAAAAAGGCAGTAACATGAATCGTGCAAAAACAAGAACCAACATATGGCTCTTTTGGAGAAAAAGGGCAGCCAACCGAAAGAAAACCCTGGCACATCCATAATATGGGAAACCAGCAAACTATGAAAAGATTACCCACACAGTTCATTCTCCATGAAAGAAGCACTGACACTTCTTTCTGATATAGCATCAGGTAAAACTGTTTAGCTTTTAAAGCATTCAGACAAACCATCTCAAATTTATGCCTGGTATCCACCACCTCTTCCTCGGCCCACCCTTCCACGGCCACGACCATAACCTCGGCTCCCAACTTGGAATCCACCCCTGCCCCTTCCATATCCCGAACCTGACAACGACAAATGCAATGATTAAGACAAATAATTGAGGTTCCACCGTCTACAAAGTTTTCCCATATCAAAGTGTGTGAATTTAGTTAACAGTAGGAGTTTAGTTTGATTAAGGTGCCTAGCAGCCTAAAAAATCAACACCATTGCTGCACAAACACACAGTTTTCATCACATTAGAGGGTTAGAACAGAATATGCCCAAAAAACTCGCAAACATCCCGTGAAAACAAGGTATTATGCTTGACCAAATAAGATAAATGTAACAACATGCCTGCAGCAGCCTAGTTATGTCCCAAAGGATCCCTGTATGGTGTATAAGTACCACAGCAACAGATCTCCATCGACTCTCCTTTATACATACATACATATGTGTATATCTGTGTGTGTGATTCCAAATCTTTTTTCAAAATTTCTGTCTCAAAACCTCATAATACAAACAGGGACTAGGCATGCATGAAGATAAGCAGAGGAAAAGTCTGCCTCAGTCAGGCTTGTCCAACGTAATAGCACCACTTCAGAAAAAGAAAGCATTGCGAAAGAAATAAACTAACCACGATAACCCCAGCCTCTGCCTCGTCCACCTCCTCGACCATAGTTATTATATCCACCATTCTCCCCTAGTAATAAAGTAACATAAATTAACAAAAGTAAATCAAGAAAAAGCTAAATCTCACCATTATTGCATATATACCTTGATAGTTTCCATAGCCACCCCTCCCACGACGTCCTCTTCCTCTTCCTCGACCTCTGCCTCGACCTCGGCCACCATATGAATCTAATTATCAAGTATCATCAGAAGATATCCATACATAAATAAACATGTAAAGAGCTACAGATATGAACACAACTAATGTGCCCTTAGAACTAACCTATTACCCAAGTACAAAGAGCTAATACACAGGTCAAAAAGCTTAACCCCTGTTACCCCACAAAGAATAATAATAAGAACCAGCACTAAAGAAAAGATTTTTCACCTAGATTATTTTCAGCCATATTAACAGCTTGTCTCAGTTGCTGTGGCTGCTGTTGATTTTCACCTCTTGGATGCTCTGAGTTGGAGGGTGCCTGGTACCTAGATGCAAAAATTCCTAAACTGTCAGGCATGAGATTTCAAGTGGGAGAAGGGGGCAACAAAGAGGCTCGTTTCATTCAGAAGAAAATGACAGTAATATATTTACCCTGGAGAATTCTTATTCAGCTCACTGGTTGACAAAGTAATTGATATGAGGGAGACCTGGCGAGTCATCTCCAAACTACACAGAAGGTAGAAAAAATCAAATTAGTTGTTTCCACTACAATGGAAAACTTTAGGTAACATTTAAATGAACAACTTACGGTTCAAGACCCTCTTCAATTGGCTCATATGCATCTGTTATGGTTGTTGAGCTAATACAAGTGTCTTGATACAGCCCAGGGATTCTCTTCTGTTTTTATGTGAAGGAATACTAGTTAACATCACAAGAAAATTTTAAGATGAAGAGACTAAGCTGCAAAAGATACCTTTATGATCTCTGCAATGGCCACGCTCTTACTGATTGCCTGGCCCATTGCCTTCAAAACGATCTCCTGTTCCAGCTTTTCCTAATCATGAAAGCAGATATCTAGAATTGAGTACAAGAACTGCACGCATAGAGGTACTCCATCACCATGCATCTTCAGAACAATTAGACCCTCCAAAGAAGAATTAGCTATTCTATTATGCCTCCAGACTCTGGTCCAAACACACTTGTGATAAATGACAATATAACATGTCATATGCAGATTTTCCTATAGACACATTGTAAGAAGGAAAGCTGTGCTAATAATAGGAAAGAAATATGAAACAGGACTTTCTACCCCTCCTAGATGAACTAAGGAGACAAAAATACACCATAAAAGGAACTACTTAACTAAATTCATGCTTACAGATCCTAAGATACCATGAAGAGCTAGCAACTAACCAAAAGGAATATTTGTGTATCTCTAGGCATGGACATTCTCGTGAGCTCACAAAGGGAAGGAAATAGCTTCAAGCTTCATGTTGAACAAAAACTTAACATATATATATATATATATATATATATATAGAGAGAGAGAGAGAGAGAGAGAGAGAGAGAGAGATTAGTGCTATTTACCTAGTATGCAAAGCATGTAAAACAGACCTCACAGCTTCCCCCACCCCCCCCCCCCAAGTACAAATACTGTTAACTTTAATGCTCTTAGTAGAAGTACTATTAAGTGTAATAAGTTTTACACTTCAAATCATCCAAGCAAAAAGAGCACCACATTAGAAACCAAAATCCACTGGATTTTCTTTTCAGGTCTCCATTCCCCGTAGGTTTTTTACAAGCACCACATTAGAAACCAAAACTATTTGTGCACTAGTCCACGTGCTAAAATCCTGCTGGACATTCACAATCCCATTGAGTGTATTGGAACTTGAGCCCATTAGAATCTGTCAACTCATTCCAATTTAAGCAAAAATTACACTAGATATGCTAGGTTTAGCACAAAACCCTTTAAACTAAAATTGTACAAACTTCCAGCCCTGCTCTCAATTCTCCACCTTGTTGTGATCCGCACTACATTTCCAACATTCAAATTTCCTAAAACTTCACGATCATTCAGTTTCAGAATTGTGATTCCAATATACCAATTACAGGATTGGTCTCACTTTCAGGAGTTGAGGATTATTTATATAAATGACAAGATATGCAGGTTCTAACACAGATAACGTTCCCTAACAAAATTTGCTACTAAAATGGGGTAATTAATTAAAGCATACCATAAGACGTCTAAAATCTAATGATGCACACAGACATAACAAATACAGCAATACAATATTACGTCATGATACATCAATCTCCAAAAATGCACTCATATAGGTCCAGAAAACAAACATTAGCACAATACTTGATCAGAGAATAATCAGAAAAACCTTTCACCAAGAATCTCTTGGTTCTCCACGAAAACTTTCCATGAGAGAAAACAATTTTTTACAGTCTCAAATGCTTACATTCTAATAGGGTAATGTGTAGACTTCAAGACAAGTCCTTCACAAAACCAACAATTTTCACGTCTCCGGACTCAAAGACACATTTATGACAGCTATAGATTCTCCTATTAAGAAGAAGAATCAAACAGAATGCTCTGCAAAAATTGAATGTTTTAGGGCAAAAATGACTCAAATTAACAATCTTGAGCTTTGGATAGCTGATACATCCCTCCAAAACGAAAGCAAGAACCCCACAAACTCGTGAGCTCATTAACGCCAAAAGTCCTTCATAAGAGCGTCCCAAGATTCAATTTTTATGAAAAATTTTAAGCAAATTCTTACCAAATAAACAAATCCCATCAACAAAAAGAAAAAAAAAAAACCCGAATCAAAAGCCATGTAAACATTTTCTGCCGGAAAAATAAGCTCAGGAAAACTAAAAAAGAACAGATATGGTTGAAGGAGAAAGGAGGTAATTTGTGAACCTGAAGAAGCGTGGTGGCGTAGCTAATATAGTTACGAATAAGACCCTGAGCAGTGATTCTGATCTCATTCTCGTTAATGGGTTCTTCAGGCCTTGGCTTCTCCACTCTCTGGTACCTATCCATTCCTCTCTATCTCCCTCTGTGGCACTCTCAGTGCGTGTTTGTGTGTGTGTGCGCGCTTCTGGAGGGTTCTATTTCTTTTGGTTTCTTGAGGCCAAACGGTAAAGAAGAAAGATAGAGTTATGGAAGTATGGGCCTCTTTATATGTGAAATGGGTAGTTAAAGAACCCTAAAACTGAAACTGCCATACAATTTTATTGGTTATCTTTTATATTCTTTTATTTTTTCCATTAGCAAATAATTACTTTTAAAAATGAGCGCGTTTGAATTGCTATTTTTTAGAGTTTTTATATAAAAATGTAGGATAATGATCTCGTGTATGTAAAGTAATAAGGTGAAAAAAATTTTTTAAGAGAAAATGGTAATCCGAACAAGGACAAATTCTTTTTATACTCAGACTAAACTACCATTTATAGTTTTAATATTTTATTCTCAATTAAGGTTTCATTATTGTGAATATATTTGTCCCACTTAATGATAATGCATAGCCTGAGCGAATAATTGCGAGGTCATAAAATGTTTTTTTTAATGAATTTTAGTAAACTATAATGGCATTGTTAATATATGTTGACATAAGAAATGGTCTCTTGAAGATTATTGTGAAGTAGTAACCTTTACTTGCGTCCACCCAATACATGTAATTATGTAAATATAACATGGAAGTCTACTGCTATTCTATAGCATTAAATGGTTACTAGATTTTAGATTCAATTTTATGATGTACCTTTAGCCCAATCTTTCATGTAAATGGCTGTTTTAATTTAAATCTTCCCAAGAACTTCATCATCACTACCAACAGTTTCAGGTTACAGTGTATTTATTACTAATGAAACAAGTAACTCAGTACCAAAAAATGAAAAGGTAAATTGCAGCTTTTGGATGGTAAACTGCCAAAACCCTTAAACTCTGTGGGTATGCTCCTTCTGCAAACAATCTTGGTAACTTTTTCTTTTGCGGTTAAGTACATATTAATTAAAGTAGCTATTAAATCAAGTAGTTTGTCCTTGACTATTTTTTCTCAACCGAAGTTTATGCTTAAGCTGAACTGAGAGTCACTTTTGCAGATTACTTCTTGTCCCTTCATTTATTGATCACTTTTTTAAAGTCTCATGTATGGATAATTTTGCTTTTAGTTCTTTAGCAATATTTTTTTAAAGTAAATTTTATTTTTGGGTAAGATTTATGCGGCCATGGTATTTAGTGGTTATTTCTTAGAAAACAACAGACTCCACATGGATTAAGTGCTTTCGAGAATGAGTGTTTCTGAAAAATTCTACTGTAACTTTGTACGTGGAAAACTTTTACGTAAGATAATTAGGTGTCTATGAACCTAGTTTCAAGAGTAACTTTACAGCATTTTTGGATATATATTATAGGGTATTTTTAGACTTTAAAATTTTAGTGAGTTTGTAGGATGATGGTGAGTGATGATAATATAAATATGGGTAAAGAACGCAAGGCATGAGGAGGTAGTCGGCAAAATAAGGAAAACAGAGAGTGTGCCAATTCCACTGTATTACAAGCACATCAAAGACATCCATCTAAACTAGGTGAAAATCAATCGAGCTACTTGACTCGAGTAATCGAGCTCGACTCGAGTTCAGTCAAAGTCGAGCTCGAACTACTCGACAACAAAATCGAGTCGAGTTCGAGTCCGGAAATACACTATTCGAGTATTCGTCGAACTACTTGACTCGATGAAAATTAATTTAAAAATTAATATATTATATTTATTAATTTATCATTTTAGCCTTATTAATTAAAATATTATCATGAATTTCAAGTTCACGAGCTCGAACTTTGATTAATAATTCAAGCTCGAGCTCGAGCTTGGCTCGATCGAGCTCAAGCTCTGCTGGCTTGAGTCGAGCTCGAGCTCGAGCTCGATACTCGAGCTTGACTCGACTCGATTTCAGTCCTAATCTAAACCTATTTCAGCTAAAACGTCAAAACAGAAAAAAGACACAAAAGAAAAGAACCAAAATAACCATTAAATCTTTATTACAGATATTACATGTGAATCCCTCACTTAGCTCATGGGACGGTAGAGAAATGCGCAGTTTTGTTCTATTGTACATTCCACTGCTCAGGTTCTAACGTTTCTGGAAAAAAAAAAAAAAATTCCACTGCTCAGA